>OW964833.1:21535103-22735103 GCA_943142095.1 Ophonus ardosiacus | reverse complement strand
AGGTTTTGTGCTGGCCACAACAGATTTTTAAATCTTATCTTTCTCTATCATTTTACATCAAATAAATAAATATATCATCACGGCATACACTCATTTCTGGATGTGCCAGTATCCACAACACATGTAGACATCGGTAATGATGACGATACATTTTACCGTGTGGGCGCTTACCAGGCGTCACCTCACGGGCACTCATCATAGCTGGTGTGGAGAGTGCACCACATCGTTTTAAGCAATATTATATAGTTTTCTATGGATAAAATTTAAACCGTCAGATATATATTTTATATATATACTTTACATTTCAATTCTGTGGAATTTAAATATCTGTCGATTACAACAATCAATACCTATTTATTGTTGTAATCAACCATTATTTTGAACTTTACACGACCAGAAACTTATCAGGCATAACAAAATACAATGCATTCTTAATATAACGTCATAAATCAGAGAGAATATATACTGTGTAGGCATGTCCAAATTAAAAAAAAAAAAAAAATAAAAAAAAAAACTTTAGAAATATAAACTAAATGTTCCAATAACGACCGACGCCAAATAATTCGACTTTTTAATGGCTCAAAAGTGACCCCTGTGGTGCACTCTCCAGAAGAATGTCTTATTCTCTATACGGTTCGATTATACATTTTCCTTCATATTCAATAGATATAGAGAGATTAACTTTCGAAAATCAGTCAGCTTTGCAAAAATTATGAAAACAACAGATATATTCAAAAAAATCTAATTGACAGATGTCAGTGGCACGTGCAAAACCAAAGTGGAAAGTATATGATCTGAAAGTGATATAAGTGACAGAGTGTCCCTCGCCAGTGACTTGCATTTGCAGCCTCGCCTCAAGATAGGAACTTATAATGCCAGAAGTACGAGAAAGGCAAAAGAGAAGATGGAAGGACTGTATAGCAGAAGATATGAGAGAGGAAGAACTGTGTCACGAAGGTGCTTTGGACAGGAATGAGTACAATTATACAGGATATAAGTATAGAATCTTTTTCAAGGAACTTTTGGTATAGGATATGTACAAAATACATCGAATTGACGGAAGGTTTTGTGCTGGCCACAACAGATTTTTAAATCTTATCTTTCTCTATCATTTTACATCAAATAAATAAATATATCATCACGGCATACACTCATTTCTGGATGTGCCAGTATCCACAACACATGTAGACATCGGTAATGATGACGATACATTTTACCGTGTGGGCGCTTACCAGGCGTCACCTCACGGGCACTCATCATAGCTGGTGTGGAGAGTGCACCACATCGTTTTAAGCAATATTATATAGTTTTCTATGGATAAAATTTAAACCGTCAGATATATATTTTATATATATACTTTACATTTCAATTCTGTGGAATTTAAATATCTGTCGATTACAACAATCAATACCTATTTATTGTTGTAATCAACCATTATTTTGAACTTTACACGACCAGAAACTTATCAGGCATAACAAAATACAATGCATTCTTATTATAACGTCATAAATCAGAGAGAATATATACTGTGTAGGCATGTCCAAATTAAAAAAAAAAAAAAAATAAAAAAAAAAACTTTAGAAATATAAACTAAATGTTCCAATAACGACCGACGCCAAATAATTCGACTTTTTAATGGCTCAAAAGTGACCCCTGTGGTGCACTCTCCAGAAGAATGTCTTATTCTCTATACGGTTCGATTATACATTTTCCTTCATATTCAATAGATATAGAGAGATTAACTTTCGAAAATCAGTCAGCTTTGCAAAAATTATGAAAACAACAGATATATTCAAAAAAATCTAATTGACAGATGTCAGTGGCACGTGCAAAACCAAAGTGGAAAGTATATGATCTGAAAGTGATATAAGTGACAGAGTGTCCCTCGCCAGTGACTTGCATTTGCAGCCTCGCCTCAAGATAGGAACTTATAATGCCAGAAGTACGAGAAAGGCAAAAGAGAAGATGGAAGGACTGTATAGCAGAAGATATGAGAGAGGAAGAACTGTGTCACGAAGGTGCTTTGGACAGGAATGAGTACAATTATACAGGATATAAGTATAGAATCTTTTTCAAGGAACTTTTGGTATAGGATATGTACAAAATACATCGAATTGACGGAAGGTTTTGTGCTGGCCACAACAGATTTTTAAATCTTATCTTTCTCTATCATTTTACATCAAATAAATAAATATATCATCACGGCATACACTCATTTCTGGATGTGCCAGTATCCACAACACATGTAGACATCGGTAATGATGACGATACATTTTACCGTGTGGGCGCTTACCAGGCGTCACCTCACGGGCACTCATCATAGCTGGTGTGGAGAGTGCACCACATCGTTTTAAGCAATATTATATAGTTTTCTATGGATAAAATTTAAACCGTCAGATATATATTTTATATATATACTTTACATTTCAATTCTGTGGAATTTAAATATCTGTCGATTACAACAATCAATACCTATTTATTGTTGTAATCAACCATTATTTTGAACTTTACACGACCAGAAACTTATCAGGCATAACAAAATACAATGCATTCTTATTATAACGTCATAAATCAGAGAGAATATATACTGTGTAGGCATGTCCAAATTAAAAAAAAAAAAAAAATAAAAAAAAAAACTTTAGAAATATAAACTAAATGTTCCAATAACGACCGACGCCAAATAATTCGACTTTTTAATGGCTCAAAAGTGACCCCTGTGGTGCACTCTCCAGAAGAATGTCTTATTCTCTATACGGTTCGATTATACATTTTCCTTCATATTCAATAGATATAGAGAGATTAACTTTCGAAAATCAGTCAGCTTTGCAAAAATTATGAAAACAACAGATATATTCAAAAAAATCTAATTGACAGATGTCAGTGGCACGTGCAAAACCAAAGTGGAAAGTATATGATCTGAAAGTGATATAAGTGACAGAGTGTCCCTCGCCAGTGACTTGCATTTGCAGCCTCGCCTCAAGATAGGAACTTATAATGCCAGAAGTACGAGAAAGGCAAAAGAGAAGATGGAAGGACTGTATAGCAGAAGATATGAGAGAGGAAGAACTGTGTCACGAAGGTGCTTTGGACAGGAATGAGTACAATTATACAGGATATAAGTATAGAATCTTTTTCAAGGAACTTTTGGTATAGGATATGTACAAAATACATCGAATTGACGGAAGGTTTTGTGCTGGCCACAACAGATTTTTAAATCTTATCTTTCTCTATCATTTTACATCAAATAAATAAATATATCATCACGGCATACACTCATTTCTGGATGTGCCAGTATCCACAACACATGTAGACATCGGTAATGATGACGATACATTTTACCGTGTGGGCGCTTACCAGGCGTCACCTCACGGGCACTCATCATAGCTGGTGTGGAGAGTGCACCACATCGTTTTAAGCAATATTATATAGTTTTCTATGGATAAAATTTAAACCGTCAGATATATATTTTATATATATACTTTACATTTCAATTCTGTGGAATTTAAATATCTGTCGATTACAACAATCAATACCTATTTATTGTTGTAATCAACCATTATTTTGAACTTTACACGACCAGAAACTTATCAGGCATAACAAAATACAATGCATTCTTATTATAACGTCATAAATCAGAGAGAATATATACTGTGTAGGCATGTCCAAATTAAAAAAAAAAAAAAAATAAAAAAAAAAACTTTAGAAATATAAACTAAATGTTCCAATAACGACCGACGCCAAATAATTCGACTTTTTAATGGCTCAAAAGTGACCCCTGTGGTGCACTCTCCAGAAGAATGTCTTATTCTCTATACGGTTCGATTATACATTTTCCTTCATATTCAATAGATATAGAGAGATTAACTTTCGAAAATCAGTCAGCTTTGCAAAAATTATGAAAACAACAGATATATTCAAAAAAATCTAATTGACAGATGTCAGTGGCACGTGCAAAACCAAAGTGGAAAGTATATGATCTGAAAGTGATATAAGTGACAGAGTGTCCCTCGCCAGTGACTTGCATTTGCAGCCTCGCCTCAAGATAGGAACTTATAATGCCAGAAGTACGAGAAAGGCAAAAGAGAAGATGGAAGGACTGTATAGCAGAAGATATGAGAGAGGAAGAACTGTGTCACGAAGGTGCTTTGGACAGGAATGAGTACAATTATACAGGATATAAGTATAGAATCTTTTTCAAGGAACTTTTGGTATAGGATATGTACAAAATACATCGAATTGACGGAAGGTTTTGTGCTGGCCACAACAGATTTTTAAATCTTATCTTTCTCTATCATTTTACATCAAATAAATAAATATATCATCACGGCATACACTCATTTCTGGATGTGCCAGTATCCACAACACATGTAGACATCGGTAATGATGACGATACATTTTACCGTGTGGGCGCTTACCAGGCGTCACCTCACGGGCACTCATCATAGCTGGTGTGGAGAGTGCACCACATCGTTTTAAGCAATATTATATAGTTTTCTATGGATAAAATTTAAACCGTCAGATATATATTTTATATATATACTTTACATTTCAATTCTGTGGAATTTAAATATCTGTCGATTACAACAATCAATACCTATTTATTGTTGTAATCAACCATTATTTTGAACTTTACACGACCAGAAACTTATCAGGCATAACAAAATACAATGCATTCTTATTATAACGTCATAAATCAGAGAGAATATATACTGTGTAGGCATGTCCAAATTAAAAAAAAAATAAAAATAAAAAAAAAAACTTTAGAAATATAAACTAAATGTTCCAATAACGACCGACGCCAAATAATTCGACTTTTTAATGGCTCAAAAGTGACCCCTGTGGTGCACTCTCCAGAAGAATGTCTTATTCTCTATACGGTTCGATTATACATTTTCCTTCATATTCAATAGATATAGAGAGATTAACTTTCGAAAATCAGTCAGCTTTGCAAAAATTATGAAAACAACAGATATATTCAAAAAAATCTAATTGACAGATGTCAGTGGCACGTGCAAAACCAAAGTGGAAAGTATATGATCTGAAAGTGATATAAGTGACAGAGTGTCCCTCGCCAGTGACTTGCATTTGCAGCCTCGCCTCAAGATAGGAACTTATAATGCCAGAAGTACGAGAAAGGCAAAAGAGAAGATGGAAGGACTGTATAGCAGAAGATATGAGAGAGGAAGAACTGTGTCACGAAGGTGCTTTGGACAGGAATGAGTACAATTATACAGGATATAAGTATAGAATCTTTTTCAAGGAACTTTTGGTATAGGATATGTACAAAATACATCGAATTGACGGAAGGTTTTGTGCTGGCCACAACAGATTTTTAAATCTTATCTTTCTCTATCATTTTACATCAAATAAATAAATATATCATCACGGCATACACTCATTTCTGGATGTGCCAGTATCCACAACACATGTAGACATCGGTAATGATGACGATACATTTTACCGTGTGGGCGCTTACCAGGCGTCACCTCACGGGCACTCATCATAGCTGGTGTGGAGAGTGCACCACATCGTTTTAAGCAATATTATATAGTTTTCTATGGATAAAATTTAAACCGTCAGATATATATTTTATATATATACTTTACATTTCAATTCTGTGGAATTTAAATATCTGTCGATTACAACAATCAATACCTATTTATTGTTGTAATCAACCATTATTTTGAACTTTACACGACCAGAAACTTATCAGGCATAACAAAATACAATGCATTCTTATTATAACGTCATAAATCAGAGAGAATATATACTGTGTAGGCATGTCCAAATTAAAAAAAAAAAAAAAATAAAAAAAAAAACTTTAGAAATATAAACTAAATGTTCCAATAACGACCGACGCCAAATAATTCGACTTTTTAATGGCTCAAAAGTGACCCCTGTGGTGCACTCTCCAGAAGAATGTCTTATTCTCTATACGGTTCGATTATACATTTTCCTTCATATTCAATAGATATAGAGAGATTAACTTTCGAAAATCAGTCAGCTTTGCAAAAATTATGAAAACAACAGATATATTCAAAAAAATCTAATTGACAGATGTCAGTGGCACGTGCAAAACCAAAGTGGAAAGTATATGATCTGAAAGTGATATAAGTGACAGAGTGTCCCTCGCCAGTGACTTGCATTTGCAGCCTCGCCTCAAGATAGGAACTTATAATGCCAGAAGTACGAAAAAGGCAAAAGAGAAGATGGAAGGACTGTATAGCAGAAGATATGAGAGAGGAAGAACTGTGTCACGAAGGTGCTTTGGACAGGAATGAGTACAATTATACAGGATATAAGTATAGAATCTTTTTCAAGGAACTTTTGGTATAGGATATGTACAAAATACATCGAATTGACGGAAGGTTTTGTGCTGGCCACAACAGATTTTTAAATCTTATCTTTCTCTATCATTTTACATCAAATAAATAAATATATCATCACGGCATACACTCATTTCTGGATGTGCCAGTATCCACAACACATGTAGACATCGGTAATGATGACGATACATTTTACCGTGTGGGCGCTTACCAGGCGTCACCTCACGGGCACTCATCATAGCTGGTGTGGAGAGTGCACCACATCGTTTTAAGCAATATTATATAGTTTTCTATGGATAAAATTTAAACCGTCAGATATATATTTTATATATATACTTTACATTTCAATTCTGTGGAATTTAAATATCTGTCGATTACAACAATCAATACCTATTTATTGTTGTAATCAACCATTATTTTGAACTTTACACGACCAGAAACTTATCAGGCATAACAAAATACAATGCATTCTTATTATAACGTCATAAATCAGAGAGAATATATACTGTGTAGGCATGTCCAAATTAAAAAAAAAAAAAAAATAAAAAAAAAACTTTAGAAATATAAACTAAATGTTCCAATAACGACCGACGCCAAATAATTCGACTTTTTAATGGCTCAAAAGTGACCCCTGTGGTGCACTCTCCAGAAGAATGTCTTATTCTCTATACGGTTCGATTATACATTTTCCTTCATATTCAATAGATATAGAGAGATTAACTTTCGAAAATCAGTCAGCTTTGCAAAAATTATGAAAACAACAGATATATTCAAAAAAATCTAATTGACAGATGTCAGTGGCACGTGCAAAACCAAAGTGGAAAGTATATGATCTGAAAGTGATATAAGTGACAGAGTGTCCCTCGCCAGTGACTTGCATTTGCAGCCTCGCCTCAAGATAGGAACTTATAATGCCAGAAGTACGAGAAAGGCAAAAGAGAAGATGGAAGGACTGTATAGCAGAAGATATGAGAGAGGAAGAACTGTGTCACGAAGGTGCTTTGGACAGGAATGAGTACAATTATACAGGATATAAGTATAGAATCTTTTTCAAGGAACTTTTGGTATAGGATATGTACAAAATACATCGAATTGACGGAAGGTTTTGTGCTGGCCACAACAGATTTTTAAATCTTATCTTTCTCTATCATTTTACATCAAATAAATAAATATATCATCACGGCATACACTCATTTCTGGATGTGCCAGTATCCACAACACATGTAGACATCGGTAATGATGACGATACATTTTACCGTGTGGGCGCTTACCAGGCGTCACCTCACGGGCACTCATCATAGCTGGTGTGGAGAGTGCACCACATCGTTTTAAGCAATATTATATAGTTTTCTATGGATAAAATTTAAACCGTCAGATATATATTTTATATATATACTTTACATTTCAATTCTGTGGAATTTAAATATCTGTCGATTACAACAATCAATACCTATTTATTGTTGTAATCAACCATTATTTTGAACTTTACACGACCAGAAACTTATCAGGCATAACAAAATACAATGCATTCTTATTATAACGTCATAAATCAGAGAGAATATATACTGTGTAGGCATGTCCAAATTAAAAAAAAAAAAAAAAATAAAAAAAAAAACTTTAGAAATATAAACTAAATGTTCCAATAACGACCGACGCCAAATAATTCGACTTTTTAATGGCTCAAAAGTGACCCCTGTGGTGCACTCTCCAGAAGAATGTCTTATTCTCTATACGGTTCGATTATACATTTTCCTTCATATTCAATAGATATAGAGAGATTAACTTTCGAAAATCAGTCAGCTTTGCAAAAATTATGAAAACAACAGATATATTCAAAAAAATCTAATTGACAGATGTCAGTGGCACGTGCAAAACCAAAGTGGAAAGTATATGATCTGAAAGTGATATAAGTGACAGAGTGTCCCTCGCCAGTGACTTGCATTTGCAGCCTCGCCTCAAGATAGGAACTTATAATGCCAGAAGTACGAGAAAGGCAAAAGAGAAGATGGAAGGACTGTATAGCAGAAGATATGAGAGAGGAAGAACTGTGTCACGAAGGTGCTTTGGACAGGAATGAGTACAATTATACAGGATATAAGTATAGAATCTTTTTCAAGGAACTTTTGGTATAGGATATGTACAAAATACATCGAATTGACGGAAGGTTTTGTGCTGGCCACAACAGATTTTTAAATCTTATCTTTCTCTATCATTTTACATCAAATAAATAAATATATCATCACGGCATACACTCATTTCTGGATGTGCCAGTATCCACAACACATGTAGACATCGGTAATGATGACGATACATTTTACCGTGTGGGCGCTTACCAGGCGTCACCTCACGGGCACTCATCATAGCTGGTGTGGAGAGTGCACCACATCGTTTTAAGCAATATTATATAGTTTTCTATGGATAAAATTTAAACCGTCAGATATATATTTTATATATATACTTTACATTTCAATTCTGTGGAATTTAAATATCTGTCGATTACAACAATCAATACCTATTTATTGTTGTAATCAACCATTATTTTGAACTTTACACGACCAGAAACTTATCAGGCATAACAAAATACAATGCATTCTTATTATAACGTCATAAATCAGAGAGAATATATACTGTGTAGGCATGTCCAAATTAAAAAAAAAAAAAAAAATAAAAAAAAAAACTTTAGAAATATAAACTAAATGTTCCAATAACGACCGACGCCAAATAATTCGACTTTTTAATGGCTCAAAAGTGACCCCTGTGGTGCACTCTCCAGAAGAATGTCTTATTCTCTATACGGTTCGATTATACATTTTCCTTCATATTCAATAGATATAGAGAGATTAACTTTCGAAAATCAGTCAGCTTTGCAAAAATTATGAAAACAACAGATATATTCAAAAAAATCTAATTGACAGATGTCAGTGGCACGTGCAAAACCAAAGTGGAAAGTATATGATCTGAAAGTGATATAAGTGACAGAGTGTCCCTCGCCAGTGACTTGCATTTGCAGCCTCGCCTCAAGATAGGAACTTATAATGCCAGAAGTACGAGAAAGGCAAAAGAGAAGATGGAAGGACTGTATAGCAGAAGATATGAGAGAGGAAGAACTGTGTCACGAAGGTGCGTTGGACAGGAATCAGTACAATTATACAGGATATAAGTATAGAATCTTTTTCAAGGAACTTTTGGTATAGGATATGTACAAAATACATCGAATTGACGGAAGGTTTTGTGCTGGCCACAACAGATTTTTAAATCTTATCTTTCTCTATCATTTTACATCAAATAAATAAATATATCATCACGGCATACACTCATTTCTGGATGTGCCAGTATCCACAACACATGTAGACATCGGTAATGATGACGATACATTTTACCGTGTGGGCGCTTACCAGGCGTCACCTCACGGGCACTCATCATAGCTGGTGTGGAGAGTGCACCACATCGTTTTAAGCAATATTATATAGTTTTCTATGGATAAAATTTAAACCGTCAGATATATATTTTATATATATACTTTACATTTCAATTCTGTGGAATTTAAATATCTGTCGATTACAACAATCAATACCTATTTATTGTTGTAATCAACCATTATTTTGAACTTTACACGACCAGAAACTTATCAGGCATAACAAAATACAATGCATTCTTATTATAACGTCATAAATCAGAGAGAATATATACTGTGTAGGCATGTCCAAATTAAAAAAAAAAAAAAAATTAAAAAAAAAACTTTAGAAATATAAACTAAATGTTCCAATAACGACCGACGCCAAATAATTCGACTTTTTAATGGCTCAAAAGTGACCCCTGTGGTGCACTCTCCAGAAGAATGTCTTATTCTCTATACGGTTCGATTATACATTTTCCTTCATATTCAATAGATATAGAGAGATTAACTTTCGAAAATCAGTCAGCTTTGCAAAAATTATGAAAACAACAGATATATTAAAAAAAATCTAATTGACAGATGTCAGTGGCACGTGCAAAACCAAAGTGGAAAGTATATGATCTGAAAGTGATATAAGTGACAGAGTGTCCCTCGCCAGTGACTTGCATTTGCAGCCTCGCCTCAAGATAGGAACTTATAATGCCAGAAGTACGAGAAAGGCAAAAGAGAAGATGGAAGGACTGTATAGCAGAAGATATGAGAGAGGAAGAACTGTGTCACGAAGGTGCTTTGGACAGGAATGAGTACAATTATACAGGATATAAGTATAGAATCTTTTTCAAGGAACTTTTGGTATAGGATATGTACAAAATACATCGAATTGACGGAAGGTTTTGTGCTGGCCACAACAGATTTTTAAATCTTATCTTTCTCTATCATTTTACATCAAATAAATAAATATATCATCACGGCATACACTCATTTCTGGATGTGCCAGTATCCACAACACATGTAGACATCGGTAATGATGACGATACATTTTACCGTGTGGGCGCTTACCAGGCGTCACCTCACGGGCACTCATCATAGCTGGTGTGGAGAGTGCACCACATCGTTTTAAGCAATATTATATAGTTTTCTATGGATAAAATTTAAACCGTCAGATATATATTTTATATATATACTTTACATTTCAATTCTGTGGAATTTAAATATCTGTCGATTACAACAATCAATACCTATTTATTGTTGTAATCAACCATTATTTTGAACTTTACACGACCAGAAACTTATCAGGCATAACAAAATACAATGCATTCTTATTATAACGTCATAAATCAGAGAGAATATATACTGTGTAGGCATGTCCAAATTAAAAAAAAAAAAAAAATAAAAAAAAAAACTTTAGAAATATAAACTAAATGTTCCAATAACGACCGACGCCAAATAATTCGACTTTTTAATGGCTCAAAAGTGACCCCTGTGGTGCACTCTCCAGAAGAATGTCTTATTCTCTATACGGTTCGATTATACATTTTCCTTCATATTCAATAGATATAGAGAGATTAACTTTCGAAAATCAGTCAGCTTTGCAAAAATTATGAAAACAACAGATATATTCAAAAAAATCTAATTGACAGATGTCAGTGGCACGTGCAAAACCAAAGTGGAAAGTATATGATCTGAAAGTGATATAAGTGACAGAGTGTCCCTCGCCAGTGACTTGCATTTGCAGCCTCGCCTCAAGATAGGAACTTATAATGCCAGAAGTACGAGAAAGGCAAAAGAGAAGATGGAAGGACTGTATAGCAGAAGATATGAGAGAGGAAGAACTGTGTCACGAAGGTGCTTTGGACAGGAATGAGTACAATTATACAGGATATAAGTATAGAATCTTTTTCAAGGAACTTTTGGTATAGGATATGTACAAAATACATCGAATTGACGGAAGGTTTTGTGCTGGCCACAACAGATTTTTAAATCTTATCTTTCTCTATCATTTTACATCAAATAAATAAATATATCATCACGGCATACACTCATTTCTGGATGTGCCAGTATCCACAACACATGTAGACATCGGTAATGATGACGATACATTTTACCGTGTGGGCGCTTACCAGGCGTCACCTCACGGGCACTCATCATAGCTGGTGTGGAGAGTGCACCACATCGTTTTAAGCAATATTATATAGTTTTCTATGGATAAAATTTAAACCGTCAGATATATATTTTATATATATACTTTACATTTCAATTCTGTGGAATTTAAATATCTGTCGATTACAACAATCAATACCTATTTATTGTTGTAATCAACCATTATTTTGAACTTTACACGACCAGAAACTTATCAGGCATAACAAAATACAATGCATTCTTATTATAACGTCATAAATCAGAGAGAATATATACTGTGTAGGCATGTCCAAATTAAAAAAAAAAAAAAAATAAAAAAAAAAACTTTAGAAATATAAACTAAATGTTCCAATAACGACCGACGCCAAATAATTCGACTTTTTAATGGCTCAAAAGTGACCCCTGTGGTGCACTCTCCAGAAGAATGTCTTATTCTCTATACGGTTCGATTATACATTTTCCTTCATATTCAATAGATATAGAGAGATTAACTTTCGAAAATCAGTCAGCTTTGCAAAAATTATGAAAACAACAGATATATTCAAAAAAATCTAATTGACAGATGTCAGTGGCACGTGCAAAACCAAAGTGGAAAGTATATGATCTGAAAGTGATATAAGTGACAGAGTGTCCCTCGCCAGTGACTTGCATTTGCAGCCTCGCCTCAAGATAGGAACTTATAATGCCAGAAGTACGAGAAAGGCAAAAGAGAAGATGGAAGGACTGTATAGCAGAAGATATGAGAGAGGAAGAACTGTGTCACGAAGGTGCGTTGGACAGGAATGAGTACAATTATACAGGATATAAGTATAGAATCTTTTTCAAGGAACTTTTGGTATAGGATATGTACAAAATACATCGAATTGACGGAAGGTTTTGTGCTGGCCACAACAGATTTTTAAATCTTATCTTTCTCTATCATTTTACATCAAATAAATAAATATATCATCACGGCATACACTCATTTCTGGATGTGCCAGTATCCACAACACATGTAGACATCGGTAATGATGACGATACATTTTACCGTGTGGGCGCTTACCAGGCGTCACCTCACGGGCACTCATCATAGCTGGTGTGGAGAGTGCACCACATCGTTTTAAGCAATATTATATAGTTTTCTATGGATAAAATTTAAACCGTCAGATATATATTTTATATATATACTTTACATTTCAATTCTGTGGAATTTAAATATCTGTCGATTACAACAATCAATACCTATTTATTGTTGTAATCAACCATTATTTTGAACTTTACACGACCAGAAACTTATCAGGCATAACAAAATACAATGCATTCTTATTATAACGTCATAAATCAGAGAGAATATATACTGTGTAGGCATGTCCAAATTAAAAAAAAAAAAAAAATAAAAAAAAAAACTTTAGAAATATAAACTAAATGTTCCAATAACGACCGACGCCAAATAATTCGACTTTTTAATGGCTCAAAAGTGACCCCTGTGGTGCACTCTCCAGAAGAATGTCTTATTCTCTATACGGTTCGATTATACATTTTCCTTCATATTCAATAGATATAGAGAGATTAACTTTCGAAAATCAGTCAGCTTTGCAAAAATTATGAAAACAACAGATATATTCAAAAAAATCTAATTGACAGATGTCAGTGGCACGTGCAAAACCAAAGTGGAAAGTATATGATCTGAAAGTGATATAAGTGACAGAGTGTCCCTCGCCAGTGACTTGCATTTGCAGCCTCGCCTCAAGATAGGAACTTATAATGCCAGAAGTACGAGAAAGGCAAAAGAGAAGATGGAAGGACTGTATAGCAGAAGATATGAGAGAGGAAGAACTGTGTCACGAAGGTGCGTTGGACAGGAATGAGTACAATTATACAGGATATAAGTATAGAATCTTTTTCAAGGAACTTTTGGTATAGGATATGTACAAAATACATCGAATTGACGGAAGGTTTTGTGCTGGCCACAACAGATTTTTAAATCTTATCTTTCTCTATCATTTTACATCAAATAAATAAATATATCATCACGGCATACACTCATTTCTGGATGTGCCAGTATCCACAACACATGTAGACATCGGTAATGATGACGATACATTTTACCATGTGGGCGCTTACCAGGCGTCACCTCACGGGCACTCATCATAGCTGGTGTGGAGAGTGCACCACATCGTTTTAAGCAATATTATATAGTTTTCTATGGATAAAATTTAAACCGTCAGATATATATTTTATATATATACTTTACATTTCAATTCTGTGGAATTTAAATATCTGTCGATTACAACAATCAATACCTATTTATTGTTGTAATCAACCATTATTTTGAACTTTACACGACCAGAAACTTATCAGGCATAACAAAATACAATGCATTCTTATTATAACGTCATAAATCAGAGAGAATATATACTGTGTAGGCATGTCCAAATTAAAAAAAAAAAAAAAATAAAAAAAAAAACTTTAGAAATATAAACTAAATGTTCCAATAACGACCGACGCCAAATAATTCGACTTTTTAATGGCTCAAAAGTGACCCCTGTGGTGCACTCTCCAGAAGAATGTCTTATTCTCTATACGGTTCGATTATACATTTTCCTTCATATTCAATAGATATAGAGAGATTAACTTTCGAAAATCAGTCAGCTTTGCAAAAATTATGAAAACAACAGATATATTCAAAAAAATCTAATTGACAGATGTCAGTGGCACGTGCAAAACCAAAGTGGAAAGTATATGATCTGAAAGTGATATAAGTGACAGAGTGTCCCTCGCCAGTGACTTGCATTTGCAGCCTCGCCTCAAGATAGGAACTTATAATGCCAGAAGTACGAGAAAGGCAAAAGAGAAGATGGAAGGACTGTATAGCAGAAGATATGAGAGAGGAAGAACTGTGTCACGAAGGTGCTTTGGACAGGAATGAGTACAATTATACAGGATATAAGTATAGAATCTTTTTCAAGGAACTTTTGGTATAGGATATGTACAAAATACATCGAATTGACGGAAGGTTTTGTGCTGGCCACAACAGATTTTTAAATCTTATCTTTCTCTATCATTTTACATCAAATAAATAAATATATCATCACGGCATACACTCATTTCTGGATGTGCCAGTATCCACAACACATGTAGACATCGGTAATGATGACGATACATTTTACCGTGTGGGCGCTTACCAGGCGTCACCTCACGGGCACTCATCATAGCTGGTGTGGAGAGTGCACCACATCGTTTTAAGCAATATTATATAGTTTTCTATGGATAAAATTTAAACCGTCAGATATATATTTTATATATATACTTTACATTTCAATTCTGTGGAATTTAAATATCTGTCGATTACAACAATCAATACCTATTTATTGTTGTAATCAACCATTATTTTGAACTTTACACGACCAGAAACTTATCAGGCATAACAAAATACAATGCATTCTTATTATAACGTCATAAATCAGAGAGAATATATACTGTGTAGGCATGTCCAAATTAAAAAAAAAAAAAAAAAAAAAAAAACTTTAGAAATATAAACTAAATGTTCCAATAACGACCGACGCCAAATAATTCGACTTTTTAATGGCTCAAAAGTGACCCCTGTGGTGCACTCTCCAGAAGAATGTCTTATTCTCTATACGGTTCGATTATACATTTTCCTTCATATTCAATAGATATAGAGAGATTAACTTTCGAAAATCAGTCAGCTTTGCAAAAATTATGAAAACAACAGATATATTCAAAAAAATCTAATTGACAGATGTCAGTGGCACGTGCAAAACCAAAGTGGAAAGTATATGATCTGAAAGTGATATAAGTGACAGAGTGTCCCTCGCCAGTGACTTGCATTTGCAGCCTCGCCTCAAGATAGGAACTTATAATGCCAGAAGTACGAGAAAGGCAAAAGAGAAGATGGAAGGACTGTATAGCAGAAGATATGAGAGAGGAAGAACTGTGTCACGAAGGTGCGTTGGACAGGAATCAGTACAATTATACAGGATATAAGTATAGAATCTTTTTCAAGGAACTTTTGGTATAGGATATGTACAAAATACATCGAATTGACGGAAGGTTTTGTGCTGGCCACAACAGATTTTTAAATCTTATCTTTCTCTATCATTTTACATCAAATAAATAAATATATCATCACGGCATACACTCATTTCTGGATGTGCCAGTATCCACAACACATGTAGACATCGGTAATGATGACGATACATTTTACCGTGTGGGCGCTTACCAGGCGTCACCTCACGGGCACTCATCATAGCTGGTGTGGAGAGTGCACCACATCGTTTTAAGCAATATTATATAGTTTTCTATGGATAAAATTTAAACCGTCAGATATATATTTTATATATATACTTTACATTTCAATTCTGTGGAATTTAAATATCTGTCGATTACAACAATCAATACCTATTTATTGTTGTAATCAACCATTATTTTGAACTTTACACGACCAGAAACTTATCAGGCATAACAAAATACAATGCATTCTTATTATAACGTCATAAATCAGAGAGAATATATACTGTGTAGGCATGTCCAAATTAAAAAAAAAAAAAAAAAAAAAAAAAAAACTTTAGAAATATAAACTAAATGTTCCAATAACGACCGACGCCAAATAATTCGACTTTTTAATGGCTCAAAAGTGACCCCTGTGGTGCACTCTCCAGAAGAATGTCTTATTCTCTATACGGTTCGATTATACATTTTCCTTCATATTCAATAGATATAGAGAGATTAACTTTCGAAAATCAGTCAGCTTTGCAAAAATTATGAAAACAACAGATATATTCAAAAAAATCTAATTGACAGATGTCAGTGGCACGTGCAAAACCAAAGTGGAAAGTATATGATCTGAAAGTGATATAAGTGACAGAGTGTCCCTCGCCAGTGACTTGCATTTGCAGCCTCGCCTCAAGATAGGAACTTATAATGCCAGAAGTACGAGAAAGGCAAAAGAGAAGATGGAAGGACTGTATAGCAGAAGATATGAGAGAGGAAGAACTGTGTCACGAAGGTGCTTTGGACAGGAATGAGTACAATTATACAGGATATAAGTATAGAATCTTTTTCAAGGAACTTTTGGTATAGGATATGTACAAAATACATCGAATTGACGGAAGGTTTTGTGCTGGCCACAACAGATTTTTAAATCTTATCTTTCTCTATCATTTTACATCAAATAAATAAATATATCATCACGGCATACACTCATTTCTGGATGTGCCAGTATCCACAACACATGTAGACATCGGTAATGATGACGATACATTTTACCGTGTGGGCGCTTACCAGGCGTCACCTCACGGGCACTCATCATAGCTGGTGTGGAGAGTGCACCACATCGTTTTAAGCAATATTATATAGTTTTCTATGGATAAAATTTAAACCGTCAGATATATATTTTATATATATACTTTACATTTCAATTCTGTGGAATTTAAATATCTGTCGATTACAACAATCAATACCTATTTATTGTTGTAATCAACCATTATTTTGAACTTTACACGACCAGAAACTTATCAGGCATAACAAAATACAATGCATTCTTATTATAACGTCATAAATCAGAGAGAATATATACTGTGTAGGCATGTCCAAATTAAAAAAAAAAAAAAAAAAAAAAAAACTTTAGAAATATAAACTAAATGTTCCAATAACGACCGACGCCAAATAATTCGACTTTTTAATGGCTCAAAAGTGACCCCTGTGGTGCACTCTCCAGAAGAATGTCTTATTCTCTATACGGTTCGATTATACATTTTCCTTCATATTCAATAGATATAGAGAGATTAACTTTCGAAAATCAGTCAGCTTTGCAAAAATTATGAAAACAACAGATATATTCAAAAAAATCTAATTGACAGATGTCAGTGGCACGTGCAAAACCAAAGTGGAAAGTATATGATCTGAAAGTGATATAAGTGACAGAGTGTCCCTCGCCAGTGACTTGCATTTGCAGCCTCGCCTCAAGATAGGAACTTATAATGCCAGAAGTACGAGAAAGGCAAAAGAGAAGATGGAAGGACTGTATAGCAGAAGATATGAGAGAGGAAGAACTGTGTCACGAAGGTGCTTTGGACAGGAATGAGTACAATTATACAGGATATAAGTATAGAATCTTTTTCAAGGAACTTTTGGTATAGGATATGTACAAAATACATCGAATTGACGGAAGGTTTTGTGCTGGCCACAACAGATTTTTAAATCTTATCTTTCTCTATCATTTTACATCAAATAAATAAATATATCATCACGGCATACACTCATTTCTGGATGTGCCAGTATCCACAACACATGTAGACATCGGTAATGATGACGATACATTTTACCGTGTGGGCGCTTACCAGGCGTCACCTCACGGGCACTCATCATAGCTGGTGTGGAGAGTGCACCACATCGTTTTAAGCAATATTATATAGTTTTCTATGGATAAAATTTAAACCGTCAGATATATATTTTATATATATACTTTACATTTCAATTCTGTGGAATTTAAATATCTGTCGATTACAACAATCAATACCTATTTATTGTTGTAATCAACCATTATTTTGAACTTTACACGACCAGAAACTTATCAGGCATAACAAAATACAATGCATTCTTATTATAACGTCATAAATCAGAGAGAATATATACTGTGTAGGCATGTCCAAATTAAAAAAAAAAAAAAAATAAAAAAAAAAACTTTAGAAATATAAACTAAATGTTCCAATAACGACCGACGCCAAATAATTCGACTTTTTAATGGCTCAAAAGTGACCCCTGTGGTGCACTCTCCAGAAGAATGTCTTATTCTCTATACGGTTCGATTATACATTTTCCTTCATATTCAATAGATATAGAGAGATTAACTTTCGAAAATCAGTCAGCTTTGCAAAAATTATGAAAACAACAGATATATTCAAAAAAATCTAATTGACAGATGTCAGTGGCACGTGCAAAACCAAAGTGGAAAGTATATGATCTGAAAGTGATATAAGTGACAGAGTGTCCCTCGCCAGTGACTTGCATTTGCAGCCTCGCCTCAAGATAGGAACTTATAATGCCAGAAGTACGAGAAAGGCAAAAGAGAAGATGGAAGGACTGTATAGCAGAAGATATGAGAGAGGAAGAACTGTGTCACGAAGGTGCTTTGGACAGGAATGAGTACAATTATACAGGATATAAGTATAGAATCTTTTTCAAGGAACTTTTGGTATAGGATATGTACAAAATACATCGAATTGACGGAAGGTTTTGTGCTGGCCACAACAGATTTTTAAATCTTATCTTTCTCTATCATTTTACATCAAATAAATAAATATATCATCACGGCATACACTCATTTCTGGATGTGCCAGTATCCACAACACATGTAGACATCGGTAATGATGACGATACATTTTACCGTGTGGGCGCTTACCAGGCGTCACCTCACGGGCACTCATCATAGCTGGTGTGGAGAGTGCACCACATCGTTTTAAGCAATATTATATAGTTTTCTATGGATAAAATTTAAACCGTCAGATATATATTTTATATATATACTTTACATTTCAATTCTGTGGAATTTAAATATCTGTCGATTACAACAATCAATACCTATTTATTGTTGTAATCAACCATTATTTTGAACTTTACACGACCAGAAACTTATCAGGCATAACAAAATACAATGCATTCTTATTATAACGTCATAAATCAGAGAGAATATATACTGTGTAGGCATGTCCAAATTAAAAAAAAAAAAAAAATAAAAAAAAAAACTTTAGAAATATAAACTAAATGTTCCAATAACGACCGACGCCAAATAATTCGACTTTTTAATGGCTCAAAAGTGACCCCTGTGGTGCACTCTCCAGAAGAATGTCTTATTCTCTATACGGTTCGATTATACATTTTCCTTCATATTCAATAGATATAGAGAGATTAACTTTCGAAAATCAGTCAGCTTTGCAAAAATTATGAAAACAACAGATATATTCAAAAAAATCTAATTGACAGATGTCAGTGGCACGTGCAAAACCAAAGTGGAAAGTATATGATCTGAAAGTGATATAAGTGACAGAGTGTCCCTCGCCAGTGACTTGCATTTGCAGCCTCGCCTCAAGATAGGAACTTATAATGCCAGAAGTACGAGAAAGGCAAAAGAGAAGATGGAAGGACTGTATAGCAGAAGATATGAGAGAGGAAGAACTGTGTCACGAAGGTGCTTTGGACAGGAATGAGTACAATTATACAGGATATAAGTATAGAATCTTTTTCAAGGAACTTTTGGTATAGGATATGTACAAAATACATCGAATTGACGGAAGGTTTTGTGCTGGCCACAACAGATTTTTAAATCTTATCTTTCTCTATCATTTTACATCAAATAAATAAATATATCATCACGGCATACACTCATTTCTGGATGTGCCAGTATCCACAACACATGTAGACATCGGTAATGATGACGATACATTTTACCGTGTGGGCGCTTACCAGGCGTCACCTCACGGGCACTCATCATAGCTGGTGTGGAGAGTGCACCACATCGTTTTAAGCAATATTATATAGTTTTCTATGGATAAAATTTAAACCGTCAGATATATATTTTATATATATATACTTTACATTTCAATTCTGTGGAATTTAAATATCTGTCGATTACAACAATCAATACCTATTTATTGTTGTAATCAACCATTATTTTGAACTTTACACGACCAGAAACTTATCAGGCATAACAAAATACAATGCATTCTTATTATAACGTCATAAATCAGAGAGAATATATACTGTGTAGGCATGTCCAAATTAAAAAAAAAAAAAAATAAAAAAAAAAACTTTAGAAATATAAACTAAATGTTCCAATAACGACCGACGCCAAATAATTCGACTTTTTAATGGCTCAAAAGTGACCCCTGTGGTGCAATCTCCAGAAGAATGTCTTATTCTCTATACGGTTCGATTATACATTTTCCTTCATATTCAATAGATATAGAGAGATTAACTTTCGAAAATCAGTCAGCTTTGCAAAAATTATGAAAACAACAGATATATTCAAAAAAATCTAATTGACAGATGTCAGTGGCACGTGCAAAACCAAAGTGGAAAGTATATGATCTGAAAGTGATATAAGTGACAGAGTGTCCCTCGCCAGTGACTTGCATTAGCAGCCTCGCCTCAAGATAGGAACTTATAATGCCAGAAGTACGAGAAAGGCAAAAGAGAAGATGGAAGGACTGTATAGCAGAAGATATGAGAGAGGAAGAACTGTGTCACGAAGGTGCTTTGGACAGGAATGAGTACAATTATACAGGATATAAGTATAGAATCTTTTTCAAGGAACTTTTGGTATAGGATATGTACAAAATACATCGAATTGACGGAAGGTTTTGTGCTGGCCACAACAGATTTTTAAATCTTATCTTTCTCTATCATTTTACATCAAATAAATAAATATATCATCACGGCATACACTCATTTCTGGATGTGCCAGTATCCACAACACATGTAGACATCGGTAATGATGACGATACATTTTACCGTGTGGGCGCTTACCAGGCGTCACCTCACGGGCACTCATCATAGCTGGTGTGGAGAGTGCACCACATCGTTTTAAGCAATATTATATAGTTTTCTATGGATAAAATTTAAACCGTCAGATATATATTTTATATATATATACTTTACATTTCAATTCTGTGGAATTTAAATATCTGTCGATTACAACAATCAATACCTATTTATTGTTGTAATCAACCATTATTTTGAACTTTACACGACCAGAAACTTATCAGGCATAACAAAATACAATGCATTCTTATTATAACGTCATAAATCAGAGAGAATATATACTGTGTAGGCATGTCCAAATTAAAAAAAAAAAAAAAAATAAAAAAAAAACTTTAGAAATATAAACTAAATGTTCCAATAACGACCGACGCCAAATAATTCGACTTTTTAATGGCTCAAAAGTGACCCCTGTGGTGCACTCTCCAGAAGAATGTCTTATTCTCTATACGGTTCGATTATACATTTTCCTTCATATTCAATAGATATAGAGAGATTAACTTTCGAAAATCAGTCAGCTTTGCAAAAATTATGAAAACAACAGATATATTCAAAAAAATCTAATTGACAGATGTCAGTGGCACGTGCAAAACCAAAGTGGAAAGTATATGATCTGAAAGTGATATAAGTGACAGAGTGTCCCTCGCCAGTGACTTGCATTTGCAGCCTCGCCTCAAGATAGGAACTTATAATGCCAGAAGTACGAGAAAGGCAAAAGAGAAGATGGAAGGACTGTATAGCAGAAGATATGAGAGAGGAAGAACTGTGTCACGAAGGTGCTTTGGACAGGAATGAGTACAATTATACAGGATATAAGTATAGAATCTTTTTCAAGGAACTTTTGGTATAGGATATGTACAAAATACATCGAATTGACGGAAGGTTTTGTGCTGGCCACAACAGATTTTTAAATCTTATCTTTCTCTATCATTTTACATCAAATAAATAAATATATCATCACGGCATACACTCATTTCTGGATGTGCCAGTATCCACAACACATGTAGACATCGGTAATGATGACGATACATTTTACCGTGTGGGCGCTTACCAGGCGTCACCTCACGGGCACTCATCATAGCTGGTGTGGAGAGTGCACCACATCGTTTTAAGCAATATTATATAGTTTTCTATGGATAAAATTTAAACCGTCAGATATATATTTTATATATATACTTTACATTTCAATTCTGTGGAATTTAAATATCTGTCGATTACAACAATCAATACCTATTTATTGTTGTAATCAACCATTATTTTGAACTTTACACGACCAGAAACTTATCAGGCATAACAAAATACAATGCATTCTTATTATAACGTCATAAATCAGAGAGAATATATACTGTGTAGGCATGTCCAAATTAAAAAAAAAAAAAAATAAAAAAAAAACTTTAGAAATATAAACTAAATGTTCCAATAACGACCGACGCCAAATAATTCGACTTTTTAATGGCTCAAAAGTGACCCCTGTGGTGCACTCTCCAGAAGAATGTCTTATTCTCTATACGGTTCGATTATACATTTTCCTTCATATTCAATAGATATAGAGAGATTAACTTTCGAAAATCAGTCAGCTTTGCAAAAATTATGAAAACAACAGATATATTCAAAAAAATCTAATTGACAGATGTCAGTGGCACGTGCAAAACCAAAGTGGAAAGTATATGATCTGAAAGTGATATAAGTGACAGAGTGTCCCTCGCCAGTGACTTGCATTTGCAGCCTCGCCTCAAGATAGGAACTTATAATGCCAGAAGTACGAGAAAGGCAAAAGAGAAGATGGAAGGACTGTATAGCAGAAGATATGAGAGAGGAAGAACTGTGTCACGAAGGTGCTTTGGACAGGAATGAGTACAATTATACAAGATATAAGTATAGAATCTTTTTCAAGGAACTTTTGGTATAGGATATGTACAAAATACATCGAATTGACGGAAGGTTTTGTGCTGGCCACAACAGATTTTTAAATCTTATCTTTCTCTATCATTTTACATCAAATAAATAAATATATCATCACGGCATACACTCATTTCTGGATGTGCCAGTATCCACAACACATGTAGACATCGGTAATGATGACGATACATTTTACCGTGTGGGCGCTTACCAGGCGTCACCTCACGGGCACTCATCATAGCTGGTGTGGAGAGTGCACCACATCGTTTTAAGCAATATTATATAGTTTTCTATGGATAAAATTTAAACCGTCAGATATATATTTTATATATATATACTTTACATTTCAATTCTGTGGAATTTAAATATCTGTCGATTACAACAATCAATACCTATTTATTGTTGTAATCAACCATTATTTTGAACTTTACACGACCAGAAACTCATCAGGCATAACAAAATACAATGCATTCTTATTATAACGTCATAAATCAGAGAGAATATATACTGTGTAGGCATGTCCAAATTAAAAAAAAAAAAAAATAAAAAAAAAAACTTTAGAAATATAAACTAAATGTTCCAATAACGACCGACGCCAAATAATTCGACTTTTTAATGGCTCAAAAGTGACCCCTGTGGTGCACTCTCCACACCAGCAATGAGTACCCGTGAGGTGACGCCTGGTACGCGTTCGCACGGTACAAATATGTCATCATTATTAACAAAATTTGCGATAAAGCAGATTGTGGCACTCTCAGAAATTGGTGATATGTCGTGATGACGTGTATATATTTATATATGTTCCAATTAGCACTGGAAAATTCTTAATTCACCTCATAGTACACATAATATTTTAAGCATTCAATAAAAATTAAATGACGTACGTCTTATCATCACACACACATGCGCACACACATATACATAATTGTAAAAATATTATAATCGGATTCTAGGGACCTTAAAAGTGCTTATTCACTAAAATATGATAATGCTATTTTTAGCATAAATTCAATACCTCTCTTTTTTTATTACCTTCCGTCAAAAGGAAGGTATTGTTTTTGGTCAAAAAATTCGGTGGTGAGTTTTTAATGAATAAGCACGTTTTAGGGTCCCTACAATACGAATGTACTATTTTTAAGATGATGTCTGTATGTGTGTCTGTGTGTGTGTGTGTGTGTGTGTGTGTGTGTGTGTGTGTCTGTGTGTTTGTCCGTGTGTGTGTATGTGACAAATTTTTCTCCGACGATAACTCCAAAACTACAATTCTAAAAATTACGATTCTTTCATATTCCTTTTTTTTACAACCATATGAAGAGCTGATTAGATTTTGGTTACAATTGGTCAACCGGAAGTACCCTTATTTGAAGTTCTTAACAGTTTTTCTTGAAAAATCGCAGTTAAATATCATTTTCGACATTTTGTGTGATTATCAATAGAAAGAATGTCTTATTCTCTATACGGTTCGATTATACATTTTCCTTCATATTCAATAGATATAGAGAGATTAACTTTCGAAAATCAGTCAGCTTTGCAAAAATTATGAAAACAACAGATATATTCAAAAAAATCTAATTGACAGATGTCAGTGGCACGTGCAAAACCAAAGTGGAAAGTATATGATCTGAAAGTGATATAAGTGACAGAGTGTCCCTCGCCAGTGACTTGCATTTGCAGCCTCGCCTCAAGATAGGAACTTATAATGCCAGAAGTACGAGAAAGGCAAAAGAGAAGATGGAAGGACTGTATAGCAGAAGATATGAGAGAGGAAGAACTGTGTCACGAAGGTGCTTTGGACAGGAATGAGTACAATTATACAGGATATAAGTATAGAATCTTTTTCAAGGAACTTTTGGTATAGGATATGTACAAAATACATCGAATTGACGGAAGGTTTTGTGCTGGCCACAACAGATTTTTAAATCTTATCTTTCTCTATCATTTTACATCAAATAAATAAATATATCATCACGGCATACACTCATTTCTGGATGTGCCAGTGTCCACAACACATGTAGACATCGGTAATGATGACGATACATTTTACCGTGTGGGCGCTTACCAGGCGTCACCTCACGGGCACTCATCATAGCTGGTGTGGAGAGTGCACCACATCGTTTTAAGCAATATTATATAGTTTTCTATGGATAAAATTTAAACCGTCAGATATATATTTTATATATATACTTTACATTTCAATTCTGTGGAATTTAAATATCTGTCGATTACAACAATCAATACCTATTTATTGTTGTAATCAACCATTATTTTGAACTTTACACGACCAGAAACTTATCAGGCATAACAAAATACAATGCATTCTTATTATAACGTCATAAATCAGAGAGAATATATACTGTGTAGGCATGTCCAAATTAAAAAAAAAAAAAAAATAAAAAAAAAACTTTAGAAATATAAACTAAATGTTCCAATAACGACCGACGCCAAATAATTCGACTTTTTAATGGCTCAAAAGTGACCCCTGTGGTGCACTCTCCAGAAGAATGTCTTATTCTCTATACGGTTCGATTATACATTTTCCTTCATATTCAATAGATATAGAGAGATTAACTTTCGAAAATCAGTCAGCTTTGCAAAAATTATGAAAACAACAGATATATTCAAAAAAATCTAATTGACAGATGTCAGTGGCACGTGCAAAACCAAAGTGGAAAGTATATGATCTGAAAGTGATATAA
This sequence comes from Ophonus ardosiacus, assembly GCA_943142095.1. NCBI lineage: Eukaryota > Metazoa > Arthropoda > Insecta > Coleoptera > Carabidae > Ophonus > Ophonus ardosiacus. The sequence goes on along the minus strand of OW964833.1, from coordinate 22,709,109 downwards.
GTGACAGAGTGTCCCTCGCCAGTGACTTGCATTTGCAGCCTCGCCTCAAGATAGGAACTTATAATGCCAGAAGTACGAGAAAGGCAAAAGAGAAGATGGAAGGACTGTATAGCAGAAGATATGAGAGAGGAAGAACTGTGTCACGAAGGTGCTTTGGACAGGAATGAGTACAATTATACAGGATATAAGTATAGAATCTTTTTCAAGGAACTTTTGGTATAGGATATGTACAAAATACATCGAATTGACGGAAGGTTTTGTGCTGGCCACAACAGATTTTTAAATCTTATCTTTCTCTATCATTTTACATCAAATAAATAAATATATCATCACGGCATACACTCATTTCTGGATGTGCCAGTATCCACAACACATGTAGACATCGGTAATGATGACGATACATTTTACCGTGTGGGCGCTTACCAGGCGTCACCTCACGGGCACTCATCATAGCTGGTGTGGAGAGTGCACCACATCGTTTTAAGCAATATTATATAGTTTTCTATGGATAAAATTTAAACCGTCAGATATATATTTTATATATATACTTTACATTTCAATTCTGTGGAATTTAAATATCTGTCGATTACAACAATCAATACCTATTTATTGTTGTAATCAACCATTATTTTGAACTTTACACGACCAGAAACTTATCAGGCATAACAAAATACAATGCATTCTTATTATAACGTCATAAATCAGAGAGAATATATACTGTGTAGGCATGTCCAAATTAAAAAAAAAAAAAAAATAAAAAAAAAAACTTTAGAAATATAAACTAAATGTTCCAATAACGACCGACGCCAAATAATTCGACTTTTTAATGGCTCAAAAGTGACCCCTGTGGTGCACTCTCCAGAAGAATGTCTTATTCTCTATACGGTTCGATTATACATTTTCCTTCATATTCAATAGATATAGAGAGATTAACTTTCGAAAATCAGTCAGCTTTGCAAAAATTATGAAAACAACAGATATATTCAAAAAAATCTAATTGACAGATGTCAGTGGCACGTGCAAAACCAAAGTGGAAAGTATATGATCTGAAAGTGATATAAGTGACAGAGTGTCCCTCGCCAGTGACTTGCATTTGCAGCCTCGCCTCAAGATAGGAACTTATAATGCCAGAAGTACGAGAAAGGCAAAAGAGAAGATGGAAGGACTGTATAGCAGAAGATATGAGAGAGGAAGAACTGTGTCACGAAGGTGCTTTGGACAGGAATGAGTACAATTATACAGGATATAAGTATAGAATCTTTTTCAAGGAACTTTTGGTATAGGATATGTACAAAATACATCGAATTGACGGAAGGTTTTGTGCTGGCCACAACAGATTTTTAAATCTTATCTTTCTCTATCATTTTACATCAAATAAATAAATATATCATCACGGCATACACTCATTTCTGGATGTGCCAGTATCCACAACACATGTAGACATCGGTAATGATGACGATACATTTTACCGTGTGGGCGCTTACCAGGCGTCACCTCACGGGCACTCATCATAGCTGGTGTGGAGAGTGCACCACATCGTTTTAAGCAATATTATATAGTTTTCTATGGATAAAATTTAAACCGTCAGATATATATTTTATATATATACTTTACATTTCAATTCTGTGGAATTTAAATATCTGTCGATTACAACAATCAATACCTATTTATTGTTGTAATCAACCATTATTTTGAACTTTACACGACCAGAAACTTATCAGGCATAACAAAATACAATGCATTCTTATTATAACGTCATAAATCAGAGAGAATATATACTGTGTAGGCATGTCCAAATTAAAAAAAAAAAAAAAAAAAAAAAAAAAAACTTTAGAAATATAAACTAAATGTTCCAATAACGACCGACGCCAAATAATTCGACTTTTTAATGGCTCAAAAGTGACCCCTGTGGTGCACTCTCCAGAAGAATGTCTTATTCTCTATACGGTTCGATTATACATTTTCCTTCATATTCAATAGATATAGAGAGATTAACTTTCGAAAATCAGTCAGCTTTGCAAAAATTATGAAAACAACAGATATATTCAAAAAAATCTAATTGACAGATGTCAGTGGCACGTGCAAAACCAAAGTGGAAAGTATATGATCTGAAAGTGATATAAGTGACAGAGTGTCCCTCGCCAGTGACTTGCATTTGCAGCCTCGCCTCAAGATAGGAACTTATAATGCCAGAAGTACGAGAAAGGCAAAAGAGAAGATGGAAGGACTGTATAGCAGAAGATATGAGAGAGGAAGAACTGTGTCACGAAGGTGCTTTGGACAGGAATGAGTACAATTATACAGGATATAAGTATAGAATCTTTTTCAAGGAACTTTTGGTATAGGATATGTACAAAATACATCGAATTGACGGAAGGTTTTGTGCTGGCCACAACAGATTTTTAAATCTTATCTTTCTCTATCATTTTACATCAAATAAATAAATATATCATCACGGCATACACTCATTTCTGGATGTGCCAGTATCCACAACACATGTAGACATCGGTAATGATGACGATACATTTTACCGTGTGGGCGCTTACCAGGCGTCACCTCACGGGCACTCATCATAGCTGGTGTGGAGAGTGCACCACATCGTTTTAAGCAATATTATATAGTTTTCTATGGATAAAATTTAAACCGTCAGATATATATTTTATATATATACTTTACATTTCAATTCTGTGGAATTTAAATATCTGTCGATTACAACAATCAATACCTATTTATTGTTGTAATCAACCATTATTTTGAACTTTACACGACCAGAAACTTATCAGGCATAACAAAATACAATGCATTCTTATTATAACGTCATAAATCAGAGAGAATATATACTGTGTAGGCATGTCCAAATTAAAAAAAAAAAAAAAATAAAAAAAAAAACTTTAGAAATATAAACTAAATGTTCCAATAACGACCGACGCCAAATAATTCGACTTTTTAATGGCTCAAAAGTGACCCCTGTGGTGCACTCTCCAGAAGAATGTCTTATTCTCTATACGGTTCGATTATACATTTTCCTTCATATTCAATAGATATAGAGAGATTAACTTTCGAAAATCAGTCAGCTTTGCAAAAATTATGAAAACAACAGATATATTCAAAAAAATCTAATTGACAGATGTCAGTGGCACGTGCAAAACCAAAGTGGAAAGTATATGATCTGAAAGTGATATAAGTGACAGAGTGTCCCTCGCCAGTGACTTGCATTTGCAGCCTCGCCTCAAGATAGGAACTTATAATGCCAGAAGTACGAGAAAGGCAAAAGAGAAGATGGAAGGACTGTATAGCAGAAGATATGAGAGAGGAAGAACTGTGTCACGAAGGTGCTTTGGACAGGAATGAGTACAATTATACAGGATATAAGTATAGAATCTTTTTCAAGGAACTTTTGGTATAGGATATGTACAAAATACATCGAATTGACGGAAGGTTTTGTGCTGGCCACAACAGATTTTTAAATCTTATCTTTCTCTATCATTTTACATCAAATAAATAAATATATCATCACGGCATACACTCATTTCTGGATGTGCCAGTATCCACAACACATGTAGACATCGGTAATGATGACGATACATTTTACCGTGTGGGCGCTTACCAGGCGTCACCTCACGGGCACTCATCATAGCTGGTGTGGAGAGTGCACCACATCGTTTTAAGCAATATTATATAGTTTTCTATGGATAAAATTTAAACCGTCAGATATATATTTTATATATATATACTTTACATTTCAATTCTGTGGAATTTAAATATCTGTCGATTACAACAATCAATACCTATTTATTGTTGTAATCAACCATTATTTTGAACTTTACACGACCAGAAACTTATCAGGCATAACAAAATACAATGCATTCTTATTATAACGTCATAAATCAGAGAGAATATATACTGTGTAGGCATGTCCAAATTAAAAAAAAAAAAAAAATAAAAAAAAAAACTTTAGAAATATAAACTAAATGTTCCAATAACGACCGACGCCAAATAATTCGACTTTTTAATGGCTCAAAAGTGACCCCTGTGGTGCACTCTCCAGAAGAATGTCTTATTCTCTATACGGTTCGATTATACATTTTCCTTCATATTCAATAGATATAGAGAGATTAACTTTCGAAAATCAGTCAGCTTTGCAAAAATTATGAAAACAACAGATATATTCAAAAAAATCTAATTGACAGATGTCAGTGGCACGTGCAAAACCAAAGTGGAAAGTATATGATCTGAAAGTGATATAAGTGACAGAGTGTCCCTCGCCAGTGACTTGCATTTGCAGCCTCGCCTCAAGATAGGAACTTATAATGCCAGAAGTACGAGAAAGGCAAAAGAGAAGATGGAAGGACTGTATAGCAGAAGATATGAGAGAGGAAGAACTGTGTCACGAAGGTGCTTTGGACAGGAATGAGTACAATTATACAGGATATAAGTATAGAATCTTTTTCAAGGAACTTTTGGTATAGGATATGTACAAAATACATCGAATTGACGGAAGGTTTTGTGCTGGCCACAACAGATTTTTAAATCTTATCTTTCTCTATCATTTTACATCAAATAAATAAATATATCATCACGGCATACACTCATTTCTGGATGTGCCAGTATCCACAACACATGTAGACATCGGTAATGATGACGATACATTTTACCGTGTGGGCGCTTACCAGGCGTCACCTCACGGGCACTCATCATAGCTGGTGTGGAGAGTGCACCACATCGTTTTAAGCAATATTATATAGTTTTCTATGGATAAAATTTAAACCGTCAGATATATATTTTATATATATACTTTACATTTCAATTCTGTGGAATTTAAATATCTGTCGATTACAACAATCAATACCTATTTATTGTTGTAATCAACCATTATTTTGAACTTTACACGACCAGAAACTTATCAGGCATAACAAAATACAATGCATTCTTATTATAACGTCATAAATCAGAGAGAATATATACTGTGTAGGCATGTCCAAATTAAAAAAAAAAAAAAAAATAAAAAAAAAAACTTTTGAAATATAAACTAAATGTTCCAATAACGACCGACGCCAAATAATTCGACTTTTTAATGGCTCAAAAGTGACCCCTGTGGTGCACTCTCCAGAAGAATGTCTTATTCTCTATACGGTTCGATTATACATTTTCCTTCATATTCAATAGATATAGAGAGATTAACTTTCGAAAATCAGTCAGCTTTGCAAAAATTATGAAAACAACAGATATATTCAAAAAAATCTAATTGACAGATGTCAGTGGCACGTGCAAAACCAAAGTGGAAAGTATATGATCTGAAAGTGATATAAGTGACAGAGTGTCCCTCGCCAGTGACTTGCATTTGCAGCCTCGCCTCAAGATAGGAACTTATAATGCCAGAAGTACGAGAAAGGCAAAAGAGAAGATGGAAGGACTGTATAGCAGAAGATATGAAAGAGGAAGAACTGTGTCACGAAGGTGCTTTGGACAGGAATGAGTACAATTATACAGGATATAAGTATAGAATCTTTTTCAAGGAACTTTTGGTATAGGATATGTACAAAATACATCGAATTGACGGAAGGTTTTGTGCTGGCCACAACAGATTTTTAAATCTTATCTTTCTCTATCATTTTACATCAAATAAATAAATATATCATCACGGCATACACTCATTTCTGGATGTGCCAGTATCCACAACACATGTAGACATCGGTAATGATGACGATACATTTTACCGTGTGGGCGCTTACCAGGCGTCACCTCACGGGCACTCATCATAGCTGGTGTGGAGAGTGCACCACATCGTTTTAAGCAATATTATATAGTTTTCTATGGATAAAATTTAAACCGTCAGATATATATTTTATATATATACTTTACATTTCAATTCTGTGGAATTTAAATATCTGTCGATTACAACAATCAATACCTATTTATTGTTGTAATCAACCATTATTTTGAACTTTACACGACCAGAAACTTATCAGGCATAACAAAATACAATGCATTCTTATTATAACGTCATAAATCAGAGAGAATATATACTGTGTAGGCATGTCCAAATTAAAAAAAAAAAAAAAATAAAAAAAAAAACTTTAGAAATATAAACTAAATGTTCCAATAACGACCGACGCCAAATAATTCGACTTTTTAATGGCTCAAAAGTGACCCCTGTGGTGCACTCTCCAGAAGAATGTCTTATTCTCTATACGGTTCGATTATACATTTTCCTTCATATTCAATAGATATAGAGAGATTAACTTTCGAAAATCAGTCAGCTTTGCAAAAATTATGAAAACAACAGATATATTCAAAAAAATCTAATTGACAGATGTCAGTGGCACGTGCAAAACCAAAGTGGAAAGTATATGATCTGAAAGTGATATAAGTGACAGAGTGTCCCTCGCCAGTGACTTGCATTTGCAGCCTCGCCTCAAGATAGGAACTTATAATGCCAGAAGTACGAGAAAGGCAAAAGAGAAGATGGAAGGACTGTATAGCAGAAGATATGAGAGAGGAAGAACTGTGTCACGAAGGTGCTTTGGACAGGAATGAGTACAATTATACAGGATATAAGTATAGAATCTTTTTCAAGGAACTTTTGGTATAGGATATGTACAAAATACATCGAATTGACGGAAGGTTTTGTGCTGGCCACAACAGATTTTTAAATCTTATCTTTCTCTATCATTTTACATCAAATAAATAAATATATCATCACGGCATACACTCATTTCTGGATGTGCCAGTATCCACAACACATGTAGACATCGGTAATGATGACGATACATTTTACCGTGTGGGCGCTTACCAGGCGTCACCTCACGGGCACTCATCATAGCTGGTGTGGAGAGTGCACCACATCGTTTTAAGCAATATTATATAGTTTTCTATGGATAAAATTTAAACCGTCAGATATATATTTTATATATATACTTTACATTTCAATTCTGTGGAATTTAAATATCTGTCGATTACAACAATCAATACCTATTTATTGTTGTAATCAACCATTATTTTGAACTTTACACGACCAGAAACTTATCAGGCATAACAAAATACAATGCATTCTTATTATAACGTCATAAATCAGAGAGAATATATACTGTGTAGGCATGTCCAAATTAAAAAAAAAAAAAAAAATAAAAAAAAAAACTTTAGAAATATAAACTAAATGTTCCAATAACGACCGACGCCAAATAATTCGACTTTTTAATGGCTCAAAAGTGACCCCTGTGGTGCACTCTCCAGAAGAATGTCTTATTCTCTATACGGTTCGATTATACATTTTCCTTCATATTCAATAGATATAGAGAGATTAACTTTCGAAAATCAGTCAGCTTTGCAAAAATTATGAAAACAACAGATATATTCAAAAAAATCTAATTGACAGATGTCAGTGGCACGTGCAAAACCAAAGTGGAAAGTATATGATCTGAAAGTGATATAAGTGACAGAGTGTCCCTCGCCAGTGACTTGCATTTGCAGCCTCGCCTCAAGATAGGAACTTATAATGCCAGAAGTACGAGAAAGGCAAAAGAGAAGATGGAAGGACTGTATAGCAGAAGATATGAGAGAGGAAGAACTGTGTCACGAAGGTGCTTTGGACAGGAATGAGTACAATTATACAGGATATAAGTATAGAATCTTTTTCAAGGAACTTTTGGTATAGGATATGTACAAAATACATCGAATTGACGGAAGGTTTTGTGCTGGCCACAACAGATTTTTAAATCTTATCTTTCTCTATCATTTTACATCAAATAAATAAATATATCATCACGGCATACACTCATTTCTGGATGTGCCAGTATCCACAACACATGTAGACATCGGTAATGATGACGATACATTTTACCGTGTGGGCGCTTACCAGGCGTCACCTCACGGGCACTCATCATAGCTGGTGTGGAGAGTGCACCACATCGTTTTAAGCAATATTATATAGTTTTCTATGGATAAAATTTAAACCGTCAGATATATATTTTATATATATACTTTACATTTCAATTCTGTGGAATTTAAATATCTGTCGATTACAACAATCAATACCTATTTATTGTTGTAATCAACCATTATTTTGAACTTTACACGACCAGAAACTTATCAGGCATAACAAAATACAATGCATTCTTATTATAACGTCATAAATCAGAGAGAATATATACTGTGTAGGCATGTCCAAATTAAAAAAAAAAAAAAAATAAAAAAAAAAACTTTAGAAATATAAACTAAATGTTCCAATAACGACCGACGCCAAATAATTCGACTTTTTAATGGCTCAAAAGTGACCCCTGTGGTGCACTCTCCAGAAGAATGTCTTATTCTCTATACGGTTCGATTATACATTTTCCTTCATATTCAATAGATATAGAGAGATTAACTTTCGAAAATCAGTCAGCTTTGCAAAAATTATGAAAACAACAGATATATTCAAAAAAATCTAATTGACAGATGTCAGTGGCACGTGCAAAACCAAAGTGGAAAGTATATGATCTGAAAGTGATATAAGTGACAGAGTGTCCCTCGCCAGTGACTTGCATTTGCAGCCTCGCCTCAAGATAGGAACTTATAATGCCAGAAGTACGAGAAAGGCAAAAGAGAAGATGGAAGGACTGTATAGCAGAAGATATGAGAGAGGAAGAACTGTGTCACGAAGGTGCTTTGGACAGGAATGAGTACAATTATACAGGATATAAGTATAGAATCTTTTTCAAGGAACTTTTGGTATAGCATATGTACAAAATACATCGAATTGACGGAAGGTTTTGTGCTGGCCACAACAGATTTTTAAATCTTATCTTTCTCTATCATTTTACATCAAATAAATAAATATATCATCACGGCATACACTCATTTCTGGATGTGCCAGTATCCACAACACATGTAGACATCGGTAATGATGACGATACATTTTACCGTGTGGGCGCTTACCAGGCGTCACCTCACGGGCACTCATCATAGCTGGTGTGGAGAGTGCACCACATCGTTTTAAGCAATATTATATAGTTTTCTATGGATAAAATTTAAACCGTCAGATATATATTTTATATATATACTTTACATTTCAATTCTGTGGAATTTAAATATCTGTCGATTACAACAATCAATACCTATTTATTGTTGTAATCAACCATTATTTTGAACTTTACACGACCAGAAACTTATCAGGCATAACAAAATACAATGCATTCTTATTATAACGTCATAAATCAGAGAGAATATATACTGTGTAGGCATGTCCAAATTAAAAAAAAAAAAAAAAATAAAAAAAAAAACTTTAGAAATATAAACTAAATGTTCCAATAACGACCGACGCCAAATAATTCGACTTTTTAATGGCTCAAAAGTGACCCCTGTGGTGCACTCTCCAGAAGAATGTCTTATTCTCTATACGGTTCGATTATACATTTTCCTTCATATTCAATAGATATAGAGAGATTAACTTTCGAAAATCAGTCAGCTTTGCAAAAATTATGAAAACAACAGATATATTCAAAAAAATCTAATTGACAGATGTCAGTGGCACGTGCAAAACCAAAGTGGAAAGTATATGATCTGAAAGTGATATAAGTGACAGAGTGTCCCTCGCCAGTGACTTGCATTTGCAGCCTCGCCTCAAGATAGGAACTTATAATGCCAGAAGTACGAGAAAGGCAAAAGAGAAGATGGAAGGACTGTATAGCAGAAGATATGAGAGAGGAAGAACTGTGTCACGAAGGTGCTTTGGACAGGAATGAGGAATGAGTACAATTATACAGGATATAAGTATAGAATCTTTTTCAAGGAACTTTTGGTATAGGATATGTACAAAATACATCGAATTGACGGAAGGTTTTGTGCTGGCCACAACAGATTTTTAAATCTTATCTTTCTCTATCATTTTACATCAAATAAATAAATATATCATCACGGCATACACTCATTTCTGGATGTGCCAGTATCCACAACACATGTAGACATCGGTAATGATGACGATACATTTTACCGTGTGGGCGCTTACCAGGCGTCACCTCACGGGCACTCATCATAGCTGGTGTGGAGAGTGCACCACATCGTTTTAAGCAATATTATATAGTTTTCTATGGATAAAATTTAAACCGTCAGATATATATTTTATATATATATACTTTACATTTCAATTCTGTGGAATTTAAATATCTGTCGATTACAACAATCAATACCTATTTATTGTTGTAATCAACCATTATTTTGAACTTTACACGACCAGAAACTTATCAGGCATAACAAAATACAATGCATTCTTATTATAACGTCATAAATCAGAGAGAATATATACTGTGTAGGCATGTCCAAATTAAAAAAAAAAAAAAAATAAAAAAAAAAACTTTAGAAATATAAACTAAATGTTCCAATAACGACCGACGCCAAATAATTCGACTTTTTAATGGCTCAAAAGTGACCCCTGTGGTGCACTCTCCAGAAGAATGTCTTATTCTCTATACGGTTCGATTATACATTTTCCTTCATATTCAATAGATATAGAGAGATTAACTTTCGAAAATCAGTCAGCTTTGCAAAAATTATGAAAACAACAGATATATTCAAAAAAATCTAATTGACAGATGTCAGTGGCACGTGCAAAACCAAAGTGGAAAGTATATGATCTGAAAGTGATATAAGTGACAGAGTGTCCCTCGCCAGTGACTTGCATTTGCAGCCTCGCCTCAAGATAGGAACTTATAATGCCAGAAGTACGAGAAAGGCAAAAGAGAAGATGGAAGGACTGTATAGCAGAAGATATGAGAGAGGAAGAACTGTGTCACGAAGGTGCTTTGGACAGGAATGAGTACAATTATACAGGATATAAGTATAGAATCTTTTTCAAGGAACTTTTGGTATAGGATATGTACAAAATACATCGAATTGACGGAAGGTTTTGTGCTGGCCACAACAGATTTTTAAATCTTATCTTTCTCTATCATTTTACATCAAATAAATAAATATATCATCACGGCATACACTCATTTCTGGATGTGCCAGTATCCACAACACATGTAGACATCGGTAATGATGACGATACATTTTACCGTGTGGGCGCTTACCAGGCGTCACCTCACGGGCACTCATCATAGCTGGTGTGGAGAGTGCACCACATCGTTTTAAGCAATATTATATAGTTTTCTATGGATAAAATTTAAACCGTCAGATATATATTTTATATATATATACTTTACATTTCAATTCTGTGGAATTTAAATATCTGTCGATTACAACAATCAATACCTATTTATTGTTGTAATCAACCATTATTTTGAACTTTACACGACCAGAAACTTATCAGGCATAACAAAATACAATGCATTCTTATTATAACGTCATAAATCAGAGAGAATATATACTGTGTAGGCATGTCCAAATTAAAAAAAAAAAAAAAATAAAAAAAAAAACTTTAGAAATATAAACTAAATGTTCCAATAACGACCGACGCCAAATAATTCGACTTTTTAATGGCTCAAAAGTGACCCCTGTGGTGCACTCTCCAGAAGAATGTCTTATTCTCTATACGGTTCGATTATACATTTTCCTTCATATTCAATAGATATAGAGAGATTAACTTTCGAAAATCAGTCAGCTTTGCAAAAATTATGAAAACAACAGATATATTCAAAAAAATCTAATTGACAGATGTCAGTGGCACGTGCAAAACCAAAGTGGAAAGTATATGATCTGAAAGTGATATAAGTGACAGAGTGTCCCTCGCCAGTGACTTGCATTTGCAGCCTCGCCTCAAGATAGGAACTTATAATGCCAGAAGTACGAGAAAGGCAAAAGAGAAGATGGAAGGACTGTATAGCAGAAGATATGAGAGAGGAAGAACTGTGTCACGAAGGTGCTTTGGACAGGAATGAGTACAATTATACAGGATATAAGTATAGAATCTTTTTCAAGGAACTTTTGGTATAGGATATGTACAAAATACATCGAATTGACGGAAGGTTTTGTGCTGGCCACAACAGATTTTTAAATCTTATCTTTCTCTATCATTTTACATCAAATAAATAAATATATCATCACGGCATACACTCATTTCTGGATGTGCCAGTATCCACAACACATGTAGACATCGGTAATGATGACGATACATTTTACCGTGTGGGCGCTTACCAGGCGTCACCTCACGGGCACTCATCATAGCTGGTGTGGAGAGTGCACCACATCGTTTTAAGCAATATTATATAGTTTTCTATGGATAAAATTTAAACCGTCAGATATATATTTTATATATATATACTTTACATTTCAATTCTGTGGAATTTAAATATCTGTCGATTACAACAATCAATACCTATTTATTGTTGTAATCAACCATTATTTTGAACTTTACACGACCAGAAACTTATCAGGCATAACAAAATACAATGCATTCTTATTATAACGTCATAAATCAGAGAGAATATATACTGTGTAGGCATGTCCAAATTAAAAAAAAAAAAAAAATAAAAAAAAAAACTTTAGAAATATAAACTAAATGTTCCAATAACGACCGACGCCAAATAATTCGACTTTTTAATGGCTCAAAAGTGACCCCTGTGGTGCACTCTCCAGAAGAATGTCTTATTCTCTATACGGTTCGATTATACATTTTCCTTCATATTCAATAGATATAGAGAGATTAACTTTCGAAAATCAGTCAGCTTTGCAAAAATTATGAAAACAACAGATATATTCAAAAAAATCTAATTGACAGATGTCAGTGGCACGTGCAAAACCAAAGTGGAAAGTATATGATCTGAAAGTGATATAAGTGACAGAGTGTCCCTCGCCAGTGACTTGCATTTGCAGCCTCGCCTCAAGATAGGAACTTATAATGCCAGAAGTACGAGAAAGGCAAAAGAGAAGATGGAAGGACTGTATAGCAGAAGATATGAGAGAGGAAGAACTGTGTCACGAAGGTGCTTTGGACAGGAATGAGTACAATTATACAGGATATAAGTATAGAATCTTTTTCAAGGAACTTTTGGTATAGGATATGTACAAAATACATCGAATTGACGGAAGGTTTTGTGCTGGCCACAACAGATTTTTAAATCTTATCTTTCTCTATCATTTTACATCAAATAAATAAATATATCATCACGGCATACACTCATTTCTGGATGTGCCAGTATCCACAACACATGTAGACATCGGTAATGATGACGATACATTTTACCGTGTGGGCGCTTACCAGGCGTCACCTCACGGGCACTCATCATAGCTGGTGTGGAGAGTGCACCACATCGTTTTAAGCAATATTATATAGTTTTCTATGGATAAAATTTAAACCGTCAGATATATATTTTATATATATATACTTTACATTTCAATTCTGTGGAATTTAAATATCTGTCGATTACAACAATCAATACCTATTTATTGTTGTAATCAACCATTATTTTGAACTTTACACGACCAGAAACTTATCAGGCATAACAAAATACAATGCATTCTTATTATAACGTCATAAATCAGAGAGAATATATACTGTGTAGGCATGTCCAAATTAAAAAAAAAAAAAAAATAAAAAAAAAAACTTTAGAAATATAAACTAAATGTTCCAATAACGACCGACGCCAAATAATTCGACTTTTTAATGGCTCAAAAGTGACCCCTGTGGTGCACTCTCCAGAAGAATGTCTTATTCTCTATACGGTTCGATTATACATTTTCCTTCATATTCAATAGATATAGAGAGATTAACTTTCGAAAATCAGTCAGCTTTGCAAAAATTATGAAAACAACAGATATATTCAAAAAAATCTAATTGACAGATGTCAGTGGCACGTGCAAAACCAAAGTGGAAAGTATATGATCTGAAAGTGATATAAGTGACAGAGTGTCCCTCGCCAGTGACTTGCATTTGCAGCCTCGCCTCAAGATAGGAACTTATAATGCCAGAAGTACGAGAAAGGCAAAAGAGAAGATGGAAGGACTGTATAGCAGAAGATATGAGAGAGGAAGAACTGTGTCACGAAGGTGCTTTGGACAGGAATGAGTACAATTATACAGGATATAAGTATAGAATCTTTTTCAAGGAACTTTTGGTATAGGATATGTACAAAATACATCGAATTGACGGAAGGTTTTGTGCTGGCCACAACAGATTTTTAAATCTTATCTTTCTCTATCATTTTACATCAAATAAATAAATATATCATCACGGCATACACTCATTTCTGGATGTGCCAGTATCCACAACACATGTAGACATCGGTAATGATGACGATACATTTTACCGTGTGGGCGCTTACCAGGCGTCACCTCACGGGCACTCATCATAGCTGGTGTGGAGAGTGCACCACATCGTTTTAAGCAATATTATATAGTTTTCTATGGATAAAATTTAAACCGTCAGATATATATTTTATATATATATACTTTACATTTCAATTCTGTGGAATTTAAATATCTGTCGATTACAACAATCAATACCTATTTATTGTTGTAATCAACCATTATTTTGAACTTTACACGACCAGAAACTTATCAGGCATAACAAAATACAATGCATTCTTATTATAACGTCATAAATCAGAGAGAATATATACTGTGTAGGCATGTCCAAATTAAAAAAAAAAAAAAAATAAAAAAAAAAACTTTAGAAATATAAACTAAATGTTCCAATAACGACCGACGCCAAATAATTCGACTTTTTAATGGCTCAAAAGTGACCCCTGTGGTGCACTCTCCAGAAGAATGTCTTATTCTCTATACGGTTCGATTATACATTTTCCTTCATATTCAATAGATATAGAGAGATTAACTTTCGAAAATCAGTCAGCTTTGCAAAAATTATGAAAACAACAGATATATTCAAAAAAATCTAATTGACAGATGTCAGTGGCACGTGCAAAACCAAAGTGGAAAGTATATGATCTGAAAGTGATATAAGTGACAGAGTGTCCCTCGCCAGTGACTTGCATTTGCAGCCTCGCCTCAAGATAGGAACTTATAATGCCAGAAGTACGAGAAAGGCAAAAGAGAAGATGGAAGGACTGTATAGCAGAAGATATGAGAGAGGAAGAACTGTGTCACGAAGGTGCTTTGGACAGGAATGAGTACAATTATACAGGATATAAGTATAGAATCTTTTTCAAGGAACTTTTGGTATAGGATATGTACAAAATACATCGAATTGACGGAAGGTTTTGTGCTGGCCACAACAGATTTTTAAATCTTATCTTTCTCTATCATTTTACATCAAATAAATAAATATATCATCACGGCATACACTCATTTCTGGATGTGCCAGTATCCACAACACATGTAGACATCGGTAATGATGACGATACATTTTACCGTGTGGGCGCTTACCAGGCGTCACCTCACGGGCACTCATCATAGCTGGTGTGGAGAGTGCACCACATCGTTTTAAGCAATATTATATAGTTTTCTATGGATAAAATTTAAACCGTCAGATATATATTTTATATATATATACTTTACATTTCAATTCTGTGGAATTTAAATATCTGTCGATTACAACAATCAATACCTATTTATTGTTGTAATCAACCATTATTTTGAACTTTACACGACCAGAAACTTATCAGGCATAACAAAATACAATGCATTCTTATTATAACGTCATAAATCAGAGAGAATATATACTGTGTAGGCATGTCCAAATTAAAAAAAAAAAAAAAATAAAAAAAAAAACTTTAGAAATATAAACTAAATGTTCCAATAACGACCGACGCCAAATAATTCGACTTTTTAATGGCTCAAAAGTGACCCCTGTGGTGCACTCTCCAGAAGAATGTCTTATTCTCTATACGGTTCGATTATACATTTTCCTTCATATTCAATAGATATAGAGAGATTAACTTTCGAAAATCAGTCAGCTTTGCAAAAATTATGAAAACAACAGATATATTCAAAAAAATCTAATTGACAGATGTCAGTGGCACGTGCAAAACCAAAGTGGAAAGTATATGATCTGAAAGTGATATAAGTGACAGAGTGTCCCTCGCCAGTGACTTGCATTTGCAGCCTCGCCTCAAGATAGGAACTTATAATGCCAGAAGTACGAGAAAGGCAAAAGAGAAGATGGAAGGACTGTATAGCAGAAGATATGAGAGAGGAAGAACTGTGTCACGAAGGTGCTTTGGACAGGAATGAGTACAATTATACAGGATATAAGTATAGAATCTTTTTCAAGGAACTTTTGGTATAGGATATGTACAAAATACATCGAATTGACGGAAGGTTTTGTGCTGGCCACAACAGATTTTTAAATCTTATCTTTCTCTATCATTTTACATCAAATAAATAAATATATCATCACGGCATACACTCATTTCTGGATGTGCCAGTATCCACAACACATGTAGACATCGGTAATGATGACGATACATTTTACCGTGTGGGCGCTTACCAGGCGTCACCTCACGGGCACTCATCATAGCTGGTGTGGAGAGTGCACCACATCGTTTTAAGCAATATTATATAGTTTTCTATGGATAAAATTTAAACCGTCAGATATATATTTTATATATATATACTTTACATTTCAATTCTGTGGAATTTAAATATCTGTCGATTACAACAATCAATACCTATTTATTGTTGTAATCAACCATTATTTTGAACTTTACACGACCAGAAACTTATCAGGCATAACAAAATACAATGCATTCTTATTATAACGTCATAAATCAGAGAGAATATATACTGTGTAGGCATGTCCAAATTAAAAAAAAAAAAAAAATAAAAAAAAAAACTTTAGAAATATAAACTAAATGTTCCAATAACGACCGACGCCAAATAATTCGACTTTTTAATGGCTCAAAAGTGACCCCTGTGGTGCACTCTCCAGAAGAATGTCTTATTCTCTATACGGTTCGATTATACATTTTCCTTCATATTCAATAGATATAGAGAGATTAACTTTCGAAAATCAGTCAGCTTTGCAAAAATTATGAAAACAACAGATATATTCAAAAAAATCTAATTGACAGATGTCAGTGGCACGTGCAAAACCAAAGTGGAAAGTATATGATCTGAAAGTGATATAAGTGACAGAGTGTCCCTCGCCAGTGACTTGCATTTGCAGCCTCGCCTCAAGATAGGAACTTATAATGCCAGAAGTACGAGAAAGGCAAAAGAGAAGATGGAAGGACTGTATAGCAGAAGATATGAGAGAGGAAGAACTGTGTCACGAAGGTGCTTTGGACAGGAATGAGTACAATTATACAGGATATAAGTATAGAATCTTTTTCAAGGAACTTTTGGTATAGGATATGTACAAAATACATCGAATTGACGGAAGGTTTTGTGCTGGCCACAACAGATTTTTAAATCTTATCTTTCTCTATCATTTTACATCAAATAAATAAATATATCATCACGGCATACACTCATTTCTGGATGTGCCAGTATCCACAACACATGTAGACATCGGTAATGATGACGATACATTTTACCGTGTGGGCGCTTACCAGGCGTCACCTCACGGGCACTCATCATAGCTGGTGTGGAGAGTGCACCACATCGTTTTAAGCAATATTATATAGTTTTCTATGGATAAAATTTAAACCGTCAGATATATATTTTATATATATATACTTTACATTTCAATTCTGTGGAATTTAAATATCTGTCGATTACAACAATCAATACCTATTTATTGTTGTAATCAACCATTATTTTGAACTTTACACGACCAGAAACTTATCAGGCATAACAAAATACAATGCATTCTTATTATAACGTCATAAATCAGAGAGAATATATACTGTGTAGGCATGTCCAAATTAAAAAAAAAAAAAAAATAAAAAAAAAAACTTTAGAAATATAAACTAAATGTTCCAATAACGACCGACGCCAAATAATTCGACTTTTTAATGGCTCAAAAGTGACCCCTGTGGTGCACTCTCCAGAAGAATGTCTTATTCTCTATACGGTTCGATTATACATTTTCCTTCATATTCAATAGATATAGAGAGATTAACTTTCGAAAATCAGTCAGCTTTGCAAAAATTATGAAAACAACAGATATATTCAAAAAAATCTAATTGACAGATGTCAGTGGCACGTGCAAAACCAAAGTGGAAAGTATATGATCTGAAAGTGATATAAGTGACAGAGTGTCCCTCGCCAGTGACTTGCATTTGCAGCCTCGCCTCAAGATAGGAACTTATAATGCCAGAAGTACGAGAAAGGCAAAAGAGAAGATGGAAGGACTGTATAGCAGAAGATATGAGAGAGGAAGAACTGTGTCACGAAGGTGCTTTGGACAGGAATGAGTACAATTATACAGGATATAAGTATAGAATCTTTTTCAAGGAACTTTTGGTATAGGATATGTACAAAATACATCGAATTGACGGAAGGTTTTGTGCTGGCCACAACAGATTTTTAAATCTTATCTTTCTCTATCATTTTACATCAAATAAATAAATATATCATCACGGCATACACTCATTTCTGGATGTGCCAGTATCCACAACACATGTAGACATCGGTAATGATGACGATACATTTTACCGTGTGGGCGCTTACCAGGCGTCACCTCACGGGCACTCATCATAGCTGGTGTGGAGAGTGCACCACATCGTTTTAAGCAATATTATATAGTTTTCTATGGATAAAATTTAAACCGTCAGATATATATTTTATATATATATACTTTACATTTCAATTCTGTGGAATTTAAATATCTGTCGATTACAACAATCAATACCTATTTATTGTTGTAATCAACCATTATTTTGAACTTTACACGACCAGAAACTTATCAGGCATAACAAAATACAATGCATTCTTATTATAACGTCATAAATCAGAGAGAATATATACTGTGTAGGCATGTCCAAATTAAAAAAAAAAAAAAAATAAAAAAAAAAACTTTAGAAATATAAACTAAATGTTCCAATAACGACCGACGCCAAATAATTCGACTTTTTAATGGCTCAAAAGTGACCCCTGTGGTGCACTCTCCAGAAGAATGTCTTATTCTCTATACGGTTCGATTATACATTTTCCTTCATATTCAATAGATATAGAGAGATTAACTTTCGAAAATCAGTCAGCTTTGCAAAAATTATGAAAACAACAGATATATTCAAAAAAATCTAATTGACAGATGTCAGTGGCACGTGCAAAACCAAAGTGGAAAGTATATGATCTGAAAGTGATATAAGTGACAGAGTGTCCCTCGCCAGTGACTTGCATTTGCAGCCTCGCCTCAAGATAGGAACTTATAATGCCAGAAGTACGAGAAAGGCAAAAGAGAAGATGGAAGGACTGTATAGCAGAAGATATGAGAGAGGAAGAACTGTGTCACGAAGGTGCTTTGGACAGGAATGAGTACAATTATACAGGATATAAGTATAGAATCTTTTTCAAGGAACTTTTGGTATAGGATATGTACAAAATACATCGAATTGACGGAAGGTTTTGTGCTGGCCACAACAGATTTTTAAATCTTATCTTTCTCTATCATTTTACATCAAATAAATAAATATATCATCACGGCATACACTCATTTCTGGATGTGCCAGTATCCACAACACATGTAGACATCGGTAATGATGACGATACATTTTACCGTGTGGGCGCTTACCAGGCGTCACCTCACGGGCACTCATCATAGCTGGTGTGGAGAGTGCACCACATCGTTTTAAGCAATATTATATAGTTTTCTATGGATAAAATTTAAACCGTCAGATATATATTTTATATATATATACTTTACATTTCAATTCTGTGGAATTTAAATATCTGTCGATTACAACAATCAATACCTATTTATTGTTGTAATCAACCATTATTTTGAACTTTACACGACCAGAAACTTATCAGGCATAACAAAATACAATGCATTCTTATTATAACGTCATAAATCAGAGAGAATATATACTGTGTAGGCATGTCCAAATTAAAAAAAAAAAAAAAAAAAAAATAAGTCCACAAGTTATAACTGCAACTCACGTCACTTCAATCTGCACTTCAGAAAGGCAAACTAAATGTTCCAATCAGTACTAGAAAACTCTTAATTCACTTCAAACTACACATAATGTTATAAGCAATCAATAAAAACTGAAAAACATACATCATATCATCTCTAACATAGGTAATTCAATAGAACAAAGTGTCACACTAACTATGCTCACTTCATGAAATCCAACTTTCAAACTTTCTTGTAACGAAGTAATAAATTATGATTTATAAGTATATAATGTACAAATTTGTATTATGACTTTACATATACAAATTTCCTCTTAAAACGCCTTCTGTCAAAACATAGCAAATTCTGGAAATGTCACCAGTTCTTAAATATATTAATTTAAAATTCTGTTTGTATTTTAATAATTATAATACATAATAATAGAACTAAAATAAGTGTTTTCACAATTTATTTAAATTTATTATCATTTTTTTCACAATAACGTATAACCCCAGATTGTCCCAGATATTAGTTGTCAAGAACACGTTTAACTAGAATATACAGATCATGTACTAAGATTGATATGATCATCTTGGCGCCACCTTTGTTTGTTCTCGGAACTATTTTACCGTCCCAAATTTCAGATATAAACGGATAATCTGATAAAACACAAGAATTATATAAGATACAATATGCTGAGAATATGATTGTATTATGTATTTAGTGTTTCTCTAAAGTGTAATAGTTATTAATTTCTCCATAAATTTTATGTTATTCTCAGATGGCGTTGTCGTCTGCCGGCAGTGATATAAATGTCCACAAATATTCTTTTGTTTATTGAAATAAATTGTTTATTAACTATACTACCCCTGAGTCTATTATATTATATGATAATAATAATAAAATAAGTGTTTAACAATTTGTTCAGATTCATTTGTATGTAAAATGTCTGACTTAATGCTAACTACCATCCGTCAGTACCTAGTAGTAGAAATATTTTAATGTCAAATGAAATTTATTGTTAGATGATAGATATTAAACATTTATTTAATATTAAACTTATAAAACATTAATATAAACATTAGCACATAAATGTTATTACCAAAAATTTTGGATATTTTCATTTGGAATTGTATGAAACCAGAACAATTCTAATTAGATTCATTTATATTTCATATGATCTGGTCGGTCTGTAAGTTTGTAAATGTATTGATTGTACGAATGTTAATTCATTTATGGGACCATGTGAATGATTTTACCTTGGGGTTTTTGTGAATAACAGAACTGTATTAGGGTCAATCAAATATGAACAGGCGTTTTAAAAACGCTTTATACAGGTTATTTTTACCTCTCGCTAAGAGAGGTATTGGAATCATGCTAAAAATCGCATATCCAGATTTCAGTGAATAAGCACGTTTTAAGGTCCCTAGAATCCAATTATAACATTTTTACGATGATGTCCATATGTGTGTGTGTGGATGTTGGAGCCACGGTTTCTCAAATACTATACATACATACATACATACATACATACATACATATATACAAACATACATACATACATATACATATACATATACATATACATATACATATACATATACATATACATATACATATACATATACATATACATATACATATACATATACATATACATATACATATACATATACATATACATATACATATACATATACATATACATATACATATACATATACATATACATATACATATACATATACATATACATATACATATACATATACATATACATATACATATACATATACATATACATATACATATACATATACATATACATATACATATACATATACATATACATATACATATACATATACATATACATATACATATACATATACATATACATATACATATACATATACATATACATATACATATACATATACATATACATATACATATACATATACATATACATATACATATACATATACATATACATATACATATACATATACATATACATATACATATACATATACATATACATATACATATACATATACATATACATATACATATACATATACATATACATATACATATACATATACATATACATATACATATACATATACATATACATATACATATACATATACATATACATATACATATACATATACATATACATATACATATACATATACATATACATATACATATACATATACATATACATATACATATACATATACATATACATACATACATACATACATACATACATACATACATACATACATACATACATACATACATACATACATAAAATCACGCGTATCTCACTTAGTGGCTTAGCAAAAACCCGAAAAAAATATTAACAATAGAGAAAGGGATAAAAAAAAATCATCATTCGCCACACATTCCTGTACAAACATACTTCGTTCACAAGGTCCACATAAAACTTCAGCTGTCTCTCCACAAAACAAAACTTTTCAAATTTGGTATATAAGACTTTCATATCAATGGGAATAATATAATAGATTTTAGTTAAAATGATTATTCGGAAGTGGTACTTTACATGAACCCTATAATAGATTTTAATAAAAAACTATATTAAAATATAATCCAAAACTTTTTAAATTTGCTATATAAGACTTTTATATCAATGGGAATAACATAATAGATTTTAGTTAAAATGGTCTACCCGAAAGTGGTACTTTACTTGAAGCCTAAAACAGATTTTAATAAAAAACTATATTAAAATATAATCCAAAACTTTTCAAATTTGGCATATAAGACTTATATATCAATGGAAATAACATATTAGATTTTGGTTAAAATAATCTACCCGGAAGTGGTACTTTACTTGAAGCCTATAATAGATTTTAATGAAAAAATATATTAAAATATAATCCGAAACTTTTTAAATTTGGTATATAATACTTTTATATCAATAGGAATAACATAATAGATTTTGGTTAAAATAGTCTAATCCGAAGTGATACTTTACCGGAAGCTGTTATAAGTTTTTCTTGAAAAAATGGTATTATTTTGATTTTAGTAATAAATGTTTTAAATAAAAGTTTTAGAGAATTGAATTCTGCGTCGAAAACATCAAATATTATTAAATTAGATTTTTGTATAAGGGAGATATGTAAATTAAAAATTATTTACATTTTGGTTTCTGTAATTAAGTTTGCTATGGACTAGGACAAAAAATAACAAAAAAATAATGTCAAATACGTGCAATTTTATGATTGGGTCTGTTAAAATACATATTTTAATTATTAACAAAATATGTATAGTGTAACAGGCGTACAAGGAAGTCATGTGGTGTCCACATCAGATATTTTTAAATTTATAATATAAAAGAATATAAAATTCTCTATCCAATACATTCAACATTTTTATTATATCTTCTATAGATTTAGAGATAGACTGAATTATAAATACTCGTATATAAAAAAATCCATTCTATAATGAATCAATTAGCCCATGGAAACCTGGTGAAAAATTAAAATATTTGTAATTGACATAAATGTCAATGTCAAAAATCCGGACATTACTGAAGACCCCCCTAACACTTTTTTGGGAAGTACATTTAATATTTCTTATTTTATCATTAATTGAATATTTAAAATTATAGTTAGATATAGAATTCGTGCATGGACAAGTGGAAATGTTATAGAAATATAATATGCTTTTGCTATAAAGAGGATAAAACTCTGTGAACATCTAAAATTGGTATAAAAAGAAAGGGGATTCATTTATAAGCCAAAGTATGTACAGTATCAGTGTCAACTAAATACGCGCTTTCTATACATATAAATCATTATATACCCTTCAGAAATAGTAGGAGCAAATTTGTTCAGAGAATGAATTGAAAAATAAAGAATAAATGTAATTAGAATTTTTTTGTGTGTACCAGAAATGTTAAATACCTACAATATTTATATAGCCTAATATGAAAATGACGAGAGGTACAGTGCTGGCCACAACAGATTTTTCTATATAGTTTCTCAGAACATAAGCACTTGTCTCATCAGATTGGCAGCTTTTTCTATCTCATATAAAAAAATCTGTGGGGGCCAGCACAACATTTTCCGTCAATTCGATTTATTTTGTATAAAACCCTATACCAAAAGATTCCTTTAAAAAGTTAAGAAAGTTAATGTTTAGCAGACGAGTGATAGCGAGTAGATACTCAAATGCCAGACGAGTACAGTAAAATCACTTTTCTGACTCACCGTAAACTATTTTTTCGTATTTTATATTAGTATTAAAATAATAATACTGATTTTCAGTAACAACGTAACTTGATAGTTATTTTTTTGTACCTTACAACCTCCAGACAAATTAATTTTTGGAGATCGATGACAGCGGCGTTAGCACTTGTTATAAAATGTGAAAATATTATAATATAGGAATGCATGTAAACTATAATAAATCACTATCGGCTTTTCTTTTATGCATAAAGTTGTCAGATTCATGTCGTGTTTGGTATCGAATGAAAGGTCATGTTAACGACTCTCAAGCACATATGTTTGGCTTTGGTTTTTGCATAAAGATAAGTCGTTTTTTGTATCCAAGAAGACTGTTGGCGTTAGCACTTTGAGTTTAAATTATGCCTAGACGGATTGGACGTACGTAAAACTATCATAAAACACTATCCCCCTAGGGGAACCTCGGCGTAGCCGAGATTTCGCTAGTCTATATATACTATTTAATCAATGGTATCACTAAATTCAGAATTAAATTCTCTAACGAATGAGGAAATAATAGATATTTACTCACCAAGTGAGCTGAGGTAATGTTTATCCATACGGGCTCGTTGACGAAATAATAATAATAATAAAAACCATTATATTTAATTTTGACAAAATAAAAAACTGATCAGTTAGTAGGCTGAGCATGACAATCGTCGCTGATAGACGTCAAGTCATCAATTTATAAAGCTTTATTGTCTGTCATTTATTTCGTAAAAAATAATGAAAAGGGCTGATAATGTCTGATAAATAATGTGGTGTTATTTTCGTTCTTGATGTTATTTTTAAATGTAAGAATTTTTTATTGCAGAGTGAGTTAAAATTTTCTGATAGTGATTTAAAATTTAATTTCTTGTGAATAAAATGTTACTTATAGTTGTTGCTATGGAGCTAATATTGACAGTTTAAAACGTCAAAATTGAATAAATAGTAGTTTTTGTATCAAGGGAAACGGAAAAGAAGAAGAATTAAGCACATTTCTATAAACGAAGAAAAACAATTTATTTTAAAATTAATTTCACAAAAATCGTTATATTTTTTTCCAAAATAAATATAATTGATAATATTCCTTATCTGTTAATTAATATCAATTAATAATGGATTTGAATCACTTTATTTCCCTAGGGAGTATTTTATTTCCCTCGATAAATAATGAAGTACATTAAGGTATGATTTTAATAAGAATAAAGTTAACATTATTTACCGGTTGTATATAAAATTATATATTCTCATTTAAAATAAAAAAGTTGGGTTCCATATTTTGAAAACCACTGGTTGAAAAAAATATTTGCACTTTTCTTTAAATTTGTCTTGCGAAATAGAAATTGTTTGCCCGTTTAACCGTCTTTGTAGTTCTTATAGTTCTCGAGATAGCAATGGTGGCCCAATAAAAATGGACACCTGTATAAAAGCAAATCCTAATTTTTATGAGACCGGTTAAAATCGGAGGCCTGAGGCGGTCTTAATGGTAAAACCAGCCCTGATATAAATGATGTAGAATGTATTCAAAAACGCAAAGAAAAGAAAAATTATAGACAGCCTGGAAGCCATACAGATTTGCAGATTGTCTCTTAAATACAGATCTTTTTCCGCTAGACAACAACTTTTTAAAATTTGACAAAAGTAGAAAACAAATATGCATATCATAAATGTACTTTGACGGCTCTGTAAAATAATTAAGGAAAGCCCTAATCTTGAAAGTAATGCTCCTGACCAATACTTTCCAGATACCTGGGATTTCCTTAATTACACAACATTCCAGGACTACACCCTGTGGTTTTGTATTTCCTAGTACACAACTGACGATGATCTTGTTGTCGAAATGTACATTTTGTTTTTAATAAACATTAAGTGAAGGAAAGCTATTTATTTTAATATTTATATACATATTTCACAACAATCACAACATACGTTAATATTTCAATTTTTTTTGCTGAAATAAAGCAGAATTATAATTCAGACGCGTACGAAAGAAGGTAATTATTCATTATAAGTATATTTGAAACGTAAAAATCAGTTTGAAAGGTTTGAATTTGTTCAAATAATCTGATACTGCAGAAACCATAATTATCGGTAGCAATGCGCCATCTAGCACTTGACGACAAAACTATGATGCGATGGTGGCGCCTCCTGGCTACTGAATGCAAACTAATCATAAATCTGGCTGCCACATTTTATACGAGCTTGGCGAATCTGTTAGTTATGTTATGTGATCAGGGATATTTCTTTTGCTATATGTTTAATTCATATTGTTGTGTACCGATGTGCAATTCATGGGAAAAACTTACACCAGATTTCGACTTTTTTTCGATTTCCACCGATAATTCTAAAGTACAAATAAAAAATATTTTGACAAATACGAATTGGTCAGTTGGAAAAAAGTGAGCCCTTTCATCCCTTTCATGAAAGTGTGCTCCTTACATTTTGACGAAGAAAGTTTTACTAAATCCAGAGGTAAAGCGTGTACAAATATTGTGCAAACCAAAATGTTTCATTATGTAGAGTGCAATCTTTTGATATGCTAATTATTTATAGAAACAAGATCCATTAACCGTAAATATCTAAAGAAAAACGCAATATCGACATTAAATTTACCAGTAACGCCAATAACAAATGTAGAAGATCCTGGCCCATCTAATCGACTAATTATGCTGAATCGAGCGAAAGAAACTGTAGACAGTCCTGTTATGAGCACTATTTGTGAAGATAATCTTAGTGAAAATTTACTCAATTCGACATCGGTACACAACAATATGAATTAGACATATTGCAAAAGAAATATAGATGCAAAGTATATAAGAAATAATATGATAAAAGAAACTATAAACACACGAAAATTAGTGTTTAAAAAGACTGTTTGGTAAATATCAAACTGATATGAAACAATAAAAAATTACGAAAATACACCACTAGAACTTAAAATAAAATAAGAACAATGAAAAAAATGCAGTTACACGTTCGTTGTAAACATGGGTTATAACCTCTGAATGTCTCTGGCAGGGTTTCTAAAATTCGCCACCAGAGTGCATATTGCTGAGCTGGAAATCCCTTTAGCGACTACGTTTTACATGAGAACATAAGAACTAGGCAATGGAACCCTGGAGCTCCTTGTTGTTCACAGATGAATCCCATTTTTGTTTGTATACATTAGATAAACAAGAATGCGCGTGAAGAAAGTCAGGAAAACAGTTTTCAGGATATTGCATACCTTGGAAAATACCATTTGAGAATGGCAGTAATATGCTGCTGGTATTTCGATGTATTGAAATACTGAGGGCTGTGCTTGTTTTGATGAAATATAATGGTTTGACGGTAGTTCTGTAAATCAGAAAATGCACAGCTGACTCCACAATATTTCATCTTAAAAGTTGACAACATGCGTCCTTATTTTGCACATAAACAACGTAGCATTTAAATGAAGTCAATATTCGATTATTACGATGGTCAGATCGCAGCACTGACTTAAATTCCAGCGAAAAATATGGGATCTCTTTAAGGCAAAGTGTTGAGTACCGCTTTCTGACGAATGGAAAAATAATTAATACGAAGAGTTACCTACTCTATTGAAAAATTACCTAAAGCATATCGTAGAAGTCTTTACAGCTAGGCTAGGAAAGACTGTACATACTATTACTTACTCCAAATAAATTATAACTTAACTATAAAACCTAATTACTTAGCAAAAAGAATTTTGCTACTTTTGTTCATTTTTCTGTTACAGGAAATTTTCTTAATAAACAGTGTTTCTTAAAACTATTTTTATTTTCTAATCTTAAAAAAAATAAATAAATCCATATTTCGTTCGTTAAAAGTCATGTTTTTTTTGGCCACGAGTGTATTATTCTAATAGAATATAGTTTTAGTACTGTCATCTTTATAATAATGATAATTGATAATAAAATATAAACTGAAACAATGATTGTTAACATACAAAAATAAAGTTCCTTTATTTATCCATGAACATTACTTTTGACAATTACATACAAATTTTTCAAATTAATCCAAAGAAATGAGTGCCTGAAGCATACACGTACAATATTCCATACAATGAATTTAATGTTGTAAATTATTATACCTTGGTCCAAATCGAAAATTACTAATATATTTAATATAAATAATGTGTAAAACTCACTTAACAATATTCGAATTATACAAATTTCCAGTGTATAAGATTTCGACTTTAGACAGGCTTATAATAAAAAATGATACCCTTACAATGAACACAGGAAGATCTAACATGAAATATATATGTACAAATATGAAATAACATTGAAATACTTGTTACTAGTGAATTTCAAAAATCACAGATTTAGTTACAGTGGAATTTAAAGTCTCAAATTTATTGTAATACTGCGAGAATTTAGCTTCATTCCAAATATACAAAATAAGAGAATAAAAACCAACAAATTTGAGACATGTCAGTAAAACACTCTAATGGTAGTTTAATTCATTCATACAACTTATAATAAACAAATTATTATTCTAAAATAAGTTTTATAGATTATTTTTAGTAAATACATAAAATTTAATATATACAAATACATTTTGTAGTATTGGTCCTTTACATAAAACTTATATGCAATACTGATAAGCATTGAAATATGCTAAAATTTATTAGAATTTCTTTGGTATTTCTATTTAGAACACACTGACACTAAGTTCAAATATTGAAATATAATATACTTACAGTAAATCAATTAATTTCGAGTAAGGTACACATTAGCTTTAAATATGAAATTAACTGATTAAGTAATAAAAATACCAAAAGAGTGTTTTAATTATCCAATCACTTCTACGCATATGTAAACTAAAAAGTCGCAAAAGCGACGAGATAAACACAAGTTTAATATTAACTTATTCTAAAATAAAGTGCAACTACAAAGTATTCTCTCGTACTTAGTGTATCATCTTGTGGATTTTCAAGATCTTTCCAAGTCTTTGTTTTGCTGTTTTCATGCCTTTTTTCGGCTTTACCACTAAAAAAAGAGAAATAATATAAATAATAAACACTTTTTAAATTATTATTAATGATTTTTAAATGATTAGTTTGTAATTTTTTTTTCTACCCCCTGGCCTTTGGTACGGTGCCGATTGGCAAATGACAATTTATAGTTCGTTATAATTTAGGACATACACAAACATCCAAGCCCCTGGTGCAAATCGAACCCACGACCCCAGAGCCGAGCGGCGTAGGTCGCTTGAGCGCTACCTATAACCGCTCGACCACCGAAGCGGCTAGTTTGTAATTACAATGAATAGAGTTTGGAAAGAAAACTGAATTTTATTAAACATGTATGCAATAAAGGAAAGTAATTTGTTTTGTTTAATTGGGAATTAAAGTAACTTTTCATCATACCTGGTGAAGAAGACGACGACGACGAATGTTGCGAACTGGACGAAAGCGACGATCCATACGCAGAATCCTTCGGCGACAATAAAACTGCTTTTACTGGCTTAATTTTCTTTTTTCGATATGCACGTTTTTGTTGCTAAAAATTTAAATGTTAAATACAGTAAATTTTATAGTAAAATCTATTTTACCGTTTCAATTATTGCCGGTTCTGAAGCACGTTTAGCTGCCGCAGCTTCTAATACTTTTTCTACCGCTTGTCTTTTCGTGCCTTCTCTAGCCGGACGATTCATTTTCGGAAGCAAGGGACCCACTCTTGCTTTTGGGTTCCACGCTTCGTCCACTTTCGATCGACCGCGTGGTTTAAATATGTGGCAATCTTCTTCGTCGGAATTGTCCAGCGAAGGATAAACTGAAATGAAAAAGAAATAAATAAAAGATAGACATTTTAGTGCCGAAATATTGGAACTTACTATATTCATCGTCTTGATGTACGTTTCTGATATTCTCTTCAAAATGATCCTTCGGCGGTGAAGTTCTTTTCCGTCTCGCTGTTTTCTGGGGAGTATTAAAAGACCCAACTGGAGCATTATACGTCTGTCCGATTGATAACATACCTGCAATCGCTTCTCTTGTGGACGGTGAAGCTCTTCCAGATCTAAAAACATACATTACAAAAATTATAACAAAACAATTTAATTACAGAGTGATCAAAAAGAAATGATGCAGATGGCAATACAATTCTGGGGTTCTTTTTATTCCACAGTTTACATAACACCAGGTGAAAGTGGAATACTATTTTGACAATAAATACAAATGGATTATATCAGAGTGAGACCTGACAGCTAATAAGATTTTGAGTGATTGAAATGCTTTAGATTTAGATTATTGCTTTTGGGTAATGTAAGAAATAAAAGTACGTGGGTAAGGAAACAAATACCATTTTAATAAAAAACTGTAAATATACCCAAATTTAATTTTCAAATGTCACTGTCAACACCAGGAAATGAATTGTTGTATCAATTTCAAGTAATTTTTTGTTATTGCCAACTGAATCAGTTTTTTTTATTACTCTGTATATTCCCACTTACTCCATAAATTTATTTGTTAACGCTGAAGCTTTTAAAAGAGACTCAATCCCATTTTTTGGTACTTCTGTATCTATTTCTGGCAGTACATAATGCTGGTCTTTTTGTAAACCTTAAAATGAACAAATGTAATTATGTATACTGGATGTCCCAAGCAATCCTTGACATAGGCGTTTAACATGGGAAAATAGTTTTTTGTAAATAAGAAGTGTCCGATAAAAAATTACACCATGGTGTATTGAGCATTACCTCATGTACCTTATTTAATATTAATTACTTTATTATTACTGAATAATTAAGAAAAAATATATAATAATTTGTAAATAACTAGTTGTTTCAATTCTTTTCGTTATATGAAAGATTTTCAAATGTCTTCGTGGTATAATGGCTAAGCATGACTGCCTTTGGAATAAAAAATATCGAAGGTTTGGGTTCGATTTTCCAGCAGGATAATTTTTATTTTTTACAAAAAAATTGTTGAACTTTTAAAAATATGTCTTCTATTTCCTATTCCAATCATTTAGAAATAATAATAACTTTGTACTAAATAAAGAGAAAATAATGAACAATAATTAATTATAATAATCAAAACATTGATATAATAAAAATGCAATATATTTTATTTTAGTATTAATAAAAAAATAAGAGATATGTTGAACATGTGTATGTATTGTGTTTTTACTGTATTTATAAAAAAAAATTATTATTAAATGTTTGTAATAGGAAATAGAAGATTGATGTTTAAAAGCTCAACATTTTTTTTTTTTTGTAAAAAATAAAAATTATCCCACTATGGAGAATTGAACTCCAATCTATGAACTTTTTTTTCCAAAGGCAGCTATGCTAACCATTATACCACAGAAGTCATTTAAAAATCTTTTCATATTACGTAATAAAACATTGAAACATTTATTTGCAAATTTCTATAATTTTCTTTCAATTTATACAATAATAATAAAGTAATTAAAAACAAATAACGTACATGACGTAAAATTATCATGTTCAATATCATGGCTTAATTTTCTGCCGGACACTTTTTATTTACAAAAAACTGTTCTCGCATGTTAAACGCTTATGTCAAGGACTGCTTCTGGCAGCCGATATATAAGTTGGCACGTGTTTTGAAAATCGCAGCGCATGGTAGTAACTTCTTAAACTACAGGACACGTCTTATATTAAAAAGAAACTGTAAAACTTGATATTACCACAGATTATCTATACTACCGTATACAGATGCGACACTCGGCGATTTCGTTGGGGCAAATTTTCAACTGCGCAGGTTGTTTGCACATGCCATATTTCGTTAATAAAATGGCGTGTTCTTAGTTTGCCGTTATAGTTTGCAAAATAAATATGAAATTTAAGTCAGTGCCGTGAAAATTAAATGGAACACTTTTTTTTCAAAATTTTGAAATTGTAGCCATACAATTTAATATCATTAAAAATATTGTAAAGTAAATTAAAGAAATTGAATTTACCCATCCTCGACAGGAAAGTTTATAAACAAGAACTTTAATACAATAAAAGGAAAAAAACTATTATTATTATAACAAATAATAAGAAATGGCTTAATTGATTTTTAGTTTTTTTTTATGTTATGTTGTCATGTAATGCATAGTGTAGCAGTTGATTTTTACATATTATTATAAATAATAGGTATTGTATTATTTAATTCTTTGTTTTTATATTAGTAATATATTTAAATAAAATGATATCTAACGACTATTTAGTAAAAAAAAAAAAAACATTGAAAAATAGA
This sequence comes from Ophonus ardosiacus, assembly GCA_943142095.1. NCBI lineage: Eukaryota > Metazoa > Arthropoda > Insecta > Coleoptera > Carabidae > Ophonus > Ophonus ardosiacus. The sequence continues at coordinate 22,676,771 of OW964833.1, read as the reverse complement.
AACTTCTTTATACGGATTTGAACTTGCGACCTCACATTCGGCGTTTGCTCTAACCCACGCTCTAACTAACTCGGCTACAAGCCAAGCTGTACTGCCCTCATATTTGTAGGATTTTGAGGTAGTAAATTATTTCATTAAAAACATGGCCGCCAATAAAATTTTTTGGAGACACTAACTTCAAAGGTACCGACAGAGAGTGTCGCATCTGGTTACGATAGTATAGGTAATCTGTGATATTACTATAAATTCCAGTGCAATTTTATAAAATTAAATTCTTAAGAGAATTGATGAAAACTAAAATCGTCTGACTTGTAGTTTAAAATTTTACCAGCAGAAACGCATGCCTTAACAATCAATCCAAAAGATAAAAAAATGAAGAATTACTTGGTAATTTGTTTTTTGAGGCGGCGCGCTTTTTCTTTGGGTTTTCATCAATCCGGAGCGCAAATTCATCATCACGATCTTCCGTAAAATCGAAGACATGATCGCCATTTTCAACTGTGAAATCATAATTTAATGGCTGTAAGGATGATCCAGCATGTAAAAGATCTTGATTCGCTTCTTTTGACCTAGAAGAAAACAGTTTTGTTCTTATTATATAATGGATGCAAATAAAATACTATACCGTGTATACAGGGTGTTAATACTAAGTTGTAACACCCGAAAACGGCGGTTAGAACTCATTGAAACAAACAACTTTTCTTAGTTCAAATTTTTGATTTGGAGCCCCAGTTCATAGTTATTGGTGTTTTTTTTTGTTTTTCGAAAAATCGTCATTACTCCCTTATTTTCCGGAATATTTAAAAAATACAAAAACTTTTAGCATTTACTTTCGGTTCTCTAAAACATTTGTATTTACAATTATTTTCTATTTTATCAAATAACAAAATGGCGACAGATAAAAAATTTCAAAACAGGATATTTTGAAAACCACTCTTTCGATTTTTGAAAATTAAACATTTATAAAATCCTTAAACTATCTACTTTAACATTTGTCTGAAACATTTTTTTCGATCTGTCCAAAAAAAGTTTTTATTCAAATTGTATTACAAGATAAAATTGAACGAACTGCAACAATAATTTAAAACGAAGTAGGTTTGCTGCCATTAAACAAGAAAATTAAACAAGAAACAAACAAACAAGAAAAATAAAACAAGGAACAATGAAACAACTAGGGAGGGACTAAATTTGATTTTCAAAATGGTCACCATTCGCAGCAACGCAAGCCCGGCAACGTGTTTTAATATTAGAAGAGACACTTGCAAGAGCTGCCTGCATATCTTTTATATCTTCTGCTGCAGTTACTAGTCTAGCCACCAGTTCTAATTCGGTGTTTACTAGTGTCTCATATACAGAGGTCTTCATCTGACCCCCGAAAAAGAAATCTAGGGGAGTTAGGTCGGGGCTCCGGGCTGGCCACGCAACAGGACTTCCTCTCCCAATCCACTTATTCGGATATTCTCTATTTAGTAGTGCTATGACTTCTCGGGGTCCCGTGGCCGCGTGCCTGAGTGTCTGGTCGCGAACCTGGGGGAACCGGGTTCGATCCCGACTGACGCGAAATATTTCCAATTTTAAATGGCACAAAAGTGACCCCTGTGGTGCACTCTCCACGCCAGCTATGAGTGCCCGTGAGGTGACGCCTGGTAAGCGCCCACACGGTAAAATATATCGTCATCATTACCGATGTCTACATGTGTTGTAGATACTGGCACACCCAGAAATGGGTAATATGCCGTGATGATATATATATTTTTTTTTTATATGACTTCTCGGGTTGTGTGAGCCGGTGCTCCATCATGTTGAAACCAAAGTCTTCGTCTGATGTTTAGCGGTAAGTCATCAAGAAGCTCTGACAGAACGTTATTTAAGAAAGTAAAATAATTTTCACCATTCAATCGGTTTGGGAGAATGTAGAGTCCAATAACGTACTCCCCTACGATTCCAGCCCTTACATTTACTGCAAAACGTCGTTGATGCGCACGAATAAATATTGCGTGGGGATTTGCATCACACCACAGGTGATTATTGCGAGAATTGCTTCGTCTGTAAATAAAATAAACTTTTCAAAACGCCTCTGAAGATTGCAACATTTAAGAAACCATCGACAAAACAACAATCTTGGCTGGAAGTCTTCAGGTCCCAAAACTTGCACTTTTTGTCTAGAAAATGGATGGAGACCTTATTCTTTCAGAACTTGCCAAACTGTCACGTGATTTACATCTAATCTATTTGCTATTATTCTTGTGCTCGTCGATGGCTCATCAATAATATTAAGAACAGCTTCTTCAAATGGAGGAGTTCGACGTAATCTATTGGAATTCCCACCAATTGCTGGGTGAAAATTTCCAGTCTCTGACAAACGTCTACATATTCTTCTAAAAATGCGGCAACTTGGTTGCTGACGATTTGGATATCTTCTCCGATAAATTCTACAAGCTTCTTGTGCATTACTCCTTGCCTCTCCAAAAACCAAAAGCATGTCAAGAAGTTCAGCGTTTTGATAATTATGCATTTTTATACACAAATTATGTAAATAACTTTTCAAGATGAAGCAGTAAATATATTTTTTTTTTTTTGAACAAGTTCAAAAAGTATTTAAATTTGAAGGTACAAACTAGAAAACATGTGCCTCAAGTTTGAAGTACGCGTTCATTATTCGGTTTTTGTTTCATTGTTTAATGGCTGCAAGTCTACTTCGTTTTAAATGATTGTTGCCGTTTGTTAAAATTTATCTTGTAATTCAATTTGAATAAAAACTTTTTTTGGACAGATCGAAAAAAATGTTTCAGACAAATGTTATAGTAGATAGTTTAAGGATTTTATAAATGTTTTATTTTCAAAAATCGATAGAGTGGTTTTCAAAATATCTTGTTTTGAAATTTTTGATCGGTCGCCATTTTGTTATTTGATAAAATAGAAAATAATTGTAAACACAAATGTTTTAGAGAACCGAAAGCAGGGTTGGAAAAAATCATGATTTATTTAAAAAAATCAAAAATCATTGATTTTTTAAAAAAAATCAAATAAATCATGATTTTTTGATTTTTTTCTATTTTTAAAGATCTAATGGTGTTATTGTACTTTTTTAATTGTTCTAAAAGCATTATAAATATTTTATATCATAAACGAAAACGAAATCTGTAATAAACCCTAAAAGATGAATTTGAATTTTTGCATAAATTTAGTATATAACGTAGCCACGCGCGCGCGTCTTTTTAAACAATACATACCTAAATAAAATAGGTCAAAACATGTAATCAGTAATCTGTTAGAATTCAAATACAGTCCATATTTTTGTTTTTATTTTTACTTTTGTAGTAAATAAATTCATTTTTATTACAATTTGAATTTTTTTTTCATCTGTAATAAAAATCAGTGATTTTTTAAAAAAATCAGTTGATTTAAATCAAATGATTTAAATCAGGCCAACCCTGACCGAAAGTAAATGCTGAAAGTTTTTGTATTTTTTAAATATTCCTTAAAATGTAAGTAATGTAAGAGTAATGACGATTTTTCTAAAAACAAAAAAACGCCAATAACTATGAACTGGGGCTCCAAATAAAAAATTTGAACTAAGAAAAGTTGTTTGTTTCAATGAGTTCTAACTGCCGTTTTCGGGTGTTACAACTTAGTATTAACATCCTGTATACTTTTTTATGGGCCATAGGAAAATAAAAATTTTATATTGCCGTACTTTCTGCCCTATTAATTTTAGAACGAAAGTGTAAATAGAAAAAATGTTAGGAATTAAAAACTGCATTTAATAACCAAATTTTGCGTTTTGTTCTCCAGAAAGAGGCAAAATAAAAGTTGTAATTTTTAGTTTTTAGTTAAGTACAGGCTACTATGAGAAATAGAACAAAAATGTTAAACAGTTGTATTCTTTGAAGCCTATAATCCATGTTTCCCCAACTACTTTAAATATCATAGAATAGGGTCCTCCACTCTAATTTTTATTATTTTAAATGAAACTTTGCTTAATTTTGAAGCAATTTGTAGTATTAAATGTCATAATTGTTTTTAGTTCAACTGCATTTTATTTTTAAAGAAACCTATAGCTATCTTTCTCGCACCAGTTTCTGTAGTAGGCTGCGCGAGAAAGATAGAAATCGTTGTGACGTAGATGTATAGATGCTTAAAATCACTATTTCAAAAACTAACAATTTTTAAAAAACTTTTATCGTCTCAATCATGATTTTATCTTATCTACTTTCGATATAATTAACTTTTTACTCAATTTTCTGTTATGGTGGAGGACCCTATTATTGTCACAGACGGTGGTTTGTGTATTTTTTAAAAAGCCAGATCAAGTAAAATTAAGAAATTAGCGAATGAATACAGAAAAGTTAACGGAATGTGTAAGAGAAAGGCGTTTCGTTCATGATTTTAACGAAAAAAATTATAAAGATATAGGAGTTAAAGACAATGCATGGGCGGAAACTGCTCAAGAATGCGGGGCAAAAGACAGTAAGTGATTTTTATATTGATTACATAAAACAAAATAAGTAGCAATATAATAATTTATTATCGATGGATATATGCACATAATTTAATTAGAACAGCCATGCCGAATACGTTTGTTTTGCCAGCTGAATGCTCCGATATCGGATGAGTAAAAGACTGCAAATAAAATATTGTTTGTCGTCCAATATTGGGAGTAATTTTAAAAGGTAACCATGTACTTCTCTTTCTTTTACCATGTCACTGATCCACCATTTATGCTTTCTTTTATCTCTTTGACAATTTAACAAAAGCAAATTGTCATTTCGACAAAAGAATTAAAAATAATAAACCCGTATTTTTAATTTTTCCTCATTACAAATAGATTAAGTATTTTAAGTAATTATTTGAAATACCTAAAAATAAAAGTATTTTATTTTAATTCAAATACTCAAAAATATTTTATATTTTAATACATTAAAATACTACTATTTATATGACATACTAATTTTCAATATTTGATATACATTTTTTATTTGAAATATATTTTTTATTCAAAATACACAAACCCTCCGTCGTGTGTGGTCTGTTAGTAATATAATATGGAATAATTATCTATTTTTTCTTGGAATAGACAGTTGTCTTTGTTAATGTGGGAGTTTATTTTTAATATAAATAAAAATACGCGAATAAGTTGAATAAGAAAAACATTTTTACAATACATTCACATCTTATCAATTTTCAAATAATTAAAAGTAAAAGTATTTGAAATATTGGTATATTTCAAATACTAAAAAAATAATTCTATTTTATCAAGCATTTGAAATACTTATATTTAGTATTTCATACAATACTGTATTTACCGTACATTATGAAAAAAAGTATATCTAGCCTATGCAATATATTGGCGTTTGCGCAGTTACCTCGCGCTATTTTCAGATCTCTTTCGTTCTCCTACTTACGACTTTGTATCTTTCTTGCTCTTAAGCGTTCCCGAGAAATGCATTGTGTAGTATAAGATTTCTTACATCTAGGGGTGCGGTTCGAATCACGGTTTCAGTAGAGTCAGCGCAAAGACTCATGGCAGTGCGCGAAAGACGAAAATTCGTTCAAGCAATAAAGTCATGTCTATTACGCAATCTAAATACATTAGCCCCCAATACAGTTCATTTGTGCTGCAGCGGTTGTAGGGTGAAGGTAGTGATAGTGAAAGTGTTAGACAGGCGGATAGTTACCATGAGTTGTAAGAAAGTACTGCATAGCCAAGCTCGTGGAATTATATTTCAAGTTTACCTTTATTTTAAAATCTTCCAAGGCGATGTTTTCATAACAGTACTACTAAAGTGAAGCAGCACTATATTTACATAGTTGCCTCTCTCTCATTTGACCACGCCTCCCGCGTTTACGACTGCCATGAGTCTTTGCGCTGACTCTACCAACAACGGGCTACAGCTGGTCCGAATCATGTTCACAACGCTCAAAGTTTGCGCTGTGAGGAGAATGACGTCAGAGGTGACGTCAACATTTCGTGCTAACAGTGCTTACGCCCCAGTGGATGGGCAGTGTTAGTACTGTATGCACACTAGTTCTCTTTGATGCTATTACGCACCGAAACAGCGTAGGCCTGTATTCTAACCTCTTGAAGTAGCGTTACTTCCAAAAAATCACAACTTCAACTTGAACAATATTAAGAAATTAGAGAAATAAGAATAAATTAAATTATAAATAGCATTTATTTCGAATATTATAAGTTTAATTTACAAAAATTTGGCACCTATTCTTGTCTATTCATAAAACAAAATTTAAAAAATCTATTTTGGCTAGCACAAGGCCTTCCGTCAATTTGATTTATTTTGTACAAATCCCACATCGAAAGTTCCTTGAAAAGGTTCTATATATCCAGTAAAATTGTAACACGAACCATTTTTTACAAATTCCATACCGAAAGTTCCTATAAATTCAATAAAATTATAACACGAACATACATTATGTAAATTGCATTTGACACTGATATCTGTGAATTAGAATTTTTTGAATATATCAACTGTTTCCATGATATAGCAAAACTAATTGATTTTTGAGAGTTAATCTCTTTATAATTCCTGCCAAAATACTAGCGAAAATAGTGAGGAAAATACATGCGTTTCCATAGCTAAATAAACTTCTAGCGTCTAATCTCGAATCTATACAATGTACACTATGAGGCACCGTTTGGGCCAAAATAAAATTTTATGTGATATATATATATATAGAGGGTGTCCCAAATTTAAACGGCCAAACTTAAACCATGGATTAAACACTTAAAAATAAGGTCCCAAGTTCATTTGAGTAAATGTCGGGAAATGCTTCGTTTCAGAGATATTCCTGTTTTTCTTATTGTAGCAACATTACTTAAAAGAATCATCTTCGTAACAAAATATCAAATATTATTTTATTGAAGTGTGATATAATGATTAAATTAATTATAAATGATTTGGTTATTATCTAATTTCAATACTAAAATTAGTTTGTTACACTGATTTGTCGGTGGAAAAATAAAAATTATCATTGAATTCAAACAAATTTATTATTTACAATAATCTAATAACATATCATAATCTACTATTTTTTTATAACATTTGTTCAAAATGTTCACCTGCAGCATGCAGACAGGCACGACAACGATCTACCACTGCATTGGTTGCTGCTTGACATTGCTCGGGAGATATGGTTTCACAAACTTGAATAATTTTTCTACGTAGAGTGTCCAAATTATCTATCGGTTCATCATAAACTTTTTGTTTTATGGCACCCCAAGCAAAAAAATCTAACGGTGTTAGATCGGGCGAACGTGCTGGCCACGGTACAGGTCCTCCCCGGCCAATCCACCGTTGTGGATAATGAAAATTTAACCACTCCCTTGGTTGTCTCCCATAATGTGCAGGGCAGCCATCCAACTGTAGCCAAGAGTTTCTTCTTACTGCTAAGTTAACTTCTTCCATTAAATTATACAAATCATGATTGAGAAAATTGTAGAATCTCTCTGAATTTAAACGTGGAGGTAAAAAGAAAGGGCCTACTAAAGTATTTCCAATAATACCCAGCCAAACATTACAATGAAATTCATATTGGAAATTGTTCTCTTTAATTGCATGAGGATTTTCATGTGTCCAAAGATGATAATTTCTTTGATTTAAAATTCCACGCCGTGTAAATATGGCTTCATCAGTCCACAAAATGTATGAAGGGAACTGAGGTTCATTATTCATTTTATTTAAAAACCAAACACAAAATTCTCTCCTTCGCCTCAAGTCTCGCGGTAATAACTGGTGTACTTTTTGAATATGGTACGGATGACGTCCATCTGATTTCAGTGTTCTCCACACTTCCATTCGGCTTGAATTTAATACTGCCGAAGCACGTCGGACACTTGTCGATGGATTCTCATCAAAATGTTGTAATATCATTACAGCTCGTCTTTCGTTTTGTATAGGCGCAAATACACCATCAGCACGTGGCACAGAAGTAAACGAACCTGTATCTCTAAGTCGCTGAAATGTTTTAGAGAAAACAGTCCTATGTGGTAATCTTCTGTTAGGGAATCGTCGCGAATATTCACGACGAGCCCTATGCGTACTACCATTACAAAAACCATAAATAAATACCATGTCGGCATATTCACTATTTGTGTAAAAACGAGGCATTTTGTCCAATAATCACAAGCAAACTAAATGTTGCATTGAAATTAGATAATAACCGAATCATTATAATTAATTTAATTATTATATCACTACTTAATAAAATAATATTTGATATTCTGTTATGAAGTTGATTTTTAAAGTAACGCTGCTCCAATAAGGAAAACATTAATATCTCTGAAACGAAGCATTTCCCGACATTTACTCAAATGAACTTGGGACCTTATTTTTAAGTGTTTAATCCATGGTTTAAGTTTGGCCGTTTAAATTTGGGACACCCTGTATATATACAGGGTGTATCAAGATAATGGAACAGTGCATTTTATTCGTGTATGTGAAAAGATACAGAAAAAAGTAATTAAGATATTTTGTAAGGCATAGAGGGGGACACATTTTAGCATAAACTTTATTATCTTAAATCCAGTGGTACTCAAACTATAGGGCAATATTATATTTTTTTAAATAGCATTATACATATTTTATTAACTCATTAAATAGAGAATTTTGTTCTGAATTCAACGATATAATAATATCATACCCTTACATTGCGAAAAATTTGATAAAAATTAATTCAAAGTTAATATTTCATTTCTAATTTATCTAAGTAATCTGAGCAAACATTCAATCAATAAAACAAAATAAAATTTATTTTAGTTTAATTACATTCAAGTAAGCAACGATTTTGGCAATAAATTCAACTTTTAAAATAAATTTTTTGTTTTATTGATTGAATGTTTGCTCAGATTACTTAGATACAGTAGAAATGAACTACTAACTTTGAATTAATTTTTATCAAATTTTTCGCAATGTAAGGGTATGATATTATTATATCGTTGAATTCAGAACAAAATTCTCTATTTAACGAGTTAATAAAATATATATAATGCCATTTAAAAAAATATAATATTGCCCTATAGTTTGAGTACCACTGGATTTATGATAATAAAGTTTATGCTAAAATGTATCCCCCTCTATCCCTTACAAAATATCCTAATCACTTTTTTCTGTACCTCTCCACATACACGAATAAACGGCACTGTTCCATTATCTTGATACACCCTGTATATATATATATATATATATATATATATATATATATATATATATATATATATATATATATATATATATATATATATATATATATGCCCAATATATATAAAATTTCGCTATATATAATATTTACGATGGCGATATATACAATTTTTATTGTGATATATAGAAATTTTCATTGCAATGTCCCAAATTGATTAGGCTACCATTGGGATCTCGGAAACTATAAGAGCTACGAGGTCGGTTAAATGGGCAATGTTGTGTGTGTAGTTTTGAGGGTTGATTCAGATTCCATTAAGAAACATTCAAAATTCCGAACAGTCTGAATATTATTAAAAAAAAAAAACTGAAAATCGCGATTTTTAAAAATGTCAAATAACTCCGTAATTATAAGAGATATAAAAAAATGTTTCATATAAAAGTTACACTATTTAATAAAGAAATGCTCCTTAAGGATCATGGAGAATATTAAATAAACATTTCTTTCATTTAAAACTTCAGGTTGGATCACAATTAATTTATTTCAACTATTTAATAAGGCAAATTTAAAAATGTTTTCAGTATAAAATTCAAGATGGCGGTTTTCAAGATATTAATAGCAACTTTCTATTTTAAATGGGCGCCATATTGGATTTTTACGTGATTCAATAGAACTTTTTTTTCTCTTTTCAACGATGTATAACAAAGTATGTTTACATTAAAATTTAATAAAGATATTAATTATTTCAATTTGATAACTAATCAAATAGGCTTAAAAACAAATGCAAATGAATAAGAAACAAAACAAAATGTATTATAACAGTGAACTGTCATAATTAAATTTGTATGTATTCGTTTATTCAATTTAATTAGTGAATTTATTTATTACATATTTAAAATGCCTACTTTTTCAACATTAGAGCAGTACGATATGTTTTGTACATACATCAAAAGTAATAAAAATTCCCGCCTTGCGGCACAAACTTATTTCGGTAACTTTCCGAAAAGAAGACAGCCCAATGATAAGGTGTGTAGAAAATTGGATATAAATATGCAGCAATATGGATGATTAAAAATCCTACTCGTGACCCACAAGTGATAGTCGAAGATGAAATTCAGGATGAAGAGTTAGCACTGGCATGTGTAGCGGCTAATCCGACCATTTCAACTCGGGAAATAGAAGCCCAGGTACATGTATCTAAGACGAAAGCGTCAAGAATTCTTAAACAACATAAGTTTCGTCCCATTAAATTACACGTTGCCCAGATTTTACGACCAAATAATCATGTTCGCAGATCAGTATTTTGCAGATGGTTTACTAACCAAATAAGACAAAATAATGATTTTGTTAATCACATTTTATGGACTGACGAATCTCGCTTTTCTAACTGTGGCTTATTTAATCGTCATAACGAGCATTATTGGGCACAAGAGAATCCACGCATAGTCGGTGTTGTATAAAATACTAGCAAAATGTATTTCAAATAAAAAATACAAAATAGTAGACAAAAGTATTTCATATGTTTGGTAAAATACATTTATTTTTTTTAGTATTTCAAATATACCAATATTTCAAATACTTTCAAACATTTCAATTACTTTTACTTTTAATTATTTGAAAATGAAGACGATACGTTAGGGTATTGTAAAAATGTTTTTCGTATTCAACTTATTCGCATAATTTTATTAATATTAAAAAGAAGCTCCTACTTTAACATAGACAGGTGTTTATTTAAGAAAAAAATTAGAGAATTATTCCATGTTATAGTACTACATAACAACACATGACGGAGGGTATCATATAAAAGTTACACTATTTAATAAAGAAATGCCCCTTAAGGATCATGGAGAATATTAAATAAACATTTCTTTCATTTAAAACTTCAGGTTGGATCACAATTAATTTATTTCAACTATTTAATAAGGCAAATTTAAAAATGTTTTCAGTATAAAATTCAAGATGGCGGTTTTCAAGATATTAATAGCAACTTTCTTATTTTAAATGGGCGCCATATTGGATTTTTACGTGATTAAATAGAACTTTTTTTTCTCTTTTCAACGATGTATAACAAAGTATGTTTACATTAAAATTTAATAAAGATATTAATTATTTCAATTTGATAACTAATCAAATAAGCTTAAAAACAAATGTAAGTACATTTTTTTTTAAACAAATCAAAAACAAAACAACTTAATACTAATGTAACAATAACTTATAACAAATGCTCGAAATTCTGGCCATTGTTAAGTAAACATAAATGAACACGTTTTGCAACACTGGCAGTTACTGTCCGCAATGAATTGCGATTAATACTATTAAAAGAGTTCACTACTGCTTCACGTAATTCCTCTACATTATTGTAAATAATGTTACTGCCATACACTTTATCTTTTAAAGTGCTCCATAAATTAAAATCGAGAGGCGTTAAGTCTGGTGATGTAGCTGACCATGAAATGGGTGAGTTAGTCGCTATGATTCTATTATTAAAGCGATTGTTTAAATAATTACTAACATTTCTAGCATTATAAGCAGGAGCACCATCTTGCTGATACCAACTTCGGTAATTTTGTGCCAAAGGTAAATCATACAGTAAATCTTCGTCTGAAGAATTTCCAAATATCGTTGTGCAGTTAGGTTCCCATCAAAAATTATAGGGCCAACTAAATTATTTCCCAATATGCCGAACCTATCTTGATTTCGCCGTGGAATCACTATGCGTGGATTTTCTTGTGCCCAATAATGCTCGTTATGACGATTAAATAAGCCACAGTTAGAAAAGCGAAATTCGTCAGTCCATAAAATGTGATTAACAAAATCATTATTTTGTCTTATTTGGTTCGTAAACCATCTGCAAAATACTGATCTGCGGACATGATTATTTGGTCGTAAAATCTGAGCAACGTGTAATTTAATGGGACGAAACTTATGTTGGTTAAGAATTCTTGACGCTTTCGTCTTAGATACATGTACCTGGGCTTCTATTTCCCGAGTTGAAATGGTCGGATTAGCCGCTACACATGCCAGTGCTAACTCTTCATCCTGAATTTCATCTTCGACTATCACTTGTGGGTCACGAGTAGGATTTTTAAACATCCATATTGCTGCATATTTATATCCAATCTTCTAAACACCTTATCATTGGGCTGTCTTCTTTTCGGAAAGTTACCGAAATAAGTTTGTGCCGCAAGGCGGGAGTTTTTATTACATTTGATGTATGTACAAAACATATCGTACTGCTCTAATGTTGAAAAAGTAGGCATCTTAAATATGTAATAAATAAATTCACTAATTAAATTGAATAAACGAATACATAAAAATTTAATTATGACAGTTCACTGTTATAATAAATTTTGTTTTGTTTCTTATTCACTTGCATTTGTTTTTAAGCCTATTTGATTAGTTATCAAATTGAAATAATTAATATCTTTATTAAATTTTAATGTAAACATACTTTGTTATACATCGTTGAAAAGAGAAAAAAAGTTCTATTTAATCATGTAAAAATCCAATATGGCGCCCATTTAAAATAAGAAAGTTGCTATTAATATCTTGAAAACCGCCATCTTGAATTTTATACTGAAAACATTTTTAAGTTTGCCTTATTAAATAGTGTAACTTTTATATGAAACATTTTTTATATCTCTTATAATTACGGAGTTATTTGACATTTTTAAAAATCGCGATTTTCAGTTTTTTTTTGAATAATTTTCAGACTGTTCGGAATTTTGAATGTTTCTTAACGGAATCTGAATCAACCCTCAAAACTACACACACAACATTGCCCATTTAACCTACCTCGTAGCTCTTATAGTTTCCGAGATCCCAATGGTAACCTAATTAATTTGGGACAGCCTGTATATAAATATCATGTCTAATGCCCGTTTGTACCGGTATCACTCAAATATTCCCCTTAGTTAAGCGCCCTTTAGCTGGTAAGTGGCCCTTAAGCTTAAATGGTTTGCACGAATAGAATATGGTCGTCGCTTAGTTCAGGGCAGCTTAGAAGAAGATGAGAAGAAATTCTAGTAACTTTTCATTTTCTTATTACATTATTCTAGTAACTATTATGTCAAATGTAAGAGGTTAGAGTGTGAGGGCTGAAAGTGTAAATAATTATTGTTTTATATGCTGCTACAGATAATGAAAATATTAATAAGTAATAATTAAAAATTTATTTCAGATTAAGTATAGATGGAATATGTATTGTTTTTAGTTTTTTTTTTTTAATTTTATTAAAGGATATATCAGCGTGCAACAACATTTAATATTTGTAATTTTGCACCACAAACTGCTTGAATATTCAATATCCTTTCTTGTTTCGGAATATCTCTGGATCCTTGCCACCTGAATTATAATAATATTAATAATATTCTATTTAAAGCTAAATTATTTCGTACAAGAATAGCCAAATTGATACACCTAGCTGGTAATTGTATTTGAACACGTGTTTAATCAATTATACCGTACCGGTAATTCTAGGAAATACTGCCAAGGCATAAAATTCATTTTGAGATTTAATTATTTCTTCCCTTGTTATAGTCATTTTAATATACCGGTTATACAATCCGGCTATACGCTATAGAGCTCGTGATAGGTGTACAATAATAATTCTGCTTGCTGTAGAAATATGATGTGTAGATAATTCCCAGTTGCGTAGTACCGTAGTCATCAATATTTCATTAATGGAGACACAATTATTCTTGAATGAGATTATTTAAAAACTATTTTTAATAAGAAAAATATTGAAATACGTCCAAATTGTATGGAAATTATCTCATGTTCAATACTTGCTTATTAAATCTAGTACGGTATTTTGTGTCAAAACGGAAACTTAATTCGCAAAAATATTGAAAATAATTAGCGCTGTTATATACATTTCGCGGAATTCCATTTTCTATTATTATAATGCACCTAAATGATCGTTGTCTTCTATTATATTAAATTCAAAATCCATTTTGTAAATCGAACATCACTATCAAAAGTTGTATATTTTGTTAAAATACAAATGTCAAGTAAAAATTCTTTGACGCATGCGTATGAGTATGGCTTAGCATTAAGGGAGGCTTAAGTGACAGATGATCTACCGCTTAACTTAAGGGTAGCTATTTCCAATCTAAGGGGCCCTTAATAATTAGTGCAACGTATTTTTATTTTTAAGGTGTACTTCAAATTTAAGTAGAACCGGTGCAAACGGCCATAATATATATAAAATTTCGCGATGTCGATATATAAAATTTTCATTGCGATATATAAAATTTTCATTGCGATATATAGAATTTTTAGTTCTATAAAATGCCGCAATATAATGAGGGCGCTCACTTTTTTACGGTCTTGTACATACATATACTGTACATACAATTAAACTTACGTTGGCAACATGTGTAGATTTCTGTGTTACCGATTCAAGGACGCTGGCCACTCCACCAGTTGTTTCAGGATTGACATTTACCCATAAACTTTCAGTGTTAGCAACACTATTCTAGAAAAGTTTGTTTTACACAGCAGAAAAATCTGTAGAAATAGTAAAGAAATATGTAAATTTAATGTAAGTTATATACAATGTGACACAGACCATAAGGGAAATGTCAATCCTGAAACAACTGATCGAGTGTCCAGCGTCCTTGAGTCGGTAACACAGGAATCTACACGTGAGCGCCCTCATTATATTGCGGCATTTTATAGAACTAAAAATTCTATATATCGCAATGAAAATGTTATATATGGACATCGCGAAATTTTATATAAATTAGACAATGATATTTATATATATTGCAATGAAAATTTCTATATATCACAATAAAAATTGTATATATCGCCATCGTAAAATATTATATATAGCGAAATTTATATATATATATATATATAATATATATATATATATATATATATATATATATATTACAGAAAATTTTATTTTGTTCCAAAAGGCGCCTCATAGTACACGGCCGATGTGACGAATGGATAACTTCAGGCCAAATGAAAATTATATTTATAAAATTGAACATTATTATTTTAATATATTTAGCATTTCTTTCAAATATTTGGATATGTAATTCTCAATTTGCAGTATATACATTATTTTCTTTTAGAAATTCTGTGTTCATATAATAAGTCTCCATGAAATGAATCTAATGTTGCAGTTCTATAATTTTACGTCAGAACATAGCTGGTTTCTGCAACTTTTTAAAAACATCATACTTTTAAACAATTTCATACAACAAAAAATGTAAATAAAAAATAATTTAATCATGCAGAACGGTAAATTAGATTACGCTTGTTCGATTTAAACAAAAAAAGGAACAATTATTTTTTTGCATGATCTCATTATTATCTCAATCACTTGATTCAGAATTTAAACTTTCCAGTAACATTACATTTTTGCAGTACATCATGCTAAGCTCTACGGTACAAGCAACACTGCATGTGGATATTTCCCTCCTAGTGGAATTGCGCGTCCCGCGCAAAAACGGTTTTTCGAGCGGGATTTTTCCATACTTATAGGAGCAGGCACTGGTAACATAGAGCAACTATAGCGCCACCCTAGCTAAGAACTTTCTGGAATTATATAATAAAATTTATGCATTTTAGTATGCGCGCGCTAGCCCAAAGTACTCATAATAGGGTACTATACCATAGTCAAATTTTAACTATCTTAAATAAGAAGACGAAAATATACATAAATTAATAAGAATTAGTGAAAAAAATTTGTTTAAATATTGATTAGGTCACAAACTACAAGCGATTGAAGTTGATTACTAATTGGGTATGACGCGTTAGGTACTAAGAATTTGATTGGTCGCCCGATTTTAAAAAGGAGATTAGCGCGTCTGTTGCGGTCACCTTTATGAAATGTCACGTTGATGTATAACCTAACAAAACATTTAACAATTTTGTGTTTAATGAATTTGTTTAATTATGATATCTAGTAATATTAATATTAATAATGTATTTATAATTAAATCAATTTGTAATATTAATTAAATTAATAATAATATTAATTAAATTAATTTGTAATATTAATTAAATTAATAATAATATTAATTAAATTAAAATTGAAACTTCAAAATAACGAACAGTAGCGCCATCCGTTGCCAAACTTTGTGTTATAATATTGTCAAACTGTTTCAATGTTCTATAATTTATTAGTAAAAAATGCTTATTATTTATGTTATTTATACTTAATAATAATTTCTTCGTGAATATAACGTATAAGTTTATATATAAAAATATTTCAACTATGCAAACATGAAAAAAATTGTACCCTCTATAACTAACAGTTTGCCCATTGTTTGCCGATCATTGGTCAGTACCTGCTACGTCACGCACCAAATTCTTAAACTTTAAAAATTCATATCTCGCTTATTACATAAAATTTTTAAGTCGCGTTTGCACTAAAATTCTTATTTCATCCTGTTCTTACAGAAAAAAATAATTAAAAAAATGGCATAGGGCCCCAAAGTGACAGATATTTATTTAAAACTATCTTGTATTCGATTCTCCTTTTAAATAATGCGTCCGTTTTGTGTTCTTTAGTTTACCAACGGATAAAAGAAAAAGATTTAAGTCCAAATATAAAAAAAGTATTTCTTTGTGTAAATCATTTTGAGAAAAATTAATTTTTAATTATACAACTGGTAAAAATTATAATAATTAACATTGTTTCATGTGGATTTGACTTTATAATTGTACTTTTATGTCAGAAACACAATAAAAAATTTTAACTGTCAGTGAAGTCATAAGTTTGATCTGTCATACGGTTTTAATAATTACTGACTTCATTAAATTCATTTTTAATTAATTATATTTTGAGATGGTAAATGTATCCATGATTACTGAAACTTTTTTAAAATAAAATCAGTCATTATTAAAACATTATGACAGATGTCATGTCAAACTAAAATATAGAAGTTAAACATTTTTGTTCTATTTCTCATAGCAGTCTATAAATAGTCAGAATTCGTTAGCTACGATTTTGATGTTTTAATTTCTTTTTGATATTTTGTAAAAGATTAGAAATTGATTGAAAAAATAAGTTAATAAAATAATAAATATTTTCTTATCTTTCTATTGATACAAAAACAGTCTGCGAAAAACGATTTTCCCATGTTAACGGGCTATGTTCGGCTTTCAAACATTCGCCCGGTAAAAGACAAAATGTAGATTATTAATTTTCATAGGCTGTTTTGGTTAGTACGTGGACACTTTTCGCTTGCAACTTTTATAAACATAAATTACCAAAACATAACAACGCACATACTTCGCAAAACTCGGGTAGTTATGTTCATTTTTTAATTAGGTTCGTGACTTTTCAAGACCATCTCTAAGCCTGTGGAATTCAAATTCACGAAATACGAGACGTATACGTACTCTGCTCTGCATAATTTATATTAGGATAGCGTAGCATGATATTGAAAGATGGGTGTATTAAGTAGACATAGAGTAACTATAGCGCCACCCTAGCTAAGAACTTTCTGGAATTATGTAATAAAATTTGTGCAATTTAATATGCACGCGCTAGCCCAAAGTACCCATAATTGGAGAATCCGGTATTAAAAGTGAAAGATATTACTTAAAACTTAAAATAATTAACACTGTTTCATGTGGATTTGACTTTATAATTGTACTTTTACGTCAGAAACACAATAAAAAATTGTAACTGTCAGTGAAGTCATTCAAAATCATCGGCGGCAATCGTTCATAGCTAGGATGCTGTCACCTTCGTTGAGCTTTGCCCGCCTGCCCCCATTGAACGGCTATTTGTGAGTATAAAATAAACAGTAAACGACAGAATGGTATTTGGCCAGAGGAAGGTAGAGTAGATACCTCTATATGTAGGGTCTGGCCATCGCGTGGCTCGCTTTTCGTCTGCCATTACCGGCCACTGTTATTTGTGTTGTTGTTGCACAAATTATTATGTATTTTCATTGCTATTTGTTTTATTTTAATGAAAAACATATTTAAAAATAGTTTTAATGTTTATTTAAAGTGTAAGTGATATTTATTATTTAATTTACTAGTGTATTTTGTTAAGATACTTACCATGATTACTGACAGTGTTGAAAACAAATAAAAATTACCACTTTGAAGCACAAAAATTTAAATTTTTAAAAGGTAGGTTTAGAATATACCGGGTGTCTACTTGAAATCCGTAATATATGGAATATAATGTTATTTTTTTCATTTTGCTATAGTTACTGACCTATTAAATTTAGAAAAAAGTTGTTATTCAAAAATGAAAACTACGCAATATGAGACTAATATTAATGACAATTTAATTTTTTTTACAAAAAAAAACCCAAATTAAAATTCGCAATTTACAGGAAATTCCAGATTGCCATTGAATTGCTGATGTTTAATTTTTTTATTTAACATCTCATAATTCTACTCTTGTCAATAAATAATTTTATATAATTATTAAAAATATAATTAAACACAAAAAGAAAGTACAAAATTATTGATGAATGGTATATTATTGTAACATTCAAAATTAATAATAATAATAATAATATGTCAAATAAAAACAAATAAAACATAAGTAATTGGATGGCACTCTGAAATATGTAGTAAATTGCAAATTTTAATTTGCGTATTTTTCAGAAAACAAAATGAAATTCTTATTAATTTTAATCTTATATTTACAACTTCGTCTAAAATTAATAAGTCAGGAACTACAGCAAAATGAAAAAAATAACATTGTATTCCCTATATTACGGATTTCAAGTAGACACACGGTATAAATATTATATGAATAATGAGCACGGGCCATGCCACTAAATGTAATAGCGCCCAAACTTTACACCATGGGGTCTTTAAAAAAAGGAATTAAAGTTCAAGTTTTTTTTGTTCATAATGTAACTATTACCGGTTTCAAAAGTAAAGTTTAGTACACAATAACTTCTACAAAATTAAACTAAATAAATCGCGGTTTGCACGTTGATATTACCTACATGTTTATTTCTATTTTATCAGAAAAAAAATATTTTTTTATTTTACCATTTAAATGTTACAGTATGAAAAGTAAAAAATGAGATCCACTTTTATTGAAATTTTGAGATACACTAAATTCAAATTAATGTAATTCTTATATCGTCAAACGCATGCTTTTCAAAATTAAATATATATATTGAAATTTGTTATAAATAAAGAAAAACTTAACATCAACTAACTTTACATACAGAAAAAATTTCAAAAAAATATTAATATGTACAGATTGTATGATACGTATTAGCTCAGCGGAAGGTAGAAAATTGTTCAAATTGTAATGTTTATAATCTGGAACTATATCATTTGTTTTTTAATTATTTTTTAATAAATACGCTTAAAATATTTACTAACAGAATATCGAAACAAAATTTCTTAAAGAATAATATTAATCGAGATACTCTTTTGTCACTTTTTATTTAATTCATAGAAAACAACAAATTAGACATACTTCAAATTATAGTTTTTTAAAAGTTTAAAGTCCAATCTACATTATGTTAGACGCATGATTTTTTTTATTGAATAATTTCTGATTAATTCAGGATAGGATATGTGCTAACGAGGAAAACATGGAAATTTAATGCTCCCAATTTACATTTTATTTATTTATACAAAACTATGTTCTGTCACACACACTGATTTTTTGATATATTACAAAAACATGTTGTAGCTTTCGTAAAAATTTTGTTTCATTATATTCTGCCCATTATAATGAAAGTTATTACATTTCATACTCAGGGGACTTTACTTTTGAAACCGATAATAAGTTATTTCAATCATATATCATACAATATTTCTCAAAAATGAATTAATATAAGTTACTGCTTTTTTGTCAACTATAAATAATATCGTATTCATTATGTTTTCTGTTTTCACTTCGTCGCTCTATACCTAGATTTGTGAAATGTCATTTGTAACCAAACATGCTGTCAAGTAACATTCCTTCTTGGTTATCTGAGTGTTTGATCATTGTTAACAGGTAAACTTATACATTTATTATATTGGTGTGTGTAAATACATATTAAAGTCACTTGTTGTAGGCAATAAAGGTTGTTAAATATTATATAGTAGTTTCAGATTTGGTCATTGGAGGGAAGTGCTGCAGCATAGCTAAGCGACGACATGAGAAAATTTAAATGTTATTAAAAATTCGTAGTTTAAGTATTATGCACTTCTGGAAGGTAAAATATGAACCTACACTAATAACTGTGCTTATATTCTCAGATAAAAATATAAAAAGAGTATGGAAAGATCCCACTGTCACACCGGCTAAATTTGACCTGGCTTGTTTCGGCCACTACAAGTGGAGTTGGTAATACAGCAAACTGAAAATATGTCAACATTTGTTTTGAATAATGCAACAGATGGCGAGTTTGCTGTGTAGTTTATACAGTGCCACATTACCTGTAAGTAGATACTATAGTGGTTAACAGCAGTTAACTAAATAAATGCTGTAATTATTTTACGAACAGATTACGAGTATGTAATGTAAATGAAGAATGTGCACTGAGAGACAAATTTATCTCAATATATAAAAATAATGTAAATAACACAACTGAGTTAACTATTATCTACCAGTTACATAAAAATTTTCTAATATGAAAGTACCTACTGGTAACAGTTGTATTAAAATATATGAAACGAAAATTTGCATGTTTCCGTTTTTAATTTGGTACGAATTAAAGAAGAAAACGTTTTATTTAAAAATTAATTAGTATAAATTCATACAGAATGGCCAGAGAAAAGGTTTACAAGTTTATTATTGAAATACCTATTACATATAATAATACAGGGTGTTAATGAATACGTGTTACAAATTTATAGGGTATGTAGGGGATGTAAAATAGATTAACTTTTACTAATAAACTCATATGCGAAAACGCACCGTATTAATTTAATTATCTACTTTACTTTTAGTTGGCTGTGACCTGTCACTATGCTTATTGCAATGATTTTATTAAGTACATTAATTCATTTTTGTAATACATATTGCAAGCGTTAAACCTTCGGAGCATATTTTGATATATTCGTTCAAAAACCCCAGGATTTGTTTGAATTTCTTGTCCTGTCGTACACTAACACCATGACAGCGTAATAGCGAACTGTATGCTCATTCATAATGCATATGCAATTCACTACTAATATTTAAAATAAACAAAATTAATAAATGAAGTAACAAAGCCACAGCTAATTAAAATGAAGGTAGTTAATTCTTTTTTAAGAGCCTGTAGCTCGAAAACGGTGTTTCCGGATATGAGTTTATTAGTAAAGGTTAGTCTATGTTGCATCCTCTACATACCCTATAAATTTGTAACACGTATTCATTAACATCCTGTATATACTTCATTTTTTTTGTCGTAATGGGATCATATACCATAGTCAAATTTTAACTATCTTGATTGAAGCTGATTACTAATTGGGTATGTCGCGTTATGTACTAAGAATTTGATTGGTCGCCTGATTTTAAAAAGCAGATTCGCGCGTCTGCAGCGGTCACCTTTAAAACATTATGAAATGTCATGTTGAAGTATAACCAAACAAAACATTTAACAATTATGTGTTTGATGAATTTGTTTAATTATAACATCTAGTAATATTAACAATAATAATGTATAAATAATTAAATCAATTTGTAATATTAATTAAATTAATTTGTAATATTAATTAAATTAATAGTAATATTAAATAAATTAAAATTGAAACTTCAAAATAACGAACACTAGCGCCATCCGTCGCCAAACTTTGTGTTATAATATTGTCAAACTGTTTCAATGTTCTATAATTTATTTGTAAAAAATGCTTATTATTTATGTTATTTATACTTAATAATAATTTCTTCGTGAATATAACGTATAAGATTTTATATAAAAATATTTCAACTATGCAAACATGAAAAAAAATGTACCCTCTATAACTAACAGTTTGCCCATTGTTTGTCGATCACTGGTCAGTACCTGCTACGTCACGCACCAAATTCTTAAACTTTAAAAATTCATATCTCGCTTATTACATAAAATTTTTAAGTCGCATTTGCACTAAAATTCTTATTTCATCATGTTCTTACAGAAAAAAAATAAAATAAAATAAAAAAAGTGGTATAGGACCCCATTACATTGTGTAAGGTTGGGAGTTATGTATGAAAAGAATGTCGCTTAAATGGCCGCGTCTGTCTACACTACATATACTGCACAACTGTTCACATAATTTCGTGAAAGTTGACAGTGTATACACTGTTATGATGTTTCCTTCATGGCACATTCACAAATCGAAATTAGTTTTAGTTTTATGCTTTATATTTTTATTTTAAGAACATTGACACCATGTTATCTTATGAAACCATTCACAAAAACGTGTAGTGAATACTCTCATAATTTACTATTAAATTGTGTTAAATATAATAAAACTAAAACTAATTTCGATTGGTAACGAACCTTTAATTCGTATGTTCACGTTTGGGCAGTATAAAGCATACTGCGTGAAATGTACACAAGCATTTTTAAGTTTTCGTTTTTTTTTTTAAATGAATGCCCTATTTTATTTCTGCATTCCTTTACATAGCAATAAGGTATTTTGTTTGGTTATATAATATACAAATGTCAGCTGAAGTTGAATGATAACAAAAAAACTGGAGGAGATAAATGTGTCAGGAACTACAGCGCCATTAATTCCTTACTAAACGCTCCCATTTGACATTTCCTACTTTTAATCACAATGTCACACTTGCATGTAGCTTTTGAATGTGACAACATGGTGTTTCCAAACCAAGAAGGATTCGACATGCTGATAGCGTTAGGTTGGGTCCAAGCACGAGGGATAACATAAGGACAAGATTCGGAACGTCTGTCGCTCGCTGAGTGAAAATGAAATGTTAAGCGCAGTCAACAATAGACTTCGGTTGCAAAAATGCACCGATCAAGGTGGAAGGCAACTCGAACATTAAAACAATTTTTAGTATTTATTTCGTAAATAATACTTAATATAAAAAATGTTTCCAACAAAAGTTGTTTATTTATAGTTACGCCTACTTCCATTAAATTTTTCAGATGGGATTATGTTATGCTAGTTTATTTTCCTGAACTACCCACAACCTATGTCTATTAGTACAAATTCATTTAGACCACAATTAAAAAATCAACGACAAGATTTGCAAATATTAAAAAACCCTACCGAATCAGACAATGAAACTGAAATTCATTATTTCGAAAATGTGGACAATACAGAAAATATGGAAAATCCAGAAGAAACAGAAGAATGTGACGAAAATTTTTCTTTAGAACTTCTAGAAAACCCAAATTCTTAGAAAATTATACTTCCAAACTGCCTTTCATTCAATTTAAAAATTGTAGAGTTTTAATCGACACAGGATCATCCGAAAATTTTATAAGCAAAAAATTTGTCATGCAAAATAAAAATAAATTCAAAATATTTCGAAATTCAAAAAGCCAATACTGCCTCTCATGGAAATCACTACACTTTTGTAGAATTATTTAATAAAAAACTGAAATGTTATATTTATGATTTTCATAAAGATTTTAATTAATAGGTAACTCAAGCTTAAAATTATTAAACGCAAAAATAAACTATTCCGACGAAACAATAAGATTACTAAATAAACACAAATTTAATTTCCATTATTTTAATAAAAATAAATTAGGACCAGGGCTAGGATTTCGAACTGGGTATTTAGTTTAATTGGAAATACCCACTCACCCGGACTAAATAGCATACGGGTCGGAGTCGATTCTTCGCCCATAAGACCCGTATTACCCGTAATGACCGTATTGTAAGGGGCATACTTCGGCGCACCGAGAACATACATATGTATCTCATCATTGCATTTAAATACACACATTTAAATTGTTCATAATGCCGCCTGTCTTATAAATTGAGATTTTTTAAATTTTAATTATGGCCTTCGGTGCGGTGCCGATTGGCCAGAGACAATGTAGTTATAAGTAGGACATACACAAACATCCAAGCCCCTGGTGGGAATCGAAAGTTGCTTGAGCGCTACCTCTAAACGGCACGACCACCGAGGCGGCTGAGAGATTTTCTTTAGATGTCCCATTATTGTACAAATGACTAACTTATCTTTTAAAACTATAGTATTATGTGAAATACTTAATCAAATAAATGAACTAAATTAAATAAAATTATTTTTGAACAGTATGATTATTTATACATATAATTAGCAACGTAACGTCTGTGGTTCTTACGGGTAATACGGGTCTGTGGTTCTTATGGGTGAAGAATCGACTTCGATCCGTATTCACTGAAATACGGGCGGGCGTGTTCTTTTGGATCCACCGGTATTCCGAACACTAATTAGAACTGAATGTTCAAGAAATATCCGAAAAATTAAATCTTCGAACCGACCACGATATTGAAAAAAACAAACCAGCTAAATAAGCTAATAAAAGAATTTGAAGACTTGACTATACTCGATAATCAAGACTTCACCTTCACTAACAAAATAAAACATAAAATTAACACAACCGATGAGACGTCGGTATACCAGAGATCTTATAAGTACCCATACATTAATAAAGACGAGGTAAATTCTCAAATAAACAAATTAAACTCTAAACCTAAATTCAAATTACGCAGTAGGAACAGTACTCTCCCAAAACTTTGACGGAAAGGACTTACCAATAGTACAAGCAAGTAGGGCACTAAATGAACATGAAATTAACTATTCTACTAATTAATATCAAATCACAAACCCTTAATTTGGCTGAATACCTTAAAAGAACCTAATCAGAAACTTAGAAGGAAAATAAAATTATCAAAATACAACTATAATAAAGAATACCAAAAAGGAAAACAAAATGTCGTTGATTTTAAAATGGGTAAGGGTTTTGCAAAACAAATAAATGAAGAATTCGAAACGACCAATATTTTAAATAAAATAAATATAAAGAAAAATATTGCCATTCAGATGTCACCAAGACTCTTAATTCGTTTAATGACTAAAAATAAATACGACGAAATCTCTTCTTCTAAAATCATAGAAAGCAGTCTAAAACAATTAAGAAATTACTTAAATCAAAATAACATTAACAAAATTTACATGCCAAAAATTTCTTTAGGGCTAGATCAACTAAATTGGAGCTACATAGAAAATTCGCTAATTCACAAATAGTCAAATAAACGTATTCACCTCAAATAACATTGAAAATTATGCTAACTCTGTTATAGTAGAAAAGGATATCGACAGGTATACATAACATTCGGACGATAAGTCACCTGTAATAGTATTCAAAGAAACTAATTCAAAAAGTACTTTCAAAGTAGAAAAATTATTCGGACATGATAAACAAAGAATATATACAGGGTGTCTCAGGACGAGTTTACGCTATCTATATTTTAAAAACTATTTAATATAATTTAACGAAATTTGGTATCTAGGGGTTATCCAACATGCCCGTTTTAACTAAAATATTTTCAAAGCAGTAGCACTTCCGGTTTGACCGGAAATTGACCTCAACTTTCTTATTTTAAATGGAATACGCTATATTTTATTTTACCATTGAATGCAGCAGAAAATTTTACATATGAAGCAATAAAAACATTTTACTCATGATCAACTACTTCCGGCGTTATTCAACTTTTTTGATTTTTTGTCTGAAATCCGGCACATTGTCAAAACTCTGTATATCGGGAACGAGATCGAATTTTTATAATTCTATTTAAAAAAATTGACTTTTTTGAAGTTTGTCAACTGTAATTTTGGTGTAACGTACCCGTCACATTTTTATAAATAATCGAGGATTCTTCAATGGATAATGTAGCATAAAGTCTCCTTTATAAAAGGCTTTTTTCAGATTATAAAAATTCGATCTCGTTCCCGATATACAGAGTTTTGAAAATGTGCCGGATTTCAGACAAAAAATCAAAAAAAGTTGAATAACGCCGGAAGTAGTTGATCATGAGTAAAATGTTATTATTGCTTCATATGTAAAATTTTCCGCTGCATTCAATGGTAAAATAAAATATAGCATATTCCATTTAAAATAAGAAAGTTGAGGTCAATTTCCGGTCAAACCGGAAGTGCTACTGCTTTGAAAATATTTTAGTTAAAACGGGAATGTTGGATAACCCCTAGATACCAAATTTCGTTAAATTATATTAAATAGTATTTAAAATATAGATAGCGTAAGCTCGTCCTGAGACACCCTGTATATATAAAGCAAATTATAAAGATACATTATTAAAATTTATCAAAGAATACCTAGCGCCATGAAATAAATATCATTGTATAGTATCAGAATCATTCAAAAACATGTTAAACAATATCTTACAAGTATACTTTCAACCAGGCACGTATCAATTAATTTGCTGTAAAAATCACCTACAGGATATCGAATCTTCCGATGAACAATAAAAATTAATTCAAAACTATCACTGGGGGAAAACTAACCGTCCTGGAATAGTTGAAAAATACAAGAAACTAAAACAAAATAATGATTACTCTAACATGCAGTTAACTATTACAAAATTTATAAATAATTGCAACGTTTGTCAAGAAAACAAATACGAAAGAAATCCACCCAAAATTTCATTAATAAAAACCCCATTTGCTTCAAAACCCCTTGAAATAATTCACATCGATATACTATCCTTAAAAAAGATTTCTTAAAAATTATCGACAGTTTTTCAAAACACGCCCAGATTTGCCAGAAACTAATACAGCAACCGTCGTTGAAAAACGAATTAATTTTTCAATATTCGGAAATCCAAAATTAATCATCTCAGATAATGGCTTGCAATTTAACAATCAACTAATTTTCAATTTCTTATCCTCGAAAAACATTGGTATATACTTAATCAGCGTAAATGATCCCAAAAAGCAACGGAAACATTGAAATATTTCATTCCACTCTTATAGAACATACGCGAATATTAGAAAAAAAAATAAGATTTTAAAGATTTAACTACAAGAAACAAAACTCGGTACGCCCTTCAGGCATATAATCAAACTATTCATTTAGCAACTAAACGAACTCCAAACGAAATCCTTTTCTCCATTTTAAGGAATAACAAGAAGAAATATACCCCGAAATAATAACAGATAACTACGTTCAAACACATAAGGATAAAATGAAGAAAATTTACGAGGAAACCAAAATTTTGCTAGATAAAAATAAAACGAAATATACGACATCAAAAGTGGACACTTGCAAATTTCAAAAGAAAGTTTACGAACAGCAGGCTAAATGCAATACTGGTAAAATAGAAAAACCGCGATATAAACAAGAAATTAAAAACTACATTAAAGACCGTAAACAAATAATAACAAATAACAACAAAAAGATAAAAATTGATAACTTAAAACCTTATCGTGAATTTACAGAGCCATACGATCCAGTACAGCCGACATCAGAGACGAAAGTGACAACTCCGGGAATTAACGTCCTAAAATTAGGCGAGACTATCCAGCAATAATAAGTACATTTACGTAAACCTGAATCAATAAAATTAAAGAATTTTGCATTAATCTCAGGATTCACTATAATAAAATAAAATCCGAAATAAACAATAAATACAGTAGCGATGAATATGTAGAAGTAGATATATGTAATTAATAATAAAATGCAGATTTTATTTCATGATAATAATAAAGATAAACTAGGGATAGCTAACGGACTAGCGGGCCTATTCTGTAACTCTGTGGTTTTCAACAACTGGTTAAAATTATTAACCAATCAGGTATGTTGATATGTAACAAAATATTGGATTTTTAGTTGTTAAATCAATAGCTATTGGACAAAAAATTTAACCAGTTCTTAAAAATTAACCACTAAGGTACAGAATAGGCGTGTAGGTTTCATTATTAAAACCATAACAGGAATTTTAGACGCTTCAGACCAGGAAGAATATAACATGCACTAAAATCTATAAACGAAAACATGCTCAAAGATAACTTAAATCAAGTAATTGTTTTTAACAAAAAATATCCCAAATTATTTTAACAATCAAGTCGACGAAATTAATAAAAATAATAAATTAATTCAAAACAAAATAAACAACTTAGATAAATCCATAGGTAAAATAATAGATGTAATGAACGAAAAATCTCGAAAACGTTATCATCCAACTCATGTTCATGTCAACAAACTTGATAAGCATTATGAATAAAATTGAAATGACTTTCGAATTCTGTGAAACAAAATACACTTTATTTTGGAATTTTATCCAGGGAAGATATCAAAACGGAAATTGGCAAAACGATTTCAAAAACTTCATAATCAAAAATTGGCAAAATTCCTATTCCTCTCATAAAAACCGAACTCATACAAGTCACCCCTATACCCAACATACACAATAACATCTTTGTAACCAGGGTATTATTCTACGTCCAACACACAGATTAATCATTTGAATAAATACATACTAGTAGAAAACAGTTCAATACACGACAAATGTTTAGAAAATCTTTATTTCCATAGAAATAATAATAATAATAATAATAATAATAATAATAATAATAATAATAATAATCGTAAATTTTTATTTATCACATAAGGAATCAATGAATATCGAATCAGCCGCTTAGTAACGTTCTGTAGCTGTGTAAGCAGGTATCTGATGTGAACTTAGTATATGCGATTCACTAGGAAACCTAGTTTGTGGAAATCAACTTAGAGATAAGTCTTGCTCCAATAAATAAATGTATCTGCTGTAAGCGGGCCACCATTGCTAACTTTCTTATTTGAAGAGATAGAAAGACGATTAAATGGACAAAGTTGGGCGATATTATACGACAAATTTAACGGTGGAAAATACAAAACAATTGAACATCAAATACGCGACTATTCAACAAAATAACATTTTTTTTTAATGGAATGCCATATTGAAAATGGTACCATTTAAAAGATTTTTATTATCTGAATACAAAAGTTCATTATCACTATGCCTCTAAAATTAAAAACAAAAGAGTTATTTCAAGTTGAAATTTAAATATTTTATTTCATATTTTGATACAAATACAATTGACAACTGACAAGCTGCGATATGCCATCTGCTGGGAAAAATATGAACTTTCCGGTTTAGTACTGTATTGTGATTGTATGCTTGAGTTACATGTGGTTTAATCATTTGATGTGAATAGAAATGGGAAAAAGTCGTACTAATTGGTGTGTATTCGGATGCAACTCAAGATCTGGCCGAGACGCAGGCATTGGGTTTTATAATATTCCGAAACATAGCTAAAATAAAGTTAAAATTACGACAAGTGTAGGTGTTGAAATGGATATGTATTGACGAAAAGCATGGGAATATGCAATTCCTAGTGCAAAACAAATAACGTAACATATGAAAGTTTGTTCTCGTCATTTTAAATTGGATGATTACATATTTCCTATGAGTAAAAAATTCAATGTTCAGATTTTGTCTTAGAATAAAAAGTTCATGTTGTGTTCGTTCTAATTATTTATGTATTTTTCTATACAATTAAGCGTAAAAATTTAAAAAGAACTGCAGTACCATCACTTTGTCTTTTCGTATTTCAAGTAAAGTTCCTGATAATAAACGTTTGCTACGACAAACCAAACGTGTAAAGCCAAAAGCAGTAAACGCCAGTGACATTGCAATACAGTAAATGAAGCATTAGAGGATAATATTAATAATACATCAGCACCAGCATCTAAATTGTCTGAAGAACTCGCTAAATGTATTTTGATTTCATGTGGCTTCGTACTAATTGCTCTAGTTATAAATAGTATGTGGTTAGCGTTTATAATTCGCTCACCTGCAATCATCAATTTCGATTGATTAAATATATATAAAATTATAAATACCTTCTATAAACATATAGAATTAGCTGTTGCTTCCAGATATCTAAAATGTTCCATGATACTTAGCCTCATTTTAAATGAAAAAATTGTTCTTGTTGTTTGCATTCATATGTCACAACATTGCGAGTACTAATTCAGAAACATCTGATCGGTCCGATGGTGCTGCCGCCATCGGACATGTCAGTTCTCAATATTGTTGCTATGGAAAGAACAAAAACAAATAACGAAATTAATTATTAACTAGTAAACTTAAAAAAAATGTTCAAAATGTTGACCATTTCTTTCACGACAAATGTGTGTTTTTTTATCACAGACTTTATTGTTTTAGTCAACATCCTTTTTGATATTAGAGCACAGGCAGCAGTAATTCTGTTTTTTAATTCATCAACCGTATTCACTGGTCTTTGATATACTTTATCTTTAATAAAACCCCAGACAAAAAAATCTAGGGGCGTAAGGTCAGGTGACCGTGCTGGCCACGGAACAGGGCCATATGTGCCAATCCATTTTTGAGGGAATCTATCATTCAAATAGTGCCTCACTGCTAGCGCATTGTGTGCTGGAGCACCATCCTGTTGAAAGAACTTCATATTTCGTGCAACGTTTAATGGCATATTATCAAGATAGTTCTCGAAAATATCTTGAAGAAAATGTAAATATACTTCTTGAGTCAAACTTCTTTCAAGAAAATAAGGGCCAAACAAATATGTATCTAATACACCTAACCAAACGTCAACACCGAAATAACCTTGAAAACTTGTCTGTTGGGTCCAAAAATTATTTTGATCACTCCACCGATAATGAATATTACTGTTAAAGAAGCCATTTTGCGAAAAATAAGATTCATCGGACCATAATATTTGATGGCTAATTCTATAATCCCGTCGATGCCCGTTTAATATCCACTTGCAAAATTCAAGCCTTCTTTCAAAATCACGATCTTGTAAATGATGAATTTTACGACATTTATATGGTTTGAATTTATTTTTCTTCAAAATTTTTCTTACCGAATCTTTATTAACGTTAGTATTAGTTTCAATTTCTCGTAATGACACTTCTTCAGTATTTTCCATTTTGTGGTAAGTATACGCCAAAACATTTCCTTCGTTTTCTGTCACTTGATCACGTTTTCTTTTTTCTTCACGTAATTTAGCGGTTTCTCTTAAGCGGATTTCAATTTTCCTAAAATATGTTCTATTGGGTTGAGGTCTATTAGGATATAGTTCTAAATACTTTTGCGCACTGGCTACAGAATTTTTATTGCACTTTGCATAAACAAAAAGCATATCAACTAATTCATCATTAGTATATTTTCCATTTTGTTGACAGCATCTATCAATAAAATGTCAATTGTTCTTTGTTTAATGTTAGTTTCTGTTATTTCCATAGCAATGTGTATTAAAATATGAAATAAAATATTTAAATTTCAACTTGAAATAACTCTTTTGTTTTTAATTTTAGAGGCATAGTGATAATGAACTTTTGTATTCAGATAATAAAAATCTTTTAAATGGTACCATTTTCAATATGGCATTCCATTTAAAAAAAATGTTATTTTGTTGAATAGTCGCGTATTTGATGTTCAATTGTTTTGTATTTTCCACCGTTAAATTTGTCGTATAATATCGCCCAACTTTGTCCATTTAATCGTCTTTCTATCTCTTCGAATAAGAAAGTTAGCAATGGTGGCCCGCTTACAGCAGACACACTGTACTTTGTTCGAAAGAATAAGTATTAATAAATGTTAAAATAAACAAAATTTCTTTTTTAAAATTCAAATCCTCCGTATCACTGATTATATATATCGGGTGTCTACTTGAAATCCGTTATATTGGGAATACAATGTTATTTTCTTTTTATTTTGTATTAGGGCAAAAATGTTTCAAATGAAAGTTGTACATAATAAAAAGTAATATAAGCATAAAGAAATCTTATTTTATAACATAATTAAAATAAATTAATATCTAACCTAATGAACTAATTTTTCTGAGAGTTCGAACATTCTGCATTTATTTGTAATTTTGTTTCAATTCCATGGCTATCACTACAAATGAGCAAGATTTATAAAATTTCAAATTCGATTTTACAGCTTACAAAACCTGCAAGATAAAATCTGATTAGTGATTTAGGTATACAATTTTATTATGTACAACTTTTATTTGAAAATTTTTTGTCTAAAATTAATAGGTAACTAATTACAGCAAAATAAAAAAAAAAAAAAATAACATTGTATTTCCTACATAACGGATTTCAAGTAGGCACCCGGTATATATTATTATAATTAATAATTCAATAATAAAGTTGTAAACCATCTTTTTGGCCATCCTGCATGAATTTAGAGTAATTTAATTTTTAAATAAAACGTATTCTTTTTTAATCCATACCAAATTAAAAACAGAAACATGCAAATTTTCAATTTTCTTTTCATATATTTAAATACAACTGTTACTTTCATATTTACATTATTTTTATATATTGAAATATATTTTATATCTTTTAGTGCACATTTTTCGTTAAAATTACATAGGTACCCGTATAAACAGGGACCTGAACCGAAATGTATTTATGGTTCAGTTTCGGTTCAGGTTCAGGAAATAAATGTCGGTTCAGGATCAGTTTCGGTTCAAGAAAATGAAAATTATAACGGTTCACTGGTTTTGGGTTCGAATTTCGGTTCAAAGAGGAAAAAGGACAAAAGGATGGTAAAGCTAATGGATTTCAAATCCTATTAATTAACAATTTAAAACGGTTTAGGTTCAGGTTCAGTTTCAGGTCCCTGCTCGTAATATGTTCGTAAAACAGTGTATTGTGTTTATTTGGTTAACTGTTGTTAACTACAGGTGACATATGGGAAATGACCGTCTTTAGAATGGCTAGTACACTGCTGTAAGTGGTGGTAGAGAGATGCGGTTGGGGATATTCGTTTCGAGGTGGCCTACCATTTTAGTTACAATGGAGCAGTGGACGAAACAACAACGCGTGTACGCGTACGATATGTTTGTTCTAAATGGTGAGTTCGAAGCTGCAATACGATCCTGCGTCTACTTTTTTCATGGACCATAGGAAATAATAATAATAGTCAGCTCTCCCGTGTAGACCCATGGCTTCTCTTGTAATATTCTTCCACTGTATTCTGTCCTGTGCTCTTTCGTTCCAATTTTTTTTTATCCCTAACACTTGTAAGTCTTTTTGTACTGATTTTATCTACTTTATTTTAGGTCTTCCTCTTCTCGTTTTCTTTATTATCTCCTATTCCTGTTATACCCTATTCTTTATAAAGCTCCATTAATTCCTTGTTTGTTCTTAACCCTCCGTTACCCGCGTGGCGTCTCTGAGACGCCACTCTGTATTTTTACTAACATAACTTTTGAAATCGGAATGTTGGGACAGTCCCCTCGTACATACCTTCCTTATACTGACCGAGGATGAGATACAACACACTACATCATTCAAATGTTATACGTTCTATAGTAAAGAGTAATAAATTTTGATCACAGTCTGTCAGACGCCATGCCGGTACTCACGTTATAGTTTCGTTAATTACAATTTTTGCAAAAACACGTAAGTTTTAGTGATTGAAATATAAATTAAACAATACTAACCGAAACAAAAAAATAAACAGACGTTATTTCATAAAAACTTTAGCTTTAGAATTAACTCAACAACATATACAAAATCGATCAAAAACAAAAGGCCTACCTAGGGAATTAAGAAAACGCACTAGTGAGCTAATAGTTCAAATCGATTTTGATGAAGCAAATAGCAGTACAAGTGTTCCCCAGCAAAAGAAGAAAAAGGAAACCAGTATTGAAGGTACTGAAAATGTACGAAAAGGTGTTACATCTGCGAAAGAAAAAAATCTTATGACGAAATATAGATGTATAGAATGTAATAATTTTATATATGTTTATAAAATTTGTAATTGTAAAAAAGACTAATTAAAGTTCATACGAAGGATTTAATTTTGTTTGTATACTAAATTTATTTTCTGTTACTTTATATTTTAATTTTATTATTATTCGGCGTTTTCTTCCAGTCTGTTTATATTTTTAATAAATAAACATGTTTAAAAATTAATATTATTTATTAATTGGTCGATTCAAACATAAAAAAGTTTTTTTTTAAAATTATTTGTTAACGATATTTTTGTTGGAGTCTCTCAGACGCAACGCGGGTAGCGATGTAATGAACATTCGCGCGGGTAACGGAGGGTTAACCATATTCCATCCTCTTTTTTCCCACCATATATTTTTCTCAATATTTTCCTTTTCCATATTTCTATTTTCCTTTGATTTTCCATGTGTAGAAACCATAGTTCACTGCCATATAGAACTGTTGGTCTTATAATTATCTTGTATTTGTTGTTATTTCTGTGTTTTCTTCATTCGTATTTGTTATTGTAACCCCTAGATAAACAAACTGGTTCACTTCTTCGAAGTTGTATTCATTTCTTTCATCCATTTTTATTCGTAATGATTTATTTTGATATCCTTCTGTTCCTATTAGACACATGTACTTTGATTTATTGTTATTAACTTTTAGACCTACTTTTTCGGCTGTTCTAACTTAACATGTTGTTTCTTGCAGTTCTTTCCTGGATCTTGTAAATAGAACTACGTCATCTGCATATGCTAAGCATTGATGCCTATACTGCACTGAAATATATACTAACTGGAATGCGCGTACGAACCGTGACTGTGAAGCATATTGAATAAATAAATGAAGCATAATATGAAAACAAAGCGATCAGCTATGATACGAGTTATTCGGTTAGGTTCGGTTCGGCACGAACGTGCGCGAACAGGACCAGCCATTATTGTTCAATGAGGCTTCAGTGCAGCGTACGCTGATAGGTAGAGTATGCGAGTTCCAGTTAGTATATATTTCAGTGCTATAGTGGTATATTGTGCCCTTAGTGTGTATTTCACTGTTCCTCACTATCCATTCAAGTATAATATTGAATAATATGGGAGATAGGAGGGTCTCCCTATCTCAAACCCTTCTTCGTAAAGAAACCTTCCGATTTTGTACCATTGCTCATTATTCTGCACTTAATATTCTTTTGTATCATATTTATTAATCTTATAAGCTTTGGGTTTATATTGCATTGTAGCAGTATTTCAATTAGATTTGGTTCTTTCGATCGTATCATAAGCTTGCTTAAAGTCAGTCAATAATAAGTGCATGGGAAAATTATGCTCATAGCTGTTCTCCATGATTTGTTTCAAAATAAATATTTGGTCTATTGTTGATCTATTTTATTTGAAGCCGGTTTGGCATTCTCCTATTAAATTTGTTGATACATATATTAGTCTGTCTCTTATTGTTGTTGCAATAATCTTATAGACAATGTCCAGTAAAGCTATTCCTCTGTAATTCTCACATGCTGTAATGTCTCCACCTTGTATGTTATAGCTTCTCTCCAACTGATGGGAATCTCTTCTCTAGTCCATGCTTCCTTGATTATGCAGTGGATTTTCTGTATGATTGAATCTCGTCCTAGTTTATATAGTTCTGCTGGGATTCTATTTTGTCCTGCCCTTTTGTTATTTTTTAGGTTGTTTAATATTTTGTTTATTTCTTTCATGTCCAGTGTTTCCATTTTTTATTGTATATTCGTATGAATACTGTCTATTTTATTTGATTCGTGGTTTTCATTCTCTTCTTCAGTGTCCCCATCTAAGATTTCTTTATGTTCTATCACTAATTCTCCTTTTTATTTTTACAAAATAATGTTCTTTGCTGGCACCCTTCCTTGTGTTTCTTTGTTGCTTGGTATAGACTCCTTATGTAATTATTCCTGGTATAGATTCCTTATGTAATTATTCCTGAAGTTTGCTTAAATTTTATCCATATCTTCTAACATTTTTCGTTTCTTGGTCTGAATATTTTCTTTACATTTTCCTTTTCGTTGTCAAAAGCTTTTTTATTCGTTTCATTATTTAGTTGGTATAGATTAATTCTGCAATTATCTCTTTTTTCTACCGCTAGCCTACACTCTTCATCAAACCAGTTATTTCTCCTGTTTATTATTTTTATTTATTATTATTTTTTCTGGTTCTTGTATAGGTTCCACTGTATCTTTCCATTTCTCCGCTGCCGTTATTTTGTTCTTAGCTCTGCCTATTTGTGCTTTAAGAGACTGTCTCTATTGTTGTAATTTGTTTCCGCCTTGAAGTAATTCGACATTATATTTTTGCCAACCAGCTTGTCTTTTGCTGTTTAATCATGGGAAATCTTGATCTCTTGTAATACTTACCATAAAGTGGTCAGAATCTATACTAGCTCCTTTTCTGCTTTCACGTCTTTATTATATTTGCATGTAGGTCTTCGTTTAGGATTTGGTCTATTTGATTGCATATATATACATATATATATATATATATATATATATATATATATATATATATATATATATATATATATATATCTATTTGGAAGCATGTTCCTGCGTATGTCTTTTCTTTTAAATTTTGTATTTGCAATTTTCATGTGTGCTTGCATTGCAAATTCAATTAGTTTTCGTCCATTTTCATTTGTCGTATCGTATGTTTACTGTTACCTCCCGTAATTGATTTATATATTTCTTCCCTTCCTGCTTTTGCGATGTCATCTATTATGATTTGTCATATTTCGGTTTCTTTTTTAGAATATTCATTAATTCATCATACCACATATCTTTATCCTTTTCTTTTACGTTGGTAGGTGCATGCACGTTAATAATATTTAGTTTTTTAATATCTTCCCCCTTAACATTATGCTACATATTCTTTTTGTTATTGTTTTAAACTTTTTATTGACTGTCGTAATTATTTTTTAATCATAAATTCTGTACCACATATTTTTTCTTTGTCCCCACTGTTACAAAATATGTAGTCATCTACTCCTATTATAAAATTATCTTTTTGTTTAGTCTCTTGAAAAGCTATTATGTCAATATTGTAGTTCTTTAGCACTATAGTTAAATTTTTTATTGATCCTATTTCATTTGGTCCTTTAACCATGGGAAATATAATGGTAAAAATTTCATATGGCTGTAATTTCTGCCCTTTTTAGAACTAGTTCAAATACAAAAAAAAAAAATGTTCAGAATTAAAAATTGCAACAAATGAGCCTAAATTTATTATTATCTAAATTTATTATTATTATCATTATTATTATTATTATTATTATTATTATTATTATTATTATTATTATTATTATTATTAAATAGTTCCCAACAGGCAAAGAGCCCAATTCTAGGGAAAGGAAAAAACACACAGAAGATAGTAGCAACAGAGAAGCTTTTTAATATCATTAACTACAAATTATTATTTATGTTAATCATCTTATAATTTGATATTTCTGTAGGCAAGGCGCTAGTATATTCTTGATGTAGCATTTCGGTAATACAAGAAGACAATACTAAGAATTAGCGGAAAATTTGATAAATATTATTTATATAATCCACTGGCATTTTTATATTGGTTTCTCCTACGCTACATGTGGGTAATGATGGGATTAGTTACAGTTACAATGATCCTATTAGGATTTTCGAACAATTTACCTTTTCTAAGAATTATTTGTGATCCAACCTAAATTTTTTAATCATAGCAATGGACCTTAACGATCAAATAAAATTTGAAGGCCCATTGCTATGATTAAAAATTTTACCTTCTCATATTCCATATTGCGATATTTTTGTATATTTGTAAAACATAAATGTTTTTGTATTGAATTTTATAATAATGATATAATACATTTTAATAGAAAATGAAAACTTTATCCATTTACAACGTTGAGAATCGGATACTCAAAATTTTCATTTTAATTTAATTATTTACTTAAATGAGTATATGTATTTAGTGTTTCTACGATATCAAACGATTTACGTCATAATTTGAAAGTTAATCAATTTTATAGTTATACTTTATATGAGACAGTGATGGAGATCCCGGGCCTTATTTTAGATATTTATTTATCAAAAATGTAAAGAAACGAAGAAACACTTACTACTAATAAATTTCATTAAACCTAATACTATTTTTTTAAATACATTTTTATTATCTTTTTTTTATATTTTTAGCTCCTTCAGCTTTTATTAATTTTTAGCATCGCGCAACAAGGTGTTAGGAAAGTACCTACTGTCTTTTTTCAAAAAAAGTCGATGATGAGTTTTCACTGAATAAACACAAATTAGGGTCCTTAGAATACGATTTTACTATTTTTACGATGTGTGTGTATAACACTTTTTTCGGCGACGATAAATTCAACTTCAATACTATAATTATTACAATAAATAAAATTTCACCGTATACTAGGTACTTCGATTTTACATCCAAATGAATATGAAGAGTTGATTAGATTTTGGTTATAATTGGTCAACCTGAAGTACCTCTTCATATGAAGCTTTTAATAGTTTTACTTGAAAAAATGTAATTAATTTTCTTTTCGACTAAAATGTTTTAAATAAAAATTGCGGATAATTAAATTTTACATCAACAAACGAATTGTAAGTATATTGCAAGTTTAATAACTTGTAAAGTCCAATTTGAAATTTTATAAATATTGTTCATTTTTTTACTTCTCGCTAAGAAAGGTATTGGAATCAAGCCAAAAATCGCAAGTCCAGATTTTAGTGGATAAGCACGTTTTAAGGTCCCTATACTCCGATTATAACATCTTTTTTACATGTGTGTGTGGGGATGTTGGAACCACGGTTTCTCAAATACTAAGACTTAAAAAATATTTAACTGCAGTTTCCTCAATCTGACCTTCTTGGAAAGAGCTGATTAGATATTGGTAGCAATAGGACAACCGGAAGTAATAGTTTTTTTAAAAAAATCTTCTAAATATTATTTTTGTAAAATTTCTGTTATTACTAATATTAATATTATATCTTCCATGGAGTTAAAGAAAGAGACATAAATATATAAAATAATAAGTTGTTAATAAATCTCACAGCCCATGGAAAACAAGTGGAAAAATTAAAAAGATACATATATCTCGAACATAAGAAGAATAAGAGTGAATAGAATGAATTAAAAAATATAAAAATATATAAAGAAGATATGTGTTTTTGTGTGTATCAGAAATGTCAAATATGTACAATACTTATATAGCCTAATATTGAAATGGGAAGAGGTTTTTTGCTAACCACAACAGATTTTTGTAGTGATAGATATGGAATTGAAAAAAAAAGTACAAAGGAATGCATATCGTTTGAACTGCATTTTGTAAACTGAAAAATCGAAATTCTGTCAGTTTAAACGATATACATTTCTTGTTAATTTTGCTTAGAAAATTTACCAGATGGAAGCATACGACTGAAGAGAAACCATAATTATTATTATCAGTTGATTTACAAATTTCCTAATGAAAATGTTCATTATTCATTATAAAAAATTATTACAGATTCAGGGACAGCTCAATGTATGTCGCAAAGAAAAATGTTATTTTATAATATTTACTACTACGGATGAACCGATTTTCACTGAAGAAATATACCAGGACGCAGAATTGTGGGAAAACTTTGCTTCCGAAATTAAAATTATTTTATTAAAAATGTGTTTTGCCAGAAATTATAATGGGTAACCGATTTAAAAATAAAAAATGTAAAGATCCCGATTACATTACTGAAGCAAAACAATTGAAAGAGCGAAATAAAACATAAATTATTTTTTATTATTCGAGCAAATTATTTTCCTTTCCATATTCACAATGATGATAGCTTGAAGATGAAAACTATGTTTCAAGTGCCAACTGAGGAAAAACTTTAATTCTTCTAATAGGTCAACATTTTATTCGGGTTT
Source organism: Ophonus ardosiacus (assembly GCA_943142095.1). Taxonomy (NCBI): domain Eukaryota; kingdom Metazoa; phylum Arthropoda; class Insecta; order Coleoptera; family Carabidae; genus Ophonus; species Ophonus ardosiacus. Next base: position 22,637,050 of record OW964833.1, on the reverse strand, counting down.
ATGACTATACCTTCATTGAAAATATAAACAGGGGAAGTCAGGTAGAAAGATTAAAACTTGAAGGTCTATTTTCAAATATTTAAACTACTTTACCGACAGTACGACACTGTTGACATCTATGATATTAACGTTGAACTATTTCTGAAGATTCTGCCACTGAGAACCGCCGATTTTGGTGTTATTTTTGGTAAAGTTTTTAGCTAATATACAAAATTATCTACTATGAAGATCGCAAATTACTCTATGTTTTTGTGTTTGCTATTTCCTGAATGTGTTTCTATTTCATAATATAGAGTCTTAAGTCACATTTCAAATATTATCTCTTATATGCGTTGCATACCTTCAACCAAAATCACTTCACGAAGTAAAGACAACAATATAATTCAATAATTCTTAGTTTTATTGCTTATTCTTCAAACAGAAAACTGAAAAAACCTTTCCAAAAACTAATTTTTTTGCTTATGCAATTTGCACGATTTGAACGCCCCCTTAAGTGCGACAAATATTATGTCCCCAATGTGTTTAGTGAAGGTGAGTTTAGGATCGAAAGTGGCTCCGAGATCACGTACAACGTCAGGGCGTAGTAAGGTACAATTGTTTATGAAGTAATTGTAGCTAATCTGGGTTTAGTTTATTCGTATTGCACCACTTGAATACAATATCTAAAACTTTTTGCAGTAGCATGCAGTCATTAACAAACGAAATACTGTGTAGTGTGTAGCAGTTTCAGGTTATCTGCATTAAGTGATCAACGTTAATATTGGCAGTAATGTCATTAATGAAGTTATTAAACTTATTTTTGCAAATTGTATTGCCACCTCTTCTAAACGTTCGAACTACTACTGCACCGAAACACATAAAAGCAGGGAGCATAAAAGCGAAAATATAACTAAATTCCTATTAAAATTGTGACAGCCAAGTTGACAACTTTTCAAAACTAACTCTACCCTAACACAATTTTAATCTTTCTGTTAGCTGTCAGTTAGTTAGCCGGAGAATAAAACAACATGGAGCAACCCAAAAGTCTTATTCTCTTGTTAAGACGGTAGAATAAATTTATCTAGCAGATAGTAAACTGCTACTTTATCTAAACTTTGAACAACCGGGCCTAAAATAAATTAATTTTTATTACCTTTATAAATTCATAGTGTACTTATTTAATATTCCTTTATAATATTACATTTCCTACAAATAAATAAGGAAATGTATTCTCAGAAAGTTTGACATTGGCCCGATAACGGCGGCGATCTTGGCCATGGCCATACCTTGTATTACAAACTATAATGGAATAATATTTGAATATCCACACTTCTAGAATATGCGAACTATTCGGATACCTGTCAGCAAATATTTGTTATATGAATGAAAAAAATAATAAAACGGTGAATTACTACCATAAAAAATAGATATTTGTGTACAATATGAAAAGTGTAGGGTGTATAATTTATCGGATAGGAATAAAAAGCTGACCGAGCTGACTGCTGACCATAGCTGACTAAAAACCACTGTCTACCAATTTAGAAATTGTACGTTAGATATTGTTATAGTTGTTCTTTCTTCTTTTTAAAAAAAAACTAACAATACCTGACAATTCATAATTGGTAGACAGTGGTTTTGAGGTCAACTTTTTATTCCTATGCTGAGTTATCTTACCCTAGAGTGAATTTTAAGATAGCTCCTGCTTTATCCTGTCCGCTTACATTTGTCACGACCCATCTCTCATTCGGGTCAACAGGATAATCATTCCAGCTCTTATTAATATCGGAATTAGAGCTACTTAAAGATGTAACAGATGCACTGGAAATACTTGTACTTGCCGGCTGTTCATAGGGATATAACAAGGGACCCGTTTCTGATAACGACATCGACATATCTGTGTTTGCCGCTGCAAGAGTACGGTTTAATTCCTGGATATTCGTTAGTTTTTGACTTTGAGGAGGAGGAGGTTTTGTTTTTACAGGCGGAAGATCCAACTAAGGAAGAAATAAAAAATATAAACACTGAAATATGTACAATAAATAAGGATTTCCAAGATTTTTGATTTTTCAAATAAATTAATAATATACGAGAATAAAACAATAAAGTTTTAAGAAAGGCTTGTGACGTCATAAACTTATAAGAGAGATATGTCTTGTCCGCTGTGAGAATGACAAAGTAGATTAATTAAATTAACCAATAAGATGAAGACGCACATGAAGTTGTTAACTCTGCGGTTTATGACGTCACAAATACCATTCTTAAATTTTTAATTAAAGAATTTATTTGTAAATATTGTATAATTAAATAAATATTTTAAAATAAAAGTTACATACAATAACAATTTTTGAAATCGGCGTTACCTTGGAAATCCCCATTTCAAAGGAAAAACCTACTATATCACATAATATATTATAATACAAATACGACAGTTCACACATTTTCCGTTTTAATTTTAAAATAAATTGCTCTTCATGCGTACGACTTTTCTATCGTCTATATTCGAACATGGTGTTATTCATAGTAAACTTTCTTTCGCGTAAAATATCTATTTATTTATATTTAGGAAATCACAAAAAATACACAATCACACCCACAGATATTTTAATTAAGTATCTATTCAGAATTCGCTGAAGATGGCAGAAACATCATAACAATCTTTTATTTTAGCAGTATACGTTCTTATTAATATAACATTTATGTTGCATGTATGGTTGATATCATTGAATACAGAGTTAATTTTGATAATTTTCTTTGATATAGAAGAATTGAAAATTTAACTTTTGTAGTTAAGGGCATTGTGTACAGTTTCTGTTAGTGGTGCTGCCGGCGGTGAGGTATGAGAGGGGTAAAGCACGTGGTTACAGTAGGCGGAGTCTATCACTGCTGAGCCATAAACTGCCCAGCTATATATTTGTCGTGGTTCAATGATGAAATTTTGCGTATTTAACAGTAGCAGCCTGTACTACCGTTAGAATTTACTTTCAATCAGCCTTACTCTGTTAATATTGGTATTGAAAATAATATTGTAGAGTATAATTATAGTATTGTAATAATAATTTTGTAAAATTGTAGTTTTTATGTAATATTGTTTTATACCTCTCGCTAAGAGAGGTATTGGATTCATGCTAAAATTGGCATATCCAGATTTTAGTGAATAAGCACGATTTAAGATCCCTAGAATCCGATTATAACATTTTTAAAATGACGTCTGTGTCTGGGACGATTCCTCAAAACCTATAAGACTTAAAACCTGTTTAACTATGAATTCCTCAATCTGACATGATTGGAAAGAGTTAAAAAAGTTTTGTTAACAATTGGACAACCAGAAGTAGTAGTAGTAACAGATTTTTAATGATTGTTTTCTATACCATACCATAAGAAGATCGTAATTCATTCAAGGAAAGTAGTTAATCGTATCAAAACAACTATCGTATGTATTACATTTATTATTTTGTTAACTCAAAATTTAAAATAAATAAATAAATAAATAAATATATCATGACGGCATATTACCCATTTCTGGGTGTGCCAGTATCTACAACACATGTAGACATCGGTAATGATGACAATATATTTAAAGCACGTTAGAAATATTGCTTACATTGATGAGTACAGAAATATTATTATACATGTTGTAAAATGAATAATAATGATATATTAATTATACGTATAAAAGGAAATGAAATATAATTTTAAGTACATTTATTTCTTAAATGTATTCTTTTATAACTATCGAATCGAATATTTTATAAGATATCTTGCATGTTTACTAAATTATAAACTAAGTTAATTTATATAAATAAATTTAGGCCCGGTATTGTAAACGAATGCTTAAATTTAGACCCCTGTGAAGTTAGCTCCCACATTTTTAGCGCAATAAAAAATATTTAGAGTTCTGGGTAGATATAGAAGACTTCTAGAGTTCCTGAAAGTATTAGCAATAGTTCTGATATTTTAAGCCCATAATAGGGGTTTCAAAGTTTTCGGGCGCTAACTTCACGCAGCGCCCACATTTCCGTAAAAAAGAGTTCTGAGGGTGTCAATCGACTAAAATAGAAGAGTTCTAGAGTTCCTTAAAGTATTAGTAATAGTTCTGAAGTTTTAAACCCATAATAAGGGTTTTAAAGTTTCCGGGCGTTAACTTCACGCAGCGCCCACATTCCCGTAAAAAAGAGTTCTGATGGTGACAATTGACTAAAATAGAAGAGTTCTAGAGTTCCTTAAAGTATTTTCAATAGTTCTGATCTTTTAAGCTTTCAAATTTCCGAATGGAGTTCTGTATAGTGTGTTACAGTTCTGCGCCCAAATATATAAATTTAATAAACAAATGAACATATAGTATTATTTAACATTTGATTTCAGAGTTCCAAATAGAGTTCTGTGTAGCGCTATAATAGTTCTGCCTGGAACTAAGTAAATTTCCTTGCAAATGAACATATAGTATTATTTAACACTTCATTTCAGAGTTCCAAATAGAGTTATGTGTATAAGTCGTCTATATATAAATCTAACCAATAAATTCCAAAAGCGAATCACAAATCAAGTCCAAAATTAACTCAAACCAAAACAAAGCACCACAATATTTCCAAATCACAAACCAAAAATCAAATCCAGAACGTAAGCAATTCAAAAAACCAGAATAACCAAAATTAACAAAGAATGACACAGCACTAGCAAAAGACAATAACGGAATGATGGAAACAAGGGTAGTTTACAACAACAATAATAAAGCTCTAGAATGGAATTACAAATGTTGATAACAAATATAAACAAAGTTTATTGTAAATTCAAAAAATTAACGTGAAAATATATTAAGATAAGACCACTCCGACTTGCATATATACAAAATAAGTTATTTTCATATCCTAATGTGAATATTACAAATTTACTTATAATATGAATAGTATAACACAAAACTTGTTTGGTCAACTACAAAAGACAGAGATGGTCTCATACTTCCTAAATATTCCGCTAGAGGCAGTAGTTCACTAACGAAAATTTCACACAAATTTACACCGTTTAGCCTCTTCATTCCAGTCTAAATTTATTGAAATGGGCATAGTAATAAATAAGTTATTTACATCTTTGTGTTATTAAAGAATGAATAGAAGTTTCTGTGAAGATAGTTTTACGAAAAATGTTTATTAAAAGCCCGAAATTGTACGACAAAATATGTGTAGTTTTAGAGCTTGTCATATTGTTAAAATATAAAAATATCAAATATCTTTTTCCGGAGAAACCTAGATTCATCCTTCATCTTTCATATAAAATTTGTTTCACTTTTATATCTCTAATAGTTTTCTTGTAATTAGACTAGAATGAAGTTAAGTTTTAAGCTTTTACGGTGGATGTACACAATGCTCTTAATTATACCGTGTTTTTAAACTATAGACAGCACTAGACGAAGTCACATTTACACTGCTAGAAGTTACCAAAAAAAGTCACTAGATTTATTTAGCGGGGGAATTGAAATGTTAAAATGAAGGTCACGTCAGCATTTATACTTTCCAGGTTATATTTTCATTAACCAAAACTATTATAGATAATCTACTTAATTTATTCATATAAAATCATAAATACATAACTTTTAATTATAAATTAATTAATTGCATTATTTTTTTGTAATTCCTTGATGAAAAAATTATATATTAAAACTGTTTTTATTCGTGAAATATTACAAAAAGAAAAATGAAACAAAAAACACGTGCAAATTCAACAAGTGATTTGACAACTACTGAGAGCTTGACGTTTCAATTACGTTTGAAGGTTAACTTGAAATTTCGTCTGGTTAAATGCGGCTTCACGAAATAGCGCAGCAGCCAATCACAGGCTTTGATTTTCTCATTAGAATTTCTAGTTACTGTCTATAGTTTAAAAACAGAGTATAGTTAATAATTAAATTAAATATCGAAATGTCTCAAAATATTAATTGTTTAGTCTCTAAAGTTTCTATATCGAAATAGTGCAACAATATAGTTTTTTGAAGATACAAATGAAACTTACTATTTCGTAGTTTTTGGTGTGTAGAGAAAAATCAACAAAATCTTTATTTACAGGTTTTTTACGTTTTCGTTTAGATTCTCTTTCAGGTTTCGGTGGATTTAACGAATTTAAAAACCTTTCTGCATGTCTTACTTCTTTACCTAAGTCTTTTAAAAGTTTATGGCTGTTTATCACATCAGGAATTTGTTCACGGTTACTCAGATTATACTGAAAAAGAATTAGACTTAAAGTCAATACATTAATATTTTTTCTATTCTACACGAAAAATAATGGGAATTTCCATGAGATTTTTACATGTTAATCTTGATAAAAAAATATTAGACCGCTATTTTTGAAACAAATTAATTTACTTGTTTATTTATGTAGTATACACAAGTAAGTAATAATAGCAACAAAAAGTGCAAAATATAAAGACATTCACTCGTTTCTTTAAATATCCGCTACTTGACTACTTGTTTGGAAGTATACTTTAGTTCGTAGTTGCAGAATTATATAATGGTTAAAAACCCGTACCTAGGATCGCGACGAGGACGCTTCTGCTTGACCCGTTTTTCAATTGTATCATTTAATTTTGACAGCTGTTATTTTCATTACCAAAATTCATCTTAAAAAAATAAACATTCAAAATTTTAATTTAACACCAAAATTTGGAAAAGAAATACACAAATGCATTCGATGTTTACATGAGACTTTCCAACAAATTAATACTATACATTAAGAAAATTATAAAGTTTTTGAGAAATACTTGTGACGTCATAATTCCACAAGAGAGATATGTATATTACATGTCTGCGTACAACAGAACTATGAATGACAAATAAAGTCGAGTTAATAAAGCATTAAAAATTATCTTGACTTGTAATAGTAAACCTCGTAACTTTTCATGTAATAACCACTATAAAAATTATAATTTCAAAAAAGCAAATTTTACTAGTTTATATGAATCATTAATTACTTGTGATTGGTCAATTTTAAAAATAGTTACTAATACAAATGAGGCCTGTAACATCATGTATCAAATATTGTATGAAATTTTAGATGCTCATGCCCCACTATATAGATATAAAAAAAACCTTGGTACACGAAAGATATTATCAATAACATTAAACAAAAGTCGAAATTTATATGTGTTACAAAAAATATGAATCTTCAAGTGCTTTTCTAAAATTCAAAGAAATTCGTAAATAAACTAAAGCCCAAATTCAGATGTCATACGAAAACTATATATGTAAAATTGAGAACTCTATTGAAAATGATCCCAAAAATTTTTGGTCATTCTTACAAAGCAAAAATAAATATTCCAGAATTCCTGGTATAATGAAAACTGATGATATCTCGTCCGATAATCCACAAACTATTGTTGAATTTTTTGCTTCTCATTTCAGCAGTGTATTTCGTAATTCAACATATTGCATTCAAAATTTGACGCCTCAAGATAACAGTTCTAATTTCAATTTTAATATTACTATCAATGAAGATGTATCGTTAGCTATTATCAAAACTTAAAAATTCCATGATCTCTGGCACCGATCTTTTACCCAGTTTTTTAGTTAAAGATTGTAAACACATACTTGCCGAACCTTTATGCATAATTTTCAATTTATGTCTTTCAACATGCTACTTCCCTGATATCTGGAAACGAGGTAAAGTTTGTCCGATACTTAAATCTGGTGACACTACTCCCGTAAAAAATTATACACCAATCACCTTAATTTGTAATTTCCCCAAAGTATTCGAGACCATATTACACAATCAAATATATTACCTAGTGAAAAACCTTTTATCTACATCACAACACGGATTTATTCCCAAACGATCAACTGTAACTAACTTGTGCTGTTTTACGAAATTTGCTTCAGATACATTAGATATCTATGGTCAAATGAATGTTATTTATACAGATATCTCTAAAGCATTTGATCAAATTGATCATGATGCATTGTTAAGTAAATTTCATTTTTACAGCTTTTGCGACAATCTTGTCAAATTATTTACTTCATACCTAAAGGATCGTATTCTCTATTCTATGTGGAGTACAATTGTCGTTCTAGTTTATTTCAGGCTAAATCTGGCGTAGCTCAAGGCTCCAATTTGGGGCCATTGTTATTTTTACTGTTTATCAACGACATTGTTGCCGATATCGACTGTGAAATACTTATTTATGCAGACGATGTTAAAATATTTTCTAAAATAGAATCGTTAAATGATTGTTATAAATTACAAACCAATCTGACTCGAATTCACAATTGGTGCATCCAGAACAACTTGAATCTTAATCTATCAAAATGTAAAATAATGAGCTACACACGAAAGAAAAATATTATTACTTTCAATTATTCTATTAATTCTCATAATTTAGAAAGAGTATCCTCTATCAAAGACTTAGGTATTACCTTCGATTCTCCGCTTACATTTGTCCTACATGTACGAGAGACTGTTACGGCAACCAACAAAAGTCTAGGTTTTGTTCTAAGAAACAGTAAATCCTTCCGTCAAATTTCAACTATAAAAACTTTATTTTTCACTTTTGCCAGATTGAAATTAGAATATGGTAAAATTATTTGGTATCCTGTATACGAATGCCACAAACTTTTACTAAAGGAATGTACTAGAAGATTTGATAAATATTTATGGTTACGGCAACACAACTCTTACCCTGAAAGAGGCATTGAGAACAGAATACTACTAAATTCAATCAATTTGCAATCAGTAAAAGATCGACATGCAATAATGGCAATTAACTTTCTGCCTAAAATAATAAATAATAAAATAGATTGCTAATATTTATTAGCTAAGCTAAACTTTCGTATACCAAGGTTAGCTTCGAGAAATCAGGAATTATTTTATATATCGTCCATGAAAACAAACTTATATGCTCTTATCATTGTTATGTGTCAAATTTATAACAAAATATCTCAGCACAATGATATATGTGATATGAATGCAACCAAGAAAATAAAATTCTGTAACTAATCTTACTTTAAAATTATATTTAATTTAAATTAAATTATTTTTATATTGTATTTGCTCTGTAATTGGGACATGTTCCTGTAGAACAATAAAGGGTATTATTATTATTATTAAAAAAAAAGCCGCGTTAAGTCAAACATAAACATAACATTGGTACAGAACCTTTCATCACCGACTAAATGTTTAGCACCCAAGTGCAGTAAGCCAATTTTTTTCAACAGCGTATGTGTTAAAAAGCGTTATATTTACATCAGGTAAAACGTTTGGAAAATGTAAATATAATTTTGTATTTATGTGCAAATAAAGATGCACCTGAATTTGTCGAATTTTATGCTTATGACGTCAATAATTATCCAACAATATTTTAGTTATGTTATGATATAGGTATTTTAGGCGAAAATTAATATACAATTTCGGCGTTACCTTGAAAATCCCCATTATGTAATGTAAATATTTGTAAATTAAACATCTTTCTTACATCTTTGTCGGTATTCCACTGCTTTAACACTGCAATTAAGGCCTTCACCCCCGTAAGAAAATAACTTGGACATTTTTTCTCACCCACATTTAATTCTTTTAACTGCGTCATGATTTTTTTCGCTGCATACCAATTAATGGCTTCGAAAGACGGAAATTTAAATCGTTCTGCAGTTTTTATTTTCTTTTCAATATCGTAAACTTGTAACTGCATTGGAATATTTAAACTATGCAAGAAATTGCCACCAAAAACTAAAGAATCTTGTGTTGTAAGAACTGCATGTATCCAACCTGTTGGAATTATCATGGTTTGGCCTTGGCGAAGGGTACATTTGTAGCAGGCGTCAACCTAGAGAAAAAGTTAAATAAACAGTATTATTTGAGGCATAAAATGCTCAAATAATATAAGTACTGGCTTGAGAGCGATTCGTTTCAATGTGTTTAGGCCCAGTTGCATAAAATGTTGTTAGTTCATTACATAGTTGAAGCATTTAAATTCAAAGGGATCTAAATGTCAAGAAAATATGTAAGATATTTACATGAAAACGTTCTATGAGCCAAACCCATTATTTTATTCGTGGTAGATGTGCCATAAAAGGTACAGATTACAGCTTTTGTTATTGTTATATTTTATAGAAAGAGCCTCAAATATTATAACAGTATTAAAAATAATTTAATTTGTGCAACATTTGATTATATTAAATAAAAATTTCTTGTTTTCGAACAGTATAATGAACTTCGAGTTAATAAAACAAATTTAAAATAGATATACGAAGATCAAGCTAGAAATTATTGAGAATGAGATAGTTCATATTTTTTCGAATTTTATTTTAAAAATGTTCAAAGTAGTTCCCTTCAACAATAAAGCTCCCAATTTATCTCCTTCGGTAATGTTTTCAAATTAATCATGAATGGGGGAGTTCTCGAATTTTAAATTTTTTTATATATTAAAATATTTTTTTAATCTAAAGTGATTTTCCTTTTATATTTTGCAAAATTGTAAAAAATACTGAAAAAATTTTGTAATATTTTCTTCCTGCCATTATAGCGTACATAACATCAACTATGTGCGAATTAGGTCTCGACATACGTGCTCAAAACGTGCTTTATAGAAACAGGAATTAGCAAAACACCGCCACTTGTTTTTTACACTCGAAAATTAAAATTCTATGTTTATCGTAGTTTCTACGTTTTACGTTTACTTACTTAAAATTAAATAATATGCTTTTTGAGAATTGACGTTGACTTTGACGTTTTAATAATCAAATGTAGAAAACATACATTCATGTCTTCATTCTTTACTACCAGCGCTCGTAGCGGACAACTACGGCGAACTAAAGATACCGCGTACGTTATTGAATTGCGGTCGATTTAACTAACAATAAATTTACTATCGTTTGTACAAAAAAAAAAAAAACGATATATTTTATTACATTAATAGTAATAATGCATGTATAGTATTGCATTCATGTAGAAAAAATCATTACATTTCAATATGACTAAACTCCCCCATGCACTAAATGCAGCACCAATCTCTTCTACGAAAGAAAACCTTCTATCCCGTACATGTTTTTAAGTCCAAAAATTGCTTTCTATTTAATTCCATATTTTCAGTCACAATGATTAAAAAATTGATTAACTAATGACAGATAAATAACTATTTAAAATGATAAGAGCAAATTTTGTTTTCCATAGCCTATCTGATTTTCTTATTCTCAATGATTCTAGCGTAATCCTTGCATGTTACAGTTTTTAAAATAAATAATAACGAATTTTAGTTAAGTTCAATATCTTTTCCATACCTGATCTCCAAAAAAGGTTTCATTTTGTGTACTTGAAGTCATCCACTGTTGATAAAGCGTTAAGTTTGCTGTCGTGGGTTGAATAAAATAAAATAATTTCTCTCCACGCAAAACGTGGTACCAAACGCTGGTACCCCCGAAGTCAATATGAAAATCTGTGTACGAGTCTTTCACACTCATTAAACAATATTTTTGTACTCTAGGTTTAGTGTGGACATCCTCTGGAAGATCTCTGGGCCATACTGTGTTCACCCAGTCGAGTTTTCGTGCTATGAGAGGTGCTTCTACCAAGCGTGATAAACTAAAATTAAGAAATAGACATAACAAACAGTTTCTAAGAGATTACATAATTCATTCTTGGATTATAGGGTACAAAAATATTCTTAATATTTAAAGTTTTAGTAAATGTTTTTTGTATTGTAAGATTCTTAATAAGAATTCCTTTAAATAAGTGTATCTTCTAAGTAAGGCATGAGTAAAATATAATTAAATGATTTTTATTTTCTATATATAAAATTTTTGAACCAGAGAAACACAATGCAAAGTTTTTTAGTCATCTGCGTACATAAATAAATCATACCATTATTCAAATAATTCAAAAAAGGCTGATTATCTTAATATTTCGTATTTAAATTAGACTTGCAACGAATATTCGGCAACTATTTGGTATTCGGCATCATTTTTAGTACTCGGCAGAATACCGAATAGTTTAAATTGTTAAGAAGATATTTAGAGTGTTTAATTTTTGACTGCAATAAAATATACAATCATCGTAAATTAAAAATTACCCCTTAAAATTAAATGAAAATAAAAAACAAATCACCTTGCTACAATACGAAGACAACTTAAAAAATGTAGGTTTTGAGTTATCCATATATTCTGACAGCCAATTTCATATACTTTATAGTGCAATACTGTAACTTCTGAAACAAGACTTACAATAAAAGAAAAAACATATACCCTAGTCTTACATTTTGAGAAAATTCACTTAGTTATTGTGCAAAAAAGAGACAATATTAATAGTTATAGTATTGCACAGGTACATCATTCTGTAAATAGAACGCAATTGCCAGTAAAATCCTAAGACAACTTAAAAGGTCTTTATATTACACCAAAATTTTGATAAAATTGTTCAAGTTGTTCCTGTTTTAAACGTTGTCCTAGTATTGTGCTTGTAAATTCTGTAATTCTACAACGATGTTATACAGTAAATTTTAACATGTCTTTTCCTTCATAAAGTTAGTTAGAAATACAGTTTTGCCAATTCTTAAAAAATTTAAAATCTTTGAAGAAAGGACAGGTACCTGAAAATGAAAATTTTGATGAATAATAAATCACCATCCCAGCAGGCTGAAGAACACTATATCTTATATTAGGTACCAATGTGAATATTTAATTTTAAAAATTTAGAATATTTTAGTATTATTTTTTCTAAAAAAAAGTGTTGTTTGCATTTTATAAGACATAAAGATAACTATAAGCTTAAAATAGAACAAATTGAAATGTCAAAGAAAAAAATTTGTGCAAGACAAGGATAACTTGGAATTTTGAGTTTTTTTGGAAAGTTTACAAACTTTTACAAAATTCAAATGCACTGTCTTTTAACAAATTCTGGAAAATATTTTGTTTATCTTTATTAATACTAAAAATAAGTTGATTTAAAACTTTAGAATGCAATTATCTCGAAACTAATTTTTATAAGTTGTCTTAGTATTGCTCTAGCAAGGCGAAATACGAACATATTTTGAGAACAATGTTCCCGTCTTCAGTAGTAAATTTTACGCGAAACCGTATTAAAAAGGTAAAGAGAAATTAAGATTACTCAACAAGTCAACAATTCCAGAGGTCTTAACAGCCCTTTTCTCAGAAAATGGTTAAAATTACTATATGTGTAAACCTGTAAACCATACCAGAGAAATATGTACGTTTATATTTTCATTTAATTTTAAGATTTAAGGTTATTTTTAATTTTATTATTAATTATATTAACCTTAATATTTAATTATTAACACAGCCTAGTTATATTGCCAAATACATAGTCAATAGTTTTTTTGTAACTTTAATTTTAAAAAAATCTTCAAATCAATCAATTGTACGTGCGATTTAAGTGGTACCAAAATAGCCGAATACTATTCGCCGAATATTCGGCTATTCGGCCAAAGACACCGTCAAATATTCGGTATTCGAACTAGGGCTGAATACACTATTCGTTGTAAGTCTAATTTAAATCAATAATGCTGTTCTAAGCAATTTTTATAAATCAATTTTATATCTATCTTTAGTTAAAGGTACTTTTGCATAAGTTTTAAATTTTTTTATCTAGTCGCTTGTGAAATAAAAAAAAAATCGTATTTAGTTTCAGACTTTTTGAGGTTATATGACTTCTTTACTTACCTAGTGCTTGAAAATTCTAAACTAACACAATTAAAAACACGCGTCCGTTTCGGACTGTTAAAATACTCAACAAAGTCTCTAAGTGTCATTTTAAAATCACTTTGTCGCATGACATCTATTACATCTATTTCTTTATCGCCTCCTATGTATGATTCTACATCGTAGAGACTAAAATTGTCCGGTGGTACTGTCATATCTAACCCATCCTTATGGTCAATAACAATTGGGTTGTTAAATCCGTTTTGATGTAAATATGTTTCGGTAAGCTGTTGCCCTCGCATATGTACAACAATTTCTCCTTCACTGGCAAAGTGCCTCGTGCATAATTCTTTAATGAAGACTCCAGTACCCGTTTGCACAGGTTTTCCGTAGGCTTCATTGTCCCAATAGTCGTGACGGTGCCAATTTTTAAAAGTTTTTACTGTAAAACAAAGTTCGTTTAATACTTGCAATTGTTTTGTAAGCTAGACCTACTAATTGGCGGGCCACATATTGGTACGCACTGCGGACAATGATATTTGTCAATTTCTATGGCGTTATATTCTTTAACGTCTACACAGCTGAAAAATTAATGTTATACATTAAGTACAATCCGTAACAACTTTTAAGTTATAAATAAAACAATAACAATTTCCTTGTTTACAAAGTTTGAAACAAATATGTATTCATGACATTTGGAGGTTAGCTTTTTAAACATCAAATGACATTCGATGTTTTGGTGATATAATATATGAAATACATACTTTCCATGAAACCATTCCTTGCAATTGTCACATTGAACCATAAACTGATCTCTTTTGTATGGTTGACCACATAAACAGTAGGTTACAATAGACTCCATTTTAACGCTTCGGTTGTCCGTTCGTTCTTCCTACATTTGGGAGCTGCGTTTTTTGGATGCAAATAGATGGATTTTCTATAAATGTATGTAGGAGAATTTCAAAAATATTTTGGCGGCTTATTTACCGAAAAATATTTTAAAACACGAAAAACATGAATGTATACTTACAAAAATTTATTATCATAAAAAAGTATCTAAATATAAACACAAAAAACATAGCAGTACACAGTCAATAAAAATTTACTTACCATAACTTTTTCTAATGATAAACTAACTTCTAAGTTCTAACAAAGGAAAATGAAACTATATCTGTAAAAAGAATTCACATATATTAAAAGTTCTATAGATGAGTAAGGTATTAAATATAATCAAGTATATAGATTATGTTTTATGTTTATTTACAAACTGTAACAATATAAATGATTTATAGTATAAAAAAAAATATACATAATATTTGAAAATTAACTTAGTTAAACATCCAGTACCTATTGTACATAATTTTGTCGTTTAATTGTTTATGAAATATGAATAAGAATTATAGTTTAGTCAATGATCTGTAATTATTTAGGGATAACAAATTTTTTCAAATAAAATTGTATGCTTTTTGTGCTAATTTAATGAAACAAATAAGTATTAAGTTCTATAGGTTGCGGTAAAGTTTGTACCATTTAAAATCTAAATTTTGAACAATAGTACAAAATGCCATCTGGTAGTACTGACCTTCAACATATCGCATTCGTCAAAATACTTGAATGGTACCAAGCAATTCTTTTAAATTTTAATTATGCTTCTGTCCTTGAAAAATCGAGACCGAGTATGTTGCTTACGTAGTGCGTAGTGTTAATCGTGCTAGTTGCATTAACTACGCGGGCATTGCAGATACATCACTAATGAATTATATTATTTCAGTTAATATGTTTTACTACCTGTCTTATTTTGCTATTTTTATAAAGGTTTGTATCTTTTTACAATTTTTTCCATTTATTTGTATTTTATAGAGCTTGTTTATTGATATTTGCTATTGACTTGCAGTTTAGAGGACACAAGTTCGTGAAAAATCTAAAAAAAATACAGGTCGTATCAAAGTGAAGAAAAATGAAGTGGCAGCTTATTTAGAGGCTCATTTCATGTCACATACCCCACTATTATCAATAGTGATAAGGTAGGAATTCATTGAATTGTTAATTTTGTTGTTTTGTGGTGAAAGATCGATATTATTGATTATTTGTTTTCTATATTTTGGAAGGTTAGAAGTTGTGCGCATTACTTAGCTGCATTTCAAATTTTTGCGCGGTTCGTATAACGGGTAACCTACATTGCAAGGCGCGTGGGTATGGGTAAATCAAAATAATATACAGGCGGGCGCGCTTAAGACGATCCACCCTTAATAACTTTGAAACGAATTGTGATAAACACACCCGGTTTACGCTAAATGTTTTAACATCTAGGGGGGGACATTTTATTAATATTTTTGTTTTTTTGAATTCACTAATATTACCCCCACGACTACCAACTTTTAAATCTTAAATGGCAATATATCCTTTGTGACATATTAAATGAAAGCTCTTGAAAAATGCTATACAGTTGTGTCAATAAATTGATATTTGAATAAACCGTTTTAAAGTTAGAAACAATAATGTAATTTTAATTTAATTTAAAGCTTTCATTTCATATGTCACAAAGGGTATATTGCCATTTAAGATTTAAATGTTGGTAGTCGTGCGGGTGATATTAGTGAATTAAAAAAAAAAAAAAATATTAATAAAATGTGGTCCCCTAGATGTTAAAACATTTAGTGTAAACCGGGTATGTCTATCACAATTCGTTTCAAAGTTATTAAGGCTGGATCGTCTTAAGCGCGCCATCTTTTATAAAAAGAATGTGTGCAGTGATTTATTTTAGACTAACGTAGTTATAAGTGAGTTATGATTCATTATATGTACGTTGATATAATGCATTACTATCTGCTAACTTAAATTATGGCTAATTTTCTCCTGATGATGTTTTCATATATAATTTCTATAACAAAATTATTAGTTAACGAATTCTGAGAATTTCTTTTCAAATATATTGTATAACATAGATTTAATAAAAGATACGGATGCAGCTCAAATGAAAGAAAAACTTGAATATATCCGAAATTAAGCTAAATAATGGTATTCCAACAACTTGCTTTTATACCAGGCTGAAACTGGCGGCGAAGTTCTGGCGGCCAAACTATAATAAGATCAGTTGTGAACAAACCTCTCCCTTGGCAAACCAAGGCCCGATAGATAACACTTACATGAATATCAATTTACTTCACTCTAACAAACTTTGAATGTGATTTGCGATCCACAGTTATATTTATGAACACTACAACAATTATTACTATTAATACCAGTAATAATTTATAATCATAATCATATACATATTATAATTGTTTATATACATTTATCTTTTCTATAAAACAAGTTTAAGAGTAAGTTAAGAGTGGAAAGAGAAGAAGAGCATGTATGAATACGATTATGAATGTGGCTGAGGCGAAAGAAGTTTGCCAGGATAGGAATGTGTGGCGAAGGATGATTGTTTCGTAATTATTGTGGTGTGAAGATATATGGTTAGTAGGAATGTTTTGTGAGAATGGAGAGACAGCTGAACTTTTATGTGGACGAGAAGAATGAAGTATATTTGTACAGGAATATGTAGCGGAAGATGATTTTTGTGTAACTATTATTGTGGTCCGGATGCGGTTATTCGCTACCGAAAATCGGTCACTTTAATATGTTATTATGTATGAATACGTTTATGAATGTGGCTGAGGTGAAAGAAGTTTGCATGGATAGGAATGTGTTGCGAAGGATGATTGTTGCGTAACTATTATTGTGGTCCGGATGCGGTTATTCGCTACCGAAAATCGGTCACATTAATATGTTCTTTGTATGAATGTTATGATGATTTTGGGCAAGGCGAAAGAAGAATGTTTTTAAAGAGTTAAGTGATTCAGTGGAGCTCTTACTTTCATCCCTTTTCTTATTATTTTCGGGTTTTTGCTAACCCACTAAGTGGGAAACGCGTGATTTTATGTATGTATGTTTTCTATAAATACTATGTATAAACATTATTCATTACTTATAATTTTTAATGGAGTACAATTGTTTCTATAAATAAATATATCATCACGGTCTATTTCCGCAATGCTGGGTGTGCCAATCTGTTCACAGATTTCGGTAATGATGAACTATTTTTGCACCACAGCGGTCAATATTGTGACATTCAAAGGTTGAAATAAAATTTAGCGTCAGTCGGGAACGATTCCGGCTACCCAAATTAACGATTAGACACACATGCACATGGCCACAATACCCCCCATCATATGCCTGACATAAATATAATATATATTTTTTAAATATTACAGATAATGAATGACATGTATGTAATAAAGGTAACTTATATTTGCTTAAATACATGTTTAAACATTCATTGGTTTAGAAATTACACTTTTTTTATTAAGACATTATTTGTGAGATCAGATTCAATCCATTTAAATCATGCAGCAAATGCAGGTAGTACTACGACAAACATATGCTATTAGATATTATTTTGACTCTCACCAAATTAATCATAGAAAGTAATATTAACTTGTAAATGTATAACAAAAAATGCATTTTAGCCCAGATTATGCCCCTTTAGACCAAGACTAGCTTCACAAAATTAACAAGAAATACAGGTAGTTCAACGACAAACATATGCTAATAGAAATTGTTTTGACTCTCACCAAATTAATCATAGATACTAATATTAACTTATAAATGTAAACCAACAATTGCATTTTAGCCCAGATTATACGCCTTTAGACCATGACTAGCTTCACAAAATTAACAAGAAATACAGGTAGTACTACGACAAACATATGCTAATAGAAATTGTTTTGACTCTCACCAAATTAATAATAGATACAAGTATTATCTTATAAAGATATATCACAAAATGCATTTTAGCCCAGATTATACGCTTTTAGACCATGGCTAGCTTCATAAAATTAACAGGAAATATAGGTAATACTACAACTAACATATGACAATAGAAATTATTTTGACTCTCGCCAAATTAATAACAGATACTAGTATTAACTTATAAAGACATATCACAAAATGCATTTTAGCCCAGATTATACGCTTTTAGAACATGGCTAGCTTCATAAAATTAACAGGAAATATAGGTAGTACTACAAGTAACATATGACAATAGAAATTATTTTGACACTCGCCAAATTAATAACAGATACTAGTATTAACTTATAAAGATATATCACAAAATGCATTTTAGCCTAGATTATACGCTTTTAGACCATGGCTAGCTTCATAAAATTAACAGAAAATATAGGTAGTACTACAACTAACATATGACAATAGAAATTATTTTGACTCTCGCCAAATTAATAATAGACACTAGTATTTACTTATAAAGATATAGCACAAAATGCATTTTAGCCCAGATTATACGCTTTTAGACCATGGCTAGCTTCATAAAATTAACAGGAAATATAGGTAGTACTACAACTAACATATGACAATAGAAATTATTTTCACTCTCGCCAAATTAATAACAGATACTAGTATTAACTTATAAAGATATATCACAAAATGCATTTTAGCCCAGATTATACGCTTTTAGACCATGGCTAGCTTCATAAAATTAACAGGAAATATAGGTAGTACTACAACTAACATATGACAATAGAAATTATTTTCACTCTCGCCAAATTAATAACAGATACTAGTATTAACTTATAAAGATATATCACAAAATGCATTTTAGCCCAGATTATACGCTTTTAGACCATGGCTAGCTTCATAAAATTAACAGGAAATATAGGTAGTACTACAACTAACATATGACAATAGAAATTATTTTGACTCTCGCCAAATTAAAAACAGATTCTAGTATTTACTTATAAAGATATATCACAAAATGCATTTTAGCCCAGATTATACGCTTTTAGACCATGGCTAGCTTCATAAAATTAACAGGAAATATAGGTAATACTACAACTAACATATGACAATAGAAATTATTTTGACACTCGCCAAATTAATAACAGATACTAGTATTAACTTATAAAGATATATCACAAAATGCATTTTAGCCTAGATTATACGCTTTTAGACCATGGCTAGCTTCATAAAATTAACAGGAAATATAGGTAGTACTACAACTAACATATGACAATAGAAATTATTTTGACTCTCGCCAAATTAATAATAGACACTAGTATTTACTTATAAAGATATAGCACAAAATGCATTTTAGCCCAGATTATACGCTTTTAGACCATGGCTAGCTTCATAAAATTAACAGGAAATATAGGTAGTACTACAACTAACATATGACAATAGAAATTATTTTGACTCTCGCCAAATTAAAAACAGATTCTAGTATTTACTTATAAAGATATATCACAAAATGCATTTTAGCCCAGATTATACGCTTTTAGACCATGGCTAGCTTCATAAAATTAACAGGAAATATAGGTAATACTACAACTAACATATGACAATAGAAATTATTTTGACACTCGCCAAATTAATAACAGATACTAGTATTAACTTATAAAGATATATCACAAAATGCATTTTAGCCTAGATTATACGCTTTTAGACCATGGCTAGCTTCATAAAATTAACAGGAAATATAGGTAGTACTACAACTAACATATGACAATAGAAATTATTTTGACTCTCGCCAAATTAATAATAGACACTAGTATTTACTTATAAAGATATAGCACAAAATGCATTTTAGCCCAGATTATACGCTTTTAGACCATGGCTAGCTTCATAAAATTAACAGGAAATATAGGTAGTACTACAACTAACATATGACAATAGAAATTATTTTCACTCTCGCCAAATTAATAACAGATACTAGTATTAACTTATAAAGATATATCACAAAATGCATTTTAGCCCAGATTATACGCTTTTAGACCATGGCTAGCTTCATAAAATTAACAGGAAATATAGGTAGTACTACAACTAACATATGACAATAGAAATTATTTTGACTCTCGCCAAATTAATAATAGATACTCGTATTAACTTATAAGGATATATCAGAAAATGCATTTTAGCCCAGATTATACGCTTTTAGACCATGGCTAGCTTAATAAAATTAACAGGAAATATAGATAGTACTACAACTAACATATGACAATGAAATTATTTTGACTCTCGCCAAATTAATAATAGATACTGGTATTAACTTATAAGGATATATCACAAAATGCATTTTAGCCCAGATTATACGCTTTTAGACCATGGCTAGCTTCATAAAATTAACAGGAAATATAGGTAGTACTACAACTAACATATGACAAAAGTAATTATTTTGACTCTCGACAAATTAATAATAGATACTGGTATTAACTTATAAGGATATATCAGAAAATGCATTTTAGCCCAGATTATACGCTTTTAGACCATGCCTAGCTTCATAAAGTTAACAGGAAATATAGGTAGTACGACAACTAACATATGACAATAAAAATTATTTTGACTCTCGCCAAAGATTATACACTTTTATACCATGGCTAGCTTCATAAAATTAACAGGAAATATAGGTAGTACTTCAACTAACATATTTCATTAGAAATTATTTTGACTCTCGCCAAATAAATAATAGATACTAGTATTAACTTATAAAGGAATATCAGAAAATGCATTTTAGCCCAGATTATACCCTTTTAGACCATGGCTAGCTTCATAAAATTAACAGATAATACAGGTAGTACTATGACAAATATTTGTCAATAGAATTTATTTTGACTCTCGTCAAATTAATAGTAGATACTTATTTTATCTTATAAAGGTATATTAGAAAATGCATTTTAGCCCAGATTAAACGGCTTTAGACCATGGCTAGCTTCATAGAATTAACAGGAAATACAGGTAGTACTATGACAAACATATGTTAATAGCAATTATTTAGACCCTCGCTAAATTAAAATTAATATTTACTTATAAATGTACATCAACAAATTTTAGCGTAGAACACGTACCTGTAGACCAGGTCTAGCCCCACAAAATTAAGAGGATATACATGTAGTACAACGACAAACATATGTTTATAGAAATTATTTTGACTCTCATCAAATTAATCATAGAAACTATAAGTATCTGTGTCCAGTAAATTATATGCATATTCGTAATGAAAATAGAACTAACGTAATAGAGAAGAGGGATATATATTTTACATTAAATGAAATATATTAACGATATTTTACTAAAATTCAAAATAGAAAATTGCATATTAGTTTCTACATCTGTGAAATTATCAAAGAAACACAAAAAAAAGAAAAGTGGTATTACAATGGAACATCAAAATATTCCATACAGAGAAGTTGCTGGAAGCAATTTTATGCAGTGAATTGCAGACTTTCAGATTTATCCTTTCCAGCAAATTACATTTCACGTTTTTGTACAAGTTATAATAAAAAAGACAAATAAATAAATATATCATCACGGCATATTACCCATTACTGGGTGTGCCATTATCTACAACACATGTAGATGTAATTGGTAGACAGTGGTTTTTAAATACTGTTCGAGAATTGACCGCTAGAAGTGGTTGCGAGATTCCATCTGGTACCGGAACAATTGGAAGTCAAAGCGGCAGTAAACATTTACTTTAAGCAGTTGTGAAGCAGAGTACTTGAGTTTAACAGAAGTTGTAAAAGAATTAATTTACGTCATACGAAAATTGATTAAGGAAATTAACATCTCAGATTTGACACAATGATGGTTCAAGAACCAACAGAAATGACAACCAATCAGTGATTAAACTTAACGAATTCTGCATGAAAGAACAAAACATGAATATAAGATACCATTTTATACGTGAAAATATAAATAAAAATATTATTAACATTTTATAATGTCGAATAAATAAAATGGTGGCTGACTACCTCACAAAAGTTGTATCTGCCAAAAAATTAAAATTGAAAGTTGTTACTAAACTCGTAGATACATAAAAATATAGAATGTATAAAAAAAAAGATTGAAATATAATATCGGCTATACATTTATATAATTAAAAGTAACGATTGCACTGCATATTTAACACATATTAAAACACAAATTTTCAAATAGTAAATACCGAAGAAGTTAAATACTTTATCTGCATTTTGGGCATAGGTACATTTTTCGTTTTCCTGGGTTCACATCATTTACACAAGTTACGTGATACCAATCTCTGCACATTCCATTACAAAATACCATATTCTCTCTTGGTTTTATGCAATTATTAGAGGCACACGTGATGATTGTGTGTAAATTAGTACAGTAGTCAAAAGTTGAAGAATATCCAGATGGTGGTGTTCGTTTTGGAAGTAATACATTTTTTTTCCTTTGAGTACCTGCTTTTAAAATAGTATTCTCATTCAAAATTAAATCTCTATTTTCAACGACACTTAAATTTCTTCTTATACTTGGTCTATTATTATTTTGGAGAAGAAATGTGAGTAGCCACATTCTTATATTTATCATATCTGACTCGGTGAAGGAATATTTCTTTCCAGTACTAATCAAATATGCCCAAATACAGATATGTACTCCACAATTTCCACCTTCAACAGTTTGAAGTGGTATATCTTTTGGAGCAAAGAAATTTCATTCTTGCCAATTTATATTCTCTTGATATTTAATAAACTGTTGACTGCTCAAAAAACTCATAATATTTTTTATAAGAGCTTGTTCGGGAAGACCGTGCAATGAATCTAAATAAAGAAAACATTTATCTTTAAAAATAATAGGTAACAAAGCCCAGTGAACCCCATTTTGATTTATCGGCAGGAATAATATATCATGATCAACAACATTGTTTTTCTTTGCCCAGCGATACAAACCAAATGTTTTTCCTTCAACACAGGTCATTAGTTTTGTAATTAATAATGTATCAAACGCCAAAATATCTAAATTATTTGTATATGCAATGTCAGTTACTAATTTAAAGAAACAATTTAATACATTATCGTCTAGCCATTTATGCGGATGGAATGTTTCCATGTTTTGCCGAAATATTTCAAAACCACATATAGACATTTTATCTAATAAAATTTTTGGAAACTCGTTTATTTTACTCCATGGTGCTTCCAACGAATTTGAATACACATCTAAATTGAGATTACGCTTAATTTTTTTTAAAATTTTTGTTACTAGGATGGAAAGATATAGGAGAAAGTGTTTCAAAAGTATGATGACATTCAAATCCTTTGTCATTTGGTGTGCTTCCTATGAGCGTATGAGGACAAAACATTTTGTTATTTTCTGTCAAAAATAAAAAATTTGATGAAGTTGAAGGTGATAATATTTTTGTTGGTGTTATCATTGAATACTCTTTTCTCTTCTGCGATGATTCAGGTGTTACAACTTTTGAGTAATCATCAGAAAAGTTATGTGGTTGATTTTTTAGTATTCGTGGTTCTCGTTTACCCCATTGTTCCTCGCACACTTCTAAATTCATTGTTGTATTTAAATTAGTTTTTGATTTTATTACAATACTTTCATGTCGCTTTCCATAATCGATAACTTGCTTCAAACTTCGTTTTTTTAATTGTTGTCTAGTTGTTTTTAAAGATATTTTTTGTTTATCTATTCGTGCTTTTAACAATAAAGATAAGGTGTGTATAAAACGGGCAGGTCTTAGTCGTAATTTTCTTTGGAATGTGTCTTGCTTCACGATCTTCTACTAGGGAAACAATACGACTTGTAGTACGCCAGCTCATCCGGCGTAATGTAGCGGTCAATTCTATCTTCTCACATTTTCTATCGTCTTTTGTTTTTGAACTACTGGCTAAAACTTAATAATATATTATATGAAAATGTATTTTTATAAGATTTAATTTTATAAAGATTAGCAGCTATAAACAAAATACAACAATACATTTTACAACAAACGACATACAATAACCAAACAGTTATATTGTATGCGTAATTAAAACAATACAAACCAATGAAAAATGCAAATCAATATTTTTGCTTATGGAATTTGAACTTTGATATCAATAATTAAACTTTACCAAAAAAACCTTTATAAGTGACTACTAGTATCTATTATTCATTTGGCGAGAGTCAAACTTATTTCTATTGACATATGTTTGTCGTAGTACTATCTGTATTTCCTGTTAATTTTATAAAGCTAGCCATGGTATAAAGGCGTATAATCTGGGCTAAATTACATTTTCTGATATACCTTTATAAGTTAACACTAGTATCTATTATTAATTTATCGAGAGTCAAAATAATTTCTATTGTCATATGTTAGTTGTAGTACTGCCTATATTTCCTATTAATTTTATGAAGCTAGCCATGGTCTAAAAGCGTATAATCTGGGCTAAAATGCGTTTTGTGATATATCTTTATAAGTTAATACTAGTATCTATTATTAATTTGGCGAGAGTATTTCCTGTTAATTTTATGAAGCTAGCCATGGTCTAAAAGCGTATAATCTGGGCTAAATTGCATTTTGTGATATATATCTTTATAAGTAAATACTAGTGCCTATTATTAATTTGGCGAGAGTCAAAATAATTTCTATTGTCATATGTTAGTTGTAGTACTACCTATATTTCCTGTTAATTTTATGAAGCTAGCCATGGTCTAAAAGCGTATAATCTGGGCTAAAATGCATTTTGTGATATATCTTTATAAGTTAATACTAGTATCTATTATTAATTTAGCGAGAGTCAAAATAATTTCTATTGTCATATGGTAGTTGTAGTACTACTTGTATTTTTTATTAATTTTATGAAGCTAGTCATGAACTAAAAGCGTATAATCTGGGCTAAAATGCATTTTGTGATATATCTTTATAAGTAAATACTAGTATCTATTATTAATTTGACGAGAGTCAAAATAATTTCTATTGTCATATGTTAGTTGTAGTACTACCTATATTTTCTGTTAATTTTATGAAGCTAGCCATGGTCTAAAAGCGTATAATCTGGGCTAAAATGCATTTTGTGATATATCTTTATAAGTTAATACTAGTATCTATTATTAATTTGGCGAGAGTCAAAATAATTTCTATTGTCATATGTTAGTTGTAGTACTACCTATATTTCCTATTAATTTTATGAAGCTAGCCATGGTCTAAAAGCGTATAATCTGGGCTAAAATGCATTTTCTGATATTCCTTTATAAGTTAATACTAGTATCTATTATTAATTTGGCGAGAGTCAAAATAATTTCTATTGTCGTATGTTAGTTGTAGTACTACCTATATTTCCTGTTAATTTTATGAAGCTAGCCATGGTCTAAAAGCGTATAATCTGGGCTAAAATGCATTTTGTGATATATCTTTATAAGATAATACTAGTATCTATTATTAATTTGGTGAGAGTCAAAACAATTTCTATTGTCATATTTTAGTTGTAGTACTACCTGTATTTCCTGTTAATTTTATGAAGCTAGCCATGATCTAAAAGCGTATAATCTAGGCTAAAATGCATTTTCTGATATACCTTTATAAATTAATATTAGTTACTATGATTAATTTGGTGAGAGTCAAAACAATTTCTATTAGCATATATTTGTTGCAGTGCTACCTATATTTCTTGTTAATTTTGTGAAGCTAGTCACGGTCTAAAGGCGTATAATCTGGGCTAAAATGCATTTTGTGATATATCTTTATAAGTAAATACTAGTATCTATTATTAATTTGGCGAAAGTCAAAATAATTTCTATTGTCATATGTTAGTTGTAGTACTACTTATATTTCCTGTTAAATTTATGAAGCTAGCCATGGTCTAAAAGCGTATAATCTGGGCTAAAATGCATTTTGTGATGTATCTTTATATGTTATTACTAGTATCTATTATTAATTTGGCGAGAGTCAAAATCATTTCTATTGTCATATGTTAGTTGTAGTACTACCTATATTTCCTGTTAATTTTATGAAGCTAGCTATGGTCTAAAAGCGTATAATCTGGGCTAAAATGCATTTTCTGATATATCCTTATAAGTTAATACTAGTATCTATTATTAATTTGGCGAGAGTCAAAATAATTTCTATTGTCATATGTTAGTTGTAATACTACCTATATATCCTGTTAATTTTCTGAAGCTAGCCATGGTCTAAAAGCGTATAATCTGGTCTAAAATGCATTTTGTGATACATCTTTTTTAAAACTAGTATCTATTATTAATTTGGCGAGAGTCAAAATAATTTCTATTGTCATGTTAGTTGTAGTACAACCTATATTTCCTGTTAATTTCCTGCATTTTGTGATGTATCTTTATAAGTTAATACTAAAATGCTTTTTTTTGCTATACATTTACAAGTTAATATTAGTTACTATGATTAATTTAGTGAGAGTCAAAACAATTTCTATTAGCATATGTTTGTCGTAGTACTACCTGTTTTTCTTGTTAATTTTGTGAAGCTAGTCATGGTCTAAAGGCGTATAATCTGGGCTAAAATGCAATTGTTGGTTTACATTTATAAGTTAATATTAGTATCTATAATTAATTTGGTGAGAGTCAAAACAATTTCTATTAGCATATGTTTGTCGTTGAACTACCTGTATTTCTTGTTAATTTTGTGAAGCTAGTCTTGGTCTAAAGGGGCATAATCTGGGCTAAAATGCATTTTTTGTTATACATTTATAAGTTAATATTACTTTCTATGATTAATTTGGTGAGAGTCAAAATAATATCTAATAGCATATGTTTGTCGTAGTACTACCTGCATTTGTTGCATGATTTAAATGGATTGAATCTGATCTCACAAATAATGTCTTAATAAAAAAAGTGTAATTTCTAAACCAATGAATGTTTAAACATGTATTTAAGCAAATATAAGTTACCTTTATTACATACATGTCATTCATTATCTGTAATATTTAAAAAATATATATTATATTTATGTCAGGCATATGATGGGGGGTATTGTGGCCATGTGCATGTGTGTCTAATCGTTAATTTGGGTAGCCGGAATCGTTCCCGACTGACGCTAAATTTTATTTCAACCTTTGAATGTCACAATATTGACCGCTGTGGTGCAAAAATAGTTCATCATTACCGAAATCTGTGAACAGATTGGCACACCCAGCATTGCGGAAATAGACCGTGATGATATATTTATTTATAGAAACAATTGTACTCCATTAAAAATTATAAGTAATGAATAATGTTTATACATAGTATTTATAGAAAACATACATACATAAAATCACGCGTTTCCCACTTAGTGGGTTAGCAAAAACCCGAAAATAATAAGAAAAGGGATGAAAGTAAGAGCTCCACTGAATCACTTAACTCTTTAAAAACATTCTTCTTTCGCCTTGCCCAAAATCATCATAACATTCATACAAAGAACATATTAATGTGACCGATTTTCGGTAGCGAATAACCGCATCCGGACCACAATAATAGTTACGCAACAATCATCCTTCGCAACACATTCCTATCCATGCAAACTTCTTTTACCTCAGCCACATTCATAAACGTATTCATACATAATAACATATTAAAGTGACCGATTTTCGGTAGCGAATAACCGCATCCGGACCACAATAATAGTTACACAAAAATCATCTTTCGCTACATATTCCTGTACAAATATACTTCATTCTTCTCGTCCACATAAAAGTTCAGCTGTCTCTCCATTCTCACAAAACATTCCTACTAACCATATATCTTCACACCACAATAATTACGAAACAATCATCCTTCGCCACACATTCCTATCCTGGCAAACTTCTTTCGCCTCAGCCACATTCATAATCGTATTCATACATGCTCTTCTTCTCTTTCCACTCTTAACTTACTCTTAAACTTGTTTTATAGAAAAGATAAATGTATATAAACAATTATAATATGTCTATGATTATCATTATAAATTATTACTGGTATTAATAGTAATAATTGTTGTAGTGTTCATAAATATAACTGTGGATCGCAAATCACATTCAAAGTTTTTTAGAGCGAAGTAAATTGATATTCATGTAAGTGGTATCTATCGGGCCTTGGTTTGCCAAGGGAGAGGTTTGTTCACAACTGATCTTATTATAGTTTGGCCGCCAGAACTTCGCCGCCAGTTTCAGCCTGGTGCTTTTATTAAATATCAATAAAACTCAGACGATGATCTTCAATAAAAACCCTTCTCAAGACACAAACGCTTCTGTAAAAGTTCTCGGGCTCGAAATTGACCGTAACAGATTGTGGTTACAATATATCTCCACTGCCGAAATGAAACTGTCTAAATGGGCCCATAAACCAATTTTTTTTTAATATTTTTAAATGAAAGTTCGTTTAATTTCGAGGCAATTCTTGGTATCAAAAAATCATAATTATTTTTTGTATAGCTGCATTTAATTTTTAAAGAAACCTATAGTTATCTTTCTCACACCAGTTTCTGTAGTAGGATGCGCGAGAAAGATACCAATAGTGTGACGTCACCTGTGGCCTGGAAATAAATTTAAATATCTCGCAAAGTAATTAAAAAAAAAGTTTTTTATCTTAATCGTTATTTATTGAGTAGTACTTTAAGGATAAAGTGTACATTTTATAATATTTTGTTATGGTTTATGGGCCTATTAATATATTTATTCCTTAATTTACGGCATTCGAGTTAAGCAAAGTGTTCTAGTATTTGGCCTACCATGGACTGTTTCAATCCATTGTATACTATGGGCCAATATTGTGGTACAGTGATAAAACTGTGATAGAATTTTTGAACTACAGAAGTGTGTTGTTTGAGGAGTGCCGCGAGCACTGCAGACCAATTTTTATTAAA
Organism: Ophonus ardosiacus; assembly: GCA_943142095.1. NCBI lineage: Eukaryota > Metazoa > Arthropoda > Insecta > Coleoptera > Carabidae > Ophonus > Ophonus ardosiacus. The sequence goes on along the minus strand of OW964833.1, from coordinate 22,607,809 downwards.
CTTAAAATTTTAAATGTCCCTTTCATATATACTGCGGGTCTCAATAACCTTGCTTACTATTGGTAACTTTTTTATTTGAAGAGATACGAGGTTAGTTAAATGAGCCAAATTGTGCCATTTTATATTAGAAAATTGGGTCATGTAAACAAAATAAAATTTGTGTCAGCGGTTCCCAAAATTTGGGACGGAATATATATTTTTTAAATGGAACTATATATTTTTTTATTATCTTATTGGAAAGAGTATTTTTTTCTCTTTCCAATAAGGTAATGTTGTTTATGTACAATTTTTTCAAATAAACGAGTTATTTACGTTTAAAGATAAAAATTATCTATGGAAACAATTGTCTTTTATAAAATTATTATTTTATTAACTTATTTTAAGGTAATAACAAAAAATTAAAGAAAATATTCAAATTGAAAGCCATTATTTCTTTCTTTCGCACATTTCAGCTCTTTTGGAGAGAGCCGACCGTTCTACGTAACTAGTGTCTAGATATAACTTTCCATCTAACAAGACCACATCTAATTTTTCTTCATTTGTAAAGTTATTAAACATTATTAAATATAGAGAACTTTACGGGAGAAATTATTAAACGTAAAACAATCAAAGAATCAATTGTTTCCTTGGCTTCCTTGGCTAAAAAACTAATAAATAGTTAGCAAAATTTTAATTTTAACGGTAAATAACTCGTTTATTTGAAAAAATTGTACATAAACAACATTGCCTTATTGGAAAGAGAAAAAATACTCTTTCCAATAAGATAATAAAAAATATATGGTTCCATTTAAAAAAATATATATATTGTCCCAAATTTTGAGAACCGCTGACACAATTTTTTTTTGTCTACATGACCAATTTTCTAATATAAAATGGCACAATTTTGTTAATTTAACCAACCTCGTATCACTTCAAATAAAAAAGTTACCAATAGTGAGCAAGCTTATTGAGACACCTGTTTATATATATATAAATTTTGGGGGTTACATTATATATATATAATGTAATCTATATATATATAGTATATTTGTAGTTCAAAAAAATTCCACTTGCGGCGCTAGTGTCGTCCGGCGTATATACGCTGTATACAGGTGTCTCAGGACGAGCTTACGCTATCTCTATCTTAAATACTATTTAATATAATTTAACGAAATTTGGTATCTAGGGGTTATCCAACATGCCCGTTTTAACCAAAATATTTTCAAAGCAGTAGCACTTCCGGTTTGACCGGAAATTAGCCTCAACTTTCTTATTTTAAATGGAATACGCTATATTTTATTTTACCATTGAATGCAGCGGAAAATTTTACATATGAAGCAATAAAAACATTTTACTCATGATCAACTACTTCCGGCGTTATTCAACTTTTTTTGATTTTTTTGTCTGAAATCCGGCACATTTTCAAAACTGTATATCGGGAACAAGATCGAATTTTTATAATCCGAAAAAAGCCTTTTATAAAGGAGACTAAGCTACATTATTCATAGAAGAATCCTCGATTTTTTATAAAAATGTGACGGGTACGTTACACCAAAATTACAGTTGACAAACTTCAAAAAAGACAATTTTTTTAAATGGAACCCCCCCCTTTTTTATTGCAAAAATGTGTACTACGACAAAAAATAAGGGTACTTTATGTAACATGTCTTATGTTGAAAGTTGATAGAATTTCAGTAAATTAGAAAAACATGTAATCTGGGTATAATTATTTTATTAATACGGATAAGTAAGCCATGGAAAAAATAAATAAATTCTAAATACAAAACTATGATTGTTTATTGTTTGTAGTTTGTGGTTTATTGTTTATTGTTTATTGTTTATTGTTTATTGTTTATTGTTTATTGTTTATTGTTTGTTTATTATTTATTATTCATTATTCATTATTCATTATTTATTATTTATTGCTTATTGTTTATTGTTTATTGTTTGTTTGTTGTTTATTGTTTATTGTTTATTGTTTGTTTATTATTTATTATTTATTATTCACTATGTATTATTTATTATTTATTATTATTTATTATTTATTGTTTATTGTTTATTGTTTATTGTTTATTGTTTATTGTTTATTGTTTATTGTTTATTGTTTATTGTTTGTTTATTGTTTATTGTTTATTGTTTATTGTTTGTTTATTATTTGTTATTTATTATTTATTATTCACTATGTATTATTTATTATTTATTGTTTATTGTTTATTGTTAATTGTTAATTGTTTATTGTTTATTGTTTATTGTTTATTGTTTATTGTTTATTGTTTATTGTTTATTGTTTATTGTGTGCTGTGAAACAAACAAGACTGGTTCCTGTCAGCTTCTGGTTTCAGCGGCCGTTTTTATATTACCGAAGCCTATTTAATTGTTAATTTTGGTCTTTACGCCGTCAGCAACTACCAAGTTTTTAAGATAAGTGTTATCTTTCTTATACATTTCATATTAAGTTAAATTTTTAATATTATATATATTTGAATTTTCAAAAATTTGATTTTGTTTATTAGTTACGGTTTTAGCATAACTAGATTATAATTTATTATATTTTTGACAGTTTGACAGCTGTCAAATACAGAATTATATACATACATAAATTCATTTTATAGTTTTTTATTTTTAAAATAAGGATAAAGAAATAAATAAACAAAAAAGTAATTAATTCCAAATTTTATAGGAAACTATTGTTAAAATGAAAGGCTAACTTAAATACTTTTCTTATACTTCAGTCAAAGACGAGTCTGGTAAACTGCTTTGACTTCTACTCTTACCGAAAAAACCCGTTTTCTGTCTACTCTGTCCTTCTTATCTTTTATGTATAGTAAAATGAAGAATAAATGGAGAATGTATGATGAGTGTAAATTCGGGACATGGAATGTCAGAAGTGTGAATGGCAAAGAGAATGAGTTGATGAATGCAATGCGAATGTACAGTGTAGATGTTTTGTGTGTAACTGAAACAATGAGGAAAGGTTGTTGTGAGGAAGAAGTGGATGGCATTTTTTGTTTGTGGTCGGGAGTTCGAGAGATTGAGCATGCTAAGCATGGTGTAGGTATACTTGTGAGTGAAAGAATGAAGCCGTTTATACGAAATTATGGTTGTATTTCTTCGAGAATTTCTTGGATGAGATTCAAGGTAGGCTATATACGAATCTTCGTTGTGTCTGCTTACGGTCCAACAGAATCTGAAAATGACCTTGAAAAAGATCAGTTTTGGATGTCGATAAATAATGTAATTGATTTGTGTGATCCGGGTGAGAGGGTGATAGTATGTGGCGATTTGAATGGATGGGTGGGTGTAAAACGAAGTGAATCAGAGAATGTGTTGGGACGTTTCGGTGATTGTCGAGTGAATGACAATGGTAAGAGAATTGTTTCATTTTGTTTGGAAAGAAATCTCTTCATTTCAAATACCATTTTTAAACATAAGTTAGCTCACATATACACTTGGGAAAATGTGGTTCAGAATAAACGTAGTGTAATTGACTTTGTAATCTATGATGAGCGTTTGAGGAGTATGATTGTAGATACGCGTGTGAAAAGAGGCGCTGAATTGGGTACGAATGATCATTATTTGGTCGTGTCGCGAATGCGGTTAAATAAATTTTGGCGAATGAAGGAGAAAGGTTCTGGGCAAATGTTTCGTGTGAAATCCTGTGCCCTTTTAAATGAAGATGTTAGGATAAAATTTGTTGATAGGTTGAATGAATCCATGCCTGAATGTGAGCCTAATTATGAATGTAATATAAATGAAGTTTGGAAGAAATTTAAGGATTCCCTCCTTAAATGTGCAAAAGAAGTTTGTGGTGAAAGCAGATTAGGCTGTTGTCCGAAAAATGCGTGGTGGAATGAACAGGTGAAAGAAGCGATTGCTGAGAAAAAGAGGGCGTATTTAAAGTTATTAAATGTTAAGGATTCGCCTGGGAGGTTGCGCGAAGAATGTTTGATAGAGTATAGAAGGAAGAATAAATGGGTGAAGCAAGTGGTGAGAGAAAGTAAAAAACAATTTGATGATTTGTTGAGTGAAAGGTTGACAAATGATTTTAGTACAAATAAACGGTTGTTTTGGTTGAGTGTGAAGAGACTGCGGGGTGGAAGTGGTCGAGTTGTGAAAGCTGTGAAGAGTGCGAATGGAGAGTTATTGTGGAATGAATCAGATGTAAGGAATAGATGGTGTGAGTATTTTAAGGGTTTGTACGGAGGTGAGATTGTGAGGGATGATAGTAGCGAAGCTGCAAGTGGAAATGATAGTGAAGATGATCATGATATAGATGAAAGTGAAGTATGTGATGCATTAGCGCGTGTAAGGAATGGTAAGGCTGCGGGTTTGGATGGGATTACAAATGAGATGTTGAAGTATGGGGGAGAGAAAGTATTTGATTGGTTAGTGTATTTATTTAGATTTTGTCTAAAACGTTGTGTAGTTCCTGATGATTGGAAAAAAGCTGTTATTTGTCCTTTATTCAAAGGCAAAGGCAGTTCGAGTGAATGTACAAATTTTCGCGCGATAAGTCTGTTGAGTGTGGTAGGGAAACTCTTTGGTAAGGTTTTAATTCATAAGGTGCGAACCTTAACAATTTCAAAAATTAGTGACGTTCAGGGTGGTTTTTTGCCTGAGTGGGGATGTGTCGATCAATTGTTTGCTCTTCGTATGATTGTAGAGAAGTCACTTGACAAGAACAAGAAGGTGTTCTGTGGCTTTCTAGATTTAAAGAAGGCGTATGATAGTGTTCTTCGAGATACTTTGTGGGGTGTACTAAGAAAGTACGGCGTGAATGGAAACTGGTTGGGAGCGATTCGAGCGTTGTATGAGGGTAGTGAAGCTGCTGTGAGAATAGATGGTAGGTTGAGTAGTTGGTTTCGTATAAATGTAGGTGTTAAACAGGGTTGTGGTATGTCTCCGTGGTTGTTTAATTTGTATATGGATGTGTTGTTGCGGAAGGCGTTGAGTGGATTGGATGGTGTACATATTGGTGAAAGTATTGTGCCTGCGTTAGCGTATGCGGATGATGTAGTTGTCTTAAGTGAAAATGAAGAGCAACTGAGAAGAATGATAGAGAGAATAAACGAAGTTGGAAGAAGTATGAATTTAATGTTGAATGTTGATAAATCTAAGGTGTTAGTATTTGAAAGGAGTGAATTGGTGACTGAGTGCAATGTGTTGGTGAATGGAGTAAAACTGGAGCAGGTGAATGAGTTTGTATATTTGGGTAGCATGATGTCGAGGGATGGACGAATTGACCGTGAAATTGATAGGAGGGTGAGTGCGGGATGTAAGGTAATGGGTGCTCTGGGCACGTTTGCTCGTAACGTAAACGTATCTAGAGAAGCTCGGTTAAGTGTTTATAATGGAGTGCTGGTGCCTGCTTTGATGTATGGAAGTGAATGTTGGGCATGGACGAGAAAGCATAAAAGGAAAGTGACTGCTGTGGAAATGCGGTATTTACGTGGTGTTTGTGGGTATACAAGACGGGATCGCGTGAGGAATAATTTGGTGTATGAAGAATGTATGGTTAGGAAGAATGTAGTTAAGAGAGTTGGAGTGAGTCAGTTGAGATGGTTTGGTCATGTGGAGAGAATGATAAGTGAACGACTTGTAAAACGCATATATGTTGGTAAAGTTGAGGGTGTTCGATTGCGTGGCCGTCCAGTGTGTAAGTGGATGGATGTGATTGGTAGTGTTTTGAAGGAGCGTAAGTTTCCGAGTGGAAAGAGAAGAAGAGCATGTATGAATACGATTATGAATGTGGCTGAGGCGAAAGAAGTTTGCCAGGATAGGAATGTGTGGCGTAGGATGATTGTTTCGTAATTATTGTGGTGTAAAGATGAATGGTTAGTAAGAATGTTTTGTGAGAATGGAGAGACAGCTGAACTTTTATGTGGACGAGAAGAATGAAGTATGTTTGTACAGGAGTGTGTAGCGAACGATGATTTTTGTGTAACTATTATTGTGGTCCGGATGCGGTTATTCGCTACCGAAAATCGGTCACTTTAATATGTTATTATGTATGAATACGTTTATGAATGTGGCTGTGGTGAAAGAAGTATGCATGGATAGGAATGTGTTGCGAAGGATGATTGTTTCGTAATTATTGTGGTGTAAAGATAAATGGTTAGTAAGAATGTTTTGTGAGAATGAAGAGACAGCTGAACTTTTATGTGGACGAGAAGAATGAAGTATGTTTGTACAGGAGTGTGTAGCGAAAGATGATTGTTGCGTAACTATTATTGTGGTCCGGATGCGGTTATTCGCTACCGAAAATCGGTCACAATAATATGTTCTTGAATGAATGTTATGATGATTTTGGGCAAGGCGGAAGAAGAATGTTTTTAAAGAGTTAAGTGATTCTGTGGAGCTCTTGCTTTCATCCCTTTTCTTATTATTTTCGGGTTTTTGCTAACCCACTAAGTGGGAAATGCGTGATTTTATGTATGTATATGTATGTATGTATGTTTATTGTTTATTGTTTATTGTTTATTGTTTATTGTTTATTGTTTATTGTTTATTGTTTATTGTTTATTGTTTATTATTTGTTATTTATTATTTATTATTATATTAATTATTACTAATTATTATTATTAATTATTATTATTGTTATTGTTGTTGTTATTGTTGTTAGTATTAGTGTTAGTGTTAGTATTAGTGCTAGTGTTATTGTTATTATTGTTATTATTGTTACCATTGTCACTATTGTTACTATTACTATTGTCACTATTGTTACTATTGCTACTAATGTTTTTATGGTTATTATTGTTATTATTGTTATTATTGTTATTATTTTTATTATTGTTATTATTGTTATTATTGTTATTACTGTTATTATTGTTATTATTTTTATTATTGTTATTATTGTTATTGTTGTTATTGTTATTATTGTTATTATTGTTATTATTGTTATTATTGTTCTTATTGTTATTATTGTTATTATTGTTATTATTGTTATTATTGTTATTATTGTTATTATTGTTATAATTGTTATAATTGTTATTATTGTTATTATTGTTATTATTGTTATTATTGTTATTATTGTCATTATTGTTATTATTGTTATTATTGTTATTATTGTTATTATTGTTATTATTGTTATTACTGTTATTACTGTTATTATTGTTATTATTGTATTTATTGTTATTATTGTTATATACAGGTAATTATTATTATTATTAATTATTATTATTAAATATTATTATTATTAATTATTATTACTTATTATTATTATTAATAATAATAATAATATGTTTATTTGGCATAGTAAAAAGTGAATAAATAGATACATAGTACATGCCATAGTCAAAATTGCAATATATAATTATTATTGTTGTTGTTATTATTGTTATTATTGTTATAATTGCTATAGTTGTTATTATTGTTATTATTGTTATTATTGTCATTATTGTTATTATTGTTATTATTGTTATTATTGTTATTAATGTTATTACTGTTATTATTGTTATTATTGTTTTTATTGTTATTATTGTTATTTACAGGTAATTATTATTATTAATTATTGTTATTAAATATTATTATTATTAATTATTATTATTAAATATTATTATTATTAAATATTATTATTATTAATTATTGTTATTACTTATTATTATTATTAATAATAATAACCCCTAAAATTTAAAAATTAGAAGTTTAAAAATGTTATTTATACAATTGTATGAAACTGTATAACAAAATACCTCATCATAAACTACATAAAAACTATGCTTCTGAGACATGCATTTTATTGCTCGTTTTTTTTTTAAATAAATTTTGAGATTTGACAAAAGTTATTCATGTATTTTTATCTACAATAATTAATAATAATGAATAATAATATTTAATAATAATAATAATTAATAATAATAATAACAACAACAATAATAATTATATATTGCAATTTTGACTATGGCATGTACTATGTATGTATTTATTCACTTTTTACTATGCCAAATAAACATATTATTATTATTATTAATAATAATAATAAGTAATAACAATAATTAATAATAATAATATTTAATAATAATAATTAATAATAATAATATTTAATAATAATAATTAATAATAATAATATTTAATAATAATAATTACCTGTAAATAACAATAATAACAATAAAAACAATAATAACAATAATAACAGTAATAACAATAATAACAATAATAACAATAATAACAATAATGACAATAATAACAATAATAACAATAATAACAACTATAGCAATTATAACAATAATAACAATAATAACAACAACAATAATAATTATATATTGCAATTTTGACTATGGCATGTACTATGTATCTATTTATTCACTTTTTACTATGCCAAATAAACATATTATTATTATTATTATTAATAATAATAATAAGTAATAATAATTAATAATAATAATATTTAATAATAATAATAATTAATAATAATAATATTTAATAATAATAATATTTAATAATAATAATTACCTGTAAATAACAGTAATAACAATAAAGACAATAATAACAATAATAACAGTAATAACAGTAATAACAATAATAACAATAATAACAATAATAACAATAATAACAATAATAACAATAATAACAATAATAACAATAATAACAATAATGACAATAATAACAATAATAACAATAATAACAATAATAACAATTATAACAATTATAACAATAATAACAATAATAACAATAATAACAATAATAACAATGATAACAATAACAACAATAACAATAATAACAATAATAACAATAATAAAAATAATAACAATAATAACAGTAATAACAATAATAACAATAATAAAAATAATAACAATAATAACAATAATAACAATAATAACCATAAAACATTAGTAGCAATAGTAACAATAGTGACAATAGTAACAATAGTAACAATAGTGACAATGGTAACAATAATAACAATAATAACAATAACACTAGCACTAATACTAACACTAACACTAATACTAACAACAATAACAACAACAATAACAATAATAATAATTAATAATAATAATTAGTAATAATTAATAATAATAATAAATAATAAATAATAAATAATAAACAATAAACAAACAAACAATAAACAATAAACCACAAACCATAAACAACAAACAATAAACAATAAACAATAAACAATAAACAATAAACAATAAACAATAAACAATAAACAATAAACAATAAACAATAAACAATAAACAATAAACAATAAACAATAAACAATAAACAATAAACAATAAACAATAAACAATAAATAATAAATAATAAATAATGAATAATAAATAATAAACAAACAATAAACAATAAACAATAAACAATAAACAATAAACAATAAACAATAAACAATAAACAATAAACAATAAACAATAAACAACAAACAAACAATAAACAATAAGCAATAAATAATGAATAATGAATAATAAATAATAAACAAACAATAAACAATAAACAATAAACAATAAACAATAAACAATAAACAATAAACCACAAACTACAAACAATAAACAATCATAGTTTTGTATTTAGAATTTATTTATTTTTTCCATGGCTTACTTATCCGTATTAATAAAATAATTATACCCAGATTACATGTTTTTCTAATTTACTGAAATTCTATCAACTTTCAACATAAGACATGTTACATAAAGTACCCTTATTTTTTGTCGTAGTACACATTTTTGCAATAAAAAAGGGGGGGGTTCCATTTAAAAAAATTGTCTTTTTTGAAGTTTGTCAACTGTAATTTTGGTGTAACGTACCCGTCACATTTTTATAAAAAATCGAGGATTCTTCTATGAATAATGTAGCTTAAAGTCTCCTTTATAAAAGGCTTTTTTCAGATTATAAAAATTCGATCTTGTTCCCGATATACAGAGTTTTGAAAATGTGCCGGATTTCAGACAAAAAATCAAAAAAAGTTGAATAACGCCGGAAGTAGTTGATCATGAGTAAAATGTTTTTATTGCTTCATATGTAAAATTTTCCGCTGCATTCAATGGTAAAATAAAATATAGCGTATTCCATTTAAAATAAGAAAGTTGAGGCCAATTTCCGGTCAAACCGGAAGTGCTACTGCTTTGAAAATATTTTGGTTAAAACGGGCATGTTGGATAACCCCTAGATACCAAATTTCGTTAAATTATATTAAATAGTATTTAAGATAGAGATAGCGTAAGCTCGTCCTGAGACACCTGTATACAGCGTATATACGCCGGACGACACTAGCGCCGCAAGTGGAATTTTTTTGAACTACAAATATACTATATATATAGATTAGATCCATCAATTCTTGTTTCTTAAAATTTACTGAATTTGTGAATGACTACAACTTTGATATTGTTGCCGTTACCGAAACCTGGATTAGGGAAAATTTGCCTAGTTACTTATTTAATATAACTAACTACACTTTATTAAGTTTTGATAGAACTCATTAAATTGGTGGAGGAGTCGCTAGTAGGTAGGATTAGCGAGTTCTGGGACAGATAACGATCTAAAATTGACGTCAGAGATAAGAGATTTTAAAGATAAGGATTGATGACGTCACAAATAAGAGTGATGACGTCACAGATAAGAGTGATGACGTCACAGATAAGAGTGACGTCACAAGATCTTAAAGATAAGAATTTAGTGACGTAATACAACAAGATGGGTGCCTAGATTTTAAAGATAAGAATTTTTGTGACGTAATACATGATGGTGATGTCATAACGTTCTTATGGAACCTTGAGTTTTTAAGAACATCTTGAAGATGGTTCTCAAGGGTTCTTTAAGATTTCTTCAAGATGTTCTTATCAGTTTGTAAGATTTTTTCAAGGCGTTGTTATCATTTTTTGAGGTATGGTAATATTTTTATTTTAACTTAACTATTAATACAGTTTGGTCATTTTAGTCAGTTCATTCTTATTTCAACTAGATAATAAAATAACTATTTTCATGAAATGTAAAAAATATATACATATTTATTAACAACGTACATAAAACTTTCTACATAATTTTGTATATTACACTATATAGCACTGGTTGTATAGTATACACATTTATTTCACATTGTAGTACTAGATGTATAAATATTTATTTTACACTGAAGTAATACAGGTTGTATATATGTACACAATTTTTATACTCTACACTAATTTAAAACTGGTTGCATACTTTATTTGTGTAATTATTAAATTAATGGAAACATTAACATATACACAATATTAGAGTATAAATAAAGCTTTTATTACTAAGTATAATATATTAATAAATGTTGATTACAAATTAAATTTATTTACAATTATTACTAAATGAATTGAAATATTAAAAATATACAGTTATTAAAGTACAAATAAAACTTATTACTAAATACAACATATTAAGAAAATTTGAATTACAAATGAAATTCATTACAATAACAACATGTAACTAACGAATGCCAGTGGAATAATTGATTTATACACATGGTACAATAGTTATTTTCATCACATAAAAAATTATACATATTATTGTTACTTAAAATTATATGTTCTTCTTTAATATTAGTATAAAACCATTTTTCTAATAATAAATTATTAATAGACAAAGAGAAATAAAATAAATTTGGATTTAAATTTTTATTATTTATAAGAGGAATTAAACAGGCATTACAAACTGGAATTATTTTCCAAGATTTTTCACCTGTTGGCATTAACCAAAGTCTATATTTAATTGTTAAATGATTTTTATTGTTAAAATAGTAAGATAAAATACTATTTTTAGTTGTATTTAAATTAATATTATTATAATTAATTGATTTTTTTTTGTTATTTAAACAATTTAATTCTTCATTTGTCGATGATAAATTTTCTGATATTAATTCATTATCTAGGCTTACCCTTAAATTTATAGATTCTCGAAGTTCAACATTTTTAAAAGTATATGTAAAATTATTCGACATGTTTTTGGAATATAAATGAAATAATAGTACTTAAAACTCGTAAAACTTAATTTGAATCAGAAAAACAAATATTTATAATTTCATCTTCTTTTTGTATATAAAAATACGGTTTATTAGTATTTAATTCATCTAATTTTTCTTTACTTAATGTGCTAAACACACGAGGGAAAAATGTGTTGAATTCGTTTGACTCTACCACTAGCTTTGGTCCATACTTTGTATTAAGAATTTTTGCCGAAGTAATTTTAAATTTCTTGTTTTCGGCCAAGTCTCTTATATGTACTGTTGGTAAATGATCGGGTGACCCCAACTGGTTTAAATAATTAAAAAAATTAGAAGCCATTTTTCTAAATAAAAGAAAAATAATTAAATTTTTGGTTTTTAAATTTATTCAAGTTATAAAAAAATAAAAAACAATACTTACAGTTTTTAGACGAAAAGTAAGTAGATATTAACATCCTTTTTTGTTAGATTGATAATAAAGATACTACAGGAAGCATATATCAACATCCTTTTTCGTTAAATTGATAATAAAAGATAAAACAGGAAGCAGATATTGACAACCTTTTTTGTTAAATTAATAATAAAAGATAATACAGGAAGCAAATATTAGCATCCTTTTTGTGAGATTAATAATAATAGATAAGACAGTAAGCAAATATTAACAAAAATTAAATTTATTTATTATTACAGCCAATAGCATGTAAACACGTAAAAACTTGTAGCTATAAGTTGCAAGTTTTTAATTAATTTGTATTATATATATTTTATTTGTAAAGCTGTAAATATCAATTATGAAGGTAAGATATTAAAATTTAACTTGTTTATATATGTTATTATTTTTATTATTTCGTGCTCGAGCCAGCACAGGGAACAGACGTATTGTAAAGAGCTCCGAATTATTATAACTAGCAGTCAAAAATTATTATACATAACACTCCGACACAACATAATTAATTATTTTAATTAATTAATTAAACATATTACATTATAACAACCTTAATCAAATAAAGAAAAATAACATCTAAAATGCAAGAATTTAGCGGTGGATCATCCAGAGTAACATCCACCCGCATGCACAAATGCAATTACGACAACTACTCCGCCATTAACAACCATAATGCAATTTACTCCGTATTATACCTCACCAATATTTAGCACAACTTCACCAGTTCTCGGTACCCAAGAACCAATGTGCACAACCACAGCCACAAACAAATCAATGAACCTAAGTGGACAGAACACTTCCCAGGGATGCAATTCATGGGAAATCAGGCCTTCCCAAGAATGGCAAGTAATAAGAATTAAGAAAGTCGCAAAAAGACATCGCAACGAAGACAATGACAATCCAACTCAGATTGAAAATAAACGCTCGAATATAAATAACAATAGATACGCTGTATTAACAGATGAAAACCCAATGACACAAAACACCTCATCACAACAGAATGAAAACGACGAAGAACGGAGATGTAATCCCAAAGAACCAAAAACACCCCCAGCATATATCCAAGATGTCACAACCTACTCTGCGATGTACAATAGTATAAAATCAATCTTAAAACCAGAAGAATTCATATGTAAAACACTAATAAACAACGTAGTTAAAGTAGACACCAGGACAACCAACGCATACAGAAAACTTATTCAATATCTAAAACAAAACAACATTGCGTTTCACACATATCAACCTAAGCAGGAACGATCTTATAGAGTTGTTATAAAAAATATCCATTCATCGACACCAACAGATGAAATAAAAGAAGCACTCGAAGCAAAAGGATTTAATATCCGCAATGTGTCCAACATCCGCAAATGGAAAACAAAGGAACCTCTGCCACTCTTCTTTATAGACCAAGAACCTAATAAAAACAATAAAGAAATCTATAATCTCACTAACATCCTAGGAACAAAAATTACTGTAAAACCCCCAAGAAAAAAGAAAGATATCCCTCAGTGCACAAGATGTCAAGAATACGGACATACTAAGACGTATTGTAACAAACCTTTTTACTGTGTGAAATGTGCATCTAATCACCCATCATCATCATGTAATAAACCCAGCATTACGCCCGCGAAATGTGCACTGTGCAATGGCGATCACCCAGCAAATTATAAAGGATGTATAACATATAGAGAACTCCAAAAATCAAGAAATAAAAACCTTCCCCAAACACAACAAAGTAACACTTCAAACAACACATATTTCACATCCCAAGAAGTTAATCCCAACATAACGTATGCCCAAGCAGCAACCGATCAAACCAAAGAATTTGAACAAAGCAACTCAACGATAACTCAACTTTTAAATAAATTTGAGAATATATTTACTCAATTAACAAATTAGAATAATATGATAATTAACATGCTCTCCACGCTAATAAATAAACTTAGCAAAAATGGATACAGAAATTAGAATTGCATTATGGAACTCCAACGGCCTGGTACAGCATAATCAAGAAGTTGAGTTCTTTCTCAAAGAGCAAAAAATTGATATTTTCCTCGTGAGTGAAACTCACTTTACCGAAAGAAATTATTTAAAAATTCAAAACTACATAACGTATAATACAAACCATCCTGACGGGAGCCCACGGTGGCACAACTATCCTCATAAAAGAAAATATGAAACATTATGAAATAGAGAAATACGAAAAAGATTTTCTCCAAGCTACGAACATAAAAATTAAAGAAACAATTGGTACACTCACTCTTGCTGCAGTGTACTGTCCTCCAAAACATGGAGTTAAACATGTTCAGTTTCAAATTTTTTTTAAAATCCTAGGACAAAGATTCATAGCTGGTGGGGATTTTAACTCCAAACATCCACAGTGGGGTTCAAGAGTAGTCAACCCCAAAGGAAATGAACTCAGAAAAACAATTAACAGTAATAACTACCAATATCTAAGTACAGGGAGACCCACATATTGGCCCACCGATCCGAATAAAATTCCCGATTTATTAGATTTTTTCATAGCAAAAGGCATATCATCAAATTATATCAAACTGGACGAAAGTTTTGACCTATCATCGGATCATTCGCTAATTATAATGACAATTAGCCCAAAAATAATTGAAAATCTGCCTAGACCATACTTGCACAATCATAGAACTAATTGGGAAGATTTCAGGCAATATCTCGAACCAAATATAAATTTAAGTATACCACTAAAAACTGAAGAAGACATAGAAACTGCAGTCGAAAACCTAACAAAACAAATACAAGACGCCTGCTGGAAATCAACTCCGCCCCTGAAACAAAAACGCGAAGAGGTCAACAATTACCCAAAACTCATAAGAGATAAAATAGCCGAGAAAAGGAAAACTAGAAAGAAGTGGCACCTGTATAGAAATCCTCAAGATAAATCCCTCTTAAATAAACAAGGAAAAGAAATCAAAAATCTTATTCAGCAAGTTAAAAACGAAACATTTCGTGAGTACCTAATTAATCTTTCTCCGTATCCCACAGAAGATTACTCTCTGTGGAAAACCATAAAGAAGCTGAAAAGACAAACACAACCAGTACCTCCACTCAGAAAACCAGATGGAACCTGGGCAAGGTCAGACGAAGAAAAATCAGAATTATTCGCAGAACACTTATCACATACCTTCAAGCCACATGTAAAGCAAATAACTCCCGAAGTAGAAGAACATATCAACGAATATTTAGACATTCCTATTCAAATGTCCTTGCCAATAAAGCACTTCACACCAAATGAAATAACAAATGAAATACAATATCTGAACAATAAAAAAGCTCCCGGTTTCGATTTAATTACAGATTCCGTCCTAAAGCAATTACCGAGAAAAGCTGTGGTAGCCATTACTCAAATCTTTAATGCCGTAATCAGAATAAATTCCTTTCCAATTCAATGGAAACTGTCGCAAATCATACTAATTCTAAAACCTGGTAAACCACCGCACGAATTGACTTCGTACCGACCAATATCGCTTTTACCTATATTAGCTAAGCTTTTAGAGAAACTAATACTAAAGCGTCTAAAACCAGAAGTAAAGAAAAATAATATTATACCCGAACATCAATTTGGATTTAGAAATTCACATTCGACGATAGAGCAAGTCCATAGGGTTGTTAATGTAATAGAAAATAATTTAGAAACTCAAAGATATACGGCAGCTGCATTCCTTGACATAAGCCAAGTATTTGACCGTGTTTGGCACATCGGCTTACTATATAAAATCAAAAAGTATGTACCTCAAAATTATTACCTCTTACTTAAATCATATATCTCAGACAGACACTTCCAAGTAGTTTATGAAGGATGCCAGTCTAAACTTTATAATATAGAAGCCGGTGTTCCACAAGGAAGCGTACTCGGGCCTCTATTGTATCAAATATTCACAGCCAATTTTCCAGTAGAAGACTACACCACAACAGCAACTTTTGCTGACGACACTGCAAAATTAGCAACTCATGAAGACCCTGATGAAGCATCACGAATGCTACAAAAATCTTTGGATCGAATAGAATCATGGGCAAAGAAATGGAGAATAAAAATAAATGAAACAAAATCCATTCATATCACATTCACCAATAAACATTCTGTATGTCCACAAGTTACACTTAACAACAAAGTATTACCTTTGACAACAGAAACAAAGTACTTTGGCATGCACTTGGAAAAATCTTTGACATGGAAACGGCACCTAACAGCTAAAAGAAAACAACTCGACATTAAACTAAAAAAAATGTATTGACTAATGGGACCAAAATCAGCGTTGTCAATGGAAAATAAAATATTACTATATAAAACAATTTTAGTGCCCGTGTGGACATATGGCATTCAGTTATGGGGATGTGCAAAATCATCTAATATAAATATTATTCAAAGGTTTCAAAATAAAGCACTTCGCATGATAACAAACGCACCTTGGTACGTAAGAAATGATACCTTACACTCAGATTTGGGTATAAAATATGTAAAAGAACAAATTGAAATATGTTCAGCAAAATATGGGAAACGACTGGATCAACATCCTAATCATCTGGCTATGAACTTGCTCGATAACAACTGCGAAATCAGAAGACTTCAACGTACCAAACCACTGGATCTCATACAATAGAAAATAAAATGAAATATTAAATTACACAACTTATGTAAAAAAAGAGATTACTAATGAGTAATTTCTTTTTCATGTTTTAAATCAATGTATCACATTTGCTGGTTGGCAAGAACTTGCCAGTTGTAAATTAAATCGATCAATAAAAAAAAAAATATTATTTATATTTATATTTGAACAAAAATGTAAAATATATTTCTGATACACATAATTATGTTACTCGACAAGTTAACCAACTATATGTATCCAGAACTAATAATATGAAAACTTGTAAATCTATCTTCCACAATGGACTATTAATGTATAATAATTTCCCCAATACCTTGAAGTTAGCAAAAACTGTAAATGAATTCAAATCTAAATTAAAATTGCATTTATAGATGTTTGACCCATTGAATATATGTGTATATTTCTTGTAATATTTTCTGTATGTGTTAGCTAAAGCTATTTAATAAAGTATTATTATTATTATTATTATTATTATTATTATTATTTATACAAAAAAAATTTAGACTACAAAAAACTCGTTCCCAGAAAATACTCCACCAACAGAAAATAGTAATCCACAGGAGGAGGAAATAATAAAAAGTAAAAATTGTGAAATACAAATTGAAAAAAAATTAATTATGGAACATATTCTTTAGATAATTATAAATGGACATATGTTGGTATAGATATAGATCCTGTAAATAATTATAAAATTGTTGTTAATTTGTGTAGTAATCAATTGGGAAAGTGTATTGTGTTTGATCCCAAAGAATGGTTTGAATTTCTATGATGTCAAAATGCAATAATTTCACATTTTAATTTTGATACTAATATTCAATCATATAAATTTCATAATATTGGAATAACATTTGACACAGTAGATTCTTTTAAAGTAATACAATTAAAATGAAAGGATGGTATTTTAAATTTGGGGAGTTTATCTATTAATTATTTGTTTCAACTATCTGATTTAATAAATCGTGCAATAACTTATCTTGAGTCTTCAAATTTTTGTAAATATTATTACAATATTATAAAAGAATCTGTTAAACATGAAGGGGATATTATTAATAATATTTATAATTTATGTAATAATAATAATTTGTATAGCAACAAGAGAAATAATTATGTACTATTCTGATGTATTAATGGAAAATATTGTTAATTTAAAATATTTATAACAAAATAATGTAGAAAAAGGTTAATTACGTTTTTATTTTAATGTATGAAAAAATGTTTTTTTAATAAATTAATGTAAACAATAATTACTTTTTCTTTTAACCTTAATTATTTTTTTATTGATATGAACTTCATAAAGAGATTATAAAATACACATATTTTGTACAATTATTTATTTAAAAAAAATTAATACATTTCATTTATACATCTTAAAATATTTACATTATTTTTTTATTATTACTACACATTTCACTATTTTCTATGTTATTGAAAAGTTGAACAATATTAATCATAATATTTGTATTTACTTCCTTAATTGGAATATTAGTAGTTGTTTTACCAACAATAAATGGACATAATGGGACCAACGAAAATGTTCAAAAACTGGAATATCTCCTTCTTCAAAATTATGTATTATAACATTACAAAATGAACATATTACTTTATCATCCATTTTTAAATAATAAAATCCAGCTCGTGCTAAGTCTTCTACGTCGATAAAGCTTTTTGGCCAGTTATTTTCTTTAAAAGTTAATAGACGATCATATTCGCTGTTATATAGTACACATCTAAATATATGTATACAGGGCCGGTGGCGAGTGGGGTGAAAAAGTGAAGCGAAAGGTTCAGGCGGTATATTTTTTAGGGCGGCATTTGAGATGAAAAATATTTTTAATAACATCATGTTGCTCGTTACAGTTTACATTATACAACGCAACAATAACATGTCTTAAACTTCAAAATGTTTTTTTATTGTAAGATTTTTGCAACTTTGTAAACAAAGTGTATATTCTTTTTACTTGTGCCACAGTCGAAGTATATATTTCGTCTGTGCTTTGTGCCTAAGGGCGGGTTTACATTAGTGTAGTAACTAAGCTTAGTTACTTGTACTAGTAGCTAACCTGGCTAGCTTACTGTCCCGGACACAAGACAGTGGATGTCTGCACTTAAAAAGTATTAATGTCCACTTGTACTAGTAAAACTATCACATCGAGAGTATGTATACAATTTCTCGTCATACTAGAAACAAAAAGCTAAAAGAAATATCTGTGCGAATTACACAAATTGTGATTGAAGAACTTATTAGAGAAATTGAAAAAAAAAATATCATTCAAAAAGAGTGTGGGTCAGGAAATTCCGATAAAGTTCCACAAACTTAATTGTTTCCCCTTCAGACCATCTTTCATTGTACTCTTTTTTTAAAAAATCTCTTAATCAAAAACTCCGGTAACTATACAAACTTCAACTCTGTACAAAACAGAAATTTACTGGCACTAGCTTATAAATACACTAGCAAGCAAATGTTTACATTGGTATAGTAGACATACAAGGTAGTAGGGTAGTGTCAAATACGCTGGTGGGGGAAGAACAGTGGCTTTGCAAGTAGTAAGCAGATAGCCTGGGAGGCTATCCGCTTGCCTGTCCTGATTACTTGTGCAAGTACTGGTACGAGTCCTGTTCTATAGGGTTTACACTAGGTTAGTAACTGTCTTGCAAGTTACTGGTACAAACAATTAACCCAATTACTATACCAATGTAATCCCGGCTTAAGAAATTCCCAGTAGGAATAGGCTAGTTCAGTAACTAGTCAGAGGCAACGCGCTTCATTCTTTTAAACTATACTGTCGTAACGGTAAATACGTCTGGCAATTTTTTTTTATCAGAATTTGTCAAATTTTGAGAAACATTCATTCTTTTTTGAAAGATTATCGTTTAAACGGTTTTAAACAAATGCTATGTTCGGCAAAAGAAATTGTGACAGAATTGGAAATAGAAACAGAATTTGAACAAATACGTCCGATTAGAATTCGTCGCAAATTAAAACAATTTATGTATGAGGGCAATGGGCAGTGTAATTATTGGCGTCTCTATCAATTCCATTGAGGAACGTTTTTCACAACTAGAAAATCACTGCAATATATTTGAGTTGACATACCATCCCTTGTTAACAAAGAATCGGATGATATTTTAAAAAATTGCCAAGATCTGCATGTTCATTCAACAGATGATATTGAACCTTTATAATATAATGAACTTTTAATAATAAGAAACATTTTAAGAGGTGAAATGACGCCTTTCGATGTTTTAAATTATATAGATAAAAATTCTTTGACAGAAAATTTTCCTAATTTGTTTATTTCTTTAAGAATTCTAATAACTCTGCCTATTACTGTGGCTACAGATGAACGTTCATTTTCTAAGTTGAAATTATTTACGTTCATCAATGTCCCAAGAAAGACTCATAGATTTGACAATATTATCAATTGGGCAAAATTAATTAATTATGTTTATATAGTTGATGATTTTGCTAAAGAAAAAGCTAGAAAAGTTAGACTCATGTAATGTAAACAAATATAAATATTTTCATTTATATTTTTTAAATTTATACATTAATTGAAATATTTTATTTTTGTTCATTGTGTTATTTAATTTTTACCTCCCGCTACCCTAGGTAAGGGAGGTATAGGGATCGTGCTAAAAAATTGCTTATAGAGGTTTTAGTGAAGAAGCACGTTTTGGTGTCCCCAAAACCCGATTTTAACATTTTTACAATGATGTCTGTAGGTATGTATGTGTGTGTGTGTGTATGTGAGTATGTGTGGATCACGTGGACACGATTACTGAAATACTATCATTCAGAAAATTTTGAAATTTTGCATACGCATTCTATACTATTGTGGGATAACCGGAAGTATCACTTATACAAGCTTTTAACAGTTTTTCTTGAAAAAAATATTGAATATAATTTTTCAACAACTTTTACTAATAAAAATATAATACAATCTTCAATTCTATGATAATAACATTTAGCAAATAACTCTAAATAACTTTAAATATGAATTTATAATATAATTTATTTTCATATACCATCTTGCCTATGCGTCAAACAAAAAACATAATTTTTGTAACATTTTTGACATATTTAAACAAATGTCACTATCAGGAAGCAATTTCATTAAAATTAATAATGAAACCGTATTAAGGAGAATATAATAGTAAAATATTTAATTCTAATTAAATTTTAAGGTTTATAAAAATAATATATTTTCCATCATACATAAATATTAGATTTACAGGATGATCTGATTTAAATTTGTAATTTTTGCAGCACTATAAATTAATATCAATTTACAATTACACATTTACGAAATGTACGGAGAAGAATTTACAAAGATTGCGTTTTAGAGCACCTGGAGGTTGATGCTGATTTTTATAAGGATGTATATGTGACGATTTTTCCTTAAAGTCTATTAAAATATGATCCAAAACTTCTAAAATTTGATATTTAAAACTCATATACAGGGTGTCCCAAATTGATTAGGCTACCATTGGGATCTCGGAAACTATAAGAGCTACGAGGTCGGTTAAATGGGCAATGTTGTGTACTTTTGAGAGTTTATTCAGATTCCGTTAACATTCAAAATTCCGAACAGTCTGAAAATTATTCAAAAAAAAACTGAAAATCCCGATTTTTATAAATGTCAAATAACTCCGTAATTATAAGAGATATAAAAAAATATTTCATATAAAAGTTACACTATTTAATAAGGGAAACTTAAAAATGTTTTCAGTATAAAATTCAAGATGGCGGTTTTCAAGATATTAATAGCAACTTTCTTATTTTAAATGGGCGCCATATTGGATTGTTACATAATTAAATAGAACTTTTTTTTCTCTTTTCAACGATGTATAACAAAGTATGTTTACATTAAAATTTAATAAAGATATTAATTATTTCAATTTGATATATATGATAAAACAGATGTTCTACTTAATTTGGAGCTCTAACAGATTTTTCAGGAAGAACAATAAAACAGTCCAAAATTTCGTATTACAGACTTTTCTATTTATTGGACAACAAATTAGATTTTATTTATAAACGATCAACTGGAAGTGATACTTTGCTTAAAGCTCACTGTTATTTTAAACATGGAATTGGCGGGAGGTAATATGCTGGCCACAACAGATTTTGTAAGTTATTTTTATGTGATAATTAAACATAAAATATTATTTTGTTATTGTCCCAACTAAAACACACAATAAATATAGGTATAATATATATATATATATATATATATATATATATATATATATATATATGTATATAATAAGCTGAAAAATATAATATACCTGATTGTATAATATATTTTTCCTATATTACATTCCGGCCATTCATCTATACTTGGAGGTGGTCCATCAATATGGTATTTATCAGTCGGTAGATTCCAATGTTCCACACATGGTAATTTTTTAATAACATTAATCTGTTTTATACTTTAATGGGAGTTTTTTCCATATATTTAGTAAATTGTTTCCACTATATAAGTTTAATATATATTCAAATTTTTCTTCATGAATTTTTTTTACAAATATATGCTGTAGGTGCTAATTTTCCAATTATCGAAAATAAAATATTATTAGAAGAACTACTTTCATTATTTTTGTTTATAATCATTATATTTATTTTCTGATAAAACATTTATACTATAACACGTATTTAACAAATCATTTGTTACTATTAGTAATGCCATTTTTAATAATTAAAAAAAGTTTAAAGAATAGTATTCAAGTGTAAAATATAAACTACTGATGCATGCTATGTAAAACTTCTAATTTATATGTTAAAATATGTGGAGGGGAGGGAGAAAATATTTTTAAACATTTATTAATTTTAATAATATTTTTAATTGTTCATATATACTAATATTAGGACAATCAATATTAAATACTGAAAAATTATATTTTCCTGCTTTTACTAGCATATTTGAAAATTCATCAAATTCATAATAATAATCATTTATGAAAAAATATAATCGCCCATTTCTATATTTAAAAACTGAATTTAAATTATTAGGAATACCTGGAAATTGTGATTCAATATTTCCATAATCTTCATTGTTAAAGTTACATTCATTAATTGTCATAAAAGAATCATTGTTGTGAAATATAAACGTTTTTTCCATATTTGTAAAAACAGCTCCTTTAATATTTTTAATATTTTTGGTGTATGGATTTACTGTATTCTCTAATTGTAAAGATGGAAATTTTATATTATAATGTTTTATCATTAATTATAATTACAATGTTACCATTTGTCTTAAATAAACAGCATCTATTTTATAAACATTTTAGGTAAAAATGGTAGCCAATCTGTTATAAGAAATGGTTTAGGATTTACTATAATATATATATATATATATATATATATATATATATATATATATATAAATAATTTATTTTTTAAAACTAAGAATGTAGTTACGTCTTTTAGTTCACATAAATTTGAATGAGAAATGAAGGTTTCATTATTTTCAGTTTTATTAAATAAATTAGATTTAGTTAAACTTTTTTCTGTTCTAAAACTCTTTTCTGTTTTAATTCCATATAATGTTTGAATAGCTGATATATCATCCAAATGTAAATCATAATAACTTTTGTTTATAAATACATTACTTTGGTAATTTGGAAACATTATTGCATCAAAATTATTAAAATGTTCAATACCTAATGAATGACCAATTTCATGAACTAATACATCAAAAAAACTTATATTCTTAGAATCAGGGTTGCTTAAATCAAAATTCCAATTTTCTGCCCGAACCAAATGAATTTCTACCGGTTGAATATTTGGGTAATTAGCATGAGCTAGTACATTACCCGGACCATCAAAATATTCACGACACGTTGCTCTTTTACTATATTGATAATGTTGAATATTTCCAAATGATATTATAATATAATAATAATAATAATAATAATAATAATAATAATAATAATAATAATAATAATTCTTTTATTGTATTTCAAGTTCTTATAACTTATTACAATTGATATATGGGGGTGAGTCAATCTTTGTTTACAATTTTTGTAACTTGTAATGTTATACTTTGCGTTGATGGTGATGAGATGATGAAAGGACATACACATTAGACAACCATACCTTACCCGGGATTCGAACCAGGTACCCTTGGGTCGTGAGTCGGCTACGTTCCCCACTACACTACCGGGGTCGGTTCCAAATGATATTATAATATCAGCATTATTTATATCTTTTACACCACATTTTGAAGTTTTTATAAATTTTATAATGTCAAAACTGTTTTCCTCCATATATTTTTGCTTAAATAAATTTACGGCATTTATATAATTTGTATTATTTTCTGATAACAATATAAACTCATTATCGCTAACATTTAAATACCCATATTTATATAAATAAGACGAATTTAAATTAAAATTGCTTATATTTAAATTTGCATTCACACTTAAAATTAATAATAAAAATAAGAAAATCATTTTTGTTAATTTAAAAAATTTAGTTATAATATGTAAACTTAATAACTTTTAATATTTATTTAAGGTTAAATTAGTACTGTCACTAGCACTGTTATAATATAAACTGTTTTTAAATTGTATTGTAAAACTAAATATATAGAAAATTAATATATAAGTACACACACATATATTATTTAAGTACAGCAAGTGCATAAACCTACTTTAATATTATCTATTAACTTTAATATATATTTTTTTCCTCTTTATAAATTATACCATTTGTATCTAGTTTAAAAGTTTCACTCATTATGACAATTTTTTTTGTTATCTTTTAATATATAAATAGTAATGATAATAATTAAAAAACTTTTTATCTGTTAACTTTAATATAATTTTTAAAGTTTCACTCATTATGACAATAATTTTCTTTTATCTTTTAATATATAAATAGTAATAATAATAATTAAAATACTTTTTTATTTAAATTATATAAATATGTATATTAAAATAAAATACATAATTTTATATAAATATTTTTATTTATTTTATAAAGTATAAACTTACAAAAATTAAAATATACTACTACAATCTAACATATTTTTAAGTTTATACACATTACTTACAGCACATACATATGGTTCTGGATGTTCAAAACATCTGCGAATAGTTAAACAATTTTTTAATGCCTTAAATTCACTAAATTCTTCTAAATTTATTAATTCACAATTACATAAATTATATAAGTGTAAAAAGTTTTTTTATTAAACCTTTTACATATATTTTATTATATGTTTGAGTTATTTTTTTTTAAATGTAATATACTTTTTCATATGATATGTATCCATCACTCCATCGCAAACCATGATTTTTTTTTTCAACCATATTGCAGTTTTTTTATCTTTTGGTGATAAATTTTCCCACGTAAATGGTGGTTTAATTATAAAATGTTGTAATTTAGATCCATCTCTTGTAATAATAGCAATTTCCTTTGAAACAATAACATAATTAACTGCTTGAAATAGATGTATATGATTTTATTGACCATGATTGTTTCTTGGCTACTGCAAGAACTGGATACTCATATAAAGATCGAAAAGCACATGACAAAAATTGATTTTAATACGTTATTTTTAATAATTTTAGTCTATATTCATCATTAACATTAATGTGTGGCATTTTCCGATGTATTTTATTTAAATTAAATTTTAAATTTTCTGTTGATGTACAAGTCCCATTATCATTTCTTGCTCTTATTAATACTAATTTTTGTCTAACATTTAATAGTATTTTATTATTATCCTCAAAAAATCCAAGTAATATTTTTAACGGAATGCATACATTAAAATTACCATCTTTGTCTAAAATATTAATATTTAATCCCCATCCAGCATCACTTTCAAATTTATTTAAAAAAGTATAAGCTTTTAATTATAAAACTAAAATGGAGTCTTAAGGTAAAGTTATATCTAAAGAAAAAACCCCTTAACCTTAACAATAAATTTAAAAACTATATACGTATTTCGAGAACTAAGTTCTCATCATCAGTAGAAACTACAAAGTAAAAACAGAGAAGTTAAGATTACTCAGCATGTAAACCCGGTCAACGGAGATAAATAACTACTTTAAACTTAAAACTAAGATTAAATCGATAGGTGCGGACATTTTGTTTCTTAAAAATTGTAAAATACATTCTGTTTTCCCAAAATTTATGAAAGTTACAACCTTCAATAATTGCAAAAATTCTGAAAATATAATAAAAGTCGCTAAAAATAAATGGCTAGAATCCGAAATTAAAAATCATTACTCTAATAGAAGTAAACTCGAAATTAAAGCTTATGAATTATTACATCTTAAATTAACTAAAAACTTAAATAATTTTGAATTTAATGAATGGTCGGTTTTCGAGAACAAAATGTATGAGGTAATTAATCATAAATTTACAAATAAAATAAAAATCCAAAATAAAAAATTAAAACAGCTAGTACCCAAAAATACAGAAAATAACACTATTATTAATGAAAACATCGTTATCAATCAATCATCGGAATCATTTAATACAGATGAACTTAACTTGTTAAATAAAGGTTTAAAATACTCCCTTAATAATAAACACACACCGTTAGAAGATATAATAGCTAGCATTGAAACCAGTAGTAAATATTTCGATAACAGCACTAAAGAATATATAAGAAACGCTTGTAAAATTCAAATAACTAATCATTTAAACCATTTCAAAAACAAACCAAATAACAGTGAACTTAAAATTATAAATAATCTTAAAAAACGTGATGTATTTTATTTAAAAGCGGACACAGGAAATAAAATTGTAATTTTAAATAAATCGGAATATTTTGACAGAGCAAATAAATTACTAAACAACGGCCCTTATATACAAATTAATAAAAATCCAATACCTAAAATGATTAAGAACTTTAAAAATACTCTTAAAGATTGTCCAAATTTAACTACGAAAAACATAAATTTTAAAATTAATGTTTCAAATCCAGCGGTTCCAAAAATGTATTGTTTGCCTAAAATTCATAAACAGGATAATTCGGTAAGACCAATAGTTTCAGGTATAAATTCTCCAACTTATTTGCTTTCAAAATGACAAAATTAAAGATATTACTTTAGATAAAAACGAATTATTGGTTTCTTTTGATGTCAGCTCCTTATTTCCAAGTGTACCTATTCCACAAACTTTAGAATATTTAAAAATATTTTTAGAAAACAACGATTTAAATTCAGAAAAAATAATGAGTATTTAAAAATAACTGAACTTTGTATGAACCAAAATTATTTTCAAATAAACAATAAATTTTATCATCAAAAAGAAGGTACAGTTATGGGCAATAGTTTATCACCATTTTTGGCTAACTTATTCATGAGTCACTTTGAAACTGAATTTAATAAAAATAATAAAGATTTTCCTAGAGTTTGGATTCGATATGTTGATGATATTTTTGCTATTATTAGTACCGAAACTTGCGATTTAGATAACTTTTTAGCCAGATTAAATTCAGTTTTTCCATCAATTAAATTTACGATTGAAAAAGAAACCAATAAACAATTACCATTTTTGGACACACTGGTTATTAGAAACAAAACTAAATTAGAAATTGACATATGTAGGAAACCTACGAATACTAATCGATTTATAACAGCTGACTCGAATCATTTTTGGCAACATAAATTAGCAGCGTTTAACTTTTTAATTAATAGACTGACCAAATTTCCGTTAAACAAAACACGTTTTGAAGATGAATTGAAATATATTAAAGAAATAGCTAAATATAATGGATTCCCGGTTAAAATTATAGATAAACTAGTCCATAAATTTAAAAATCGTCAATCCGTATTAGATTTCACAACTTTAACGCCAACTAATAATAAAAATAATAAATATATAACATTACCATTTGATAATGCCACCAAAGGTTTAAACAAAATTTTTAAAAATCAAAATTTAACGTTAACTTATAAATCAAATAACACCATTAAATCATTATTAGGTAACCCTAAAGATAAAATAGATAATAATAAAAAATCCGGTGTTTATAAAATTGACTGTAAAGATTGTAATAAAGTTTATATCGGGCAAACTAAAAGACAAATTGATACTCGGTTTAAAGAACATTTCTATCATTTAAAAAGCGGTAATCCTGATAAATCTAGCGTAGCACAACATATGTTTATTAATAATCATAAAATTGACAATTCTAATATAAAATTATTGAAACAAGTTGATAATAATAGATATTTAGACGCACATGAGAGTTTGATAATACATAAATTTAAAGATAAATTGATGAACGCGGACCTAGGTCCCATCCCAAATTCTAAACTATATGAGTTAATGTAAGACAGTTACTCTGTTTAATCTTAGTTACCCAATTAGGTATCCATTCACCTATGACTCCTGTCCCTATATAACCCGTGTTCTCTCCCTTATTCCTCAGAGCTGTTTTGACCTCTGTCATGGTTTACATGCCGAGTAATCTTAACTTCTCTGTTTTTACTTTGTAGTTTCTACTGATGATGAGAACTTAGTTCCGAAATACGTATATAGTTTTTAAATTTATTGTTAAGGTTAAGGGGTTTTTTCTTCAGTTATAAGCTTTTAATGTAGAAGTAATTCCCACATTTTTAACCTTATCAATTTCTACACTATTAATTAAATATTTAATTTCATCAAGCAAATAAGCAATTCCATTATTTGTTATTTTCGTATTAGGAGGTGGTGAATTATCTTCTTTTAATAATTTTCCTTCATTGTATAAAAAACTTTGACTTGGTAATGTACATAACTCTTGCTGGTGAATTTGTATTCTAATTTCATCACTATTATTAAATGCTGATGCCACAATTGGTTGATGACTATGTACTTCAATTCGAGTTATAGCATCATTAACCACAATACTAGATGTAACATTTAATATGTTATTCATTTTTCCTTTTTTATCTGTAAATGTACACGTAAACCAAGAGAATTTAAAAATAATAAATTGTCTCTTGTTAATACTTTTTTGGTTGGTGAAAAACTGACTTCATGTGCTATTGTTTACATTCTTTTATAATCAATACCCATTTTTATGAAACTTTTTTAAAATGTAATCTAATAGTTATTTTTTCACCACGAAAATTTATAAGTTTTCCTTCTTGATCAATAATATTTATAGTAATATTGTTTACTACTTGAGTGTTCACAGGTAAATAAATCACATTTGATGGCACTTCATTAATTTTATATCCAGATTCAACTGTTGGATAAAATTCATGTAAAATATGTCCTGGAGAACCATTTTTATATGATCCTGTTATAATATTACATTCTATTAAAATTGCATTTACTTTAATAATATTTACAGGTAAATCACTCTCATATACTGTAAGAGTCATTTTGTTTAAAATCAATAGTAACAGTACTTACAAGTTCACATTTTAACGTATTATTATTCGCTTTCAAACTTATAAAAAAATTTTCCTTTCTTTTTTCTCTTATTATTTCATTAGTATAAAATTTGTTATCAGATATATATGAAGGATCACATAATTCTTTTTTTAAAATATTCTCTAAATTTTCAATCTCATATGATCCTACTGGTATTGAAAATATTTGAAAATCTTTATTTTTACTGTTTTTATTTTTATAATAAAATTTGTTGTTTGTTTCATCTATATTAGGTATTGAGTGATATGTTTCAAAACTAATTAAGCTCAGTACATATCCACCACTATTTAAATAAATTGAAGGAAAAAAAATTACACTTATTATAGAACTATTACCATCAAGTGTTACTGTCATTGAATCCATAATTAAACTAAATTAATTACTATTTTTTTGACTATTTATTAAAAATTTTAAACACAAATGACCACAACTATAAGAATAGAAATTTTGATAACGTTTATAATTATATTTAATTTTACAAGTTTGTCCTAAATAATTTATAATTTCCTTTGGTGGTGGTAAATTTCCAAAACTATCAAAATACTCCACATTTTTATTTTTCTTTATGTATGCAACCCATTATGTTCCAGGTCCTTGTTGAGAATCTAAATTTAATATTGCACTTTCATTTTTTAACGGTTTTTTAGGCAATTTATCTCTCATGAAAAAAATTAATATTATTATTATGAGCATATAATTTTAAATCTTCATCACTTAAGGCTTTTTTCGGCAGACTTTTTTTGTTTTTTGCGGTTTTTTTAATACCACCACCACCACCTTTATATGGTTTTAAATATAAACCTTTACCTAACGCTTTTCTGACACCATAAGAAGCAACAGAACTTACAGCGCCATCTGCTAAAGCTTTTGTAATTAAAGGAATGAACAGTGCTGGTAAAAATCCGCCATGTTTTGGTGTTTTTATTATGCGCTGTTTTTCACATTTTTCTTTTTTTTTTGTTTAAACCCATTCCAAGTTTTCTTTTTGCTTTCATAGCGTTTGTTACTGTCCAAGCTGCAACTTTTTCACCAAACGAAGAGTCCTTTAATTTTACTCTTTCCCACGCTCTTTCTTGTAATATCTTCACCGCTTTGTGTCTTTCTTCTAAATTATTAGATTTTGAATATGAAATATCATGTTCACGGCATGCAACATCTAATTTATTAATACCAATATTTCCATTTCTTAATCTTTTTTCTAATTTTGTACCAGGACTTCAGTATTGATAACCAGGTATATGTAATTCTATAGGTAAAGAATTAATTGCGTTAATAATCCACCACCATAGGTATATTTTAAATTTTGTGAATTAGTTTTTTGATGTGTAATCATTGAAATTCTTTTTAAGACTGAATATATATATATATATATATATATATATATATATATATATTATATATATATATATATATAAAGCTTTTATATTAAAATATAAAATGAAATAAATCAAATTATTAATTTTAATTAATTATTTTTACATTTTTATATAAATATAATATAATAAATAAATACAATAAAAAACATTATATAACATTTTTTTATTTATCCATGAGTTATGTGAATGATCGAATCCTAACCATTTAACAAATACTTGTGATCCTTTCCTTTTTAAAACTTTTTCAACTAAATATATATCTGAATACTGTGTTTTTTGTAATTCATGTTCATAAAATCCTCCTGCAAGAGGTTGCTCTAAATCTTCTTCTTCTTCTATAGCCCTACTATCCAAGATGGATAAACGCTTCATTTACTACTTCCCTCCATTCTTCTCTGTTTTTTGCTATATTTCTCCAGTTTGGGATTTTTAGCAGTTTCACGTCCTTCTCCACCTCTTCTTTCCATCTGCTTTTTGGCCGTCCCCTTGGTCTTGTTAGCATGGGTTTTGCATTGTATATTTTACTGACGTTTCTTGTGTCTTCCATTCGTGTTACTTGTCCTAGCCATCTAAGACGTTGTGTTTTGATGACAGTGATTATGTCTTTATCATCGAAAAGTTCTGCGATCTCGAAGTTCATTCTCGTTCTCCAGTAGCCGTTTTCGTTTTTTGCTCCAAAAATTCTACGTAGAATTTTACGTTCAAATATTCTTGGGACATTTTCATCCAATTTAGATATAGTCCAGGTTTCAGCTCTGTATATTACTACGGGTCTAATGATTGTTTTATATATATATATATATATATATATATATATATATATATATATATATATATATATATATATATATATATTAATTTTGACTGTTCTACTGGTATTTCTTGATTTTATAAGATTTAGAAAGCTATAATAGCATTTATTTCCCAGAATAATGCGCCTTTTAATTTCTTTACTGATGTTGTTTTTGTTGTTGATTGATGATCCCAGGTATGTAAATTCGTTAACTACTTCGTATGTGACGTTATTAAAGATTATATTTTGGGTATTAATATTATTTCTCGCCATGCTCATTATTTTAGTTTTATTTTCGTTAACATTAAGGCCGAATGATTTTGCTGAAATGTCAATTCTCGCCCAGATTTCTTCCATTTCTTGTAGATTTTTACATACTATGACTATATCATCCGCGTAAGCTAGGACAATATGCGCTTTTTGGAATATGGTTCTTTTAGTGTTAGCATGGGATTGTCTTAGTGCCATCTCCAGTGATATATTAAATAATAATGGTGCTAGCGCGTCTCCTTGTTTTAGCCCGGTGTTAGTCAGGAAAGGTTCTGAGGTATCACCTTGTACTCTTACCATAACTTCTTGATCTTCTGTGCAGATCTTGGCTAGGTGTATCAACTTTTCTGAGTATCCGAGTGTTTCCATAGCTACCCACAATTTTGATCTATTCACAGAGTCGTATGCGGTTTTGAAATCCACAAACATAAAGTATATTTTCAGGTCGTGTTCCCAGATGAAGGTGAAGTTAGCAGACGATTCGTAGCAGACGATCCGAGATTTAAGCGAGTGTGTGGCTGCCTTACGTTAAGCTTAACCATGGCCAACTCTATAGGCGCCGAGCAACGGTGCTTGATAATACACTCAAAATTTCAAATAAAAAACACTACACCGTACATTCTAAAGATATACCTTTTAAATAATATAATTAATAGTGAGTTTGTAAATAGGAATAGAATGGTATACAAAATTTTTGAATTCAATTTATATTTAAAATTAAAGAAGTATTATTTTATTGTTATAAACAATAGTCAGAGGATGAAATTTTGCATATAGTATGTCTACAACTTATTAAAATAGAGTTAGCATATATTTCCGACCACCGGTAGGGCATAGAAAAAGAATAAAAATCTAGAAATATGTATATTTTAATTTAATGAGGTATTATTTTCTTTGTTATATACAATAGTCAGAGGATGAAATTTTGCATATGGTATATCTACATAATACTTATTAAAATAGAGTAATCATATACGTCCTACTACCCGTAGGACATTGAGAATAAATAAAAATCCAGAAAAAAATGTATATCTTAGTTAAAAGAAGTATTATTTTCATTGTCATAAACAATAGTCAGAGGATGAAATTTTGTATATAGTATGTCTACATACTACTTATTAATATAGAGTAACCACCTACTCCCTACCAGCCGTAGGACATAGCAAAAATGTATATCTTAATTTAATGAAGTATTACTTTCATTGTTATAAACAATAGTCAGAGGTTGAAGTTTTGCATATAGTATGTCTATATACTACTTACAATAACAGAGTAACCATCTACTCCCTACCACCCGTGGGACATAGATAAAAATATATAAATCTAGAAAAAATGTATATCTTAAATTAATGAAGTATTATTTTCATTGTTATAAACAATAGTCAGAGGATGAAATTTTGTATATAGTATGCCTACAGACTACTTATTAAAATAGAGTAACCATCTACTACGTACCACCCGTAGGACATAGTGAAAAAAATAAAACTCCAGAAAAAATGTATATTTTAATTTAATGTAGTATTATTTTCATTGTTATAAACAATAATCAGAGGATGAAGTTTTGCATATAGTATGTCTACATACTACTTATTATAATAGAGTAACCATCTACTACCTACCACCCGTAGGACATAGAGAAAAAAATAAAAATCCAGAAAAAATGTACATCTTAATTTAATGAAGTATTATTTTCTTTGTTATAAACAATAGTCAGAGGATGAAATTTTTCATATTTTATGTCTACATACTACTTATTATAATAGAGTAACCAGCTACTCCCTACCACCCGTAGGACATAGCAAAAATGTATATCTTAATTTAATGAAGTATTATTTTCATTGTTATAAACAATAGTCAGAGGTTGAAGTTTTGCATATAGTATGTCTACATACTACTTATAATAACAGAGTAACCATCTACTCCCTACCACCCGTGGGACATAGATAAAAAAATAAAAATATAGAAAAAAATGTATATCTTAATTTAATGAAGTATTATTTTCATTGATATAAACAATAGTCAGAGGATAAAATTGTGCATATAGTATGTCTACATACTACTTATTAAAATAGAGTAACCATCTACTTCCTACCACCCGTAGGACATAGTGAAAAAAATAAAACTCCAGAAAAAATGTATATTTTAATTTAATGTAGTATTATTTTCATTGTTATAAACAATAGTCAGAGGATGAAGTTTTGCATATAGTATGTCTACATACTTCTTATTATAATAGAGTAACCATCTACTACCTACCACCCGTAGGACATACAGAAAAAAATATAAATACAGAAAAAATGTACATCTTAATTTAATGAAGTATTATTTTCTTTGTTATAAACAATAGTCAGAGGATGAAATTGTGCATATAGTATGTCTACATACTACTTATTAAAATAGAGTAACCATCTACTTCCTACCACCCGTAGGACATAGTGAAAAAAATAAAACTCCAGAAAAAATGTATATTTTAATTTAATGTAGTATTATTTTCATTGTTATAAACAATAGTCAGAGGATGAAGTTTTGCATATAGTATGTCTACATACTTCTTATTATAATAGAGTAACCATCTACTACCTACCACCCGTAGGACATACAGAAAAAAATAAAAATCCAGAAAAAATGTACATCTTAATTTAATGAAGTATTATTTTCTTTGTTATAAACAATAGTCAGAGGATGAAATTTTGTATATAGTATGTCTACAGACTACTTATTAAAATAGAGTAACCATCTACTCCCTACCACTCGTAGGACATAGTGAAAAAAATAAAACTCCAGAAAAAATGTATATTTTAATTTAATGTAGTATTATTTTCATTGTTATAAACTATAGTCAGAGGATGACGTTTGCATAAAGTATGTCTACATACTACTTATTATAATAGAGTAATCATCTACTACCTACCACCCGTAGGACATAGAGAAAAAAATAAAAATCCAGAAAAAATGTATATTTTAATTTAATGAAGTATTATATTTATTGTTATAAACAATAGTCAGAGGATGAAATTTTGAATATAGTATGCCAACATACTACTTATTGTAATAGAGTAAAATTCTACTCCCTACCACCCGTAGGACATAGAGAAAAAAATAAAAATCTAGAAAAAATGTATATCTTAATTTAATGAAGTATTATTTTCATTGTTATAAACAATAGTCAGAACATAAAATTGTGCATATAGTATGCCTACGTACTACTTATTAAAATAGAGTAACCATCTACATCCTACCACTCGTAGGACATAGTGAAAAAAATAAAACTCCAGAAAAAATGTATATCTTAATTTAATGAAGTATTATTTTCATTGTTATAAACAATAGTCAGGGGATGAAGTTTTGCATATAGTATGTCTACATACTACTTATTATAATAGAGTAATCATCTACTACCTACCACCCGTAGGACATAGAGAAAAAAATAAAAATCCAGAAAAAATGTATATTTTAATTTAATGAAGTATTATATTTATTGTTATAAACAATAGTCAGAGGATGAAATTTTGAATATAGTATGCCAACATACTACTTATTGTAATAGAGTAACCATCTACTACCTACCACCCGTAGGACATAGAGAAAAAAATAAAGAGAGTATATAAATACTCCTAATTTATTGGCTTATTATTAAAATATCTGCAAAAATATATTACAATTTTACTAGATGCAAAATTTCACCTTCTCATTATTGCTTATAACAATAATGATAATACTGCATTAAATTGATATACATTTTTTCTGGATTTTTATTTTTTCTCTATGTCGTACGAGTGGTAGGAAGTAGATGGTTATTCAATTTTAATAAGTGGTATGTTGACATACTATATGCAAAATTTCTTCCTCTGACTATTGTTTGTAACAATGAAAATAATATTTTATTAAATTAAGATGTATATTTTTTCTGGATTTTTATTTTTTTCTCTATGTCCTACGGGTGGTAGGTAGTAGATGGTTACTCTATTACAATAAGTAGTATGTTGGCATACTATATTCAAAATTTCATCCTCTGACTATTGTTTATAACAATAAATATAATACTTCATTAAATTAAAATATACATTTTTTCTGGATTTTTATTTTTTTCTCTATGTCCTACGGGTGGTAGGTAGTAGATGATTACTCTATTATAATAAGTAGTATGTAGACATACTATATGCAAAACTTCATCCTCTGACTATAGTTTATAACAATGAAAATAATACTACATTAAATTAAAATATACATTTTTTCTGGAGTTTTATTTTTTTCACTATGTCCTACGGGTGGCAGGATGCAGATGGTTACTCTATTTTAATAAGTAGTATGTAGACAGAATATATGCACAATTTTATTCTCTGAGTATTGTTTATAACAATGAAAATAATACTTCATTAAATTAAGATATACATTTTTTCTAGATTTTTATTTTTTTCTCTATGTCCTACGGGTGGTAGGTAGTAGATGGTTACTCTATTATAATAAGTAGTATGTAGACATACTATATGCAAAACTTCATCCTCTGATTATTGTTTATAACAATTAAAATAATACTACATTAAATTAAAATATACATTTTTTCTGGAATTTTATTTTTTTCACTATGTCCTACGGGTGGTAGGGAGTAGATGGTTACTCTATTTTAATAAGTAGTCTGTAGACATACTATATACACAATTTCATCCTCTGACTATTGTTTATAACAATGAAAATAATACTTCATTAATTTAAGATATACATTTTTTCTAGATTTTTATATTTTTATCTATGTCCCACGGGTGGTAGGGAGTAGATGGTTACTCTGTTATTATAAGTAGTATATAGACATACTATATGCAAAACTTCAACCTCTGACTATTGTTTATAACAATGAAAGTAATACTTCATTAAATTAAGATATACATTTTTGCTATGTCCTACGGCTGGTAGGGAGTAGGTGATTACTCTATATTAATAAGTAGTATGTAGACATACTATATACAAAATTTCATCCTCTGACTATTGTTTATAACAAAGAAAATAATACATCATTAAATTAAGATGTTCATTTTTTCTGGATTTTTATTTTTTTCTCTATGTCCTACGGGTGGTAGGTAGTAGATGGTTACTCTATTACAATAAGTAGTATGTTGGCATACTATATTCAAAATTTCATCCTCTGACTATTGTTTATAACAATAAATATAATACTTCATTAAATTAAAATATACATTTTTTCTGGAGTTTTATTTTTTTCTCTATATCCTATGGATGGTAGGGAGTAGTTGGTTACTCTATTATAATAAGTAGTATGTAGACATACTATATGCAAAACTTCAACCTCTGACTATTGTTTATAACAATGAAAGTAATACTTCATTAAATTAAGATATACATTTTTGCTATGTCCTACGGCTGGTAGGGAGTAGGTGGTTACTCTATATTAATAAGTAGTATGTAGTACTATATACAAAATTTCATCCTCTGACTATTGTTTATGACAATGAAAATAATACTTCTTTTAACTAAGATATACATTTTTTCTGGATTTTTATTTATTCTCAATGTCCTACGGGTAGTAGGAGGTATATGGTTACTCTATTTTAATAAGTATTATGTAGATATACCATATGCAAAATTTCATCCTCAGACTATTGTATATAACAAAGAAAATAATACCTCATTAAATTAAGATATATATTTTTTCTGGATTTTTATTCTTTTTCTATGCCCTACCGGTGGTCGGAAATATATGCTTACTCTATTTTAATAAGTTGTAGACATACTATATGCAAAATTTCATCCTCTGACTATTGTTTATAACAATAAAATAATACTTCTTTAATTTTAAATATAAATTGAATTCAAAAATTTTGTATACCATTCTATTCCTATTTACAAACTCACTATTAATTATATTATTTAAAAGGTATATCTTTAGAATGTACGGTGTAGTGTTTTTTATTTGAAATTTTGAGTGTATTATCAAGCACCGTTGCTCGGCGCCTATAGAGTTGGCCATGGTTAAGCTTAACGTAAGGCAGCCACACACTCGCTTAAATCTCGAATCGTCTGCTACGAATCGTCTGCTAACTTCACCTTCATTGTTCCCAGCACTTCTCCATTGTTTGCCGTAGGTAGAAAATATTGTCGGTTGTGGATCTCTCTTGTCGAAAACCTGCTTGGTAGTCCCCGATGATATGTTCTGTTAAAATTCTCAGTCTTTGGTAGAGGATGTACGAGAAGATCTTGTACGCTGTATTTAGTAGAGATATACCACGGTAGTTTTCACATCTTGATGTGTCTCCTTTTTTGTGTATGGGTTGTATGATGGTATGTTTCCACTCTTGAGGCATGGCTTCGTTCTCCCATGTATTTTTGATAATTTTGTGTAATCTTGTGATAAGTTCCTCGCTTTGTATCTTCAGGAGTTCGGGCGCGATTGTGTCGTATCCTGCTGCTTTGTTTGAATTGAGAGTTTTGATTGCGTCTCTTATTTCTTCTTCCGTTGGGGGTGATGATGAATTTTGTTGCGACTCTGTGATCTGTTGTGTAGCACGTTCGATCGTGCTTTCGTTCATGTTTTCATTTTCATTTTCTGTCGTTTCTTTGTTAAGTAGGTTTTTAAAATGGGTTTTCCATCTGTTTACTATTGCAGCGTTATCATTTATTAGCGTTCCGTCAGTGTCTCTTATTATGGTATTTCGTGATTTAAACGATCTCCTGGAGCTGTTAACTAGTCTGTAGAATTCTCGCACCTGTTTTTTGTTGTACTGCGTTTCTATTTGTGCCAGTTCGTTCGTTTGCATTTGTCTTTTCTTATTTCTCATAACTTTGAAGGCTTCTTTTCTCTTTCTTTTGTATTCTTCGTTGTTGGCCCTTGTATTTCTTTGTATGAATTTTGCTCTGGCTTCATTTTTCTCCTTTATTGCTTTTCTGCAGTCTTCATCAAACCAGTTCTTCGTGTTCGTTTTTCTTTGTATGCCAAGATGTCTTTCGGCGCAATCTTTTATGGTTTCCTCTATTGTCTTCCAGTTACAATCTGTAATACTGTTTTGATCTGTATCGGTTATGAGGTTTTCTTTTATAACTTCCTCTTTTAGTTTTTCGATGTTGTATCTTTTGATTGTTTTTCTGTTTTGGTGATCTCCATTTGATATTCGGTATCGTATTTTTATTTTCACCAGATAATGATCCGAGTCGATATTAGCCCCTCGATAGGCTCTTATGTCGAGGATGCTTGATGCGTGTCTATTACCAATCAGGACGTGGTCTATTTGGTTTTCTGTTTGACCATCAGGTGATCTCCATGTCCCCAGATGTATATTTTTGTGAGGGAATTGTGTGCTTCTTATAATAATATTTCTTGAGATTGCGAAGTTTATTAGTTTTAATCCATTTTCGTTTGACACATCGTGCTTGCTGTGTATACCTATTGTAGGACGATATATACTTTCTTTCCCGATTTTAGAATTAAAATCGCCAGCGATAATAACTATATCATATCGGGGTATTTTATCTAGCGTGTTTTCTAGTTTGGAGTAGAATTCTTCTTTTTCTTCTTCTCCCTTGTCTTCTGTTGGTGCGTGGGCATTTATAATTGAAATGTTTTGGTATTTTCCTTTGAGTCTTATTGTGCACAAACGCTCACTTATAAGTTGGTAGTCTAATATAAACTTCTGTGTTCCTTTGTTTATAACAAATCCAGTTCCAAACATACCTTGTTTCGCCTTGGTGTGGTAGAAAGTACTATCTCGTTGTTGTAGTACACCGTTATCTGGCCATCTGGTTTCTTGTACCGCTAGAATATCTATATGGTATTTGATCATTTCTTCTTTCAGTTCTTGAACTGCTCCAGGTTTATACAGGGTTCTAACGTTCCAAGTACCTATGTTTATGCAAATTGCCCGTGTCCGTAGCTTAAGTCGTTTCCTATTTTTCCGTCCATTCCGAGGCCTGTGTAAAGGTTCCTGAATCAGGTTGCTCTAAATAATCTTTTAATTTATAAGTTGCAGGATTTGTTATGTGTACTTTTGAAATGTTAAATATTTCAGTTGACCAATTAGGAGTATAAGCTTTTTCAAAAACACTTTTCATTTTTGAAATTCTAACAAAATCACCAATTTTAAATTTTGCATGACCACATATTTTTAAATTATTATAAGTGGTATTTAATAGAAATTTTTTATTTTTATTATTTACCTCTATAGGTCGCATTCTTATAGTTTTATGTTTTGTATTATTGTATGTTTTAATTAACTTTGGTAAAATATCAATCCACTTATATGAACCACGTAAACTAAATTCATGTCACATTTTATTTTTTAACGCTCTATTAAATTTTTCCACAACACTTGCTTTTAAATTGCTAAAAGTTGAATAGTGATTTATTTTATATTTTAACATTAAATTTTTAAAATTACTATTGTAAAATTCTTTCCCATTATCAGTTTGCAAATTTTTAGAAATTCTTTTTTCTTTAAGAATATTTCCTAATGCTTTTGTAATTACATCACCAGATTTATTTTTTACTGGTTTCGCCCACGCATATTTCGAAAATGTATCTATTACAGTTAGCATATATTTATAATTTTTATTTTCATTTCCATATGGTATCATTTCCACAAGATCAGCTTGCCACAAATCATCAATTCCTTTTGTTATTACTCTACGTCTTGGATAGTTTTTTCGAGCTGGTTTATGGAGTTTTTCCACAACTTGTCGCTTAGACAGTATTATTTTATTTTCTTTTAAATACCTCTTTTTCTAAAGTTTTTATAGCTTTTAATAATTCTTCTTCTGTTTTAAACTTTTTCTCAAATGGTTTAATTTTTTCTTCTAATAATTTATTTATTTTTGTTTCTAAATTATTTAGTTCACTAACAACGTAAAGTTTGTTAGCTGTGTTAGTAGGATCAGTTGGTGGTAAAGTTTTTATAGCTGTTAATTCATCTTTTGTTTTAAACTTTTTCTCAAATGGTTTAATTTTTTCTTCTAATAATTTATTTATTTTTATTTCTAAATTATTTAGTTCACTAACAACATAAAGTTTGTTAGCTGTGTTAGTAGGATCAGTTGGTGGTAAAGTTTTTATAGCTGTTAACAATTCATCTTTTGTTTTAAACTTTTTCTCAAATGGTTTAATTTTTTCTTCTAATATTTTATTTATTTTTGTTTCTAAATTATTTAGTTTATTATCAACATATAATTTGTTAGCTGCATTACTAGGAGCAATTGGTGTTTTAACATTTCCAATATTTTTTAATTTTGCATCAAAGATGTAATCATTTTAATTTTTTTTAAAAAGAATAAAGCTAAAATTTAAATAGTTTTCTATGTCTATTATTCTTTTGTCAACATATTGTTTAGTAACAATATCAGTAGAATTTGAAGGAATATTAATATTTACAATTTGTTTTCCATCAAAATCAATTCTACCATTTTCATCCAATTGAATAATTTCGTGTTTTTCACTTTTTTTCCTTTTTAAAGAATAGCGTCCAAATTTGTTAACACTCATATTAAATATGAATATTAATATATTATATTTGCTTCTTTTAATTCTTCAATAATTGAAGTTATTTCATTATCATGACCTGTGTGCCCACTTTGTTTAGATGCCAACAATAATCGCAATCTACTGACTAGTTCATTTGGATCATCCCAGTATATAATACGTTTATAATTTGAAAAGTTTAAATTTGTTGGTAATAAACCCGAACCTGTAGGAGAATATTTTACTGTTTTTTTTCTTTTTCTTAATGATAATCGTCTTTTGTCATCAACAAAATGTGGTTTTAATATATTAAGATATTTAAATAAACTTGAATATTCATATTTATCTAATTCAGTATAATCTACAGAATTTTTTTAAAAGATTAATTCATAAAGACCTTTTGTACCTTCATATTCTTTTCCATCTAATAATATATCATTTTTGTCCATTTCCACATTCTTTTTAAATGTACCATCTTTGGCTAATTTTATACCATATTCTTTATAAATATCTTTATCTTTATTTAAAAATTTTATTAAATATTCGTGCCCCAAATCTCCTAATTTTAATTTTAAATTTACCATTTCCTCTTCCTTGAGGATTCAAAGCTTCTTTTGCTTGTGAAATTGGAGAAATATCTGGATTTGTCTCATGAATATTTTCATAATTTTCAATTTAATATTTGAACTTCCCTTGGTATCTAAATCATAATTTAAAACTTTTCTTACATTTGTTTTCTTCGTTATTATTGGAGATTTGTTTTCCTTTTCCACGTCATTTTCTTGTTGCATTTTTTTTATTTCATTTTTGTTTGAATTTTTTACCAATTCCACTGAATACGTAATATATTCTTTAAGCGGATTTGTTATAGGTTTAAAAGTTTCTTGTAATACTGCTTCAGTATCCATTTTATTATGTTTCAATGCATTAAATTTTTCTTTTAATACTTTACTTACTTTTATTATTTCTTGAATAGTATTTTTATATTTTTTATTACTCATTTTATATTAATTCGTTTTAAACAGAATCAAGTTTAAGAAATTTATCCAATCCCTTTCGATAGCGACCTTCTATCTCACTATCTTTATCTATAACTGCGACCCCATATTTATCTTTCCAACAATTTATACAAAATTTTTGAAATTTGTTAAATGACATATCGTCGGTTTGGAAGAAGACTGTCATAACTAAAAATTAATAGATTTCCAGGAGAGGCATTTCAAAATTTGCAAAATGTTAAAACATTCATATCCCCACTGGTATAAATAATAGGAACAAGCGGCTCTATGTAGGATTGATAAGCATATTAAACTATATTTGAGACTAATAATTTTGAACTTATTTAAACTTGCAACCCCCATTTACAGGCCTTATTTACATATGTAACAGTCTTGCCTAAAAAAATAGTTTATTCTTTAATATCAATTTATGGAACAAAATCTGGTTTTTAGGGTATTTTGGGTACTGCCACAAAAAATTTGAAAAAACAAAATTAAAAATTTATTCTGCACAAAATAAAAACTACAAATTTTTATTAAAATCTAAATAACTTTTAACTCAATTATCCCTTTCTTCTTGGCCTCTGCTATACCTACTTTGTTCTTATACGCCCTTTTCAGTGACAGTGAATTATATTCTGTTTTCTGGCTTCTCAAAATATGACTGTATTCACCAAAACTCTGAATACAAACTGAGGCACTTTTTTAAATGTGGCACTATTCCATATTAAGAGCGACACTTCTACGATAACAGTCAAGGCACAACTTATATGTGACGGTCTTATACAGAATGGCAGTATAAAATTGCG
This sequence comes from Ophonus ardosiacus, assembly GCA_943142095.1. NCBI lineage: Eukaryota > Metazoa > Arthropoda > Insecta > Coleoptera > Carabidae > Ophonus > Ophonus ardosiacus. Next base: position 22,564,758 of record OW964833.1, on the reverse strand, counting down.
GGAAAGACAGACTGTTACAAATGACATCTAGCGATTTCTTCACGAGTTACAACTTGTGCCTGTCTTCCACATAAATATATTGACAATGAGTAGTAGTTTGACATTAAAATCTCAAATATGACGATTTTTGAGTTGTGACGGTCTTCTTCCAAACCGACGATATATGTGTTTATATGATCATCATATATATATGTTGTAAATTTGTTTTATCTTGTTTAAACAATATAATAAAATTAGCATTATCTCTAATTAAATGTTTAGGTACTTTCGCATAGGTTTGAGCCAAATAAAATGAATCCACAGAATTATGTCTTTTCATTGAAAAAAAATCTCTCATACAATCTTGTTTATCACATATTACGTCATCAAAAATTATAGCAGAAAATAATTTTGCTTCAGATGGTTTTATAACATCGCTGTTTTCATTATAAGAACAAAAACCCATACTATTTACTTTTGAAATACATTTTTATAAAAATTTATATTTCGGTTGTTGCAATAATTTAGAGTAAATGTTTTTAAACTTTAATCCATTTGCATGTGTAAGCAAACTAATTAAAATATTTGTTTTTCCACAATTACTTGGTCCTACGATTATACATCTTGCACTATTTGGTAATAAATCACTATGTTTTCTAACTATTTTATTTGATTGTATAATATCAAAGTTGTTTACACAGAAACGTTGTTTTTGCCTCACAAATTTCATATTGACTATTAAGCAAGCAGTAAATAGTAGTATTTTATGCATTATTTATATAAAAATGTAAAAATAAATAATTAAAATAAAAAAATACAAAATAAATTATTTTATTTAATATCCTAGTCAATAATTATAATGTCTGAGACTGGTAATGTAATTGAGTAATGTCCCCATGGCAAAGTATTTATTGTTCCTTCCTCTATATAACGTTTATCGTCATTAGCACTTAATGTTAATTTATTTTGTTCAATTGAAAAAATATTATGATTTTTAGAAACAATATTATTTTATTTCTTAAACATTTTTGTTTTATTAAAAAGAGTATTTTTGTAATCCTGTATAGTTAAATTTTTTGTAACAGTTCCTGAAATTCCTTTTCCTTTTGCCTTGAAGTTTCTAAAGTAAAAGAATACATTTTTGCACGCAATCCTGCAAATTCAGTCATAATTAATCGGGAATTCTCATGTTTAAATAACGCCACCACCTTTTTATTAACTTGTGGTATTGAATATACATTATTAGGTGCATAGTCAGATTATCAAAAAGGTATATACCTTCTTTAATATATTTCTATGGATCATTGTTAACAAATTTGTAAATAAGTGAATCTGTGTCCACGTATATAATTTTGAAGAGGAGTATTTTTTTCTTTATGTAATTGTAGTGAAAATTATACATTAAAATTTTTGAAATGTTTAAAATAGGCATTCCCACATATATTGGTTTATTAAATTTAATTTTAAGTTTGCTTAATTCAATAGAAACCAAATTTTCAGTAATTGGTATAAATTTTTTAAAATTTGGTTTTGCAACTAATTTTCGTGCACCTCCTCTCGCATCCCATTTTGAAACAAATTTTATGTCCCGTCTATTATGAATATTTTCCATCGACTTTCCAAAAACCGCGTTATTTATAAGTTTGAAAAAAAATTTTTCAAATTCATTTTTCGCAACTTTTCTAAAATTGGTATTTTTGTCAATATAATCTTTCAGCCAAAAGGACTGTTTAAATTTTATTACCCGATGAATTTTAATCAGTTTTAAGCCCAATTGTAAAGCCTGTTTTAAATTTCTATGGATATTTTTTTTATCGTATAATGTAGTCAAAAGTTTATTTGTTTTTGAATTTGGAGGTGCACGTTGTTCGGAACACAGTGGAAAGTCTGTGTGTATCATGTAGGTGTGAAGGATACTCCAAGTCAGCCTCAAAAATGTAACCGTCATGTTCATTGCCTTGTATAGTTATAATATCAAAAGTTTCAATTTCTTCATTCGATAACCATTTAAATTGGCTGTGGGGCAAACATTGTGTCATTGCCCATCCGTACAAGTTGCATGCATCGAAGTATAAAAGATAACTATTCGGCTCTTCTGGATTGTATGATGTCATATAACGATTGTTGGCTTTAGCATACCGAGTGGTACACTGACAAAAATCACCACGAATACCACGTTCAATATTTTTAGCATGGCATTCCACGTTAAGCCTACAAAATATAATATTTTATATAATATATAATATAATTTAAAAATGCTATTTACCTGGAGTTGTATAATAATGTACGGGGTCTAAGCAATATGTTTTTAAACAAATATTTCTAAAGTTTTCAAAAACATCAGCTAACAATAGTACATCAGTTTGTATGTATAACTCCATATTATCCCCCAAGTTCCATCCCATTAACCCATTTAGAAAAGGATACATATTTTTCCTCGTTAGTGGGAATTAAATTAATTCTTTCCTCACTTACTCCCAATTCTCTCACCAGTAGGTGGCTGTCGTATCTACTTAAATTGTGAAAAAATATTCGTATGTAATTAGGCAATTATAATTTAAATTGCACTCGTTGTGAGCGGCTCTACGATATTTACCTACAATAATTATTATTAAGTTATTTTATCGTTATTAAAACAGTTTATAAACTCACCAGATAAGTGACAGTGGTCTCTAACTTTATGTTCTAAATTTTTCAATTTTTTTTGACAAATATGACAAATTTCAGTTTGGTTAAAATTTTCCCAATCTTCATCTTGCATGTCAATAGGTGCGCTGTTTTTATAAAATATTTGCACCATTTGCACAACACCTTCCAAACGATTCATAAACAATTAAGATGCTTCAGGACATCGAAATGATTCGTAAAAGGATAAGGAATCATCGTATGAACAAACTACTTGGTATGCAACAGCACATGGAATATGGTTCTGGTATGCATTTGTGTACCAGCTGGATTTGGTTGGCAAGTATCAATAGGAAGAGTCAAACATTCAAAATCGGCATAAATGACAAAAGGATGACGTTCTTTATTCAACCATTTTTCATCTTCACCCGGCATTTAAATTTTTACAGCATCAACGTATGCAGTCATCAACATGACAGTCTAAAAGATTTTTTGTACCAAAATACTGAAGACACCGATCACAAATAAATTTTTGAATCTTTTTTTTTGATAATTGCGATGATAATAGTCGAGATAAAGATTTTATCCATGCATAATGTGCTTGTTCGTCCTTTTTAAAATAAAGAAGGTTAAAATGAGAAATACATTTATTTTTAGTAAAATGTAGGGGTCCAACAACATCATAATTTCTTAATTTAGAATTGTACTCTAACTCATATACATTAATTGACACAATATTCTGTTTCTCAAATTTTGAAATATCTGCTAATAGAATAGGAAAATGTATGCCCGAGAAATTAAAAATTTCATTATAATTTTGGGGATATTTTGATGTTTTTCCTGCATGAACATCTGCGGAATACATGGCTGCAAGGAGCGACCAGATAAAACACTTCTCATCGTAATTTTTTATATTTATTACAGCTTTTTTGTTTTTTATATTTTCAGAAAGATCAATGTATGAAGAACCACCGCTATTTGTTGCATCAAATTTTGAAATATTTACCTAATAAAGTTATTTATATTAAATATATTATATAAATAAAAAATAAAATATTAACTTGTAAATAAATTATAGCATTTAATGCTTTACCACTGTCTCGTTCTTGAAACTCCGGCATTAGGTTTATTATGGGCTTTTTCACATTTTTTGAATAGGTACCATGTTATAAAGTCATCCCCCAGAGTTATTAGAGCCATTTTTGACTGATGACACATTTCTGTTAAATGTTCTTCTTCACCCTTTTTAATTTTATATTCATACACTAAATTATAATTTAGTTTTACTGGTGATTTATAATTAAATATAAATTCAGCCACTTTTTCTATTAAAATAAATGTACATGCATTTAAACACTTTATAGGATCTAAATAATTTTCATTATTCAAAATTTTTCCACAAAATATACGTTTTTTAAATGAAGAAGCAATATCTTTCCACAAAACCATTTTAAAACTTATAAAAACAATGTGAGAAACAATGCGAGGAAGAGTTTTATTTCAACTACATGTTATACGAACAAATGTAATATGTATACAGCGTTATCGCTGAACACCCGTACAGATCACAATATCACATCAACATCCAGCGAAAATTCTTGAAATAAATTTATCACCGACATTTTATATCAGCAAACATTCTGTACTTGTTAATAAAACATTATCGCCAAAAACACATGCAGATACAGTATCACATTGCATGCATATAATTTAATACAAATATACATAATTTTATTTTCTGGTTGTATAAACAATAATTCTTACCAAACTCCAAGTTTGTACATTACTCCTTATATTTAAAATTTCTCACCTATAACGTTAACAAACCAATAACGTCATTCCTTGTGTGATGTAAACATATTTAAATAAAAATGTATAAAAATGTTACTCATTTATCTGTAACAGGAAATGTTATCTCTTTAAAATTAATCTTTAAGCAAACTTCAACATATTCAAATAAAAATGTATGAAAATATTACTTATTTATCTGTAACAGGAAATGTTATCTCTTTATGCATTAATAATAAATTAATTTTATAAAATTATAAATTTATTGTAAAAATAACACTACCATCGTAGCTACGCCCCCAAATTAGTGGGAAAAGACCCTCCTTTCAACACCCTTTAAGAAATATTAAGAAAACGTAGCATGCAAAATAAATAAATTTTTCTCTAGCAGGAAATGCTATCTCTTTATGTAATAATAATGAATTAATTTTATAAAATTATAAATTTATTCTAAAAATAACACCCCCATCGTATTCTACACCCCCGATTTAATGGAAAAAGACACCAAACTCAATACCCTTCAAAAATAATAAAAAACGTCTTAAAAAAATCTTAAAAATTAATAAAAACGTCTTGAAGAAATCTTAAGAACTGATAACAACGTCTTGAAAAAATCTTACAAACTGATAAGAACATCTTGAAGAAATCTTAAGAACTCTTGAAAACCATCTTCAAGATGTACTACAAATCTCAAGATTCCATAAGAACGTTGTGACACAAGAGAGAAACGGCTACTTACCGTATCACATACACATAAGTTGAGCACCGGTAACTCACGGGTTTCGGGCGGAAGCTGAGGTCGGGGTTCGAAGAATAAGATTGTGGTGGATAGTAGCCCAACTGACAAAATGACCCAGGCCAATGCCTCTGCAAAACTTTGAATACCACAAATTTACTTTTCGGGGCGCCAACACCTTCAAAAAGGATAAACCTCGAGAGGAAACAAACAAATAAAATGAAATGTTTAATTTAGAAAAACAAATTTACAATTTTTAAAAAAGTTTTGCAAATTAAAAATGGCAAAAAATATACCAGAACGGGAGGCAGTACAGGGAATCGTGTAGCTAACGCTGGTGGATGGCGGCACTGAACCCTTGGTCAAGACTTGGAGCAACGGACAGGCGCACCTCCTTCGGGAAGCTCAGCGATGACTGTCCTGGATGGAGCAGCAACGACAAAATGGAGGTAAACCTCGGTCTCTGTGTTCGTCGAAAAGTACACCCAATTGTGGGATTTGTCTACTCCCTGGTGATCAGCCAGTTCGTTGAAGGACAGTATGCTGCCTCTCGGAGGTCGCTGGAGGAGCTCGTCTTGCTTTCGATGTCCAACGCTCCGCAAGGTTAACGTCCAGACCAAGGGTCAGTCCGACCACCACAGCCACTAACTTCCCTACAAAAATAAACTCCGTAGTACTTTGTACAGGCAAAATTACAAAGACCCTGAAGGGGTGGATACTGAACAAAAATCATACAATCAGAATTCCGACTCCTGCACTCCGACCGGAAGTTATACAAGTCAAAAAAAATTGTAATAAATTTTTGCAAAAGTTAAAAAGTTTAAAAAAGCTAAAGTACAGTAAAAATGATGAATGAATATACAGTACAAAACAAAAAAAAACGTCACAAAGTAGGACAAGGGTAAAGTTTGACTGCAGTTCAAAAGAAAATTTACTTAACGAGCGTACAAAACCCAAATATCATTTTTTCCGCCAAGACTTGCGACAAATCAAAACAACGGAGCCGTCCCCAAAAACAGATTTGAATTGCGGAAAACAAAATAGGCGCCGAAAAAATAATCTCACAAAAACAAGACTTTGTACCTCACGCTCAACTAAATTTACAATCCTGATGGTCAATTTTTTTTCGCTGGGGCTCGCAACAAATCAAAAATAAAACGGGGCCATCCCCAAAACAGACTTGTATCGCGACAAAATAAAAGTAGCGCAGAAAAATAAATCCGACTTTATAAAAGGAAGCAACGTCCGATTCGTGGATCCAACACGATTAAACAAGATGGCCGTCAATCGCACCATTTACATTACGTTCACACAGGATAAGGACAGGGTGGTGAATGGGTGAAATTTTAAGCAAAATTATTACAAGTTTTAAAGCAAAAAAAAATTGAAAGTGTCTAACTGGACACTGAGATAACCAAGAACCAACGGTTAACAGGTTTAATAAAAATTTAAACATAATATTACTATAATGGAAAAATACAAAAAAATGTAGGGGTGCTATGACCCGGGGGAACTGAAACTACAAGGTAAAGTAGTTTAAAGTACTTTAAACAGTTTACTACGTTATTTTCGACTATAAAAAATCATAAATTTTGACAATATTTTAACATCCCAATAAGTCGAAAGAAAATTTTATTAGAATTTTGAAGCACAGAAACAGTGAGTGCTAGATAAAAAGAAACACTCACTGTAAGGTGAACCACAGGGACACACGGCTAATCACAGCAACACGTGGTCCATAAAAACTATTAAAAATCTCAACAAATACTTCAACAAAACTCAGAAAATGCGTTTCGAGTACTCACCCATACAGTAATTGTAGAACTCAGCAAACAACACCAAAAATATCAATATAAAATGTGAAATACAGAAGTTAAACGAAAACTCAAATATAACACTTAAAGTTTTTGCCAAGGTGCCAAAAAAATTTAAACGCCCACGGCGTGCTCAATAAAAGGGGTGCTCACTCAGAGGCCGATTGTCCGTCACGCATCGCTATTTATAAAAAACTCCTATCGCAAAATATGCGAACTAATAACTAATTTGACGAAATAATTTTCACAGTAAACGAACAGTAATAGCTCACAATAAATATGAAAATACCATTAAATAAAGATAGCAATTAAAATAAATTCAAAATAGCATCGGTAACAATTGAAAAATAAAATAAAGTAATAAAATATTTCAACAGCGGTTGCAGCGTGAACTAACAGCAGTAAATAAACTAATGAACAGTGGCTCTACCGTTTCATTTAGCGAGCGACCATTACAAAAATTGCTCGGTAGATTTTAGTGATTTTACTAAGAAATTTTTTTGTCACGATCTACACCAGTGACGTTGCAAAACATCACAACACTATAACATCACCATCGTGTATTACGTCACAAAAATTCTTATCTTTAAAATCTAGGCAACCATCTTGTTGGTTCACGTCACAAAATCCTTATCTCGTGACGTCATCAATTCTTATGTGACGTCATCATCAAGATCATTGTTAGATGTAATGATTTTTTTCAGATAAAAGTATCTGCCTCAGTTCAGGTAACATTGGTTGTGAGGAATTAAGTGATCATGATTGTATTTATAGTGTTCTTAATTTTCGAAAAACATCAAAATCTGATAAAAAAAAAAATTGCGTACAAGAACTTTGACCTAGAATATTTTCTTTCCGATTGCGCGTTAGTGAACTGGAATCATATTATTTATGTTAACGATATTAATGACAAAGTTAAATTTCTTAATGAGAATATTACTTGTTTATTTAATAAACAGGTACCTCAAAAAGAAATTGTCACTAATAAGCAGTTTACTCCTTGGATAACCCCGGTTATCAAAATTTTGCAGAGAAAACGTAATAAAGCTCTTACACATTACAAGAAATTTAGAACTCAAGCAAAATTAGAATATTATAAGCAATTAAGGAATTTAACAACAGCTGCAATTAGGAGAGAAAAACATGCGTACTTAAATCATAATATAAATAATTCAATTAAATATTCCAGTAAACTTTGGTCCAATCTAAAACAAATAGGTGTTAATAACATTTCTCAAAATAATATTTGCCAGAAAGATTTCAAACCACATGAATACGGACTTTATCTTTTAGATCAGGTAGGCACAATTAATATAAATCCTAATACTAATTTTTTTTTAACAATAATAAGTTTTCAAATACACACACAAATTCCTTTAATTTCACTTGTGTGGATAATAAAAAAAATAGAATCCATTTTGAATAATTTAAGGTCCAATGCAATTTTAACTGATGGAATATCCTGTAAAATGATTATTTTTATTGTTCCTGTAATAATAAATTATATTACGCACATTATTAATACTAGTTTGTTAACAGGAACAGTTCCCGATTATGGAAATTAGCACTTGTGAAACCTATTCCTAAAAATAACAATTCCTCCACTTTTAATGACATGCGTCCTATAAGTATACGAGCCCAAATTCATAATAGTTGGACTAGTAATTACTTTTTCACATTTTCTAAATAAAGTGGTAAATACGACAAACACACAAGAGTTTAAAATTTTTTTTTTTTTTATGTAATTTGAAGTAACATCTTATTAACTTGATATTATAATTACTTAATTTTATTTCTTAAAATTAACAAAAATATATGAGTCTACACAAAACTAGAACACGTCATAATTGTTGGACTATTTACAAACTAGCAAAAAATTTGACAATATTTTTATATTAATACTTAGTTACATCTCCTTTTGATGCAATTACTTCTAATATGCGCTTTTGCATCGAATTTACAAGATTTTGACAGAATTCTGGAGTAAAATTGTTCCAGATAGCTCTTAATTTATACTTTAACTCTTGCTTTGTGCGTGCTGGATCTTTTCTTAATTCTTTCTTCATTTTCCCCCAGAGTGTCTCTATTGGAGACAGATCTGGACTTGATGATGGCCATTTCAACAAAGGAATATTATTATCTTCAATCCATTTCTTAGTTTTTTGTGATGTATGGCATGCTGCACCATCCTGCTGGAATGTGTATTCTCCGTAGCAAGACTGCAGACGAGGAATAGATGGCAAAAGACTATCTTTGAGTATTTCTATATATTTATCGGTATTGACAATGCCATCAACAAAATGAAGACAGCCTACTCCTCTTGCTGACATGCATCCCCATACCATGACAGAAGAAGGAAATTTAACTTTTCGTTTTAAGCAATCCTTTCCAAATGGCTCATTCTTTCTTCTGAGTATTCTACTTCTGTCGTCTCCCAGGCAAACTTCAAAACGAGATTCGTCGCTCCATATAATATTGTCCCATTCACGTTGACACCAATTTCTGCGATTTTTCGCCCATTTTAATCTATTTTTACGTTGTAAATCTGTCAATAATGGTTTGGATTTTGCCTAATAATTTTATTAAAATGTTTTAACATATTTCTACCTTCATAAATTCTACGAAACTCACCTTGTAAAATCCGTAGCTGATTTTCTTAAAAGATCTTAATGTTGTACTAGCTGACACTTCTCTTCCTAGCGAATTTCCCCATTTTATCGCGATTTCAGCCGCTGTAGAACAACGATTTTGTCTGATTATTTTGCCCAAAATGCGATAATCTGCGGACGAAAATGTTGATGGCCGACCAGTCTTTTTCTTTAAATTAGTTGAACCATTTTCTTTATAATTTGTTACAATATTTCGAATGGTTGAACGTGATAAATTTAATTCTGCTGCTATTTTATATGTAGAATTACCATTATTTGCTAAATTAATTATTGCTTTTCTCAGATCTGTAGATAACGGCTTACCACGAGCCATAATTGCAACAAAATATTGAAACAATTATTGTTTGACTTGTTAAACAATTACCTAACGTTTAACTGTCATAACATGCAAATAAGACGACTTCGATTAAAACGAAAAAAATAATTTTAAATGGATATCTAATAGTCCAACTATTATGATGCGACCTAGTTGCATCTATTTATGAAATTTTATTTTTCTTAAATAATTTAATATAATATAATATATTTTTATTTATTGATAAAATATTTTAGTTTATTTCTATATTAATATTTTTACTCTTAAATGTTTATAGAAGCAAAGAAATGATGTTACGCAAAAAAATATAGAATATTTTTACTAGTCCAACTATTATGAATTTGGGCTCGTATTGCCAACCTTATCAAAAGTTCTAGAAAAAATATGCTGCGAACAAATAATGGTCTATCTAAATGAAAATAATATACTTCCAGCTAAACCATCTGGCTTTAGAAGTGGATATAGTACAAAGACACGTCTACTTAATATAATTGATACACTAATTACTAATTGTGATGAATCAAAAATCTCTTTTCTCATCCAAATAGACTTCTCGAAAGCCTTTGATATGGTTCACCATTCCTTACTGCTAGCTAAATTGAAATATTACATCTTTTCAGCTGACACATTAAGGTGGTGTGAAGATTATTTTAGCAATCGGGAATATCGAGTATCCGTGACACACAAATCTACTGAATTAAATTCACCTTCATTTCCTTTAGCACGGGGTGTACCTCAAGGATCAGTTCTGGGACCATTATTTTTTTTACTTTATACTGCGGATTTACCTTCTGAATTAAAACACTGTGATGTTCATTCATTCGCCGATGACACGCAAATATTAGCCTCAGGGTATCCCTCAGAGATGTCGCAAATGACAAACATTATTAACTCGGATTTGAATAATCTTACTCAATGAGGAGAGAATAATTAATTATTTTATTAATTAATCCAGATAAATCAATTATGTTACTGATAGGAAGTTGTGACGCTCCTGACATATTGCTAGATGGAATAAAATTGCATCCTGAGAAAGTTTTCAAAAGTTTACGGATGTTATTGGATAAAGAACTAACTCTTTATTTCCATCTTCAGTCAGTAATTTTAATTGTACTGTCTCGCGAAGTGATGATGTGTTATCGCGTGAGGATCCTCTTCATCCCCCTTTATGTATCCATGCTACTATCGTTCCTGCTCCCTCCAACACAACTGTTAAAGATATTCCATCATTCAACTTTCGACATGCTAATTTCGATCTCATGTACAGTCTTTTGCACAATATTGATTGGGACATTTTAAGTGAATATAGTGATGTCAACGAAGCTTTTGCAAAATTCTATAGCTTATAGATGATGTTTTCAAGAAATGTGTGCCGCTAAGACGTAGAAAACCTCCCAAGTATCCTCCCTGGTTCACTAGACAAATTATTTTAGACTTGAAACTAAAAGCTAAATATCACAAATTGTACTAAAATACTAATGATATAAATCATTATAATAAATTTAAATGTTTACGAACAAATATTAAAGCTGATATTAAGTATGCTTATAAAAACTACGTACAAGATACTGAAGCCTTATTGGCCAGTGAGCCTAAGAAATTTTGGTCATTTTTAAATAATAAGAGAAAAACTACACGAATTCCTGGTAATATGTCTTATAAAGACAATAAATATAATAGCACTCAACTTATTGTACAAGGCTTTGCTGATTATTTTGCTAGTGTTCATTGTCACGAAAAAGTTACCGATTTCACAAACATATTCCAGTCTGATTCTGTGAATGATTGTCTGACTATAAATAATATTTCTGAGAATGATATTTTAGACTCTATCAAATCCCTTAAAGTTTCGACTTCACCTGGTCCTGATAATCTCCCTTCCTATATACTTAAGAGATGCTGTGATCTTTTTGTGAAACCACTACATATTTTGTTTAACTTGATTCTATTGTCCCACACATTCCCTGATCTCCTTAAAATATCTTCAATTACCCCTATTTTTAAATCTGGTGATGCAAGTGATATTACGAATTACAGACCTATATCTATTTTTTCTAACATCTCTAAATGTTTTGAAAAAATTGTGTATAAACAGATATATCACTTTGTTTCTGATAAAATTATATCCGAGCAACATGGCTTCATAAAACGTAAATCAACTGTTACTAATTTAACTAACTTTACTTCATTTACCGTTGAACAGTTTTCTAATAACTCACAGGTTGACGTGATTTACACTGATTTTGCAAAAGCGTTCGACTCTGTCAATCACGATGTCTTATTATTTAAATTGCAGCATCAGTTTGGTTTCTCTACTGATTTACTCTGCTTGATACTATCGTACATTTCACATCGCAAACTATTTGTTCATTATAATAACTTCAAATCTGACTTTTTCACCCCTTGTTCAGGTGTTCCGCAGGGATCAAATTTAGGACCGCTTTTTATTTAATATATTTATCAATGTTATCACACGTAGCGTACAATACTCCAACTCACTGTTATATGCTGACGATTTAAAGTTATTTAAAACTATTAATTCATACGCAGATCACGGTCTTCTTCAGTCTGATCTTGATAAACTACTGACTTGGTCTTCTTCCTCTCACCTCCATTTTAATATTAGTACTAAATGTAAAATCATGTTATTTACCATTAAACGTAGTGTTTCTTCTTTTCCCTATCAAATGGGTTGTCACTGTCTTAAACGTGTTGAATTACAAAAAGATCCAGGAGTTTTGTTTGACCCTAAATTACAGTTTAGTCCTCATTATAATTACATAATTAATAGTGCATATAGAAATTTAGGATTCGTGATTAGAAATTCACATTGTTTCATTAATCCAAATACTCTTATTTCTTTGTATAATTGTTTTGTAAGGTCTAGGCTTGAATATTGTCAAATTGTTTGGAACCCAATTTATGATATATATTGTAATCGAATTGAATGGGTACAGCGGAAGTTTGTCAGATATTGCTCACGTAAAATTTCATCTTCATTCAATTCTTCATCATATAGTTACTCCGCTGCTTTATCCACTTTCGGTATGTGTACACTTGTGGACAGACGTGTGATATATTCATGTTTATATCTTTTTAAATTAATACATAATATGGTCGATGATAATTCAGCCCTTAATCAAATTGGTTTTGTCGTACCTCGATTGCATTCCCGTTCTTTTAAAACTTTTAACATCCCCGTGTTACGAAATAATTATGAACTTAAAGATCCAATTAGAAGACTATGTTTCATTTACAATGATATGGAAAACAAATGTTTAAATGAACTTGATATTTTCAATTTTTCATTTATAGACTACAGAAATGTTATTTATAATATGTTTAATTAAGAAATGTTATATTTTGCTTCTTTATTTCGAAATATTTGTATTTATATTTCTGTATAGTTTATATTATACATTTATATACTTCTCATCTGTTCTCGCCATTATAGTTTTGTTTTGTACTATCTCCCATGTATTTGGGATACTTTTGTATCCTGTTTTGGGAAATAATAAATAAATAATAAATAAATAAATAAATAAATAAATAAATAAATAAATTGAGGGCAGCAATAATTAAATTAAAACATTTATACCAATTCCGTAATATTTTATCTTCTGATGTAAAGCTACGTTTAATTAATTCTCTAATCCTACCATTGTTTTACTATAGCGCATGTGTGTATGTACCAGATTTGTCTCAAGCCGATAAACATAGAATAAAAATGATTCAGAACTCTTGCTTACGGTATGTATATGTATAATGTGCGTAAATATGATCATATTTCAAGTTACAGAGAAATAGCGAAATTGGAAGATATAGAATCTCGTACCAAAAAATTATACCTGTCTTTGGTACATAAAACCTTAGTAACTCGTACACCTTCATATTTGGTTGACAAACTTATTCCCAAACAATATAACTATAGTTTACGTATCAAGGATTTGTTTATTGTACATTCTTTCAAAAAATCTAAGTTTAGGTGTTCATTTTCATACTTAGCACCTACTCTTTACAACACTATACAGTCCGACATGAAATCTCTGTCCATCAATTCTTTTAAGCCTCATTTACTTACTTACTTATTTACTTACTTAATCCTGCACCTTTCTACCCTCACGGGTGTAAGGCGTTCCCCCGGATTGCGGAGGAGGGGGTTGAGTTCTGGTTCGTTGGTCTTCTCCATATTTCTTTCCACTCTGCTCTATCTTGTGTTGCTGTCTTCGTTTCTTCCCAAGTTAGACCTCTTCTTTGCGCTGCATCCTTTACTTCTTCCAGCCACGTTCTTCTTGGTCGTCCTCGTTCTTTCTTCCAATTTTTGCTTCAACCACCTTTTTAACTATTCTCTTTTCTCCCATCCTTTCTACATGACCATACCATCTCAGCTGTCCTTCTGCTATCTTATCTTCTTTTGATTTTACTTTTAAGTTTTGTCTGTAGGTTGTGTTTTCAATTCTGTCCAGTCTTGTTTTCCCCTCTATTTTTCTCAAGAATCTCATTTCGGTGGCCGTAATTTTTTCTTTTTGTCTTTGCGTTAATGTCCTTGTTTCAGCTCCGTGTATGAGTATAGGCGTCACTATTTTCTTAAATATTTGTATTCTGGTCTCTTTCGGTATTTCTTTCTTTCCTAAGAAGCTGTGTTTGATGCTATTGAATATTTTGCCTCCTGTTGTTCTTCTTTCTTTTATTTCTTCATCAAATCTTCCATCTTCTGAGATCAATGACCCCAGGTATTTAAATTTTTGGACTTGCTGTAGATTTTCATTTTTAGTTGTATCGTGTGGTGTTGTTCATTTCTTCCTAGTATCATGGTTTTCGTTTTTTCTTTATTGATCTTCATGTTTAATTTTTGTAGCGCTTTATCATATATTTCTATATTCCTTGTTAACGTTTTTTCGTCTTCTGCTATGATGACCATGTCATCTGCATAGCATAGTTCTGCTTATTAAAATATCTTTCAGAACTCATATTATAAATTGGAAAAATACTACCTTCTTTTAGTTTATGTTCTGTATTTATTAATTTAAACCCAACGTTTCGGCACCATAAACTGGTGCCTTCTTCAGGGGATACATTGACATTAATTTTTTAATTAACAAAAATAACAAGTAACCAAGGTAACAAGAAATATTCATAAATGTTACCTTTTTTATGTATACAATTTTCTAGACAATGTATGCATGCCCGGCAATAACATGGACGGCGAACATGCATCTTCTCAGGAAAAAATCTCCTTTTGCCAGAGGAAAAACCGTCCCAAAAACTGGCAGAGAAGTGATCTGTATAACTCAGAGACGCTTTATCGGTAGCGAAATACCGCAGCCGTACTCTTTATAAACAGATGTTAGAAAAAGTTTATAAAAAATTGTATACATATTACAAAATACAACATATTTAATATTGGAAGCCATGCGCGACTAAGTTCTAATCCGTCACAATGATTGAGATTGTTATTTCTTGTTTTATAAATCTCAATGGCTTCTCTAATTAATCTGTTGTTAAGTCGTGAAGGTCTTGCAATAATTTTCGTATCTTCAAACTTTATTTGGTGGAATTCTTCCAAGGCATGTTCTGCAACGGACGATTTCTCAGGCTGGTTCAATCTGATCGATCGATGATGTTCGTTCAATCTTGTAGATACAGTTCTACCAGTCTGACCGATGTAAACTCTCCCGCAGACACATGGAATTCTGTAAATCCCTGATGATTGAAGAGGGATGACGTCTTTCACTTGTTTCAACATATGTCGAAGTTTAACATATGGTGAAAACGAAATCTTCATGTTCTTCTTACGAAGAATTCTACCAATCTTGTCCGTTACGTTTTTTACATAAGGAAGCGATGCATATAATACGTTCCTTTCTTCTTCATTGTTTGTTGTTCTATTTGCTTTAAGACATTTTTCAATAGAAGACACAGAATATCCATTCTTCATAAAAATATTTTTAATTTCACTCATCTCTTCTTTTAATTTATCTGGATGGCATATATCTGTAGCTCTTCTTATTAGACATTTTATAGTGCCAAATTTCTGTGAAGGATGGTGGTGTGAATTAGCATTTATATATTGATTTGTGTGCGTTGGCTTCCTGTAGACTGTATACAGTAAGGAACCATCTTCTCTTCTTTCCAGTAAAACATCCAGGAAAGGAATAATGCCTTTTTCTTCTACTTCTACGGTAAAATTAATATTTTCATGGATGTTATTCAAATGATTTAAGAAAATCGATAAGTTTTGACGCCCATGTGGCCAAATAGCAAAGACGTCATCAATATATCGTAACCATAGAGAAGGTTTCAATGTAGAAGATTCCAAAGCTAGTTCTTCAAAGAACTCCATATAATAATTAGCTATGGAAGGAGACAGAGGATTACCCATAGCAACACCATCTACTTGCTTATAATATTCTTTGTTAAAAATGAAGAAGGATGAAGTTAAACAATGTCTCCTTCCATTGATGACGTCTTTGCTATTTGGCCACATGGGCGTCAAAACTTATCGATTTTCTTAAATCATTTGAATAACATTCATGAAAATATTAATTTTACCGTAGAAGTAGAAGAAAAAGGCATTATTCCTTTCCTGGATGTTTTACTGGAAAGAAGAGAAGATGGTTCCTTACTGTATTCAGTCTACAGGAAGCCAACGCACACAAATCAATATATAAATGCTAATTCACACCACCATCCTTCACAGAAATTTGGCACTATAAAATGTCTAATAAGAAGAGCTACAGATATATGCCATCCAGATAAATTAAAAGAAGAGATGAGTGAAATTAAAAATATTTTTATGAAGAATGGATATTCTGTGTCTTCTATTGAAAAATGTCTTAAAGCAAATAGAACAACAAACAATGAAGAAGAAAGGAACGTATTATATGCATCGCTTCCTTATGTAAAAAACGTAACGGACAAGATTGGTAGAATTCTTCGTAAGAAGAACATGAAGATTTCGTTTTCACCATATGTTAAACTCGACATATGTTGAAACAAGTGAAAGACGTCATCCCTCTTCAATCATCAGGGATTTACAGAATTCCATGTGTCTGCGGGAGAGTTTACATCGGTCAGACTGGTAGAACTATATCTACAAGATTGAACGAACATCATCGATCGATCAGATTGAACCAGCCTGAGAAATCGTCCGTTGCAGAACATGCCTTGGAAGAATTCCACCAAATAAAGTTTGAAGATACGAAAATTATTGCAAGACCTCCACGACTTAACAACAGATTAATTAGAGAAGCCATTGAGATTTATAAAACAAGAAATAACAATCTCAATCATTGTGACGGATTAGAACTTGGTCGCGCATGGCTTCCAATATTAAATATGTTGTAATTTGTAATACGTATACAATTTTTTATAAACTTTTTCTAACATCTGTTTATAAAGAGTACGGCTGCGGTATTTCGCTACCGATAAAGCGTCTCTGAGTTATACAGATCACTTCTCTGCCAGTTTTTGGGACGGTTTTTCCTCTGGCAAAAGGAGATTTTTTCCTGAGAAGATGCATGTTCGCCGTCCATGTTATTGCCGGGCATGCATACATTGTCTAGAAAATTGTATACATAAAAAAGGTAACATTTATGAATATTTCTTGTTACCTTGGTTACTTGTTATTTTTGTTAATTAAAAAATTAATGTCAATGTATCCCCTGAAGAAGGCACCAGTTTATGGTGCCGAAACGTTGGGTTTAAATTAATAAATACAGAACATAAACTAAAAAAAGGTAGTATTTTTCCAATAGTTCTGCTATTTCCACTCTTCTCAATTTCCAATGTCCTATGTAGTATTTCTTTACTTCTTTCTTTGTCTCTTTTGTCTTCGTCAAGAATTAGCGTAAACAGAAGCGGGCTCAAAATGCATCCTTGCCTTACTCCGGCTGTAGATTCAAATGTATTGGAGGTCTCTTGTTTCACTCTTACATAGTTCTTAGTCTTTGAATATAGGCTCTGAATTCCTGTTATTAACGTATTTGATATTGCTTTTTCCCCTATTTGTCTTAGTATGAATATCGCATCATTTACTCATCTATTTGGTCTAAAACCAAATTGAGTTTCCTCTAACGATCCTTCCAGCTCTGTTCTTAATCTACTCTCCAGGATTATTGCATATATTTTGGCCACTGTGCTTATTAGGGTAATTCCTCTATAGTTCTGGCACTCTCTGCTATCTCTTTTTTTAAATATTGGTGTTATGATACCTATTTGCCATTCTGTTGGTGTTATTCCTTTTAGCGCTTCATTCATTATGTCTTTAAGTTCCTGTAGTGCTGATTCGGGTAGTGCTTTCAGCATGTCTGCTGTTATTTTGTCATGTCCGGGAGCTTTTCCTCTTTTGGTTTTTCTTATTGCTTCTATTATTTCCTTCAAGCTTATTTCTTCTTCTTGTGTTATTTCTGTTTCCTTTGTTCGTGTACGATGGCTTTCTTATTGTTCTTCATCTTTAGTATCCTTTCCGTCTAGTAGGTCTATGAAATACTGTCTCCATCTGTCCATTATTCTGTCTTCTTCTGCTATCGTCTTTCCTTCCTTGTCTTTAATGTTCGTAATTGTTGCTGTCTTCTTTTGTCTTATATTTTTAAGTGTTCCAAAAAATAATTTCTGGTTTTCATTGTATGCGTTTTTCATTTTTTCACCAAATTCTCTCCATGCTTTTTCTTTTTCTTCCTTTATTACTCTTTTTACATTTTTCCTTTGTTTTTTATATTTTTCATAGTCAATAGGTTCTTTCGTTTGTAGATATTTATTTCACTTGTTCTTTTTTTCTTTCACTGCAACTTTTACCCTTTCCGACCACCATCTAGTTTTATTTGTGTTTCTGTTCACTATTCTAGTCGTGCCTCAGCTTTTTTCTGCTGCCTCTAGTATTATCTTTTTGAAGTTCTTCCATTTCTTTCCTATGTTTCCTTCTTTTTCTTTTGCTTTTTTCTTAAACTCTTCGTTGACGTTCTTTTGAAATTTTTCTCCTATCTCTTGTCTTCTAAGTTCATGGCATTTTATTTTCTTATTTACTATCTTTCTTTTGGTTTTGTTTTTTGTGATTACTTCTTGATTTAGTAGCATTGTTACAAGGAAATGGTCGCTTCCAATCTCTGGTCCTCTTTTTACTTTTATGTCTTTTACTCTATTCCAGCTGTCTATGTTAATTAAGAAATAATCTATAATCGATTTTTCATTTCTGCTTATAACTTGTCTAGTTATTTTAAATTCATTAAATTCATCTCTAGGCAAAACTCTATTATTCTTTCCCCGTTTGGATTCATCACATTCTCTCCATTCCTTCCTAAGCACCACTCTATTCCATCATTCTTATTTCCTACCCTCCCATTAAGGTCTCCCATTATTATTACTCCCTTTTCACTTCTGTCTACTATTTCTTGTAGTTCTTTAAAGAAGTTATCTTTTTCTTCTTTTCTTGCGTCTTCGTTTGGTCCATAGCCCACAATTAGAGTGTATTCTTCGTTTTCATCTCCTTCCTTAACATTTATTGATAGTAGTCTTTCGTTCATTAGGTTTTCTTTCGAAACATATTTCATCTTATCCTCTTTAATTAAAATTGCCACCCCTGCCTTGGCGTTTTCTTTTTCCGATACTCCTACCCAGTACATCCAGTATCCATTTTGTGTCTTTGTGATTCCTTTGCCTTTCCTCTTTGTTTCTGTTATACCCACGTAATCCATATTCATTTTTGCCAGTTCTTCTGTTAATTCATATTCTTTCCCTCTTAAACTTTTTACATTCCATGTTCCAAATTTTATTATTTTCCTTGGTTTATTTACTTTATTTTTTATTTTGCCCTTCCCGTACTTAATTATATGTGTTTTGTTGTTCCTTATCGTATCCTTTTCCTTTGCTTGCGACGTCTTTCCATTTTGTTGCAGTTTTTCTCGTTTTCCCCTTAGTTTTTTGACGCAGTACCTCCTTCTTCTTTGACCTCTGTCAGCTTCTTTTCTGTTTTGTCCCATTTCCATTCCTTTCCATTTATTGTTATTTTCTGATAGCCTATCTTCAATATATCTCCTGCCTTTTTATTCTTCTCCTCTAACATTTTTATTTCCTTTTGTATTTCGCGCTTTTTTTTTGTTAGTTCGTTGTTTATGAAAATTTTGTCCTTTAAGGTTCGTAGGTTCGTTTTATTCGCCATTACTTTTTGATTATCTTGAAAATTTTCCATTTGTCCCTTACATGTCTTCTCTCCTATCTTTAGTGCTTTCTTCACTTATACATTAACTCCAATTTTCTTGTGTATGAAGTCTTCCACGGTGTTTTTTTAGGTCTTTTCTGCTGACTGAGTCTGTTCTTAGCCCTACAATCACGAAATTATTTTTGATTTTTTCTTTCTCTAATCTCTCGATTCTCTCTTTCATGTCGTTCAATTCTTTTTTGATCTCTATGTTTTGTTCCTTCAGCTGTTCATTTTTCTGTTTCATTCGTAGTAGTTCTTCTTGATATTCTTTCTGATCCTGTTTTATCTCTTTTGTATCATTCTTTATTTGTAATATAATTTTCATTAAATCTCTTAATTTTATTTTATCACTTCCTTCTTTGTTACTTTTGTCCGGTGTTCTCATAGTCTTTTTACTTCTTTTTGTCATATCTTGGCCATCTATACTCTCTCTTTTTCTTTTACTGTCATCCGACGTGTAATCTTCTCTATCCGATGACATATTTGCACAACTTTCCTGAGTACGGGCCTGACTATATTTTTATCTTGGTATGCACGTTTTAACTTCTCCAACACTACGCTATGCTCGCTTACCTTTGTGTACGTACGTCCTTGGCTACTGACTCGCCACTGTATACACTTTTTACTCTAATTTAGAGCTTCTAAACACTTTTCACTTCACTTTCTTTTACTCACAACACTATCTTGTTTCACCAGAGTTTATTTATATCATATGGACCGCGAATTAAAGCGTGATATATTTCGTATAAGAAGTTTGACTATCGCCGCATGTTCGACACGTCCGTATTCACTGCCTTCCACAACACAACTCAAGCACCATTTAAAAAATCTTTAATTATTAACTAGACATATACTTGTACGATCTGCTGAAAACTTGTTCTTTGCTAACTTAAAATTTTGTATTTAATAATATATATTGTTTTTCAATGTTCTCTTTGTTTTTTAACATATACACATATGTATTATTTTTCAAGAGTAATGCAATGTATTTTCGTGTTTATGTACCTACTATGTATGTATTGGGTTGGGTTGAAAAGCAGCCTCTGGCTGAACCTCCGCCTTGATCACATTATAACGTAACTTTAAATTATATTTCTGGCTAAACATAAATATTTAACAGTATAGCAAAGTAAATTTCTATTATTTATCAAGATTGGAAAATTCGCCGATTATTCTTAAAAATTGCTGTAATTTGTTATGGTGCCATATTTCTAAACTCTGACAAACAAATGACGTCAATTCTTTTCAAACTTTATTTGTTTATCTTGTATTGTTAGCAAAGCTATGAATTATTTCGTATGACATTAAAACAACAAAATATTTCAGAAAATATATCTTTCTATGTAGCACAAGATCCACAAAATATCTATATTATTAAAAGAAAATACCAATAATTACGTTAGTTATTATTTGTATTATATATGCGCTAAATAAAATAAAATTTGGCGACTAGGCCAACTAATATGGATTAGGGCTCGTATATTTTATTTATGTATTTTGTATGTCGAATATTTCATTTAATAACATGCGCACGAGCTCTTGATTTTGTTTTACCTGGGGGATAATAATAATAATAATAATACTTTATTTATACTGCTAATATACAGAGCGTACTCCAATTACATACCAACAGTGATAATGTACAAATTAAATTAAATACATATATAAAAATCCCCATATTTTACATATTACAAAATATATCCCATAATTGTTTTTTGTTGACAGTGAACAAATCAAAATCTCTACTGACAATAGTTAGCTTATTACCTAATTTTAATACTTCATTTAATGCGAAACATGTATTGTTTTTCACAGTAAATGTAGAAAAACGTGGTCTTAATGCCATGGAAGGAACAGAAAAATTTATTTCTTGAAGTATTTCGCTGAGATACATTTTTCCATTTATCAAATTTACAATAAATAATAATGATAAAAAATCTCTCCTAGTTCGTAACAAACTTACATTAAACATATGTCTGTGACAATTGTATGATATTAACCTAGGAAATTCCTGAAACTTCTTGTAGTACAAATACCTGAGTAATTTCTTTTGTACTTTTTCTATCATATCACAGTGAATAGCTGTATTGGGAGACCAAATAATAGATGCATACTCTAACTTACTTCTAACTATAGAATTAAACAAAATAATAATAGTTTCACATTTAAATTTATATCCCACTCTTAAAATAAAGCTTAATTTTCTCTGACTATCAGCCACAATGACTTCTATGTGTTTGACAAATCTGAAGTCAGCTTGAAAAATTACTCCTAAATCTTTTATTACCTGAACTCTTTCCAAGAATTCTGAGCCTATACAATAGTTAAATATAATATAGTTTTTTTTCCTGGTATAGCTTACAATTTTACATTTGGTAACATTAAAATTTAATTTATTTTTTATACACCATGTATGAACATAATCAATGTCTTTCTGGAAATTATAACAGTCCTCAATACAGTTAATTTCTCTATACATTTTCAAATCATCTGCATACATTAAACAATTGGAAGAGTTTAAACATAATGGTAGGTCGTTGATGAACATAATAAACATAAGAGGGCCTAAAAGAGTACCTTGAGGAATTCCGGATGTGGGTGTAAAGTTGTTTGATTTAATACTATTGAAAGAGACATAATGGATTCTATTACGCAAGTAACTACCAAAAAAGTTTATCAAATCGTTATTTAATCGGAATGATTTTAATTTGTAAAGCAATACATTATGATCTACTTTATCAAAGGCTTTAGCCAGATCTGTATACACTACATCCATTTGCGAGTTTTTGACATTGACAAAGGATAGAAAAACAATTTTATTGGCACATTCCACTTAATGGAGAGATGAGAGATACTTCAGCGGTATATAAGTTTATACGTACATTATTTTAATAGCATTTGACATTTGACACTGTATAAATTATAAGCAAGGCACAGAAAAAACATCCTGGAAAGAACAAAATCTTTAATAAAGAAAAATAAACAATATTCAAAAAAGAAAGACTGCCTTTTTCAATTAAATATTTACTGGAAAACCTGAAGCTCCTTTATGAAATTGATTTTAAAAATGATTTAAGGGGTTTTACCAGCAAATATAGAGAACGGCGAGGAATTATCGTAAGAACTATAGAGGAATCATCTATACGGAATAATGTCATAGAATTTATAAGGAACTTAGACTGTGAGCATACTCCGGTATATGCTGGCATCTATGAGTCGAAAGTATAAATATTGAATAAAGAAGAATTATATATTAATTATAGTGATTATAAATCATTCAGCAACTTCTTGAGTTTTAAATTTTATAGATTCTACAATAAATAAATTTAAAGAAACATAACTTTAGAGTCATTTAATATCTGTATGCTCTATTCTAATCATTTATTTTTACATGATCAAACTTCACACGGCGGCGAAGCGGGCTAGCGCACATATTACGTCGCTGTGACTACATCTCCGAACCAAGTTCCATGTATTCATTGTATTTGTATATATTATTTTGAATATATAAATTTGAAATACGTATTTGAAATATATTAAGTATTTTGTATTTCTTGTTCAAATACTTTTCAAATGTATTTGAACGAGCGCTTGCCCCTAAAAATATGAAGCCATGTAATAAAGAAAAGTGTAAACGTATGTTACAAGAATTAAATGAAACATAACATAGACAATTTTTATGAGGAATCATTATTATGGTTTCATAAGTGGAAAGAGAAACCTCTTGAGAAAGAAATACCATATGAAGAATTATTAGATATCTCCAAAAAATTCTATCCTTTTTTACTCCATGCCTTGATTTTATTTTTAACTCTTCCTCCTACAACATGTAAAAGAAGTTTTAGTATGTAACTTCACTCGATACGCAAAAGCAAATGTTTCACATGCAAACGAGTGTTATATAGGATTAAAAGAGATGGAATGATTTGTATGAGAGTGAAAGGGAGAAAAAATTCAACTCACAACGCGTCATTTTCCGTTGCACTTATATTTTTTCAGTAAACATATAGCTTCTACAAAACACCAGGGCATTACATATCATAGCTGTGTTTTATTTTATTTACACTTTAACCTTCATTGATTAATGTTTTTAAAACTTAGATCCTTAAATTGTTTTTTTCTGAAAAATATGTAATTTTTAGTTTTCCGAAAGACAGCGGAATGAAGAATGTATATGCAGGATGTCCCAGGACGAGCTTACACTATCGTTATTTTAAAAACTATTCAATATTATTTCACGAAATTTGATATCTAGGGGTTTTCCAACATGCCCATTTCAACTAAAATATTTTCAAAGCAGTAGCGCTTCCGGTTTAACAGGAAATAGACCCTAACTTTCTTATTTAAATGGAATGCTATATTTTTTATTTTACCATTGAATTCAGCAGAAAATTTTATATAAGAAACCATAAAAATATATTACTCATGGTCAACCATTTCCGGCGTAATTCAACTTTTTTTTATCTAAAAACGGCCACTTCTTTATCACTCTATATTTTGTCGAGAATAGAATCGAATTTCTATAATCTGTAAAATCAGTTTTATAAAGAAAGCTTTTGTTTACCCTAGTACGTAGTCGTGCCATAAATACTGTCTCTAGTACGAGGGGGGCTTATTCTACATAAACAAAAGAAATTTTAAACAATATTTGGGTTTAGTTCTGTAGAAATTTTATAAAAAAAATGAATGTGATTTTATTGTTACATAACTAATAATCTTAAAAAAATAAAATTACTCAAAATGACCGCCTCGTTCTTTCACACACTTCTTCAAACGTCGCGGCCACTCATCGATTGCAGCACGCACCACTTCCAGGGGTATGGAAGCTGCTGTCTTTACCAAATCAGCCTTTAATGCCTCAATATTGCGATGAGGTTTGGAGCAGGCCTTCTCCTCTAACACATTCCACAAGCGGTAATCCAAAGGATTGAGGTCTGGACTTCCAGAGGGCCAATCTTCAGCGGCAATAAATTCTGGTAAATTCATCTCTAACCAGCGTTGCGATGACTTCGCTTTGTGCGCGGGCGCTGAATCTTGCTGAAAAATCCAATGCTTTCCAGCGAACAAAGAGTCATTCAATGGCTTCACAACTTGCTCTAATATGTCACTTTGGTAATTTTCTGCTCGCGTTTTTACCTCTTGTTCGCATAAATGCAACTTCGTAACGCCGTCGTAAGACACCTCCCACCAAACCATCACTGACGCTGGGTGGTGACCCCTTTCTACCTTCGGAATTTTCTCTGCAGCTTCCCGAGAGCTATGGGCATACACACTATCATTTTGGCGGTTGAATTTTTCTTCTACAGTGAAAATTTTTTCATCCGTAAAAAGAATTTGCCGATGACTTCCATTCGCGTGTCGCTGCAGTAACTTTTTAGCTCTCGTTGCTCTAATGTGCTTCTGCGATAAGCTCCAAGTTTAAGATCTTTTTTTAGAATGCGTGACATGGTTCTAGTGGGGATCTTCATTTCTCTACACATGATTTTCTGCTTCTGGAGTGGATTTCTCCGAATTCTCTCACGAACAGATTTGATGGCTGCTGGATTCCTAGTTGTGCGTGGCCGACCTATTCTTGGTCTGTCATCAATTAGTAACGTATCGTTGTAACGTTTAATGGTCCGGTAAACAAACTTCTTCTTAATTTTCAGAAGTTTTAACAAATCTCTCTTTAAAAATCTCTACTGGTGTTTTGCTGCACTTGTATAGCGCAATCACTGCTACACGGTTCTCTTTAATACCCCACTCCATGTTTAGTGCATGAACTATCGGTTTGAAATTAATGATTTACAATAATACGTTGACAGATGAAAAAAAAAAAACAAATGTTCAAGGCACCCTTAATTTTATTTTTATAAATCTTTTTATCGTGTTTTATACTCAGAGACAGAATTTATGGCACGACTACGTATAAATTAATAATCGACAATTTTTGTAAAATGTAATTTCTACGTCAACGTAAATTTGAAGTTCAAAAAGTTCAAAAAACGCAAGTTTTTTAAATGGAACACGTCATAAAAATCTATCAACTTTCAACATAGGACATGCTACACAAACTACCCCTATTTTTTAACGAAGAATTCATTTAAATAATAAAAAATGGAGAGTTCCATTTAATCACCATCGTAACTTTTAACAGATAGTTGTAATTTATTAGTGACAATAGATCACGGGGATGAGTATCGGAGTATATATGTGTGTAATATCAAACATAATAAATATTTAATCAAATAATAATTTCTAAATTTTGTACAGTATTATTTGAGAAAAGTTTTATTTTGTATTATATTACAAAGGTGGTCGGTGGAGCCATCTGTGAAAGAAAGGTCGAATTGCAAATAGTTCTTGAAATAGACAGCACGGCGCTAATTAAATTAATACTTTTAAATTTATCGATAGTCCTATTAATGCAATTAATTAAACAAACAATTTAATTCAAGTGTCATAGAAATAAACAAATCGTTTTAATTCATGTGTCGTGAAAATAAAGGGTCAATTTAATTCATTCCTATAAATGTTACTTCATTTCTACGATACTTGAATTTTTATAACTGTTTGGAAAATAAGAACAATCATATAAATTCAACTAACATAGAATGAAAGAATTATTGAAAAGATAGTTTTGTACTGACTGATGAATTAAAATATTTGTTTGAAAATTTTGTAATTATATTATCAAGAAGCATTTTAATACAATAATCAATTTGCATCTTTCATTTTAATAAGTGTTTATTTTTACGGTATATGAATTTATATCACAGTGCCTTTTAAATTGGTTGTTATAAAATTATCAACAATCATATTAAATCATGTATCATAGATTTAAACAAACAATTTAATTCAAGTATCACAGAAATAAACAATCGGTTTAATTCATGTGTCGTGAAAATAAAGAGTTAATTTAATTCATTCATATAAATGTTATTTCATTTCTATGATACTTGAATTTTTACGTTTGCTTAGAGATTAACAACAATCATATAAATTGAATAAACATAAAATTAAACTAATATTAAAAAGAAAGTTCATTTAAACGTTTGTTTGAAAAAATTGTAATTATATTATCAAAAAACATTTTAATTCCACAATCAGTTTAAATCTTTCTTTTTAATGAGAGTTTATTTTTACGATACATTAATTTGTACGACTGTTTTAAAATGTGGGAATAAATATTAGAATTAGAATATTTAATATTTATATTTGAAATACGTTTTCTCAAGTATTTTATACAACACTGGCTGATTTGTTGCTAAAAAATAAAAATAAAGCTACTTGTATTTGTCACACACTCGGATGTTGCAAGCCGCTGGCCCCTTCTATATCTTCTTAAGGGGGGGTTTGAATGAAGAGGGTTGCATAAGCAAAAAAATCAATTTTTGTTCGTGTCCCCTCGCGATTGTAATAAAAAATAATGAATATTTATTAAAATTTTGTAAATTATATGATTATGTTTGTGTCCTAAAACCATTTTGGTTGAAAAAATACAACGGATATGAAAAAAAATAATTCATTTCCGGTTTATAACTTAAAATACGTAGACCAAATTATATTCAGGACACAATTTATTAAAAACCATAAACAAATATATAAATTTTATAAAAGTGTATGCAACAGGTTTTTAAAACGACGCGAACGAAAAATTTACCAAAACAGATTCATTTGACTGTCGCGGCACTGAAAAATAGTTTAGGCATTACCTTACAGCAGTGACCTCTATACAGAAAATGGACCGGCGGCTTGAATAACTTGCATGTATCCACCGAGAATACCACCCGCCTTACTGGTTGGGTGTCTATCTCTCTCTAACTTTCGTGTATAGTTGGACCAAGCAGATATGCGAAAATGTATTTAAGCTTTCTTCTTCATGTTCATCGTTAATTCGTCGTACTGGTACTAGCTTACGCATGCGTACTTCTCACTGTTAGAAAGAGATAGCTACCCAACCATGACAGTTGAGTGGATACAGCTCGCGCCGTTGTAAAGAGATAGGAGTCGCCGGTCCATTCTGTATATAGAGGTCACTGCCTTACAGACAGCACTAGAAATGTCGGTAATGCAGTTCGAAAAATAAACATTGAAGGTCTACCTGACTAAGCATGACCTTTTTGTAATTTGATTTACAATCTTTTATTACTGCGGCTATTTCCATGAATGGTTTCTTAGAGAAAATAAATGTAAGCTAAAAATGTAAGAGAAATTTGTCTCGAAATATTCTATTGTGAACAAATCAAAACATATTATTAACAATTAGTGATTTTTAGTAAAAGTATTGTTTCAATAAATACAAGAAATCAATTAATAACAAGAAACAATATATTTTAAGGCAATTGAAATTTCTTTTATGGTATCAGCTCTAACATGGTGAAACTTCATTCATGAATTTGTATTTTAAATAAAGACTCAGTTTTTTTAGTTTTAGAAAAATATTTATATCACGATGACTATAGTTTCGCTATCACAGTAACATCATCATAAATAAAGTTTGAAGTGAAGTAGATTTTCACTCAGTTAGTAATTGATATATAATCAATTAACCATTACCATTTTGAATGTTTTTTCAAAATGGTAAAATTATTGATTATGCAATAATTAAATATGAAATAATAATAATAATTAATAAGAATACAATAATATTATATAATAATTCAAATTATTTACAAAAAAAGTTTGAAGTTAAGTAGTTTTTCACTCACTAAATGATATGTAATCAAAAGGTAAAATTATTGATTATAGAATAATTATTTTTTGGTCCCTCAAAGTTTTAGCTTCCAAAATGTATTCCGGGTCTTTACATTTTTTTTTTTAAATCTATTCCCCAAAACTATTTCCGGCAATATGTAATAATAAAACAGCATCATCAGATCAATATTAATTTTTTATTGCATTGAACATGTCTTGCGCACATATACAATTCTAATTATATCTATTATTTCATTCTACGAGGAAGTTCCTAAATGCCAGAGATTCTTTCTATTCATTAGCAAGATTGGCGGTATTTCTTATGTATATATGCATTTTATCTAATTTTAAATATTTAATTAAGAAAACAATAAGAAAAATTGGATGTACTTTCCAGAAAAAGCTTTGAGAATGTCACTAAAACTGTTGATTTTTGACACTAACATTTATCTGTCTTTTACAAACAATGTTACAATCATTTGAATTTGTCAACTGGTGCTACCTTGGTGTAGTTTAGCCAGTACGATTTATTACATCCGATTATTCTTTATATTGTGTGTCTTTATCTCTAAATTTATGGAAGATATAATAAAAAAATTACTTGTATCGGATAGAAAATTTGATATTCTTTAATATTTGTAATAACATACACACACACATACACATAGGCATCATAGTAAAAATGTTAAAATCGGATTCTAGTGGCCTTAAAACGTGCTTATTTACTAAAATCTGGATATTCGATATTTAGCATGTATCTAATACTTCTCGTAGCAACAGATAAAAATCATTTCTGTCACTTTCTTGGATTTTTCTTTGACGCACCAACCTTTGAATCGACGATATTCATCTTTATATTTCTCGTGGCGTCATGTAAGCAACAAATTCAGAGTTGATAGACAGTCAGGCCTATTATGTGACTCGGTGGTTAGTTTTTAACAACTGGTTAAAAAATTATTCAATAGCTCAGCGGCGTTTCGTGCATTTTATAAGAAGGCAAGCAGCAATGGCTTAGGTAAGGTAAAAAAAAAAATGCGCCGCAGGCGAATTTTTTTTTCATTCAAGGTCAAATGCCTTATAATTGACTTACATGTTTCGAAGGGATGTGCAAATGCATGTTTTTCCCCTTTCATGTGCAAAAAACAAAAATTGCCAGATCACAAACTTGACGTGATATTGCGTATGTATATTATTTAAGTCGCAAAAGCCTCATTCCATTCTGATTTTTCTTTATTAAATAATAAACATGGTCAACAATATAATTTTAGTAATGTTTCACTATCACATAGCCACACATGTTTGTCATATAAATCGGTATTAAAATGCCTTGTTATATGTTTAACAGTTGTTGTTAATAACTTCATAGGAGGAACTGGTCTGCCATTTGCAAAAAAGGTTTTTTTTCTTCAAAATTGCCTAATGGCTTTTCTTGTAATTTTTTATTATTATTGCACAAATGTTATCCATTCTTTATAAAAATATAAGGAGTATTATTATTTTCAAAATTTAATTGTAACAATATAACTGTAGAAATATAAAATATAGATACCTCATAAATAAATTTTACTTTTATTCGTATCCTATTTTAACATTTACTATCTATTTCACTTAAATTTTGTTCATGGAAGCAATATAAAAACTGCTTGCAGATGAACCTAAACAGCGAAATATTTTCAGTATAGAAGGCTACATGTTCGGCAATGTTCGGTATAGTGTAGGTATAGGCGGTGTAAGCACTCGAAGTTCTGCTTACCAGCACGTTTTATACAACATGGTAAGATCGTAATAGTACGTATCCCAGTGATAGAATTAGATTAACGGTGCGGTAGGCAACAGCAAATACATTTGTGTCTTTGCTTTTAAATTTTGATATATTAAAGTAATAAATATAATTGTAAAAATATATTAAAAGTAACAAAATATAAAGGCAAGCACTGCTTGCCTTGCTTGCATGGAGAAAACGCCACTGCAATAGCTATTGATTTGATAAGTAAAAATCAAATTTTTATATATATCAATATTTTTGATTGATTCAATTCATTAAGTAAAACAGTTTTAATTTCTGCTAAAAGTGCAAGTTCTTTAGGTTTGTCAACAAATAAATAAAGTTTTCAGCTATAATTCTTTATTTTCATCGTACAACTAAATTGAAGATGGCTCAGTCCACTGCAAACATCTAAGCTGCATTTATTTTATTAATCAAATAGGTGCGTTCCTCAACTGCCTCAACTTATGAGAAAAATTATGGGCATATAGTTAAATGACTGGCAAACGAAATATGTTCTATCATAAAAAATGTTTATTTGATTAAAGCTACATTTTTATATATGTTTACTCATTACGCATGTAATATGAAGTAGTATTGCTTTGAAAGAAGATTTTCATAAATATTTTCCTAGAATATGAATATGGATTTATAGTAGAAAGCCCTTACTATCACTTTGTATACTATATAACTAACAAAAAGTTAGGAGTTTCCGCCATTCCGCACATAAACAGCATAACTCAGTCACCCGCACACCTGTATTGAAAACGTTACATGGGTATTTTGTAATCCTTGTAAAGCTCATTATGGCTCTGTGGTAGATAAGAAAAGAATTTTAGCTGCAACATTAGCCGCAGATTACTGATCTATTGTTCCCGAAAAGGGCCGGTTATGTCGTAAATGACCCACGATTTTTCCCCTAATTATCCAGGGATTATAAATTTCTGTTACTTGCGAAAGCCAATATTTAGAAAATACAGTGTTTATCTTCTTAGGTCTAGTTGTACAATCCCCGGTTATAGTTATTAACGTCATTAAATAACGGACGCGACTGAGGTTTATAATCAGTCGAGTTCGTTATTTGCATATCAGATGTATGGCGTTCAACATTTCTCAAAATAACTTGAAATTTAAACATTTAGAAATAATAAAATTCTTCTATTTCTCATATTGAACATCTGTTTTGGTTAATTTATAAACTCTCATAGACAACAGTCCATCAATATGCTGTTATTTTTCTAGGAACACCTGATCCTTAATTGTACGCTACTGTTATAAAAAATAATGGCCTAGGTCGTTATTTCTATCTTTTCATTTTTGTTTTAATCCTGTTATGTCATAATATCAGTATGGTATTACGAATAAAGTTTAACTGCCGGGTAAATAGACAAAATCGAATCGAAATAAACTGTCTAATAACAAATTTATCATTAACCATCTGTACCCGTTCTA
This sequence comes from Ophonus ardosiacus, assembly GCA_943142095.1. Taxonomy (NCBI): domain Eukaryota; kingdom Metazoa; phylum Arthropoda; class Insecta; order Coleoptera; family Carabidae; genus Ophonus; species Ophonus ardosiacus. The sequence continues at coordinate 22,532,740 of OW964833.1, read as the reverse complement.
AATATTTGCAATAAACAATATTAAGGAGTAATGGTATTAAATCATAAATTTTTTGCATTTATAAAGTTTAGTTCTCTGCTACATTGGTTTTTTAAAACTATCCCGCTCTGCTTTTTTGAATATATAGGGAGAACTCTGATTAATTACTCAACACAACACTCAGTTAATAATTAATATATTTTACATTACTGCAGAAAGCTTAAATAGAAATTATTTAAAGTTTGATATAAGAGTTATCGTGGATGAAAATATAGTACACATCATTGTAAAAATAGCAAAAACGTGTTGTGGGGACCCTAATTCGTGCTTATTCTATTGAATTTTTGGACCAAAATCGTTACCTCCCTTATCGTATGGCGGGAAGTAAAAATAAACTGTCTCAGATCTATCATAGTAGCAATTTATATTGTTGTACAAATTTTATTCTAATAGATTATCAATGTTATCCGTATATTTTATTTTCAACGTCTGTCAGTGTTATATTTTATTAACATAATTATGTCATTTTATAATTTATAATGTCTCTATATTTTTTTTTTGTCACCATCGCCAACAAATATTTACTGTTGTAGTTCATATGTTCCATTTAAGTTTTCAATTTTAATTACTTTAGTCATTATTTTAATGTGCGGGCAATAAGTATTTACTAGTAATCTACAATATAATGTTTTATAATTAATATGTTATATTTAATTTTTTAATATAAAGAAACAAATGGAAATGTGTATGATAATACTTAATAACGGGCAGTTAAAATTTTAGGGATTATACAAATTCATTTTATATTATACGAATTACAATGTCTGTGTGTGCGTGGGGATGTGTGTTTGTGTGTGTGTTTGTGTGTGTGTTTGTGTGTGTGTATGTGTGGATGTTTGAGGGATGATTCCTCAACAACTATAATACTGAAGACCAATTTAACTACGTGTTCCTTAATCTGACATTAATGGCGAGACCTGAAAAAGTTTTGGTAACAATTGGACAATCTGAAGTAGTAGTTTCTTAAAAAAATCTTCTAAATATTATTTTTTGGAAATTTATGTTATTACAAATGTTAAAGAATATAAAATTCTCTATCCAATACATTGAACGCTTTTACTATATCTCCTATAGATTTAGAGATAGAGAATTATAAATTTATAAAATAATCCACTGTATTAAACAACTCATGGAAACCAGTTGAAAAATTAAAATGTTTGTAATTGACATAATTGTCAGCGTTAAAAATCCAGAGACATTTCTGAAGGCTTTTTCTGAGAAGTACATGTAATATTCCTTATTTTATCATTAATTAAATACTTAGAAATTTATGAAACTGGGCAGTAATCATGCCTATACACAAATCTAAAAAGGAAAATTGTCGTACATATCTAGAAATCATTCGTTGAAAGTGAAATGCTACAAAAACGAATGGTTTGCTGTTGCTTTGTCACTGGTTATAAAAGCTTTTATTTACTAGTCATAAAACCCCAGGCCTTGGGTAAAATTTGACGTAAAGAAACTGTATCTTCTTGTTTACATTCATAGTTTTATCTCAGGCACAAACCTAAGTAGAGACCCGAACCATTCTATCGCCCTCTCTTGGTTAATATTATAAGCAAACGTGAAATAGTTCATGGCTTGGCCGATATTACTTCGTGTCGCTTTTTCGAAACCCCCCCCTTCAACGAGGAAATTTAACCGATAACAGATAAGACAAATTCCTTTTAAAAGATTAATTTATTAATGTAAATATGTACTTGAAAGTGATTTAAAAAAATAATAAATTGAAACAACAAAAAAAACTGTTTTTTATATAATAAAATATTTAAAAAACTGCAATATTAAACGGACTTGATTTAGGGAAATTTGTATGTGTTCTTTTGTAGTTGGTAATATTGGATAGACATTTATTAAATTATTTGAAATTTCATATTAATTTTCTAAATTTTGACTCGTGCGAAAAAAACATGTCATATAAAACTCCTTCTTTATTTATATTATATAGCAATGAACAGGTTTCACATTTTTTAAAAAAGTATTTTAATAGAAAATTTATGCAATATTTTTCATAGTATAAACAATATATAAATAATTTGTTATTTTCATAAATAATTTTAAAAAAAGACTGGCGCGACAAATAGTCATGAAAAACAACCTGCCACTCCTGTGACATTAAAGTGCATACAACACGTCATTCATAGCTAAACAGTTTGTCTATCACCTACTACGTTATTTACATAAATAAAAGTAGTCGATAGTTTTCACATGTTAAGCTGTATGAACATTCCATTCCAAATCAAGCGACTTTTCAAAATGTTATACACATTTCAATAAGTAAATAATAATAAAGGTACAATAAAGTACAATATAATTAACACTTGGTGAAACTGTTCTAATAAGATATTTAAAAATAACATTTGACATGCTGCACAAGATTTCAGTCTCTGAATCAACCTCTCGGTCATTTATAAGATTGGCTCGCTCAACGAGAATCATGGACGCGTTTCTCTATTATTGAAGCGCTTCAGTGTGGTGTACTGACGCCTCTAGGAGGCAATGAGTTGGTTGAGCGAACGGATGATAAACATCCCAAAAAGATAAAATGACTGCAGAAGTAACTACATGCAGAGCCATCTATCAAGAATGCCGTGAGTTTAGCCAGGAATAAATAATAATAAAAGTACAATAAAATACAATATAAGGCTAGGGTCTCAACACACGAAAACTTTTACATAGTCTTCTTCACATCACGACATGCATTTGCCTATGAAGTTGGCGCGTATGGAAATGCTCAAACCGTCGACCATATAACTATAGACACGTAACTGGCTATGTTAGGTTATACAATGTTTTGAAGCATAAATGTGCGGTGCGGGGAAAGGGGACGGTGCCCATATGTGGTGTTTTGTTAGTTGTAGGATTGTAGGAGATAAAAGTGCATTGCAGATTACATACGGGTAAGCATTATTACATTAGTCTTTAAAAAATGTTTGAGATATTAAATATAATATTCCAATACGAATTATTTAAATATAAAATTTATGTTGTTGCTATTTTTAATATCTAAAATTTAAAAGTTAAACATTATTTTAAATTAATTGCTCAGATGAAAATATTAATTTTAATAAATAGCTAAAATTAATAATAATAATAGTAGTTAGTGTTATATACAATATACAAACGGAAAAAATAATCGTTATTTAACAAAAAAATCTAGTAACAGCATGTAAAACTAGTAATATTGAAACATTTTCCTATCACCGAAAATAAAACAATAATTATTTTAAATTTATCTTCATAGCTTCAATCTGAAAAACATGAAATATTAAGAAAATCAATTTTAGTATAACATGTAGTACATTTACCTATGTATTATGTACACACATTATTTTTTGTTATTTATTTATTTATTTATTTATTTATTTATGCACAATTGGAGAACCAACAGTTTTATCAAACCAGTTATAGGTTCCCACCTATTAATAAATTTATATTAAGAATGTTACAATGCAAAAAGTAGCACAACAAAAAAATAATAAAACATGTTCAATTTTAGTAGTTATACACAAATTTATATTTAAATAATTCGTATTGGAATATTATATTTAATGTCTCAAACATTTTTCCAAGGATAATATAATAAATTCTTACCCGTATGTAACCCGCAACGAATTTTATCTCCTACAAACCTGCAACCAACAAAACACCACATATGGTCACCTTCCTCCTTCCTCGCAAAGCACACTTACGCTTCAAAACAAATGCCTCCATTACGTGTCTGTAGTTATATGGTCGAAGGCTCAAAGTGCACCGTTAGACAAGATGGCTGACAAGTAAGCTCCTGAGTTGAATTTTTTTTTAAAATACTAGCAATAAGGTATCCTAATTCATTTTATACTCCACAGTGTACTAGTCAGCCATCTTGTCGAACGGCACATATGTCGTGATTTGAACATTTCGGTACTCGCCAACTTCATGGGCTAGATTTACGAAGTCGAGAAATGCCTAAATCGTGATTTGAAGAAGGCTATGTAAAAGTTTTCCTGTGTGTCATGTAATCTCCAATATAATTGTAACACTTGGTGAAACTGTTCTAATAAGATTTAAAAATTACACATGACATGTTTCACGTGTTTACTATTGTTACTGACCTGCATTCTTATTTGGTTTTAATCCAAATCGAATCAAGTAATTAGAACATAAAAACTATCCCTAGATTTTAATCCAAACAACAGTATTCTTTCAACAAACGTAAAATGATATATAAACGACAAGCGCACGGTGCCAAATGGAACTAGTTGCCCCCGCCACTATAATCATGAAGGTGAAGTTAGCAGACGATTCGTAGCAGACGATTCGAGATTTAAGCGAGTGTGTGGCTGCCTTACGTTAAGCTTAACCATGGCCAACTCTATAGGCGCCGAGCAACGGTGCTTGATAATACACTCAAAATTTCAAATAAAAAACACTACACCGTACATTCTAAAGATATACCTTTTAAATAATATAATTAATAGTGAGTTTGTAAATAGGAATAGAATGGTATACAAAATTTTTGAATTCAATTTATATTTAAAATTAAAGAAGTATTATTTTATTGTTATAAACAATAGTCAGAGGATGAAATTTTGCATATAGTATGTCTACAACTTATTAAAATAGAGTAAGCATATATTTCCGACCACCGGTAGGGCATAGAAAAAGAATAAAAATCCAGAAAAAATATATATCTTAATTTAATGAGGTATTATTTTCTTTGTTATATACAATAGTCTGAGGATGAAATTTTGCATATGGTATATCTACATAATACTTATTAAAATAGAGTAACCATATACCTCCTACTACCCGTAGGACATTGAGAATAAATAAAAATCCAGAAAAAATGTATATCTTAGTTAAAAGAAGTATTATTTTCATTGTCATAAACAATAGTCAGAGGATGAAATTTTGTATATAGTACTACATACTACTTATTAATATAGAGTAACCACCTACTCCCTACCAGCCGTAGGACATAGCAAAAATGTATATCTTAATTTAATGAAGTATTACTTTCATTGTTATAAACAATAGTCAGAGGTTGAAGTTTTGCATATAGTATGTCTACATACTACTTATTATAATAGAGTAACCAACTACTCCCTACCATCCATAGGATATAGAGAAAAAAATAAAACTCCAGAAAAAATGTATATTTTAATTTAATGAAGTATTATATTTATTGTTATAAACAATAGTCAGAGGATGAAATTTTGAATATAGTATGCCAACATACTACTTATTGTAATAGAGTAACCATCTACTACCTACCACCCGTAGGACATAGAGAAAAAAATAAAAATCCAGAAAAAATGAACATCTTAATTTAATGATGTATTATTTTCTTTGTTATAAACAATAGTCAGAGGATGAAATTTTGTATATAGTATGTCTACATACTACTTATTAATATAGAGTAACCACCTACTCCCTACCAGCCGTAGGACATAGCAAAAATGTATATCTTAATTTAATGAAGTATTACTTTCATTGTTATAAACAATAGTCAGAGGTTGAAGTTTTGCATATAGTATGTCTATATACTACTTATAATAACAGAGTAACCATCTACTCCCTACCACCCGTGGGACATAGATAAAAATATAAAAATCTAGAAAAAATGTATATCTTAAATTAATGAAGTATTATTTTCATTGTTATAAACAATAGTCAGAGGATGAAATTGTGTATATAGTATGTCTACAGACTACTTATTAAAATAGAGTAACCATCTACTCCCTACCACCCGTAGGACATAGTGAAAAAAATAAAATTCCAGAAAAAATGTATATTTTAATTTAATGTAGTATTATTTTAATTGTTATAAACAATAATCAGAGGATGAAGTTTTGCATATAGTATGTCTACATACTACTTATTATAATAGAGTAACCATCTACTACCTACCACCCGTAGGACATAGAGAAAAAAATAAAAATCTAGAAAAAATGTATATCTTAATTTAATGAAGTATTATTTTCATTGTTATAAACAATACTCAGAGAATAAAATTGTGCATATATTCTGTCTACATACTACTTATTAAAATAGAGTAACCATCTGCATCCTGCCACCCGTAGGACATAGTGAAAAAAATAAAACTCCAGAAAAAATGTATATTTTAATTTAATGTAGTATTATTTTCATTGTTATAAACTATAGTCAGAGGATGAAGTTTTGCATATAGTATGTCTACATACTACTTATTATAATAGAGTAATCATCTACTACCTACCACCCGTAGGACATAGAGAAAAAAATAAAAATCCAGAAAAAATGTATATTTTAATTTAATGAAGTATTATATTTATTGTTATAAACAATAGTCAGAGGATGAAATTTTGAATATAGTATGCCAACATACTACTTATTGTAATAGAGTAACCATCTACTACCTACCACCCGTAGGACATAGAGAAAAAAATAAAAATCCAGAAAAAATATACATCTTAATTTAATAAAATATTATTTTCATTGTTACAAACAATAGTCAGAGGAAGAAATTTTGCATATAGTATGTCAACATACCACTTATTAAAATTGAATAACCATCTACTTCCTACCACTCGTACGACATAGAGAAAAAATAAAAATCCAGAAAAAATGTATATCAATTTAATGCAGTATTATCATTATTGTTATAAGCAATAATGAGAAGGTGAAATTTTGCATCTAGTAAAATTGTAATATATTTTTGCAGATATTTTAATAATAAGCCAATAAATTAGGAGTATTTATATACTCTCTTTATTTTTTTCTCTATGTCCTACGGGTGGTAGGTAGTAGATGGTTACTCTATTACAATAAGTAGTATGTTGGCATACTATATTCAAAATTTCATCCTCTGACTATTGTTTATAACAATAAATATAATACTTCATTAAATTAAAATATACATTTTTTCTGGATTTTTATTTTTTTCTCTATGTCCTACGGGTGGTAGGTAGTAGATGATTACTCTATTATAATAAGTAGTATGTAGACATACTATATGCAAAACTTCATCCCCTGACTATTGTTTATAACAATGAAAATAATACTTCATTAAATTAAGATATACATTTTTTCTGGAGTTTTATTTTTTTCACTATGTCCTACGAGTGGTAGGATGTAGATGGTTACTCTATTTTAATAAGTAGTACGTAGGCATACTATATGCACAATTTTATGTTCTGACTATTGTTTATAACAATGAAAATAATACTTCATTAAATTAAGATATACATTTTTTCTAGATTTTTATTTTTTTCTCTATGTCCTACGGGTGGTAGGGAGTAGAATTTTACTCTATTACAATAAGTAGTATGTTGGCATACTATATTCAAAATTTCATCCTCTGACTATTGTTTATAACAATAAATATAATACTTCATTAAATTAAAATATACATTTTTTCTGGATTTTTATTTTTTTCTCTATGTCCTACGGGTGGTAGGTAGTAGATGATTACTCTATTATAATAAGTAGTATGTAGACATACTTTATGCAAACGTCATCCTCTGACTATAGTTTATAACAATGAAAATAATACTACATTAAATTAAAATATACATTTTTTCTGGAGTTTTATTTTTTTCACTATGTCCTACGAGTGGTAGGGAGTAGATGGTTACTCTATTTTAATAAGTAGTCTGTAGACATACTATATACAAAATTTCATCCTCTGACTATTGTTTATAACAAAGAAAATAATACTTCATTAAATTAAGATGTACATTTTTTCTGGATTTTTATTTTTTTCTGTATGTCCTACGGGTGGTAGGTAGTAGATGGTTACTCTATTATAATAAGAAGTATGTAGACATACTATATGCAAAACTTCATCCTCTGACTATTGTTTATAACAATGAAAATAATACTACATTAAATTAAAATATACATTTTTTCTGGAGTTTTATTTTTTTCACTATGTCCTACGGGTGGTAGGAAGTAGATGGTTACTCTATTTTAATAAGTAGTATGTAGACATACTATATGCACAATTTCATCCTCTGACTATTGTTTATAACAAAGAAAATAATACTTCATTAAATTAAGATGTACATTTTTTCTGTATTTATATTTTTTTCTGTATGTCCTACGGGTGGTAGGTAGTAGATGGTTACTCTATTATAATAAGAAGTATGTAGACATACTATATGCAAAACTTCATCCTCTGACTATTGTTTATAACAATGAAAATAATACTACATTAAATTAAAATATACATTTTTTCTGGAGTTTTATTTTTTTCACTATGTCCTACGGGTGGTAGGAAGTAGATGGTTACTCTATTTTAATAAGTAGTATGTAGACATACTATATGCACAATTTTATCCTCTGACTATTGTTTATATCAATGAAAATAATACTTCATTAAATTAAGATATACATTTTTTTCTATATTTTTATTTTTTTATCTATGTCCCACGGGTGGTAGGGAGTAGATGGTTACTCTGTTATTATAAGTAGTATGTAGACATACTATATGCAAAACTTCAACCTCTGACTATTGTTTATAACAATGAAAATAATACTTCATTAAATTAAGATATACATTTTTGCTATGTCCTACGGGTGGTAGGGAGTAGCTGGTTACTCTATTATAATAAGTAGTATGTAGACATAAAATATGAAAAATTTCATCCTCTGACTATTGTTTATAACAAAGAAAATAATACTTCATTAAATTAAGATGTACATTTTTTCTGGATTTTTATTTTTTTCTCTATGTCCTACGGGTGGTAGGTAGTAGATGGTTACTCTATTATAATAAGTAGTATGTAGACATACTATATGCAAAACTTCATCCTCTGATTATTGTTTATAACAATGAAAATAATACTACATTAAATTAAAATATACATTTTTTCTGGAGTTTTATTTTTTTCACTATGTCCTACGGGTGGTACGTAGTAGATGGTTACTCTATTTTAATAAGTAGTCTGTAGGCATACTATATACAAAATTTCATCCTCTGACTATTGTTTATAACAATGAAAATAATACTTCATTAATTTAAGATATACATTTTTTCTAGATTTATATATTTTTATCTATGTCCCACGGGTGGTAGGGAGTAGATGGTTACTCTGTTATTGTAAGTAGTATATAGACATACTATATGCAAAACTTCAACCTCTGACTATTGTTTATAACAATGAAAGTAATACTTCATTAAATTAAGATATACATTTTTGCTATGTCCTACGGCTGGTAGGGAGTAGGTGGTTACTCTATATTAATAAGTAGTATGTAGACATACTATATACAAAATTTCATCCTCTGACTATTGTTTATGACAATGAAAATAATACTTCTTTTAACTAAGATATACATTTTTTTCTGGATTTTTATTTATTCTCAATGTCCTACGGGTAGTAGGACGTATATGATTACTCTATTTTAATAAGTATTATGTAGATATACCATATGCAAAATTTCATCCTCTGACTATTGTATATAACAAAGAAAATAATACCTCATTAAATTAAAATATACATATTTCTAGATTTTTATTCTTTTTCTATGCCCTACCGGTGGTCGGAAATATATGCTAACTCTATTTTAATAAGTTGTAGACATACTATATGCAAAATTTCATCCTCTGACTATTGTTTATAACAATAAAATAATACTTCTTTAATTTTAAATATAAATTGAATTCAAAAATTTTGTATACCATTCTATTCCTATTTACAAACTCACTATTAATTATATTATTTAAAAGGTATATCTTTAGAATGTACGGTGTAGTGTTTTTTATTTGAAATTTTGAGTGTGTTATCAAGCACCGTTGCTCGGCGCCTATAGAGTTGGCCATGGTTAAGCTTAACGTAAGGCAGCCACACACTCGCTTAAATCTCGGATCGTCTGCTACGAATCGTCTGCTAACTTCACCTTCATACTATAATCCCAACTCTCAGCTAGCGCAAAGGTATACCCCCACACATAACTTAGTTATGTGATCAGGGGTTATACATTGCATTGCAGTTCATATAAAAGTAAATAAAGTAAAAGTAAAACGGGCCGGTTATGTCGTAAATGACATAAATGATTTTTCCCCTTTATATCAGGCTAATAACCCAGGGATTATAAATTTCTATTACTTGCGAAAGCCAATATTTAGAAAATACTGTGTTTTTCTTCTTAGGGCTAGTTGTACAAACTCCGGTTAAAATTTTAATTGTCGGGTAAATAGACAAAATCGAATCGAAATGAACTGTCAAATAACAAATTTTTCATTAATGTCAAAGTTTTTATTTGATATTGTTTACGTAACTGGCAGTTAAAATTTGAGAGATTATACACTTTCATTTTTATTGCATGTTTTTATAATTAGTATGTTATATTTTTTTTTACTATTTTTATATAAAGAAAAGAATGAATACAATATGTAATATAATACTTAAATGGCAGTTAAGATTTTAGAGATAATACACATTCATTTTATATTGCATGCTTTTTTACCTCTCACTAAGAGAGGTAGCTAAAAATCGCATATCCAGATTTTAGTGAATAAGCACAATGTAAAGTCACTAGAATCCAATTTTAACATTTTTACAATGATGTCTGTCTGTGTGTGCGGAGGTGTGTATGTATGTATGTGTGTATGTTGGAGGGACGATTCTTCAAAAACTATATTACTTTAGACAAATTTAACTACGTATTCCGTAATCTGACATTAATGGCAAGAGCTGAAAAGGCTTTGGTAACAATTGGACAACCGGAAATAGTAGTTTCTTAAAAAAAATCTTCTAAATATTATTTTTTGGACATTTATGTTATTACAAATATTAAAGAATATAAAATTTTCTATTCGATATATTGAACATTTTAATTTTATCTTCCATAGATTTAGACATAGAGAATGAGGAAGTTTAGCATGGTAAAAATTCTACATAACGTACTGTTTTCTCACAAATATAACACAAATGACTGCTGAAATTGAAATTAAAAATTAAAATTATTGCTCCATTTATTTATAATTAATATTTTTTGGGTAAACTTTAAGTATATCACAAGTCAGTTATGCGCAAACTCAGATAGAACGATGAAATCGAACCACTTGAACGTAGGTCGTAACAACACCTCAGTCTCAAGTGACTGGTAACCGCAACCGCGTGCGTCAGTGTATAAGTCGACATACGTTGCGCCAAGCCTCTACCGACGTCATCACAGCTAAAAATCGGCTTTTCCGGAAAATCTGGGCATTTTTGAAAAAGTAAAACATGTTACATCATTTTTCAAGTCATTTCGCATGGAATAAAAAAATAAAAAAAAATCGCTAAACTTCCCCATTATATACAGTTGTCCCCGGATTGCGGAAAAAAATCTTATTTTTGATTTTACGAAAAAATGCCAAGGGAAGAAAATTTTTTGCTTGAATTAAAACGCATGTTTCAGTTATTAAAACTTTTAATTAATGTAAGGTTCTTTTATTATAACGTTTTTTTCGTATTTTTTTCCTTCTAATAATACAGTTATTACATTGAATCTAACATGATTTTAGTTAACTTTGAAATATTGATAAATGATTATTAATTCTAATTTCAGAAAAAAAAAAAAACAGCGAAAATCAAAATACTTTTAGTTTATTCAATTAACTTTTTTTTATCTGAAATTAGAATTAATAATCAACCTTGCATTAATTAAAAGTTTTAATAATTGAAACATGCGTTTAAATTCAAGCAAAATTTTTTTTCCTTTGCATTTTTTCGTAAAATTAAATATAAAATTTTTTTTCCTCTTGTAAACTCAATCCGGGGACATACTATATATATATATATATATATATATATATATATATATATATATATATATATATATATATATATATACATATACAGAGTGCCTTGCCTACTATGTATGGAATATAGTATATATCTCGGTAAATAACGACTGTATCAATTTTTTTTATATAAAAGTTGTTTATCATTTTATTTCCCATAATCCATAATAAGGCAGCATTCAGTTGTTTTTATTTCAGAAAACAACTGATTTTTTTTAAATAGCAATGTACCCTTTCATTAGGCTCATTTGATAGAGATTTTTTTCTCTTTTCGATGACGTAACATGTTAGTAGCCTTACATAAGAAAATTTTTCAAAAAAAATTAAAAACTCTTTATTAATTACATCAGTAACATTAATCTAGATATCCTACATCCAAATAAAACAAATGAACGTGTACGTTTCTTATTAAACCTTGAAGACAAAACGAAATAAGCAATAAAATGGTTTTCATCGCAATAAGCAGAGCTGGGCAGTAACTAGTTACTTTAGGAACTTAGTTACTAACTAGTTACTTTTTCGTAACTTGTAACGTAACTTAGTTACTTTTTAAAATATGGTAACTGTAACTTAACTTGCTGCGGAAAAGTAGTTGGTAACTTTACGGTTTTTAGTTACTAATTACTTGAGTAACTTAAGTTACTTAAGGTAACTCAGAAATTAGAATGTAACTTAAGTTAGTCAAAGTAACTTAAAAAGTGGAATGTAACTTAGTCATAAAAAGTAACGGGGGGGATTAAAATTTCTAAGAAATATTTTGTTGAGGCTGATGCCTTTTTTGGAAACACTAACTAAAACTGTTTTGTTTTAAATAAATGTCTGTCCAGAGTGGGAGTGTTGAGCGCAGCATCGCGCATACCCTCTGTAATGTGTAACTTTTATTTTAATACGTAATTAAATTCAATGTTATTATTGATTGATTTCAAGCCATAATAGATAATGCAATAAGTAATTATATTCATTAATAATAGAGTTTTTGTACGGTAAACAGAAAAACTAAAAATAACACATTATTTTAACTTTTAATTCTAGAATTAAAAAGTCACTAAATGTTAAATTTGACTTATAAAATATATTATTTTCAAATGTTTTCCTCGCTTACAAATGATACGTTTTAATAAATTATAATTAAACTGCCATTAAATCATCAAAATTATTCCAATTTTCAGGTTATACAAAATATAGTGTATTTTGTTCGTTGTTCCAAGGGTTGCAAGACTTGAATTCGTCTCATTTTTGCAAATTCCCTTCTCACAAGATAAAATGTCACTTTTAATTTTTATATTATATTATAATGTAGGTCCGCAGGGCCTTTTTATCAGATTTTTGGGCCCTAGGCCCTCTTTATAGTAAAAAAGTACGTACAAATATTTATATAATTATAATGTAAGTTTATTTATTAAAGAAAAAAATAAAATTGCCTCTAAGAGAAAAGCTGATCAATTATACGGTACCGCATGCTCGATTCTAGTTTGAGGTGAAATTTTAGCGTAATATTTTGTTACTCCTCTCTAGGGACGGTTGGCGATTTTGCCGGCTCTCGGGAATATGTTATTAGCGTAGCGGGGCCCCAAATATTTTTAAAAATATACTTATTTGAATGTGCGGGGCCCATCTGAGCGCGGGGCCTCAGATTGAAAATCGACGTCTGATCCGTGGTTTCCAATAAATTAATCATTATTCACTAATAAGTCTAGGAAATAATGTCTGCATGTTTTATACATTATAATAGTCATGTCATGTTAGAAAGAAAGTAGATTCTTTATATCTTGGTATAAGAAATCAATGAGTAACTAGTAAATAACTCAGTTCTTTCACCAAAGTAACTGGAACTTAAGTAACTTAGTTACTTTTTTTTTGGAGGTAACTGTAACTGTAACTAGTTACATTTTAAAAGTAACTTGCCCAGCTCTGGCAATAAGTGTTCAAAATGTTCGCCATTAAATGCAAGGCAGTGGCCTAACCTATCACGAAAAGCTTGAAAAGAATATCTGAGCATTCTGGGAGAAATTGCTGCAGCTTCTTCTTGTATTCGTTGCTCTAATTCGTCCAGATTCTGAGGTGGGTTTGTACTCTACACTTTTAATTTTAAATATCCCCATAAGAAGAAATCACAAGGTGTTAGACCCGGAGATCGGGGAGGCCACTCCACAGACCCTCTTTTGCCTATCCAACGGGCCAGAAATACCGCTTCTAAATATCGACGTACATCTGTATGAGAGTGGGGCGGTGCCACATCTTGTTGAAACCAAAGATCGTCAAGATTTGCTTGGCCAGCTGAGATAATTTGCTGTTGCAACAATTGCAAATAACGCTCACCAGTTAGAGTACCACGAATAAAGAAAGGTCCAATTATGTGATCTGCGCAAATTCCCATCCATATGTTTAATTTTTGTGGTGTTTGGGTATGATTTCGGATCATCCAATGGGGATTTGTAGCGGCCCAATATGGACAATTATGCCTATTTACATTTCCATTCAAAGTAAATGTAGCCTCGTCAGAAAAAATAATATTATTGAGAAAATTTGGATTGTTGTTGATTCACTCCATCATAACATCACATAATTCAACACGTCGATCATAGTCATCTTCGGATAATTATTGCAATAAAATCGGTTTGTATGGATGTAATTTTTCTGAATATGATATTATGTGCATTGAACCTTTACTTACGGCATGGTGTGAACATAATTGACGAATTGTAATTTGTGGATTTTCTTCGATTTCTATGAAAACATCGAGTTTTTTATCTTCATTTGTCGCAGATTTTTGCGGACCAGTCTTCGGCAGATCTTTAACATGTCCAGTGTCCCTAAACCGTTTCAAAGTCTTGCTAACTACTGACTGGGTGATTGGTTCTCGCTTTGGATGACGCTCATTAAATATTTCACATATTTCTACTTGTGTTCGTTTGCGATCCCCATAACCGACCATAATTAAAATTTCTATGCGTTCAGATTCTGTTAAATGAAAAATAAACCATTTTTAATTTTCGATGTACCAACTTATTGACATACACAATATTCTGTCACATTTACTGGCCTACAATCAATTGTTAGGACAAATGAAAGAGATCTCGGATATCTAGATTAATGTTATTGATGTAATTACTTAATAAAGAGTTTTTAATTTTTTTTGAAAAATTTTCTTGTACAAGAGTGCTATCAAATGGGCCTAACGAAAGGGTACTTTGCTATTTAAAAAAATTAATTGTTGTTCGTTACTCATTTGTTTTCTGAAATAAAAACAACTGACTGCTGCCTTATTATGGGAAATAAAATGTTAAACAACTTTTATATAAAAAAACATTTGTATACAGTCATTATTTACCGAGATATATACTATATTCCATACATAGTGGGCACCCTATATATATATATATATATATATATATATATATATATATGTATATATAAAATAAAATAATCCATTATCTAATTAATCAAATAGCCCATGGAAACCAGTTAAAAAGTTAAAATGTTTGTAATTGACATAAATGTCAGTGTCAAAAATCCAGAGACATTACTGAAGACTTTTTCTGGGAAGTACATTTAATATTTCTTATTTTATCATTAATTAAATATTTAAAATTATAGATACAGTTGCCGCACGTTAAATTGACACTGTTATTGAATGCGGGAAACCTAAAATTCTTACCTGGACAAGTCGACATGAAATAGTAATTATAATATGCTATTGTTACAGCAAGGAAAAGACTCCGTTAACATCTAAAATTGGTATAAAAAGAAAGAGGATTCATTTATAAGCCAAAGTATGTACAGTGTCAATGTCAAGTAAACACGCGCTTGCTATACATATATTTCATCATGTACCCTTCACTCTCAAAACAGAAGTTTAAATTTAATAATCAAATAGGGATTGAAAATAATTTCAATCTGATATGCAGTATAAATTAATTTATGGGAGTAAATTATCACTTTATTTTTTAATATTTCTAAATATTAAATATTTGTTGTCTGCAAAGGATATTTTTTTTGTCAAATTTGATTAAAATATTAAAAATAATCAAAAGTGACACCAAATAACTTCATAGGATTATAAATTTTCTTTTTAAAACAATATTTCTAAAATAATCTAAAGAAATAAAAATCATTCTTTTAAAGATTTGAAAATTAATATAAAAGACAACAGAACTTTATTTAAAACAGTGAATTTTATAATACTCAAACTTTATATAAATTTAGAAATATTAAAATAAAGTCTCAAAAGACTTTATATTTTCTTTTTTAAATTAAATTGTTGTCCTTTCAGTTAATAGTTCAGTTATTTTGTATTATTTTATTTAAAAATATCTTATTTAGACAAATAAGTAATATATAGAACTAAAAATTAATCTTTGAGGATTGAAAAATAACCTTTTCCGGATTCTGCTTATTTCGTATTGAAACAAGTTCGCCAGCCGATAATACTTAAAGTGCCGCTAGTGCGTATTGTCTTTGATGTTGTTCTGTATAATAGTTTGTTAGGTAGGTTTACCTACGATAATTATATTATTCTAATTTCTGGAGTACAGCAGCAACATGAATTGTGAAAATGTTAACAATTATTTGAAGAAAGAAGGAGTAGACTGCAGGACCAGACAAAAACTTGCTGGTAAGTAGGAATTATGAAATATTTATATAGTTGTATATACAGTATTTTGTATTATAGAGTATAATTTTAGTCACTGAAACCGAAACCATTTTGTGTTTCAAATTCAAATGCCAGTGTATACTGGAATAAATGGATTGAAAAATCATTTATGAATAATGCTTGGTTCATCATACAGTGGACCTAATTTAATAATTGTTCTCAAGATGGTTGCACAACATAACATAATATAAACGATACTCAAGTCATCCCTACGGTGGGCACTCTTATTATGGGGCTTGACACAATTTTTATATATTATATACTAGCTGATCCGCCCCGGCTTCGCACGGGTAAAACTAGAATAACGATTAGCTACACGTGTACCAGTATTTTTTCACATTTACTTCGGATACGTGCGCTGCGTAGGAAGCCGGCAACCTGCCTCGCATAGTACATGTAACAGGCTCCGCCCACTGCCCATCCGATCCCCGCACCGCACCTAACAGCGCCCTTTTCTAAACATGTCTCGGGTACTTTTACTTATGTACATATGATGCAAGCTATCTCTCCGACAAATATCGAAAATCTGGTAACGGTTAAAACTTAACTATAGATACAAAGATAAAAATAGTTGAAATCATCCCCTACTGTACCGCCTTGAGGAATGATTTATCAAAAACGCTAAAACATTCTTTATTTCTTACCAAAAGCATAACTAAGAATTTTTATGTCCCTAACTTGAGAAATGACAAATGATGGGTTCTCCATACAAACTTTCATCCTCTATATCACCCCTTCAAGTTTTACTTTCGCGACAAAAGGTAGCCTATGTCCTTCTCCAAGGTCCAGTCTATTTCTATACCGAAATTCATCAAAATTGGTTCAGCGGTTTAGGTGTGAAAACGTAACAGACATACAGACAGACAGACAGACAGACAGACAGACAGACAGACAGACAGACAGACAGACAGACAGACAGACAGACAGACAGACAGAAAGACAGACAGACAGACAGAGTTACTTTCGCATTTATTATATTAGTATGTTACCTGTTATTAGTGATTCTGTCGAGATGAAATATTTCTCGGTTCTCGTCTCGTTTCATACTCAAGATTTCTCGTCTCGACGAGACGAAATAGAAATGTAAAAATTATTTTACGAGACGAGATATATTTGCCGAGATCTCGATTCTCGAAAACTGTTTCGAGATTTCTCGGTTGTTATTTTTCTCATTAGTTATATTTGCAAGCGTGTGAAATTTAACATATTTTTAGTGATATCTGTCTCTATTTACCTTTGTGTATTTCATGGTTGATATTTTTACACGATATAATATGAAAAACTATTTTCATTAAAGTGTACTCTGTAAACTTTCCCAAAATGTGTAAATGTTTGTGCTGTCACGTTTTTGCACCGTATATCTGTTCATATCTTAACAATGTAATGCTTTTACTGTGTTTTTACTACTCAAATGTGAACAGGCACGACATATATCTATGAAATAATAATAATAATAATAATAATAATAATAATAATAATAATAATAATAATATTTTCCTTTTGTTTGGTACCTTGGATGATGAATATGTGGAGAGGAATAGAAGCAGTAGAAATCAAGAAGTCACCTGATAATATAAATTTAAACACGGGCTATGAACTCAATAAATCATGGTACCCTGTTATTCGACCTTAATATTCATGTGGCGAAGGAGTATTGTTGCATAACTATTATTGTGGTCCGGATGCGGTTATTCGCTACCGAAAATCGGTCACTCTAATATGTTATTTTATACAATACTTTAACATTTATATTGTTCTGATTATGCATTTTTTTTCACATTTCTAGGCCACTTCTCAGCCAGTTTTTTGCGGACGGTTTTTTCCTCTGGCATACAGAGAAGTTGCATCCCCGCCGTCCAAGTCATTGCCCGGGTTTTGCATTTTTACAGAAAACAGTTTGTTTGCTGTTTTCTGTTTTTGTGCCAAAAAATTGCATAATTTTTCTAAGTTACTTATGATTTGTATTATATGTTTTTCCATTAATCATTGTACCTTTGAATTGCTAGTTGTCTTGACTACATGTTTATTTTTATTATAATTTTTTACCTGAAGAAGACAGCACCTAGTTGTCGAAACGTTGTATTTTTTCAATAAATAATACAGAACTTATACCCAAATATTGTGTTATCTTATTAAAATGAGTTCTGAAAACATCTTTCAATATAGGAATTATTTGTTTTCGCCTTCTCAAGGTTCAATAAAAACACTGTTTTTCTTAAAAATTTGGACGTTTCGAGGGACCCAAGCATATTTAAAAAATTTTTAAATTACAAATGTTTGCTTCAATAAATTACATATAAGTTTGACAATTACATACCTTTCAGAGAAAATTTTTTTTCCTTACCTTAAGTATTGTCTAAACATTGACCCTAAAGTCATCTTTTTAGGATATGTTTGCATATATGATTCCAAACCGCTAGAGCCGACTTCACTTCCAAACTGGAAACCGAAAAGGGGGGCGGAAAGTTTAAATGTGGAATATGTTTTGATTTTTAAATTGATAGTACCTAATCATATGAGGGATTAAAGCTTGATCACGTCTTCTGCCCAAAATACATAAAGAAAACACACCCCTCGGACAAATAACTTCTACCATTAACACAAACACACACAAACTGGCCAAATACCTCTCGAACGTTCTCAGCAACGTTACCAAAACATCGCAAAATAATTTAAAAAATTCATTTGAACTAGTAAATATAATAAAAGATTTCCAAATCCCAGAAAACCATGTTGCTTTTTCGCTAGATGTGTGCTCCCTGTATCCAAGTGTACCACAAGATCTTGTAATCCAATGTATCACAGAAAAATGGTCAGATATCGAAAATTACACAGAACTAACATCCGAAGAATTCTGTGAGGCTGTAAACCTGTGTTTCGAGTCATCCGTCTTTACTTTTTGTGACAACCTATATCTCCAAATAAATGGTACACCAATGGGTAGTAGCTTGAGTAGTACTATTGCTGATTTAGCCTTACAGAAATTAGAAGAGGGGACTCTGAATAATCCAGATTTACGGTACTCATTGTACAAACGATATGTAGACGATTGCTTGATTGTGGCTCATAAGGATGACATACAAAAAATACTAGACCATCTTAATAATTTCCATCCACGATTAAAATTCACAATAGAACTTTCCACAGATGACAAACTCAATTATTTGGATATCACTCTTATACACAAAGAAAACAAATTTATAACTAATTGGTACAGAAAATCATCTTATTCAGGCAGATATTTAAATTACTTTTCATACACTAACAAAAACTATAAAATTAGTGTCATCACTTCTTTAATAGACAGAGCTATACAGGGTGTCTCAGGACGAGCTTACGCTATCTATATTTTAAATACTATTTAATATAATTTAACGAAATTTGGTATCTAGGGGTTATCCAACATGCCCGTTTTAACTAAAATATTTTCAAAGCAATAGCACTTCCGGTTTGACCTGAAATTGATCTCAACTTTCTTATTTTAAATGGAATACGCTATATTTTATTTTACCATTGAATGCAGCGGAAAATTTTACATATGAAGCAATAAAAACATTTTACTCATGATCAACTACTTCCGGCGTTATTCAACTTTTTTTGATTTTTTGTCTGAAAATCCGGCACATATTCAAAACTCTGTATATCGGGAACGAGATCGAATTTTTATAATCTGAAAAAAGCCTTTTATAAAGGAAACTTTAAGCTACATTATCCATAGAAGAATCCTCGATTATTTATAAAAATGTGACGGGTACGTTACATCAAAATTACAGTTGACAAACTTCAAAAAAGACAATTTTTTTAAATGGAACCCCCTGTTTTTTATTACATAAATGTATTCTACGGCAAAAAATAAGGGTACTTTATGTAACATGTCCTATGTTGAAAGTTGATAGAATTTTAGTAAATTAGAAAAACATGTAATCTGTGTATAATTATTTTATTAATACGGATAAGTAAGCCATGGAAAAAACAAATAAATTCTAAATAAAAAACTATGATTAATTTAATACATATTCCAACTGTCCCCCATTCATATGTAAGCATATTGTTACTCTATTCAATACTTCTTCTTGTGTAGCATTTTTTATCATCCGAGGAGACATGTTGTTAAATGCTGTTCGTACCCTATGTTGGCAATCTTCTTTAGTAGTTAAAGGTTTTTGATAGACGCCGTTTTTAATGTAACCCCAAACAAAAAAATCAAGTGGAGTTAAATCGGGTGAACGAGGAGGCCACCTATGTGGTCCATTATTTGCTAGCCACCTATTTGTTTCCAATAAAATATTTATTCTATGGCGGGGTGGAGCGCCATCATGCTGGTACCATATTAAATTCCTTTGATCCAACGGTAAATTATCTAAGAAATCAAGTAGATGAGTTTGTAAAAACAAACATTGTTTTTCCATGGCTTACTTATCCGTATTAATAAAATAATTATACACAGATTTTATTTGTTTTTTCCATGGCTTACTTATCCGTATTAATAAAATAATTATACACAGATTACATGTTTTTCTAATTTACTGAAATTCTATCAACTTTCAACATAGGACATGTTACATAAAGTACCCTTATTCTTTCCGTAGAATACATTTATGTAATAAAAAACGGGGGGTTCCATTTAAAAAAATTGTCTTTCTTGAAGTTTGTCAACTGTAATTTTGATGTAACGTACCCGTCACATTTTTATAAATAATCGAGGATTCTTCTATGGATAATGTAGCTTATAGTCTCCTTTATAAAAGGCTTTTTTCAAATTATAAAAATTCGATCTCGTTCCCGATATACAGAGTTTTGAAAATGTGCCGGATTTCAGACAAAAAATCAAAAAAAGTTGAATAACGCCGGAAGTAGTTGATCATGAGTAAAATGTTTTTATTGCTTCATATGTAAAATTTTCCGCTGCATTCAATGGTAAAATAAAATATAGCGTATTCCATTTAAAATAAGAAAGTTGAGATCAATTTCCGGTCAAACCGGAAGTGCTATTGCTTTGAAAATATTTTAGTTAAAACGGGCATGTTGGATAACCCCTAGATACCAAATTTCGTTAAAATATATTAAATAGTATTTAAAATATAGATAGCGTAAGCTCGTCCTGAGACACCCTGTATTATTATCAAATCCGCAATTTCATTCTAAAAACATACAGTTCATCCACACAACCCTACAGCGGAACGGTTACCCAAAGGAATTACTAAATAGAATCACACAAAACAGACTTAAAAAGTTGCAACGCGAAGATGCAGAAGAGCGCACATCTGGCGAAAGAATAACATATGTTTCTATACCATATAATGAATCCGTAAACGCCGGTCTAACGAGACTTTTCAAAAACAAAAACGTCAACGTCAAAATCGCAAATACAACCATATGCACTACTAAAATGTTATTTTCGAAATTGAAAGACAAAACAAATAATGAAGACAAAAATAATATGGTATATCAAACAAAATGCGAAAAATGTTTAATGACCTATATTGGGGAAACTTCCCAACCCCTCAAAAAACGCATGTACCAACACAAGTACCATTGTGGTTTCAAAAACTATAATCATAGCGCCTTAGTTAAGCACCATTGTGACACCGGCCATAATTTCAATTTTTCAGAGTCAAAGATACTAGCCACAGAACAAAATAAATATAAAAGACTATTGCAGGAGAGCTTATAATGATTAATTTAAACAAAAACCAATGTGTCAATAACCACACCGATTTCGAGAACAATTTAAAATTCGCGGCTCCGTTGCTGAGAACGTTCGAGAGACAAAATTCCCCCAGACAATTGATACGGTAATACACGAATAAGGTTGGCTGCCCGCTCCATTGCGTCTCCGATTCCGAGGTAGTAAACATGTAAAGTACACAAAAAAAAATTTAAAACTATCCATCTATTAAGTGTTAATCCCTCAAAAAACAAGGTAAATATTCAACAATGCCAATTTTATAGTTTTGGCACAGCTCATATTCAATTAAATAGTACAATAATAAAAATTTCAAATAAACATCAAAACTCAAAACAGGCATGTTTTTTCCAGTATGGAGGTTGAAAATTTTATTCACGATGCCCTCAACTGTATATCCATAAGTTTCGTTTACTGGTTGTCCTCGAGTCAGAGACGTGATCAAGCTTTAATCCCTCATATGATTAGGTACTATCAATTTAAAAATCAAAACATATTCCACATTTAAACTTTCCGCCCCCCTTTCCGGTTTTCTCTGAAAGGTATGTAATTGTCAAACTTATATGTAATTTATTGAAGCAAACATTTGTAATTTAAAATTTTTTTAAATATGCTGATGATGAGGGCCTTGGGTCCCTCGAAACGTCCAGATATTTAAGAAAAACAGTGTTTTTTATTGAACCTTGAGAAGGCGAAAACAAATAATTCCTCTCCATAATAATAATTAATAATAATAATAATAATTAAAATTAATAATTATTAATAATAATTAAAATTAATAATTATTAATAATAATTAAAATTATTAATTATTAATTATTAATAATAATTAAAATTATTAATTATTAATAATAATTAAAATTATTAATTATTAATAATAATTAAAATTAATAATTATTAATAATTAATTAATAATAATAATATTAATAATTAATTAATAATAATAATATTAATAATTAATTAATAATAATAATATTAATAATTAATTAATAATAATAATATTAATAATTAATTAATAATAATAATGATATTAATAATAATAATAATATTAATAATATTAATAATAATATTAATAATAATAAATTAATAATAATAATAATAATATTAATAATAATAATAATAATAATGATATTAATAATAATAATAATATTAATAATAATATTAATAATAATATTATTAATAATAATAATAATATTAATAATAATAATATTAATAATAATAATATTAATAATAATTTTTTTTTTAACTCGAATAGGGCATCAACTGCTAAGGTTATTAGCCCGTTTGATTTTTATTCAATCTGAAAATAACATCCTTTTAAATAAATATATATGAATGCAAATATGAAATATAACATGAAGTATCATGTATAAAATATATTAATATAACTATAATGAATAAAAGTATAAAAAAAAACAAGAAAAGTCATATACATACGGTAAACTTTTAAAGAAGAAATCAAGTGCAGAATTTTTTAAAATTTGAAGGTCTATAATTTGTCGTAAATAATCACCGCACGCAAAAACTTCAGAACATTACGAATCTTACCAGAGTCTGATAGAATCAAAGAAAGGTCTTGATCCATTTGATATAGCCGCCTGAGTGGATCATACTTTGTACACGCAACAAGAATGTGTTGAACTGTCAGAGCAGTATCACATGTGTTGCACATAGGGGCATCATCCCGACTTAAACGGTACCCATGTGTCAGACTTGTATGACCCAGTCTCAGGCGGTGAATCTTGACTTGATCTCTTCTGGTAAGATCACTTGGCATGAAAAATGGTGCAACCGACGGCTTAATGGTTTTAAGATGGTTCTGTACCCCATCCCATGTGCGCTGCCAAATAGCCAATACCTCTTTCTTCAGATGAAGACCTAAGTCTGAAGATTTGAACATTAACACATCAACAGAGTCACTATCAGCGGCAGAACGTGCTGCCTCATCAGCCATCTCGTTACCCCTAATCCCTACGTGACTGGGCACCCAAAGAAAAGAAATATCCTTCCCTATTTCATGAGGGATAGAATATTCTGTATAATTGGGTCAGTGGTAAAAGGGTTTGAGATGGCTTGGAGGACGCTCAATGAATCGGTATCTACGAGGAACTTCCTAGAAGTTCGGACGAACTCGCAGTAGCGTAGAGCTTGCCAGATAGCATAGGACTCTGCTGTGTAAATGGAAGTTATTAGAGGCATTGACCATGAGTGCTGTGTGTTTTCGACAGCAATTGCGCAACCAGTACCATGGTGGGTCTTAGAACCATCTGTGTAAATCACCATAGTGTTTTTGTATCCGTGCAGAACCTCTAGAAACTTTGACTGAATCATTATCGCAGGACTGTTGGATTTATCGTACCTAGATAGTTCGTAGTTAGTCCTAGTTAATGGAACTAACCACGGTGGTACTTCAGATTCCCCTACAGGAATCGATAATGGCAGGTCAAAGTTTATTTGTTCTAGAAGCTCTTTCGCACGGATACCTGCTGGTCGGGTTTGAATTTGTCGTTGACTGCACCAATTTTCACTCCGAAAAAGTATACTGAAGTTCTTGTGTTGCGGTAAGGACTTGATTTTGGAAATGTAAAGCAGCAGAAACTTTTTCCGTCTTACGTCAAGCGGCGTCAGTCCTGACTCTGAATATAAATTTAATGTGGGGGTACTGGGAAAAGCACCAAGAGCGTAACGTAGAGCCTGGTTGTGGATTGGCTCCAGTCTATTTAGGGTTGTTCGTTTTGCTGAGGCATACACGACACACCCGTAGTCAATCTTGGATAAAACCAGAGATTGATATACCCGTGTTAGTGTTTTTGGCTCCGCTCCCCATTTAGTACCCGCCAACATTTTTACAATGTTGAGAGCTCTAAGACAAACCGTTCTTAGCTCTTCAACATGTAATTTCCAAGTTAGTCTTGGATCAAAGATTAGTCCTAGGAATCTGACGCTGCTGGCGATTTTAATTATGTTATTCCTCAAAAAAGGAGTGGTCCATAGTGTGGTCGGTTTAGGTGGCAGAAGTGCATGCACTGGGTTTTCTCACGGGAAAACTTAAATCCAATTTTGTCAGCCCTTCGTGTGATGTTGTTGATTGCTGATTGCAATGTTCTGTTGATGTCTCCCATCTTCTTGCCAGAACAGAAAATAGTGAGATCATCAACGTACAGACACATGCCTACAGAGCTGACAAAGGACACAATCTCATTTACCGCAATGGCAAAAAGAGTGACGCTTAAAACAAAGCCTTGGGGTACTTCATTCTCTAATATCCTAGAGGATGATAGATATGTACCGACCCGAACCCTAAATTCGCGTTCTGCCAAAAAAGAAGAAATAAGTTGCGGCAAATTACCACGAAAACCCCAGACATGCAGCTTCTTAAGAATGTGATACCGCCACGTCATATCATAGGCCTTCTCCAGATCAAAGAACACTGCAACCAAGTGTTCTTTTTTATTGAAAGCGGTGAGAATTGCATCTTCTAGATATGCCAAATGATCAACAGTGGATCTGAATTTGCGAAACCCGGCCTGGTGGTCTGACAGAAGATGATTGGATTCCAGAAACCACATGAGACGATTGTAATCATTCTCTCAAAAATCTTTCCGATGCAAGACGTTAAACTGATCGGCCTATGATTTGAAGGTATCGATAGATCTTTTCCGACTTTAGGAACAGGAACAACAATGGCTTCTTTCCACTTCTTAGGATATGAACCTTCTTGCCAGAGCATATTGTATACGGAAAGTAAGCGTAGTTTGAATTCAAGGGTTAAATTTTTTAGCATGTCGTTAGTAATTCTATCTAAACCTGGAGATGACGACTTTGATTGACTGAGAGCGTATTCCAGTTCCATAAGTACAAATGCAGCATTATAATAAAAGGTTTCAGCAGTGCTGAAATCTAGCGGAACTTCTTTATCCGCCTTTGAGTTTTGAAACTCAGGCTCATAATTAGAAGAGCTACTAGTACTTTGGAACTGGTCAGCCATCATTTCCGCAATGGTAGATGGATCATGTGTAAATGTCCCATCATCCAGCTTTAAGCACGTTATGCCTATAGAATTACCATGCCCAGCGATACGTTTAACCCTTGACCAACACTCTTGTGTTGTGGTACTGGACGAAATGCCAGAAACATATTCGTCCCAAGATTTTCGCTTACTATCCAATATACAGCGACGTGCCAAAGCTCTGGCTTTTTTGAAAAGAATAAGGTTCTCTTGAGTGGGAATCCGTTTGAAGCGATTGAAAGATATTTTTTTATCCTGGACCAAAACCTGGATATCTCGGTTCCACCAGGGAACCGATCTTTTTCGAGGTGTTGATGATTTTTTTTCATGCATATTGCATGCATATTTTGAAACTTCATGCAATAACTGCATATAATCCGCTCCTTACTTATGAAACTTTTTTTTTAATATACTATTGTCGCGTTATATATATATATATATATATATATATATATATATATATATATATAATGTCCTTTAACTCCTAGTTGGAGCATAGGGCCTCTACTAGATTCTTCGAATTGAGCCTATCTTGAGCAATTCTTTTCACTTGGGTCCATAACTTTCCGGTGTCTTTAAGTTCTTGCATAATTGTTCGTTTCCATGTTGTTATTGGCCGACCTCTTCGTCTTTTCCCTTGAGGGTTCCAATCTAGTGCTGTTCTGGCTATGTTGTTTCCATTTCGTCTAAGGGTGTGGCCTGTCCAGTTCCATTTTCTTCGTTTGATTTCTGCCTGTATTTTCGGTTGGTTTGTTCGAGATAGTAGTTCGTCGTTCGAGATATTGTCAAACCATTTGATTCGCAGTATTCGGCGTAGGCAGTTATTTATAAAGACCTGCAGTTTTTGGTCTAGTCTTTTTGTGGTTTTCCATGTTTGACAACCGTATAGCAGAACAGACTTTACGTTTAAATTGAAGATTCTCAACTTCGTTTTCATTGAGTAGGATGATGATTTCCAGACTGGATTGAGCAAGCCAAAAGCTTGATTGGCTTTTCTGATTCGATTGTTAACGTCTGCTTCAGTGCCTCCAGACGTGTCTAGGGTGCTACCCAGATAACAAAATTCAGTAACTTCTTCCATGGTTTGGTCGGCTATTGTGAATGGTGTGTTGTTGTTTGTTCCTATGCGCATGGCTTTGGTTTTATTAATGTTAATGTTTAGTCCCACTTTGATGGCTTCGTTTACCAGCTTGTTGAGTTTCTCTTGCATATCTTTTTGTGATTGTGACAAAAGGCAGATGTCGTCTGCGTAGTCGAAGTCTTCAAGTTTCGTTTGGATAGTCCACTGGATTCCTCGTTGCTGTTGATTGGTATGTATCATAACCAAGTCCAGAGTAAGGTTAAATAAGAAGGGGAAGAGTACGCACCCTTGTTTGACTCAGTTTTTTTTTTACGGAAATTCGATCCGTAGTCATACTTTTGTGCATAACTTGACAGGTAGCTCCGTTGTAGAGTTCAGTTATGAGGTTACAGATTTTATTTGGAATTCCTGAAAGAGTAAGTATTGACAAGCATATGTCCGAATTACTAATTGTCGCATTAGTGCCGCAAAAATCATGGCGGACTTTAAAAGTACCTACGTACCACCGTAATTTTGTTCTCTACGTAACAACCAATTTTATTTTAGAACGATCTTGGTTATTTTATTTTATGTAAATGTATAGGTATCAGCCTGATATTATATGTATATCGAAATTATGATTTTAATAAATAAAGAAAACAATAGTATGCAACACATAGGCATAGGCGGCAATGGCCAATGTAAAACTTGTCTGACTGAATCGTTTTGCAATCAGAGCTTTATCACACTTGTATTGCAATATAATCACTACATCTCGACAGAAAACTCACTTCATGCCATAGTCAAAAATTTAAAAATGGTAGCACTTAGTAGCCCAAATCGTACTCCATATTCCTAAATAATAAAATAAAATTATGGTCCCTTTTAGATAAACACACATGAAGTTGTATTTACCCAATTATAAGTGAATCTGGATTTACCCACACATTTTTTAAATAATTTTTTTATGTTAAGGGCCCATAAATAATAAATATTGGCTCTTAATAGCCCAAGAGAAGTCCAAGAAGATGATGCTGTTTCGAATTACATACAAAGCTTGGGTATATGTATGAAACTTCACGCATCTTGTACAGATCTATTTGAATATAAATACTTAATTTGTTGTGAACAAAATTTGTAAATAATCATATATGAAAATTATAATGAGGGATTCAAAAACCAAATATGTCGAAAAATTCAAATTTTCAGGAAGCAAAACAAATTCTCTCAAACGTTGTGTGTATATTTGTGGAAATATTTCTCCGTATTTTTTAATTATTTTTATTTCATTTTTTCAAAAATATGAAATTAAAATGGGGACAACGTGGATTTCTCATGATTTATTTATTCACATATTTTACCTTTCAGCTTTTCATATGACCTCAATAGTAAAATTTCATGTATTTGTTATCGTTTGTTTTATCCTTTGAGATATATTGCTGTCTTATCTGTTTTATGAATCGTGATATTTATTCATTTTCGATAATTCCGTGCTCTAAAACGAATATTGAGAAATACATGATGAGGGTTGGGGGTGTGCAAACAGCAATTACCATTGTAGTTGCTCAAGACAAATATTTATCGTCCCAGGCTTTATTTGACAGTTCGGACCACATTACAGAGTACAGCTTACATAGTTAATTACATTATACGGAAAATCTAATCTGGAAACTTTCGCAAAGGACTTGTACTATTATTTAATCAATAATTAAAAACAAAAAAAAAATCAGCAGGTACAGAAATGCGAAATATTATAAAAGGTGTTTAGTGTAGGTTTTCATAAATTCTTTAAGATATAAAAATAAATTCCATACCTATATCATTTTGCAAAATAATGAGTACTGATTTTTTTAAAACAAGCTTTTATTAAAATGTACTAAAATTAAATATTGTATTGTCATCATAACTACGATGTTTGCAAATTTTAAGTAGGTAAGAATCCGAAAAAAAAATAATAATTAGTGTTAACCCAATTCGAGAACATAATAGAGCAATCCAACACTACGTCATACTTCGTTCCAATATGGCGGCAGAGGGCAAACATTGAGCTGTCATGTAGTATTTCATGTTAAAGTAAGAACTTTACTTGTGCTAAACCTTGATTTTTGGACGATTTTTATAAATATTATAGTATATAACGATTTAGTAAGTATTGACAATAGTTATTTATTTGTTTTAAGAAGCGTTTTATCCACCAAAGAATGTGAAAAAAAGTTCGAACATTTAATTTTCTCGAGTGGATAAAACGGAACAAAACCACAAATACAATACATATAACGTTTTATCCACAATTAAAATTTTAACCAATTCATTTAAATTACAACAAAGTTCGAAAATTGAACGGTATTTTCAAATAAATGACAGTGAAAATGGTGTTATTTGTTTATAATTCTCATTTATATCTTATTATAGTCACTAGAGAATATTAGGTCCCATTGTACAGTTGTAGGGAACGTAAATTGTGAGTCAATTATAGATAAAATTAATCTTAGGAACAGAACCTGGAAATAAAGTAATCTTTAAATAATCGTTAGTTGTATGTGTGTAGCGAAACTACTTTTCCAATAAGAACAAAAACGTTATCCAATTTGATGCAGCCTATTTTTATAAATCCTGTTTCAAAATATTTATATGTTTCCAAGAGTTTGTAAGCTTTCATTTGCTGTGCAGTTTAACTACTGTGTATTAATACTAAATACGACACAATATCCATACTTGACACTGGAGACTGGAGGTAGGTACAGCATCTATTCCAAAATACAAATTTTGGTCAGAAATTGTGAATGGATCTATGTAGTTAATAGTTTCTATTTTTTCCATATAACGACGTCCAACATCTGGACGCTCCTTCTCCATCATTAATAAATAAGAACTTTTATTACACATAGGCAGAAAAAAAAACATCTAAATTGTAATTAAATTAACTAAAAAAAATCCTCATTTTGCAGCCTTCTAATATGTTTCATTAAAATATCGAAGTTGATTTAGTTTAGTTTTCTAAATTTGTAATAACAAATTATAGTAAAATTAAATACAAAATTAGATGAAATAATTATTTTTATATCGTAATAAGTATTGAACTATATAAATAAAGAAATGAACTAAATATGTATTTAAATTTTCTATTTAATTACCTAATTCATTAAATAAATTACCAAAAATTGTAGGATAAAAATAATGAAGCCAAAATACAGTAAAATTTAATTAAATAAGTAATTAAAGTAACCATTTGCTTATTTAAATTGACGATTTTTTACAAAATATTTATTATCTATTTCGGATTAGTTAAAATGATAAAGTTAGATTTGTAAATTATAGACATATTGCCTAATAAATAAAATAATTTCTAAATGCAATTAGACAAAATTTCAATTCTTTTGTTTCTGTATATTGTATTCTACAAATTTATATTACAGTTAATACAACAATGTTACTAAAAATATATTTACCAATTAATGGCAAATACAAAAGAATAAATCACGGAATACAACAACATCCAATCCAGATCCAATCAGACACGATCACGGAGGTTTACTGCTAATTGCAAATAATAGCAAAAGCAAAACAAGGAATGAACAGCGCAATATTTGCCCTTTGCCGCCATATTGGACCTTTAAATAGTCACGTGTTCTGGATTGCTCTATTTAAAACAGGTTTGGTCATAAATAGGTTTCACTCTTTACTTAACTGGTTTTTATAATGGTTAGATTAACCGATTAATAAAATCATTATGGCAACAAAGATCTCTTATTTATATAAATTATTTTTTCTACATCCTTTAAAAAAAGTTTATTTATTAATTTTAGTGTAAAAAGCTGTTACTTTTCTTATATTAACACAATGTTAGCCCCATTGCGCAACTACCTTTCGTCCAACCCAAAACAACGATAGCCCATATTACTCAGTGCGAAACGTTACTAAAAACACTGTTTGCAATCAGGCCAGCTTCAATCGAACCGCGTGACTTATCGCTTCGACACGCAATTTTCCTGGGATTCGAGTAACGTGTGAACCGCTGAGTAATAAATAAGAGTGGACGTTAGTGATACGCAGAACCATACATGCAGTTTACAGAGAGGATAAGGTCTCCCAGGACCCTCGAGGTCCATCGCTAACGTATAGCGCCACATAAGGTCCGCATGACCTTATGGGGATCCGCATGATTCCCGAGACCCTCGAGGTCTCACACTAACGCATAGTGTAACGCAACGTAAGGCCCGCATGACCTTATGGGGATCCGCATGATCCCCGAGACCCTCGAGGTCTCACACTAACGCATAGTGTAACGTAACGTAATAATTTTATGCTTGAAAAGAAAGTAAATATAACCTGAAAGTAAATAGAGCTCAGAATCCTCACCAGAAAAGAAGAATAATCCTGCGCCAAAACACACTTTACTTCAATATGTATAAAGCAGTCACTAGGATCGTGTCTGTTCCCTGATCGTGTCGCTATAAGCTTCAACAATAAACTGCCGACAAAATTGTTATCAACGCCTGAAATAAGGTTTTGTAATCGTTTAAAATAACAATTAGCAAGTGCTATTACATCATTTTTATTATTTTTATAAGGAGTTTAATAATTACATCATATTGTATACACAGAGTCTACAATTCCGCTTACATTCGGCCATCCTGAAATTGTCCTCGTCCTCGACGACACGCGCTTAATTAGAATGATTAATCCTGCGAAGCCGAGGATTCCGCTTCAGAACTTGACATACCACCTTGCGGTACCCATGGTCTGATACGGTCAACCGTGACGACATTCTTGTATTGTGCTCGTTTACTTCGCGTAGACCCTTTTATATCTTCAACAACATATCTATCATTCGGTAGTTCTTTTGTAATTTCGAATGGCCCTGCATACGGTGAAGCTAGTTTTTTGCTTCCTTCTCCAATAATTTGTTTTTAGATTAGTACAATATCTCCGATTTTATAAACGCGTGCACTTCGCCATCGTAGATCGTACCGATGTTTTTGTTTAAGCTGATCTGAACGAATCTTTTGAGATATTTCATCCCGTGTTTGCTGTATATTATCTATACACGGTTGCCTTTCCTGTACCTCGATGGTAAAGGGTGAACCGGCCGGAGCTCGAGGCTTAAACCCAAACAGTAGTTCACTTGCCGTTTTATTTGTGGTTTTACATATGGTATTGTTCATCGCGAATTGCCCAGATGCAACTTTTTCATCCCAATATTTTTCAGTTTCGCATGATGTAGCCAATGAATTCAGTGCAGTTTGGATGAATCGTTCAACTTGCCCGTTCGCGCGCGGCGTTGCGACAGCATTTAGAATGTGTTGCATACCATGTTCTTTACAAAACGACTCAAATGATTTGGAAGTAAAACTGGTACAACGGTCCGATATTATACGTGTTGGTACTCCGTACGTTGTGAACATATTCTTAAGTAACTTGACAACGTATTTGGTTTTCGTGTCTTTTACCGGTTTTAGTATTGTGTACTTAGTGAATGCATCCGTTACTACGATTAAATACACATTTCCCTTCGGGGAACGGGGAAATGGTCCTAGATGATCTATATGAACGCTGTAAAATGGAACCGGTGAACATATTCTTAAGTAACTTGACAACGTATTTGGTTTTCGTGTCTTTTACCGGTTTTAGTATTGTGTACTTAGTGAATGCATCCGTTACTACGATTAAATACACATTTCCCTTCGGGGAACGGGGAAATGGTCCTAGATGATCTATATGAACGCTGTAAAATGGAACCGGTAATTTCTCGATAGGATGAAGCATTCCTTCCTTTTTGCCTCTCGGTTTTTTATTGTACAAGCATTGGATGCAATAATCAATATATTTATTGATATACTGACGCCTATTCGGAAACCAGTATGTTTCGGACACTTTTTCACTTGTTTTGTCTCTGGCGAAATGACCTAAATCGTCATGGCACCATTTCATTATAGTTGATCGCTGTCCTCGTGGTATGTATATTCGTACGCCTTTGTTAGTTTTTCTATACACCCGCCCATTCTTTAGTGTATACTCCTCAAGAATGTGTTTGTCGCTTTCGCTTACGTTAGATTTAGTTAATATTTCATAAATATATCGTATGTTGTTATCGGTAAGTTGCCCAGCTAATATCCAGTCGCTGGATTCGACATGTAATATCTGGCTTTCTGTTTGGTGCCTATCATTCGAAGATGGATTGCGACTCAACGCATCAGCATGTTGCATTTGTGTCCTGGGCGATACTCTACAATGAAATTAAATTCTGATAGTAGTAACCACCATCTGGCGATCCTTGGCACAATGTCGCGTTTTGTTTGCGCTGTCTTTAAGGCATTGCAATCAGTGACGATTTTGAATTCTTTAAGTCCGAGCAAGTAGACGCGGAATTTACGAACGGTTTCCACTACAGCAAATGCTTCGAGTTCGTATGAATGATACTTTTGTTCACAATGTGTTGTTTGCCGGCTAAAATAAAGAACGGGGTGCAACATTCTATTTTGCTGTCGTTGGAGTAGAATACCCGCTAAATCACGCTTGCAAGCATCTGTGTGCACTTCCGTAGATGCCTGTGGGTTATATAATGCGAGCAAAGGTCGTGTAGTTAGAATCTCTTTTAGATTTTGTGAGTATGTATAGTGGACGTGCAATCATCGCAAATTCCTGTACAAACTGTCTAAAGTAAGAACATAATCCCAAGAATTGTCTAAGAGTGTGTATATTGGTAGGCATGGGAAAATTCTTAACCGCTTGAATTTTGTAATTCTTCGGTCTAATTCCTTCTTTATTTATATCAAACCCAAGATATGTGATGGATGTCGATAAGAACATACATTTCTTTAGTTTCAGAGTAAGTCCTTCTTCGCGAAGTACTTGTAAAACGTTTTCCAGTATTTTCAGTCCTTCTTCAATCGTTCGGCTAGGAATTAAAATATCGTGCAGGTAAACGGAGACTGCATCGTAACGTAAGGTAACTAAAACTTTATTCATTAAACGCTGGAATATACTAGGCGCATTTGCAAGTCCAAAAGGCATGCGACTGTATTCGTACTGCCCTCAGGTGTAACAAATGATGTCAAATGTTTCGAACTGGGTGCAATCGGGATTTGGTGGTATCCCGAACTGAGATCCAGTGTCGTAAAATAGCGGCATCCGTAAAGTCTGTCCAGCTGATCATCTATCCTTGGTAAAGGATAGTGATCTTTTACTGTGATCGAATTGAGTTTTCTGTAATCCACACATAGTCTCTTTTCTCCGCCCTTCTTCTTCACGAGAAGAATGGGTGAAGAGTACGGTGATTGTGATTCCTGAATTATCCCCTGATCAAGTAGTTGATTAATTATTGCCTTTGTTTCGTTACGTTCGCTTAAGGACATCCGATATGGTCGATAAGTAATTATTTTATCCTAGTTAAGAGTGATTGTCACTTCGGTGGATTTTGCTTGTCCGAGTTCTTGTAGATTTTGTGTGAAACAGTCGCGATACTTCTGGAGTAATTCCATTAGATTTTCCTTAATAGTGTCATCAATTGGTCCAGTTACGATTTCATCTTTAGGTAAAGGGGTCAGATTCACTTTGTTTATTATTAGTATCTTCGTATTTGTCCCTTCAGGGATTTCTTGTCGGCATGGCCATGCTTTAGCGATTTTAGTATTTTTGTTTATAACGATGTCTTGATCGGAAATGTTTACAAGTGGAATAAGGCTTATATTCTGTTTGTCGATATGAATTACTGACTCTGGCACGTAATTCTGTTGCGCTTCCTTTCCACGAATTGATGGTTCCACGTATAAGTCACCATTTATTTTCTCCTTAGTCTGTACAGGAACATATCCAGC
Organism: Ophonus ardosiacus; assembly: GCA_943142095.1. Lineage (NCBI taxonomy): Eukaryota > Metazoa > Arthropoda > Insecta > Coleoptera > Carabidae > Ophonus > Ophonus ardosiacus. Next base: position 22,497,721 of record OW964833.1, on the reverse strand, counting down.
GTGATGAGCTGGAATGATCACAGCTGATTTTGCCCACAGGCAAACATTATCCTTTGGTTGTAGTTCAATATCTGCATTTTCACTTTTTCTTTGGTTGAGAATACGAAGCGTGTCACTCGTTTTCATAACTAACACATGCATGGCCTCAGTAAATGGTTGCCCAATGAGGATGGTAATCTCTTGAACTGAATTAGGTACGATGTCTGCCTCGACTTCAACTTCAGCTTGGTCCACTTTTAACGTGAAAATTATTTTTCCGATGGTCTTTACGAATCCGCCCCCAAATCCTTTTATGAAAGTAATTCTAGTTGTATCAATTGGAAGTTTTAACTGTTTTGCGTCAGATTCTCTCACGGTGACACATCCACTGCCGAAATCAATATAGGCTCTTACCTGAGTTAGATTTATAAAAGCGTCTACGTAAAACTTCTCATTGGGCGAAATCACTGTAGATGTTAGCATCAGGTTTGTCTTAAAAGTAGATGGCTTTGCCTTACAGACAGTTTCACTGTGTCCGGCTATATTACAGTGTCGACATTTCTTAGGGCACTTTGAGGATATATGTCCAATTTCATTACATCTGTAGCATTTAATATCTCCATGTGCAAGGCTAGAAGTTAACGGTTTTCCTTCCTTATTAAAGTACTTCGTCATTGGTCGATGTTTAAATTCTTGTCGATTTTTCCTTGTTGGCCACAGCTTTGAATTCTTGTTTTCCTTACAAGATTGCAGGAACATAAGAAGTGCCTCCGGTGTATGGTATCGTCCTGCACGTGCTGATACTTGGATTGCGTCATCTGGTAATCCACCAATTATGCAAGAAACTGCCATTTCGCCTTCTATTTCGCAACCATTTAACAATGCAAGTTTTCATAGTAATATTTGGCGTACGACTCTTCTGGCCGTTTCCTCCTGCGAAGCATCTCTTCCAGCAACATGCAGTAGTCTTTTTGGGAAGGAAAAGCTTGAAGAAGTTGTTGCATCCATTAACTCCACGCGAGCTGTACGGTACGGAGGCCCTTATACCATGTTGCTGCTAGTCCTCGTAATTTTCCTAATGCGTAATAAATAGTAGTTTCCTCAGTCCAACCAAACACCTGTCCTAGGTCATCGATCTTCCTTAGCCAACTAGAGATATCATTACCTGGCTCTTCTGGGTTAAATATGGGAACAGCTTCTCCATGGAAACTAGTAACAACAGATGGGTGCGAGGTAACGGTAGGTGACTGTCGCCCTACAGTACCGGCTAGCACCTTTACTATGGTTGCAAGTTGACATATTTGTTCTTCTGAGCGTTGGGAAGTTGTATATTGATCTCTTTCTTGTGGATAACTATCTATTACTTCATATAGTTCGCTTACCGACTCGCGTTCTGATATTGGGCTCCTCTATGGAGTTGGATGTCTTTGACGCCTACGCCCATAATCGCTAACATAGCACCGTTCTCTATCGTGGCGAGAAAACGAGGATGGAGAGCGGTAGCGTACCGGTGACCAGATTGGCGTCCGAGAACGGCGCCTGTGCTCGGGAGTTCCCAATTCTCTAGTACGTGAGCTGTGTGAGCATCGTGCTTGTCTGTCTTCGTTCATGTCAGGATTGCGCTGTCCTTTATCCCACTTCTGAAATATTAACAGAATGTAGGCTCCATTGGGCGACTACCTTTTGTCCAACCCAAAACAACGATAGCCCATATTACTCAGTGCGAAACTTTACTAAAAACACTGTTTGCAATCAGGCCAGCTTCAATCGAAGCGTGTGACTTACCGCTTGGACACGCAATTTTCCTGGGATTCGAGTAACGTGTGAACCGCTGAGTAATAAATAAGAGTGGACGTTAGTGATACGCAGAACCATACATGCAGTTTACAGAGAGGATAAGGTCTCCCAGGACCCTCGAGGTCCATCGCTAACGTATAGCGCCACATAAGGTCCGCATGACCTTATGGGGATCCGCATGATCCCCGCGACCCTCGAGGTCTCACACAAACGCATAGTGTAACGCAACGTAAGGCCCGCATGACCTTATGGGGATCCGCATGATCCCCGAGACCCTCGAGGTCTCGCACTAACGCATAGTGTAACGCAACGTAATAATTTTATGCTTGAAAAGAATGTAAATATAACCTGAAAGTAAATAGAGCTCAGAATCCTCACCAGAAAAGAAGAATAATCCTGCGCCAAAACACACTTTACTTCAATATGTATAAAACAGTCACTATGATCGTGTCGCTATAAGCATCAACAATCAACTGCCGACAAAATTGTTTCCATCGCCTGAAATAAGGTTTTGTAATCGTTTAAAATAACAATTAGCAAGTGCCATTACAGCATTTTTATTATTTTTATAAGGAGTTTAATAATTACATCATTTTGTATACACAGAGTCTACAATTCCGCTTACACTTATATATATATATATATATATATATATATATATATATATATATATAATTAATAAATGAAATAGTAAAAAAATGCATTTTCCACTTATTTTTAGAAACAGTTATAAAAAAAGCCGGTTTAAATTTGGTTTGATTAATAGTCACCGATTTTTTTAATAAAAAAATATATATTTCGGTTACGGTTTAAAAATTACGTTTTTAGAATTAAAACCCGTTGTTTTTGTCCCTGGTTTCGAATTGACTCTTGAGAAGATGCTTGGTAAACGGTAGTGCCTACAGTCAGATATGAGTAATAAGCTGTAATGATATATTTATTTATTATTTATATGTACCGATTATTTGAAAGTCGTCCAATATGACCACTGACAAATTGTAGGAAATAAAGTATAAAAATTAACTATTGTGATTACCTATAATAAAAATTATATATTATCTTATAATTTCTCAGAAATTGGCATTTGAAATTAAAGTGTATGTAACGGCGTCATATCTCTGACGTCGCGTAGGAGAATGAGAGAACAATTTACGAAACTAAAAGTGGCAATTTAATGAACCGATTTTTTTTACTTATATCCGTTTGCACGAATAGACTATGGTCGTCGCTTAGTTAAGGGCAGCTTAGAAATAAGATACATATGCCCAGTTGCACCGATACCACTTAAGAATTTAAGTTTAGTTTAGCCTTAAGTTTAGTTTTATTTCGTTGCACCGTGCGCTAAACTCTCCATAAACATCTTAAGGCTTCCATAAATTTAAGCCTCCGAAAATGACGGTTTATCTTGCACTTAAGTAAGTAGTGAGGTTATATTGAATGGAAACGTTTTTAATATCTACCAGAATCATTGAAGTTATTGATTTTATTGTCGATGATGACGATTTAGATGATGCATTGGATTTAATTTTATGCGGCATACCAAGGAAATATACGACAGATCTGATCATTTTCATACTCCTTCTGATCATGCTTTTTTTCAACAGTTTCGATTAACCAAATATACAGTATTGGAATTACGGATTTTAATAGAAAATAATATTGAATTTTATAACGACATAAGTATTGCATTCATTTTTCTTTCGATGTTTTACTTATTAATTTAATTAGTTGGCACTTCGCGTTCGCTTTCTTTTCTCGTCTGATACCTTTTTTGTTAAAAACATTGAATATATTTAATTACATTTCAATTTTAAAAACTAAAATTCTATTTGAATCGAACTTACCAATATAACCTCCAAACTTTAATACAAACAAAATCTCAAAATTTTATTTTTCTTGTTATTAAAAGTACAATTTAAACAGCTTAAAAATATATAAACTCCATTTACTTAAGGTTATTAAAAAATATATGTGTGCAACAGTAGATAAAAATTAAGTGATACTTAATGTAAGTTCAGTTTTATTAAGTGTAAATTTAAGAAACGTCGGTGCAACCGGACAATAGAGTTATAATATATACATATATATATATACATATAGAGGTAGTCTAAATACTCAAAGCTGATGTCATGCGGGGTAAGCTTGTGTTTGTACGGCGGCCATCTTGGGAAGATCTAGTATATACTAGCGTTCTATGGTTTCTTGTTTATTTTACGTCAATAATCGATTTTAATTTGTGTTATTTGGGTGTGAAACGTTTGTAATAACATGCCAACGTGTTGTGCCTTCGGTTGTAATAACCGAACGTCCGTAAAAACTTTAAAATAACAAGAAAAAGAAAAGGAAAAAGTGATCACAATTCACAAGTATGTATTATTTTACTTCTACATATTATTAATGTTTAGTTCATATATTTTATTGTATTCTTTACACATTTCTTGTAAAAATATTAACTTATTTTTGTAATAAATATGTTTGTACTTCGCTACGTATTTATTTGTATTTTATTTATTTTATTTTATTTATTTATTAATCTGAACCAACAGGATATTAAATCCCAATTATAGGTCGATTTTAACATATTTAACAATAAATTGTCACAAGAAAGACAAGAATTTTTCTAAATAGTTACATATAAATACAAATACAAATTATACATCTAAACAATAAATTTGATTCGTATTAGTATTCTCGATTATGTATATACTTAAAATTGCTAATACCTATATAATTCATATTTAAATTTGTTAAACAAGTCGCCAAAAATGTCAACGGAACAGGGAAGTGAATTAAAATATGAGCAAAGCATTTTAACCGGAGATCTTAGTTCATAGTTCGTGCGTGGGATATCACAATAAAAAGTTTGTAAATTGCGTGAAGCGAATCGAGGAATAGCAAAAGAAATTAAACTAAGGGTGGTGGGATCATTGATTTCATTGTGTAGTATTTTATATAAATAAATGCATGATTGTATTTTTCGACGGGTATGAAGAGATACAAGTTGTAGTTCTCGGTATAAGACATTAAAATCAGAATCAAGGCCAGGATATTGTTTGTTAAGTTTGAAATAACAATATCTAGTGAATTTTCGTTGAATATATTCAATTATATTTATATATTTATTATAAATGGGATTCCAAACTTGAAAGCAATATTCAAGCTTAGATCTGACAAACGCAAAACATAACCTTTTAATTGTAGAGATTCTAGAGAAGCATTGTGTAGAACGCATTATGAACCCCAAGTTCTTGTAAGAGCATTTTACAATATAATGTATGTGATTGTTAAAGTATTAATTGAGGACGTTGTCGGCACTTGGTGGAACATTTTTTCAAAGGGTTGATTGTTAAAGGATAATTTTTCATCAAATATAACTCCTAGGTCTTTGAATTGTTTAATTCTTTCAAGAGTGAAATTATTGATTTTATATTCATAAGTATAAACAAATTTTTTAACAAAATAACTTATTATTTTGAAGAAGATCAGGAAAAAAATGAAAGTAAACATTTAATTTGTGAAGGAGTACCTTATGATTAATACGATCATATGCTTTTGAAAAATCGGTGTATACTACATCAACTTGATTGTTGTCGTGTAAGGAGTTTAGGGTATATTCGGTAAAGTTCATCAGTTTTTTACAGTTGATCTGCCTTTCATGAACCCATGTTGATGAATAGAGATGTGGTTTTGCACTGAAGTATAAATATATTTATATAGTATAGATTCCAATACTTTGGTAATATTTGAAAGGATAGATATAGGGCGGTAGTTCGAAATGTTATTCATATCACCAGATTTAAAAATTGGTGTGACGAGGGACTGTTTAAGGCAAGAAGGAAATATATGTTTGGAAATGGAGAGATTAAACAAATAATGAAGTGTTTAATGAAAATGTCAATACATCCTTTAATTATGTAGGCTGGTAGATTGTCTGGTCCAGGATTACGCGATGGTTTAAGTGCTTTTACAGCACATAATATATCATGTTCAGATATATATGTAATATTTACGATAGCATTAGCATTACTATTATGCACTGGTTCATCATCACCATGAAAGGGATCATTGGAGTACACACTAGAAAAGAAGTCAGCAAAACCTTGAAAAATATCAGCAGTATTACTGTAGGTTTTATCGTTTAATTGCATTGTACCTGGTATTCGAGAGGTTTGTTTTTTACTATTAATAAAACTCCAAAATTTGTTTGGGTCATTCGTAATATTGTCTTCAATGTTAGATAAATACTTGGCATGTTCAATTTTTATATCATTTTTAATTAAAGCTCGTAATCGATTAAATTCATACAAATGATCAATGTTTTTTTCAATTTTATGGAGTCTATGATAATAAGCTTTTAATTTTAAATTATTAATAATAGTTATATTAAACCATGGAGGATATGAAGAATTACTTGGCTTAGTACGTGGAATACAATTATTAAAGATACAGTGAAGTATATCATAAAATTTCTTAAAAGCTTCATCAACGTTAGTAATAGAATATATTTGATCCCAGTTTGCTTCAGACAGTGAGTTATACAATAGATTATAATTACCTAGACGAAAATTATACTGTAATATATTTTGCGTTGCACAACAGTTAAGTTTATTGGGTGTCGGAAGGCTGGTACATATATGAACGGATGGATGAGGAGGATCTTCAGGAACAAATGAGTCAGTATGATGGGTTACAGAGCAACAAGTATTAGAAACGACAACATCCAGTAGTTTACCGTAAGTATTTGCAACACAATTATATTTCGTTGCATGTAATAGTGTTCTAAAATTTTCAAAGGAATTTACGATATTATCATTAGGAAGAGATGGAGAGTAGTTAATTATGTTTGAAATGTTTAAATCTCCAACTATTAAGAATTTATTATTTAATAAAGGTAAAAAATCCTCTATGGATTCATAGAGATAACTTAATTGTTGGTGACTGATAGGTGGAGGACAATAAAAGACAATAACATAAGTATAGGTATTAGACAAAGTGAATAATTTGACACAAATAATATCAGAAGACGAAGAAGGATGAAGTTGAAGATAATTAGAGAAGATTGATATTTACTGTTACATAAAACACATATTGTAAACATCATATATATATTTCTATGAAATTTCTAGCCTTAAATTATTTGCCTATTCGGTACCTAGTTTTTGTAAGTTTCTATTTTTATCATTACAATTGTCATAAAATTGGAACAGTTATATTCATTATTTATTCAATTTCTATAAATATTTTATTAAAGTTTAATCGCAATTCACTTTAAATTGAAGAATTGTCGCCCACGAGATTCCCCTTCCGTCTCATGGCGACAAAAACTCTGTCTATATTTATACTTTACGCGCTCTCTAGTCCTATTTTATACTCTAGATAAGAAGAAATTCTAGTAACTTTTCATTTTCTTATTATATCAGGTTAGTGTGAGAGCTGAAAGTGCATATAATTATTGTTTTATATGCTGCTACAAATAATAAAAATATTAACAATAACCAAAAAATGATATTAGTATAAATATGGATAGAATATGTTTATTTAATTTTTATTAAAGGGCATATCAGCGTACAACAACATTTAATAATTGAAATTTTACATTAAAACTGCTTGAATATTCAACGAAAAGTATCCTTTCCTGTTTCGGTATATCTCTGGGTCTTGACTACCTGAATTATAATATTCAATTTAAAGTTAAATTATGTCCTCCAAGAATTTTTGTTGATAAACGTAGCTGCTGATTGTATGTATGTTAACATGTGTATAATATATTGTATCTTACAGCTAATTCTAGGAAATGCTGCCAAGGCATAAAATTCATTTTGAAATTTAATTATTTCTTCCCTTGTTATCGGCATTTTAATATAGATACCTGTTGTACAATATGGCCATACGCTATATAGCTCGTAATAGGGGTACATTAATTATTTTGATTTCTTTAAAAATATGTTGTGTAGATGATTCCCAGTTGCATAGTATCGTAAAGTTACCAATATTTCATTAATTGGACATACAATTATTCCTGTATGAGAATATTTAAAAACTATTTTTTATAAGAAAAATATTGAAATACGTACAAATTGTACGGTAATTCCAGTATTCAATACTTGCTAATAAATGTAATACAGTATTTTGTGTCAAACGGTAACGTTAAAAATCTTAATTCGCAAAAATATTGAAAATAGTTAACATTGTTATATACATTTCGCGGAATTCCATTTTCTATTATTCTATGCATCTAAATCATCGTCATTTTCTATTTTATTAAATTTAAAATTTATTTATTGTTAGTCTGACCAACAGGGTTCAAGACCCCAATTACAGGTTGACTATAATAATACATAAATTTAACATGTTTAAAGACACAAGTAGTTAACAAATAGAATGTCACAAAAAAAACCCAGAACTTAATAATACATATAGCTGTTTAAGATAATGTATTGTAATGAATAGTAGTGGTTAATGAATATAATAATTGTATAAAGCATTTTTAAACTTTACAATCGAGCCGACGAAAATGTCGAAATATTCAGGTAAATTGTTAAAATTAAAACAAATCATACGAATAGGTGACTTTACTTCATAGTTCGTTCGAGGAGTGTTACAGTAGAATGTATATTTAAATCGGGAATTATGCCTAGGAACTAAGAAAGAAATTTGTAAATCAAATCTCACTATCAAAAGCCGTATAATATTTTGTTGAAGTACAAATGTCAAGTAAAAATTCTTTGACGCATGTGTATGAGTACGGCTTACCGTTAAGAGAGTGACAGACGATCTATCGCTTAAGTTAACATAGGTTGAGCAAAGGGTTCGCCACTGACCAGACATTAGTTTCGAACAAAATGGGTAACAAGTTGGTTACTTTCACCGAGCAACAGCTTGAGAATTACCAGGTACTATGATTATAATTTGGCTCAGTTTAGTGTAATAAATATGTACGCTTAAATATTATAATAAAGTTTGTGGTTAACACAAAAACACTAAGTCTGGTAGCCTGTAAATCAAATCTCACTATCAAAAGCCGTATAATATTTTGTTGAAGTACAAATGTCAAGTAAAAATTCTTTGACGCATGTGTATGAGTACGGCTTACCGTTAAGAGAGTGACAGACGATCTATCGCTTAACTTAAGGGCACCTATTTGCAATCTAAGGGGCCCGAAATAATTGGTGCAACGTATTTTTATTTTTAAGGTGTACTTAATATTTAAGTAGAACCGGTGCAGACGCCAAAAGCGATTTAAAAATATATAGGTGTTTATATTTTTTTTGTAAAGAATCATGAAATGAAAGATAAAAATATGGTCATACCGCCCATTATTGGCACATTCTGTATGTGAAGTTTAATATACATATATTGAATGGCATTTATCCTACGGTTAACTGTAATCTTCATACGATTTCTTACAATTTTAAGTTGAAGATGCTCTGTAATTTTCACATAAATATAAAGTAGAATACTGAAATCTTTTTCTAGAATAAGAATTGAGTGTTTTGTTGAGAATTCTAAAGAACGTCATTCTATTTATATTGCGAATTGAAATACTAGTCGGCCTGCTACCTCATTAATATAACTCAATATTTTAAAGTTATTTTCAAATGCATTTCAAACCGCCACGTTTATTATGCTTCTCAGTTTACCAAACAATAATATTTTTACAAAACAGTCTGACTTACAAGCGAAGACATTTTAATTTCGTTAAAAAAGTTTATATTTATTTGTGTTCTCTGGAAGCGCAGTGCAATAAATAATATATATACAGGGTGTCTCAGGACGAGCTTACGCTATCTATATTTTAAATACTATTTAATATAATTTAACGAAATTTGGTACCTAGGGGTTATCCTACATGCCCGTTTCAACTAAAATATTTTCAAAGCAGTAGCACTTCCGGTTTGACCGGAAATTGACCTCAACTTTCTTATTTTAAATGGAATACGCTATATTTTATTTTACCATTGAATGCAGCGGAAAATTTTACATATAAAGCAATAAAAACATTTTACTCATGATCAACTACTTCCGGCGTTATTCAACTTTTTTTGATTTTTTGTCTGAAATCCGGCACATTTTCAAAACTCTGTATATCAGGAACGAGATAATTTTTATAATCTGAAAAAAGCCTTTTATAAAGGAGACTTTAAGCTACATTATCATAGAAGAATCCTCGATTATTTATAAAAATGTGACGGGTACGTTACACCAAAATTTCAGTTGACAGACTTCAAAAAAGACAATTTTTTTAAATGGTACCCACCTCTTTTTTATTAATTAAATGTGTTCTACGGCAAAAAATAAGGGTACTTTATGTAACATGTCCTATGTTGAAAGTTGATAGAATTTCAGTAAATTAGAAAAACATGTAATCTGAGTATAATTATTTTATTAATACGGATAAGTAAGCCATGGAAAAAACAAATAAATTCTAAATACAAAACTATGATTAATTTAATACATATTCAAACTGTCCTCCATTCATATGTAAGCACATCGTTACTCTCTTCAATACTTCTTCTTGTGTAGCATTTTTTTATCATCCGAGGAGACATGTTGTTAAATGCTGTTCGTACCCTATGTTGGCAATCTTCTTTAGTATTTAAAGGTTTTTGATAGACGGCGTTTTTTATGTAACCCCAAACAAAAAAATCAAGTGGAGTTAAATCGGGTGAACGAGGAGGCCACCTATATAAATAATTATGCCATGATTGGAGTGATGATCACGAAAATGCAACAAGAAATCGTCCGACGACGTTTCGGATTCAATATTCGTTTTTTAAAAAGAAATAAGTTCTTTTGTTTCATTTACGATGAAAATCTAACTTCTGCTAGATATTTAGAACTTTGAAATGAACACTTGTTCCAGTTTCTTGATGACATGACTTTGCAAGAAGGAAGAAATGTATGGTTTCAATTAGATGGTGCTCCTGCGCATAGTGTCCAAATAACAATACAGTTTTTAAACTGACAATCGAATGGTCAGCAAGATCCCCAGATTTGACGCCTTTAGATCATTATCTTTAAAAGATAAAATATATTCAAAACCATATAATTTAAAAGTAGAGCTACAAGCAAATGTAATAAGTGCATTCAATAAAGTAAGACCAATGCACATCTTAAATGCTATTAAATAGATTAGCCGTGAATGTGAAATATGTATTAATCAAAATGGTAGACAGTTTGAACAGTATTTGTAATTTTAAGTTATTTTTGTTTTCATTATCTACTACAAATATCTAATTAATTATTTAAAATTTAAAACATTTTTAGAAAAAAAAATATAGTTTTTCTTCAATATGTCTTTAATTTAGAATAATAAGACCAATAAGTATTACATATTTGAAAAGCTAAAAAAATACTCTATCGAACAGCATTACTTTTTATAATACGTTCCATTTTACAATTTTTATAGTTAATTATGAAAAATGACTATAAGAGACAATATTATTTTATAATATGTGGACTATGTATATGTAATTGTTGGGTCTTTGAATTATATTGGAAATACATAAACTAATACTTTTAAGCCAAAATTGATTCATACTATTATTACTGTTTTGCATAATAATTCAATAAAAGTATATTCCAAGAGATATCAAACAATGAATTATATATGACAATTTTATTATGTTCAAAATTAAAATTTCCCGCTATTGTAACGTAGTAATAATTTCCCAGGAACGTATTGAATGCTAGAATTGTATCAGGGGATGATATGATTTCTTGATGACTTAGCAAACAGAAAATCAATATTCATTTAACAGTGTAGTGTGTTATGTTATCATTTGGCACTCCTTTGCCATTCGTTTCCTTGGCAACATAGGTTGAGCAAAGGGTTCGCCACTGACCAGACATTAGTTTCGAACAAAATGGGTAACAAGTTGGTTACTTTCACCGAGCAACAGCTTGAGAATTACCAGGTACGATGATTATAATTTGGCTCAGTTTAGTGTAATAAATATGTACGCTTAAATATTATAATAAAGTTTGTGGTTAACACAAAAACACTAAGTCTGGTAGCCTGTTTACCAATGATATGTAATATGTAATATTAAGTATTTTAAATTCCTGGAAATTATCCGTTTATAAAATTAATTCCATATATTTGAAAAATGCTGTTTGCTCTCTGAGGTTTAAATATGATATAAGCCTTAATAAGAAATTATTATTTCATGCATTAATTTAAGAAAAATTGAATTCATAAATACTTTTCTCATCAATTGAAGGTAAATTTCCGGATTGTTGGTGTAGATTAGCTGTTAACAATGAAGTACGTGACCTTGGTCAAATTTAGAGAATATATTAATATATTATTAAGGGTGCCAGGTGCCAATATAACGCTAAGAACTTTATTAAATTTTAAAATTAATAATTAAGTTGAATTATTAGATTTTACAAATAACAAAAAAATCTCGGTAAGAAAAAACCTAACCAACCGTAACCTAGCATTTATTATTTTTACTTAGCGTATAATTTGTTCCCTATTAATAATATAGAAATAAAATTAACATACCCATATTTTTTTAATTTGTTGAATATTAGGATTCGAAAAAAACGGCATCAAATATTATATGCACAGTAATGAGTATGTTTGTTCGAACTATAGCTTTACATATTAAAATATCATCAATCATAATTTTCATAATGATTGATAGATGGATGATGAATTAAGAAAAAAGCTAAAATAAACTTAGAAGTCATGATTTTGTAAATAGTTATGAATATTCAACAAATAAAAAAAAAATGCATACATAACTATATACGCATATATGTACCTAGTAGTACTTTCCCGATAATTGTATTATCTTTTATAAAACTTATACATGGATATTGAACATGTTTTGTTTTATTGAGTTTGTTTAAGTATATTAGACTTTCACGGCTTTTTATTAATCAATTATTTATTATTTCCTAAATGTTAAATGTATCTCATGATATTATAACAATGTTGGGTTTTAAAATTATCTATTCAAAATAGAAATGGTTCAAAAATACGTATTTAGTATTTCCTATAGACTATATTCTCAAAATTAATATAAATACGAGTATAAAAGTCGAATAATTTAGATAAAAGTTACCGAATTACGAGGTCATTTTAGCGGTGTATTGTTTATCATCCGGAAAAAATAGTGTGTCACTAGATATAGGCGAAAAAATAAATTTTGCAGTTTTCTTTTGCAAATAAATTCTAAGTATGAAATAATAATGGATTTTGGTTTAGTGCATTTTTATGTTCTTTTGGAATGACGAACGCACAATTTTTTATCGTTATTAGATTTCTAGTTGATGCTAACGTTTCAATTTTTATACGGACAGTAGAAAGTTACTTCTTTTAGCTTTCCAACGGTGTATATTTTATGTATGTTCATTTGTTTCAAACAAAAAATTATTAAATTTATAGGTTGAAAACAAAATTATAGATTATAATTTGTTTCTTTTCATTGCTAATTAGTTATCATTGGAACAAGATTTTTTTCTTTTATGATATGACATTAGTTCATTGGATACCGATTCCAAGTTCTTTTACACTTGTTAGATTATGGTTGTTTACACAAATTTCAATTTGGTGAAAAATTGGCATTGGTTTTCGTTGCATTAAGCCACACGGTTAACTTAGAATTGAGTAGAGACTTATAATTAAACAACTTTTGCCTAAGTTATCAGAGTTCATATAGGTTATCTCTTATAATTTTTGAGATCCTTATGTACTCGTATGTACACATTATCTGGGACATCTGTATATCGTTAATACTAACAATATACATACATATTTATTGTTAAAGTAGCACTACATTATTATTCCATTATTCAGTAATTGTTATGCTTTCTTAGGACTGTACCTTTTTCACTCGAAAAGAAATCTTAAGGTACGTTTCTTGTTTAAACTTCATCATCTTGCACTTAACGTTATTTGCGAATCTTATGCATGGGATATTTCATTGTTTATGCAACTAAGTATAACTTAAACTGTTTAAATTTCGTAATTTAATGGTGCCGTGAATATTAGGTAATAAAATAGAATATCTTCTGTGTTATATACAGGGTGCACAAGAAGTTCAGAGAGGTTTCTCCGGATATAGTACCAAAAAGGATGACGGAAACTGATGCCAGTTCGATTCAGGTGCCTAGAGCAGCTATTGAAAAGTTACCTGAATTAAGGGTGAGAAAAATGTGTAATTTTTGCACGCAAATAAATACGAGGGGTATATACCAATTCTGCCATAATTTAAAAAGATATCAATCATGATTTTCAATCTTATATTATGATGGGTGAGCATATCACTTATCCAGAAGCCGATATTAGTGCCCAATGATCTATTATCTACTACCTGACCCTTTGAAGTAGGTGCATATGCTTTATTTACATGTTAGTAGTTAGTAGGTATATTATACAGGGCAGAGCTAGGAAAATACCGCTATTTAAGTATTTAAATACTAAGTACAAGTACCAGAGCTCAGATACTTAAACTTAGGTATTACTATTCTACTACTACAATTATTAAAATACTTAATTCTTAAGTACCAGTACTTCAAAACAGGCAATAATCTAATTATATAATGTTTTGATATAAGAATATATATATATATATATATATATATATATATATATATATATATATATATATTTATATTTATATTTGATATAAGAATAATTAATTTGTAATACATTTGTAATATATCTATCAATACAACATGACTAATAATCGAATTTAAATAACGTACCTTACATCTAAAGATGTGCAAAATTTGACAGTTATTTAAAACAGAAATTTAAATACGATTTTTTCCTAGGCCCATAGATTGACATTCTTCTGTATGAATTTTGTAATAATAGTATCTTTATCAGTTTGGTATAATTTGTTTAATGAAAAAACTGTTTATCATGAAGTTAGATACTTCAGTATCTCCTTCAAAAGTATTTAAGTACCGTGAAAGGACTTAAGCACTTTTTATTGGTACTTAAGTACTATTTTAAGTACAAAGTAAAGTATTTTACATGTAGTACTTGAAAAACAAGCACTTCGGGCAGTTAGTGCTTATTTTGGTATAAATGTACTTAAGTACTGCCAAGGGTGTTTTCTGCACAATTGGATTCTTATACTTCTTATATATAGAAACGTAATTAATATAATGGGGACTTATAATTTTAGAATTTTACTGGTGTCATCTACTGAGTTCTGAAGTATCCCCTTTAGACAGAGATGACAAGCTCGAAGAGAGAGACAGTGAGGTACTATCATGACCTCTTAGTTATGCAAAAAGACAAAATTCAGCGGCATTATTTTTATTTGACATTTAGAAAGTCAGTCCATTTTTGCACAACCCTTAAAGCCTAGTTAAAGACATCTGTAAGTCATAAACATTTCAAAATTCGGAAAATAACAATGAGACACCCTAATTTTCATGTCATCGCGGGACGTGTTCTCTCTGTTAGGATTTTCTGTCCGCTCGGATGGGTTCGAGGCAAGGAGGGGTCGCAGATGGTTGTTCAAAAAACGCCCATAAAATAAACGGCCAATCTGGGTGGAAAACATAGCTTCAGAATATGGAGTCACAAAGAGGGTAGAACACGAACCGTGGTAAGTGGTAGTAAAGGTAGGGGAATTCATTTAAAAACAGCTGTCAATCAAAAATTTGAGAGTTCAAGTTCAGGAAGTCAAGTTTAAGATGTAGAGATAAGAGACAAGTAGTGTTAAAAGTGTAAATAGCGTATAAATATGCAAGTTAAAAAAACCGTTAATTACTTATAAATGTAATTTTTGTCCGTTCTGCTATTATCTATAAATGTAATGTTTTTACTGTTCTGCTAACATCTTTCGTTTTGTAATGATTTAATTGTTCTGCTTTATTTTCTATTTATATAGTTTGCTTAAATTGCAACTTTAATTATTATTTGTGTATATTTTACAACATCATTTAATTCCTTTTAATAACTATTTATTAAGAATTCCGTTTAATTTCTGCTTTGCACCCTGAACATATGAATGTATTAGTATTGTTATTATTCCAAATTCGGTTTTGGTTATTTACCCATAAATAGCCTGGTGGTGGCGCTACTAAAATAAATATTATTTTTATATTTTATCCTTGTGCCGGATCTGTTCTATCACAGTTGTAACAAAACTGATAACTCATACATACGTCAAACACCACGGCAAAATAAAATAGAGCAAATGTCGAATCGGGTTAGGACAATATGTTCAGCAGAGAAGAGAGACCATGCTAATACAAAACTCTCTCTCTCTCTCCGATCTTGCTGTCTTCTTCTACACACATTTAGTAATGGGGGGAAAGGAAAGGATGTGTGTTGTGAAGTCAATTTCATAAGTTCTCACTGTACTTACATTACGTATTGTTAGAAAACAAATTAAAATATTGAAATTTTAATGAGAAATAAAGAAATCAATATTGAAATTTACTACCAAACAGTGATACAAAAAATGTTCACTTCAAATAAACTATAAGTATATTAAATTGTATTACTCATTAATGTTCGATGTAAAACATCCTGTATGCAATAATTATGATCATTTTTGCACGTATTTTTTCTAAACATACTTTCGGGCCATTATAGTCGTTTTTATTTTTTTAAGATTAGTATCTACTACAAAATATTTGCTAATATAAATTTATTAAATTTGTTAAAGCCATACTCAATTTAATGTATGTACACGTACATATGCTACATATCTTGTTCCTTAAAAAAAGATTTTATTAAATATTCTATTTCTAAGACTCCGCGGTATGAAGAAGGAAACCTTCGTCTGTAGAAGTAGATCACTCGATCACCTGGCACTAGAATTGGCTATTGGATCATTTGAGACGTATCAGTTAAGACGATACTCTTTTGAGAAAGTGAAGTTGAAAATCATTGAAACTGACAAAATGAGATTAGACTAGACTTAATTATTATTGGCAGAGGCGATATACCCGTCACCCGTCCTATAGTAATTTTGCCAGTCACATAATAATTACCCTTGTGGTGTTCTATTTATAATAGAGTACATTTGTTTTTGGAAATTTGGATATTTCACTGCGGATTGAAAGAAAACAAATTGAGCGATAAGTAGTTGGAAATTGACAAGGTCCTGGTTAGTTTTAAGGAAATGATTAGTCACTATATTCGTAGCAAACATAGATTGAAGGAGAAAATTCTTATCACATTCACTCTGGATCTGGATTAAAAGTAAAAAATGAGTTTGCTTATTTTATCACTATTGGAAAATCATTATCCTCTTTATTTTCAATTAATTTTAGAAACATTTTCAAGTATTGAATTGCCTTTATTATTTACAGCCGACGATTTCATTACTTTTTTATTGATTTTATTTACATTTAAACAATTGACTTCTTTTAAAAAGAGGTCGCGACCGCCGTTTCATCGAATGGATAAAAAAATTTTGGACGGAAAGTAGTCTTTATTCTTATATACCTATAGAAGGTATACCAAACCGTTCGATGCAATGCAATTATTGAGAAAAGCCGATGCCAAATGCAGAACACATTAGCTCAGCGGTCAAATATATCTTTACTTCACACTAAGGCCCGGTGCACACGTCATGTTTTTTAACGTGCGTGCACGCTGCGGCGCCGTAACGGCGCCGTAGACCGTGCATGAACACATATCACATCCGTTAAACTTGCGGCAACACTACGGTAGGTACCGCAGGACACAGAAAATAAATACAGGATATTTTCTGGAGAGCCATTTGAAACAGACGTATATAGGAGGAAACATTTCATTTTTGCATACTTGATATACAAAAATTACATCTCTAAGAAAAGAAGACGACAATACTGGGTTTATCCATTTATACAGACTATAGATTGAAAAACGGTAAATCTGCAACAACTTTTGCAAACTTATGAAAACACTAATTAATTTTTTTACTATTTTTGTATGAGTGTACAAAATAATTTGACGAGTTTTTTATATCCCCTATAAAAAATTCAATGTCCAACTCTTCAATATTCATTTGATAATTGTGTTCTGCGTGAAATCGTCGCAAGTGTGCTCTGCTCCATAAGACGAAATGTATTACGGCACCGTGTGCAACCGTGCGGCTGCTATGGGGAGTTGTGGCGAAAAACGACACGCAGAAGAAGATGGACTATGGAAACATGTTAGCAGAAATCACTATCTAATATATGCGCTCCGTTTAAATCCGCACGATTAATTTACTTCGCGCATACCTAATATAACATATAATAGATGCCCAAATAAGTTTTAAAGCTATGCAGCGTTTCTTATATTATTGGCAGTTGATCTGTGCAATTGCTGTTCGTTTCAGTTCCTGTCTTGTTTACATTCGGATCCATTAGGATCATAAGCGTACACAAGTAAATTACAAGCACAAAGTTACTTTAATAAGTATTATTTGCCGGCGTTTATGGTGATAAAAAAAAAATTTATATGGCACAAAAGTGACCCCTGTGGTGCACTCTCCACGCCAGCAATGAGTGCTCGTGAGGTGACGCCTGGTAAACGCCCGCACGGTACAAATATGTCATCATCATTACCGATATCTGCGACAAAGCAGATTGGCACACCTAGAAATAGGTAATATGCCGTGATGATGATGAAAGTGTTGAAGAAAAGGTATGTGACATTTTCAAAACTAAATTAAATGTTGTTGTGAACACTAGTGAGATTGATAGATGTCATCGTACCGGAAAACAAAAAACTGATAAACTGCGCCCTATAATAGTTAAATTTGTTTCATACAAAACAAGAGAAAAAGTGATGAAAGCGCGTAAAAAGTTAAAAGGTTCAAAAATTTCAATCAAGGAGGATCTTACTGTTACCAACCTAGAACTTTTAAAAGCTGCTTCTGATAAATATGGCTTCAAAAATGCCTGGTCAACAAATGGGAACATCTATGTGCAATCCGGGAAGACTTCTAGGCGTATTAAAACTCCAGAAGATTTAGTGTGAAGTGCAAATAATGATGTGCAAGATAGCTATACAATTATTTATATAGATATATAATACGTTAACTTGTTATACATATTTACGGGGCTACTAAGTACTAAATGGTTGATATATTTCATTCAGAAATATTTATTTCGATCATATATTTGATTATCTTTACCTCAATTCTTTTTTATGTGTTACTTACTGATAATACTTGTACAATTTACGTCTTTTAAGTAAGTTCATTGACACTGACCTTCAATCTATCGTGTCCTTCACCTGTTTATTATTGTTTAAGTTTAATTTTAAATTTATATACTTTACAGATATAAAGTGTTTACATTTATAATTTCTTATATGGTATCTTTATAAATTTGTATCTTTGTTATTATTTTTATTCTAAAGTAATTATTTTCATATTTAGTATATTTCTGTTTCTTCGAAACTCGTTCATTATTTTACATTTATCAATAATGAATATATATTACCAAAATGTTCGCGGTCTAGCTTCTAAAACTGGTGAATTCTACAACAGTACATGTTCATCTAATTTTGATATTATATGCATAACAGAATCCTGGCTCAATGACTCCATTAAAAATGCAGAACTATTCAATAATAAATTTAATGTGTATCGTTCAGATAGAGATTGTGTAGGTACTGGCAAGGCATGGGGCGGTGGCGTTCTATGTGCAGTCACTTCTACTTTGCAGTCATCAGTTGTAAGTACATCTCGAGAAATGGGTTATAATACTTTTGATGCAGTGTGTGTAAAAGTACAACTCACTCCTTCCAGTTATATCTACAGGGTGTCTCAATAAGCTTGCTCACTATTGGTAACTTTTTAATTTGAAGAGATACAAGGTTGGTTAAATTAGCAAAATTGTGCCATTTTATATTAGAAAATTGGTCATGTAGACAAAATAAAATTTGTATCAGCGGTTCTCAAAATTTGGGACAAAATATATATTTTTTAAATGGAACCATATATTTTTTATTATCTTATTGGAAAGAGTATTTTTTTCTCTTTCCAATAAGGTAATGTTGTTTATGTACAATTTTTTCAAATAAACGAGTTATTTACGTTTAAAGATAAAAATTATCTTTTATTAGTTTAGGTCAAGTAAACTATGGAAACAATTGTCTTTTATAAAATTATTATTTTATTAATTTATTTTACAGTAATAACAAAACAAAGAAAATATTCAAATTGAAAGCCATTATTTCTTTCGCACATTTAAACTCTTTTGGAAAGAGAGCCGACCGTTCTACGTAACTGGTGTCTAGATATAACTTTCCATATAGTAAGATCATATCTAACTTTTCTTTACTTGTAAAGTTATTAAACATTATTAAACACAGAGAACTTTACGGGAGATATTATTAAACGTCAAACAAACAAAGAATCAATTGTTTCCATGGCTTACTTGACTAAAAAACTAATAAAATAGTTTACAAAATTTAAATTTTTAACAGTAAATAACTCGTTTATTTGAAAAAATTGTACATAAACAACATTACCTTATTGGAAAGAGAAAAAAATACTCTTTCCAATAAGATAATAAAAAAATATATGGTTCCATTTAAAAAATATATATTTTGTCCCAAATTTTGAGAACCGCTGATACAAATTTTATTTTGTCTACATGACCAATTTTCTAATATAAAATGGCACAATTTTGCTAATTTAACCAACCTCGTACCTCTTCAAATAAAAAAGTTACCAATAGTGAGCAAGCTTATTGAGACACCTGTATATTATCACGGTTTATTTACCGCCGCCTATAACATTACAGCATTTAAATTCGTTTTACAATTATGTTGAATCATTATCTTTCATTTATCATAATAATTTCATTATTATTGGGGATTTCAACATTCCTCAATTGCATGATCATTATGAATACGGTACCACTACACCGATGAGCATTAACTTTGTAGATTTTTGTAACTTTATAGCAGCACAACAATATAATCATGTTCCCAATTGTAATAATAGATATCTAGACGTAGTTCTATCAAATTTAAATTGTATAGTTACAAAGGATTCTGCACCAACGTTAGCAATTGAATGTTTAAATTTAGAAACTGTACACAAAACGTTAAAACTGTCTGAAAATAAAAAGTTTGATTTCAGAAAAGCTGACTTTTTCGTAATGTACAAACTATTAGAAGATGTTGATTGGTCAATTCTGAGTTGCTATGATGACGTCAATTTAGCTTATGATATTTTTTTTACCATTCTTACTTCTATATTCAAAGAAACTGTTCCAATCAAAAAGCCATCTATCGCAAAATATCCACCATGGTTCACCCAAGAAATTATTTCTGAATTAAAATCTAAAGAAAGAAACCGTAAACTTTATAAAAAAACAGGTATTGAATCTTGTAAAAAAGATTATGAATATTTGCGAGCTAAGACCAAGCGTGACATTAAATCAGCATATGCTAAATATATGTCACAAATTGAAGAAAACGTAAGAGCTGATGCAACGTTAATGTATAATTATATAAAAAGTAAAAAGAAATCGAGTATGCGCAACAGAATGGAATTAGATCAGACAAAATTTTGTGATGGTTCGTCGATAGCTCAAGGATTTGCGGATTTCTTTTCAAGTGTTTACGCTGAACATGGTGATATAAATATCTGTCATAATAATTCAGAAGCTTCAAATAAAGAAATTACTGAATTAAATTTTATTACGAGAGAAGATATATTAGATGCTATTAATAAGTTAAAATCCAAACCTAGTACTGGTCCAGATCAGTTTCCCTCCTATATTTTGAAAGGCTGTAAAGATATTTTTGTTGAACCATTGTTTATTTTATTTAATTTATCAATTAAAAAATGTACTTTTCCACAATCTTTAAAAAATGCTCGAATTTGTCCGGTTTTTAAGTCTGGTGATCCAAATAAAATATCTAATTATAGACCTATAGCCTTATTATCAAATTTTTCCAAGATCTTTGAAACGATTATACATAAATATATCTATATTAATACATCGAAATATATTTCTTTTGATCAACATGGCTTCCTTAAAGGTAGATCTACTGTAACAAATCTGTTAAATTTTGCGAACACTGTGTCAAATAACTTTACTAATAACGCTCAGGTCGATGTAGTTTATACTGATTTCGCAAAAGCATTTGACAAAGTAAATCACAATACGCTCATTAATAAATTATTTAATGAGTTCAACTTTTCTCTCCAGCTTTGTCAGCTTCTTGCCTCTTATCTGTCTGATCGATATCAGTATGTTGAAATTAACGGTTTTACATCAAATAATTTCTTGGCCAGCTCTGGAGCTCCTCAGGGCTCTAATTTAGGTCCTGCGTTGTTTCTGTTATTCATTAATAATATTATTAAATTTATTCATTCCTCAAATATTCTGATGTATGCTGACGATATCAAATTTTTTAAGTTTAAGGCAATTTATACAATTAATGACTGCGTAAAACTTCAAAATGATATGAATATGTTATTAACTTGGTCACAAACGAACAAGTTACCCTTCAATATAGATAAATGTAGAATAATGACATACTCTAGAAAAAAACAGCTTATATTGTATCAATATCAGGTGAATAATCAGTCACTACAAAGAGTCACTGAATGTAAGGACCTAGGTGTTAAGTTTGATACTAAATTAGAATTTGTTAAACATATTCAATCTACGGTTGCTTTATCATATCGGAATCTGAATTTTGTAATTCGAACATCAAAACAATTTAAGAATTTGGCAACTATTATTATGTTATATAATTGTTATGTACGTCCTAATCTAGAGTACTGTTGTCAGGTATGGTCTCCTTTTTATGCAAATTGGAAACATGCCATTGAAGGCGTGCAAAAGAGATTTGTTAAATATTGCTGGTTTAAAAAACATAAAGTTTACAATCATTACTTGCATTATGAGACTGGTCTGAAAACTTTCAATCTTATTTCTCTTGAAAACAGACGAAATATTTTAAGCATTCTATTTTTATACAAAATAATTCATAATGTAATTGATGATAGTGAACTTTTGTACAATGTTAATCTCTTTGTGCCTAGAATTAATAGTAGATATCATCCTACTTTCTACATAAAGTTCTCTATTTCAAATTTTTACCTTAATGCGCCGTGTAATAGATTGTGTATGACATTTAATAATCTTGATCTTAATGTAGATATTTTTTCTGACAATTTTAATTTTTTCAGAAAAAAGATTACCGAATATTTTTCAATTAATTAAATTATAAGCAGTGTAAGCAATGTAAAGGACACAACACATATTATGTTATCTTGTAAATATCTTAAGTTTTTATATATTGGGACACAAACTGTTAATTTGTAATTTGCTATATTTGTTTTTATACCCCCTCTGTAATTGGGATTTTAAATCCTGTAGAGTAGTGTAAATAAATAAATAAAAATAAATAAATAAATATATATATATATATATATATATATATATATATATATATATATATATATACATATACATATATTTATTTGTTTATGGTGATATGAGCATTTCTTTCCCTTACCCCCCAAGTCAAGATTTTTGTCTCGCACTATACGTACCGCAACGTTGGCGGAGCTCCGTGAGCACTGCTACATTTACTTACAAGTACCACAGACCGGAACTCGTCGCAGCGTGCACGCACGTTAAAAAACCTGACGTATGCACCGGGCGTTATAGGAATCCAGTGATACAAAAAAATATTCACTTTAAATAAATTGTATTTATTTTTTCGAATTTCGAAAAATTCATTTTTTAATGGAATCAGTTAACGTTTGCCCCAAATGGAAATTTCCACGATTTTCATTTTTTTTTTGTTTGGTAATCTTGATAAAAAAAAATGTTAGACTCTTACTTTTTCCAACAAATTTATAAAATCCAAGAAAAAATGGTAAAATGTTAAAAATTACTTGTGACTTAAAGGCTCCAATAGAAACACTGGGAGATAAGTAGAATGATAAGGGAAGTAAAGTAAATACAGCGTCAAGCAAAAAGCGCGCAAAGACTAACAATCAAACATAAATTGACCACATGTTTTTTTTTTTTTTTTAAATATTTGGATATTACTTTTATATCAGGTGCCTATTGAATTTGTAACAAAAAAGATGCATGTAGGTATATCAACAGAGCATGCGCGCAGCTCTCAAGCGTATGAAGTTAGCAGTATTGATGTTGTGACATCACAACACTAGCTTGCGGACACTCACGTGACGAAGCGAATTAGCCAATCAAAAACTGGAGAGGAACTATCAGATTGAAGGACAGAGAGCTAAAGTTTGTTTTGGTTTATAGCGTATTATGCGTTTTCTTTTCATAGTTTGGCAAAAAATATAAAATAACTCAATACGCACTAAAAACTTCTATATGAAAACTGCCAAACTATGAAAACAACACGCATAACCTCAACCATGCTATAAACCAAAACAAACTTCAGGGCTGCGTTCCAAAACCCTACTCTATAGTACGAAATTACTCAAAATCGTTCCAAAACCAATAACCTTACTCTCAGAGTTTAGTCTTAACCTGTTCCAAAACTGCCAGAGTTTAATTCAAAGTGATACTCTACTTACCCTACTATCGAGGAGTGTACAGAAATTACTCTACGATATTTTCAAACATGGATGTTCACGATTCTCAACATATGAAATAATTTGCCTTTTTGAGGAAGAAAACATGCTTTTGGTTGAAAATAAACATAAGTAAACACATTGACTTGTATTACAAGCACACTTTTATAATAAAAGCGTACTTTCACATTATAAGGAGAGTGCTCTATAAAAGCGCTTTTATTATAAACAAGCGTTTGTAATACGGGCTTGACATTAATGTTGAAATTATAAGTAGTTTTGTTAAGTTTTTAAAATTATTTTTAATTTAGTTTCAATTTTTTACTCTAACAAAACTCATTCGTTCCAAAACACACTACACTCTTAAATTACGTCATCCTACTCCAATATTCGGTGCTATTGATTTTGGAACGCAGACCAGTTCTCTGTCCTTCAATCTGACAGTTTCTCCCCAGTTTCTGATTGGCTAATTCGCTTCGTTACGTGAGGGTTCGCAAGCGATTAAATAATTTTTAATTTCTTTTTTTTAATAAAATACTTTAAAATTAAACAAACATTATATTAATTTCATTACAAAATACTTATGGCTAAAATTGTATGCAATACTCATTTTTAAAAAGGGCGTTGTCTTGAAAATCCCCATTGATTAATCTAAGGTCGTACCTCTTGTTAGAAGAAGTTTGTATGAAATTTAATTTCTGTACAATTTTCCTCCAAAATAAGAATAAAAACTTCTTACAAATGAATTACAAATCTTTTTTTTATTTCAAAAATAAGGTTCATCAGCGTCGGTGGCTATTAGAACCGATACAATAGAGTACATGATATTATTGTAAGTTTTATATTTGATTGATAAGTTTTATATCAGTAAGATAATTTATAATTTTGGATGTTGCTTCGGTTGAATTTCCTAGTGCTTCTTTGATGATATTGGGAATTTAGCGTTTCTATTGTTTCTGTTGTTGGTAGTGTTTGTCCAGTCTTGTAGCCATTTTTCTCTGTTTTCTTTAAGTGCACTTATAGCGTCCTACACTGGTATCTCTTCAAATGTTTGATTGTTTTCTTCTACAGCTTCTTTCGCTGCACTCTCGGCATGATCGTTCACCTTGATACCAACATGAGATAGGCTCCATATGAAGATGGTATTTTGGTTTCTTTGTTCGGTTTCGTGCATAAAATTTGTTGGGTGAGTGGATCTATGAGTACGTTTTCCTAATTTTGTGGAGACTGCTGGTTGAATCTGCTGGTTGAATTCGTGCATATTGCGACGTTTGAGTTGAGTTCTAATGTATTGATATATTTAATTGCTTCATGTGCGTATAGTTCGGCTGTGAAGCTGCTTGTATTATTAGGTAATCGAAATTTAATTTTTTCATTATATTTTCTCCTATAAGTATTGCATCTCTAGTTTTCTTTTCTACCTTGGATCCATCTGCGTATATATATACGGGTGTTTCACGGATATGGGACACCCCAATTATTTTCTTAATTATTAGGAATAGAAGAAAATTATTCAAATAAAAGTTGCAGTAAAACAAGGGGGACATTCACCTATTGAAGAAAAAAAAATTAAACCAGTGGTTCTCAAGTTACAAACCAAAGTCATATTTTTTTAAATAGGATATTATTTTTAGTATTTTTTTCTGAATTCAACTATATAAATATTTTATGTGTTTACATAACAAAAATATTGAGAAAAATTCATTTGAAAATTAAATAAATTTTATTTTACATAACACAAAACAGTAGGCCATGATCAATAACAAAACAATTAACTTGCATTTAACTTCACAAATAATTTTCAAAATTGTTTCCATTATTTTCTAAACATAAATTAATTCTCCATAACAATAGCAGTTTAGTATAAGTTAATTGTTTTGTTATTGATCATGGCCTACTGTTTTGTGTTATGTTAAATAAAACATATTTAATTTTCAAATGATTTTTTCTCAATATTTTTGTTATGCAAGAACATAAAATATTTATATGGTTGAATTCAGAAAAAAATACTCTGTCGAATGAGCCTAAAAAATGTATAATATCCCATTTAAAAAAATATAACTTTGGTTTGTAACTCGAGAACTACTGGATAATTTTTTTTTTCTTCAATAAGTGAATGTCCCCCTTGATCTACTGCAACCTTTATTTGAATGATTTTCTTCTATTCCTAATAATAAAGAAAATAATCGTGGTGTCCCGTACCCGGGACACCCCGCTATATATATATATATATATATATATATATATATATATATATATATATATATATATATATATATATATATGAGAGTGAGATAAGCTGGGTTATTGTCTGCAATTAATTTTTGAATATCAGGTAAGTGTGCGTATTTGTCATTACAATTATTCCGAATATTGATATTTTACTGGTTAAAGTACAAATAAATAATTCACATTTATATATCTTGATTTTGTATATACCTCCCTCTTCTAAATTAAACGATTATGAGGCAATTTTTGATATAATATCATCTTTACACTTTCTTTATAACTCCCGCCTGTTAATTCTGGGTGATTTTAATATTTCTGATTTTATAAATTTTCAACTACTTGTCCATTGCACACATCTTTTTCCAACTTCCTAAACTTCTTAGATTTAAAACAACATAATTTTATTCTTAATAATAATGGTAATATATTAGATCTTATAATATGTCATTTTAGTACTATAGTTACACGTTCGGCAGATTGTATTGTAAAAGAAGATATCCTGTATCATCCACCATTACATGTAGAAATATCTTACATTGATATGAAAAATTCTAAATTTCATGCAGTTAATAAACTTGATCTTAACTTTAACAAATTTTCCAGCTTTATGCAATGCTTTATTCTGTTGTAACTGGGGTACTGTATACAACTGTGACGATATTAACTCTATGAATGAATTTTACTCCATTATTAACAGAATTTTTTCTGCAAACATTCCTCAAAAGAAAAGATGTACCCAATCATATCCTCCTTGGTATACGGGCTCAATTATATATAATATTAAAATGAAAAACAAAGCATTCAAAAAATTTTAAAAAACTGGTAGTACAGTCGATAAATTTAAATACATGAGATTACGAGCTCAAATTAAATCTGAAGCGAAGTCAGCATATAGAAATTATTGCGATACTATACAATCCGAAATCAAAGAGGATCCCAAAAGATTTTGGTCATTTGTCAACAGTAAACGTAACACTTCTTCAATTCCAAGTATGTTAACGTTCAACGATAAGGTCATATAATCCGCAATCCATTGTAAATTCATTTGCAGACTATTTTTCTAGTTCATTCAATGAATCTTCACAATCTGATACATGTAGTACTCCCACCCAACTACTCCTCTTTTCCATTGAGCATTATCTCCGTAACTGAAGGTGATGTCTTACTTGCAATTAAAAAACTGAATTTTAAGTTTACTATGGGACCTGATTCTATACCATCTTTTATTATAAAAGATTGTTGTTTTTCATTTCTAAAACCGTTAACATATATCTTCAATTTAATACTTAAAGAATGTACGTATCCTGACAAATGGAAAATATCTCGTGTCAATCCCATTTTCAAAAAAGGTGACAAAAATAATGTCTAGAACTATAGACCGGTAGCAATTATCTCTAACTTCAGTAAGATATTTGAAATCATTTTATATAATAAAATATATAACCACATAGCTACCATAATATCTCCTAATCAGCATGGTTTTTGTAAAGGTAGATCTACTGTCACAAATCTTATATCTAAAACTCAGTTTATAAGCGAGGCTATTGATGAACACGGACAAGTCGATGTTGTCTATATGGACTTCTCTAAGGCATTCGATAAACTTGACCATAATATTTTAATACGTAAACTCGAATCCTTTAATTTATCCCCATCACTTTTCAAACTCATATCATCTTATCTTAACAATAGATCACACGGTTACAAATCTAAAAATTTTGCTCAAAGTTCTGGAGTTCCGCAGGGATCTGTGTTGGGGCCGCTACTGTTTAATATCTTTATTAATGACATAACATTTTGTCTTCATGTCGAACATCTTCTTTATGCAGATGACATAAAGATCTACCTTAGAATCTATAATGAACAAGATTGTGAACTACTCCAAAGTAATTTAAATGAAATTTATAATTAGTGTTCTTCAAATAAATTATTCTTGAATATAAAAGAATGTAATGTTCTCTCTTTCACTCGTAAACTTTGTCCAATAAAATTTGATTATACAATTAATGACTGTATATTAAACAGACCTGAGTACTTTGTAGATCTGGGAGTATCCTTTGACCCTAAGCTTACATTTACAAAGCATTATTGAGAATATGATATTAACAGCTTATAAATGTCTAGGCTTCTTAATTAGACACTCTGAACATCTCAGAGATAAATAAAAGTATTTTAAGAATTATGTTTGTAAGTCTCAAAACAGAAGATTGAAATTTGTAATCAAGTTGGGATTGAACGTACGAGCCCTGCGCCAAAAGAATTCGCCCACATCTATTTATTATAATTTTTCATATAAAAGGAAATTGTTTACACTTATTCAATTATTGTTCCTAAACTTACTTTTATGTTATTAGAGTTAATTAATTGCTTACATAAAATGCGCTATCATAATTAATAAATGTGTAGTTACCTTGTAAAGAGAAGGGATGTAGGCGAATTCTTTTGGCGCAGGGCTCGTAGAAGAAATTAATCTATAGGTGATAATTATTACTTTTATTTTCAGTCTATTGAAATATTAAATATATTTAATCTTTAGTTGGCAAATATTTTTCATCAAATTAGATTGAATTAACAAAATTAATGAAAAAAAAAAAATTCACATCAATTTATAAGATTTAAAGATTTTATATGCATGAACTTTGCAATCGCCAAAGTTTAGATTAATGTATGTATATATACAGGGTGTATCAAGATAATGGAACAGTGCATTTTATTCGTGTATGTGAAAAGATACAGAGAAAAGTGATTAGGATATTTTGTAATGGATAGAGGGGGACACATTTTAGCATAAACTTTATTATCATAAATCCAGTGGTACTCAAACTATAGGGCAATATTATATTTTTTTAAATGGTATTATATGTATTTTATTACCTCATTAAATAGAAAATTTTGTTCTGAATTCAACGATATAATAATATCATACCCTTACATTGCGAAAAATTTGATAAAAATTAATTCAAAATTAGTATTTCATTTCTACTGTATCTAAGTAATCTGAGCAAACATTCAATCAATAAAACAAAATAAAATTTATTTTAGTTTTATTATATTCAAGTAAGCTACGATTTTGGCAATAAATTCAACTTTTAAAATAAATTTTTTGTTTTATTGTTTGAATGTTTGCTCAGATTACTTAGATACAGTAGAAATAAAATACTAACTTTGAATTAATTTTTATTAAATTTTTCGCGATGTAAGGGAACAAAAATCTCTATTTAATGAGATAATAAAATGTATATGATGCCATTTAAAAAAATATAATATTGCCCTATAATTTGAGTACCACTGGATTTATGATAATAAAGTTTATGCTAAAATGTGTCCCCCTCTATTCCTTACAAAATATCCTAATCACTTTTTTCTGTATCTTTTCACATACACGAATAAACGGCACTGTTCCATTATCTTGATACACCCTGTATATATATATATATATATATATATATATATATATATATAAATATATATATATGTATTAAAATTTAATTTTTTATGGCAGTTGTTTTTTTTTTACAATTAAACTAAAGTCATTTCGGATACTATTTCTGCATTTTAATTTTATTAAATTAAAAAGTAACATCTGGAGATGAATAAGTAACTTATAAAATTAAATATTTATCTTTATGGATTAAAAAGTAATCTTTAGAAATTGTGCTTCATTGCGTGTTGCAACCAGTTTGCTTGTTCTTGTTACGCACATGCACAATAGACAAACGCTCTGTTCAGTCTTCAGACTTCCTTCCTATAAAATAATAACATTTTTTTTATGTACCTATATACTATACATGTATGAATACCTGTTTTTCTTTTATTTGTTAATAAATTCAATTTATAACAAACCCTGTTTTTCCTACCTACATTCTTATAGATTAAAATTAAATTTTATGACGATTATGATTTGATATATTGAAAGATTATTTATTAGTAATTTAGGAAATATTTCATTTTTATTAGTTTAAATTTTAATAAAAATGCATTAAATTTGTAATCATTTAAGAGTAGAAATTAAGTGCTTTTAAATCGAATATTACTATAAATTTTGATTTAATCTTGAAAGATTTATATCAGTTGTAATCTTTCAAATATCTATTTTCAGTCGAAGAGACGAGATGCAATTCTGGTCTTTATAAGATTTAATATTAAATCTATATGGCACATATTGTAATCTTCTTTTTTAAGAGTGTAGTTTTGCACTTGTGTTCGTTGATGTTGAAGAAGTTGTGTAATTTGTTTCTATGTTTGGTTGTGTATTATTGTTTTTGGTTGGTTGTGTTTGTGAGTAAAGGTTAGGTAGAGGAGGGTATTTTTGAGTGTGAAAATGTATTTGGCTGGGAGCATTGCTGATTGTTTGACTAAGTTCGTCTAATAATTGTGTAGGCTGGGAAATAGGAGTGGTAATTGAAGAATCGGTTGATTTTTCAGTATTATTGATATAATTGTTTATTGTAGTGTCATTGTTTATTTCTGGTCTATTAATACTGTTTTTGCTTCTGCTTTCTGTATGTCCTGTAGCGTTGCATTTTTTACATGTTGGTACATCGGTAGATAGGAAACTTCTATGTTCAATATTCTCATGTGTGAGGATTATAGAATCGGGAACTTTTTGTTTTTCGCTTTCTGAGGCTGAGAATATGAGTATAATTTGGATCTTGAAAACCGGTTTTTAGGCTCTTTATAGGGGAGATTGTTTTAATATTAAGTTTCTTTAAATTTTCATTAATAATTTCATTGGATATAGATGGGCATACGTTTGTTATAATAAGTCGTCTGGTGTTATGTAAAGTATAATTTCTGTGATTGTGTTTTGTACAGGTATTTTATCATGAGATTTTAGACGATTGTCAACAATTGGTTTGTCTTTGAATTGTAGGTTTACATATTCGTTGATTAGATAGTCTGGATATATGTGTAATGTTTTCTGGTAATTTCTCCTACCGTAAAAACATATTCCTTCAATGGAATTTCATTTGTTGAGTTTATGATGATAGTTTGATTCTTGTTTGGATAAATATGATTATTGATATGTTGTTCGTTATTTGACTATTTCATTTGTTGAGTTTATGATGATAGCTTGATTCTTGTTTGAATAAATATTGATTATTGATATGTTGTTGGTTAGTTGACTTGTTTAAATTTTGTGAGGTGCGGTCGGCGTATGTGTTTGGCGTATTTTTGTTGGTGATTGTTGAAACAGCGCTCATATTTGCGAGCGAAGTTGGCCTGAATGGAACCGTTTAATTAAACGGACATCAGCCTCGTCGGCAAGTTCCTAGCTGAATGCTAACATCTAGCATGTAGATGAGAGGCAGCGTTTGCTACCTGCTTTAATATGTCGCTGATTTTTGATGAAATTTAAGTGTTAGTTTTAATGTACGGGGAATAACGGAATGTAGGGTGTATTTTTGTAGTAGTTTAGCTGAATGATGTTTATGATAACTTTATGGTATACGATTAGTACCTTAATGTGGAGTAGTTTTAGAACTGGCACTGTCACTCTGAGAACACATATAATTAGTACGCACAGCTAAGCTCAAACTGATGACAAATCTTTAGAATGAATTTGTAATAAATGATATAAAAATGCTGAATTGAGAATGCGGGTATTCTTATAAACGGGAAATGGAATTTGGATTGGTTTCTCTCTTTTTCCTTAGCCTCCAAAAAGACATTAAGAATATTTTATATATGTATATGCTTCAGTGTCTGGTCACAAATCTGGGGAATCGAATTCAATCCCACCCAACCGACGCCAAAAGAAATATTTCCAATTTTAAATTGTACAAAAGTGATCCCTGTGGTACTCTCTCCACGTCAGTAATGAGTGTCCGTGAGGTGACTTTTGGTAAACCCCCCGGACGGTACATTTATCATCATTACCGAAATCTGTGTACATATACCGTGATGATATATTTATTTTATTTTAGAAATCTATTTCCATTTATTTCTACTGTTGGTCAATCAGAAAACAAGAGTTACTAACAGACTGATATCACAACTTGGCTGATTTATGCCCATATTTTTCGTATTATATGCAGGGTGTTTCACGGATATGGGACACCCCAATTATTTTCTTAATTATTAGGAATAGAAGAAAATCATTCAAATAAAAGTTGCAGTACATCAAGGACGACATTCACTTATTGAAGAAAGAAAATTCTCAATTCTCAAATTACAAACCAAAGTTTTAGGCTCATTCGACAGAGTATTTTTTTCTGAATTCAACCATAAAAATATTTTATGTGCTTACATAACAAAATTATTGAGAAAAATTCATAACACAAAGCAGTAGGCCATGATCAATAACAAAACAATTAACTTGTATTTAACTTCACAAATAATTTTCAAAATTCTTTCCATAGTATAGTATAAGTTAATTGTTAATTGTTTTGTTATTGATCATGGCCTACTGTTTTGTGTTATGTTAAATAAAATTTATTTAATTTTCAAATGAATTTTTCTCAATATTTTTGTTATGCAAAAACATAAAATATTTATATGGTTGAATTCAGAAAAAAATACTCTATCGAATGAGCCTAAAAAATGTATAATATCCCAATTTAAAAAATATAACTTTGGTTTGTAACTTGAGAACCACTGGTTTAATTTTTTTTGTCTTCAATAAGTGAATGTCCCCCTTGATCTACTGCAACCTTTATTTGAAAGATTTTCTTTTATTCCTAATAAGAAAGAAAATAATCTGGGTGTCCCGTATCCGTGAAACAGCTTATATACCGTGAGTATTTTTTAACGTGAAACATTGGGTGTGTCATATCCATGGTTACGACATATGATTGACAGCAATGTATTTGCGTGTCCCATTTAATATGAAACATAGGGAACGAATTTGACATTTGATAAGACGTCAGTAGAGGTTAATTTTGTTTAAATAATTATACCTGCTTTTTATTGTGCCTTGTGCTCGAGTGATTTTCTAACTTGGCCAAATTTCTTACAATATTTAAATATAATACTCTGTCAAATTCATTCAATGAGACAGGCAAATATATTACTGTCAATCAAATGTCAAGTCGTAACGTCGTAACTTATAGGAAAATTCAGCGGTTGTCATATTGACAAGACGTCATTAGAGGTTAATTTTGTTTAAATAATTATAACTGTTTTCTAAAAATTAAATTTAGTTGCAAAAAAAATATTGTGTGCCCGAAATATGTTTAGTGCTCTCGAGTGGTGTTCTGACTTAGCTAAATTTCTTACATAATATAATACATCTGTCAAATTCGTTCCCTATGTTTCGTTTTAAATGGGACACGCAAATACATTGCTGTCAATCGAATGTCAAATCGTAACCATGGACATAACAAACCCAATGTTTCACGTTAAAAAATACTCACGGTATAATAAAAATAATTAAATTGCTAAATCTCATTTCTTGTGACATTTTAAAACTTGTTTATTTCTATTAAAGAAAAAAAGTGTATTATATTTCAAGGCGTCATTTCTGTGTTTGACATATTTCAAGTTTACAATCTTTTATTTTAATGCCATGAATTGAATAATTGAAGAAAGGATATCAAAACGACTTATTATTGAAATGAAGAAGGCGTATAAAATATTGAGTGGGTTTAGTATATAAATTGACAATTATCATTCTCGAAATATACTTCAAGAATTGTAAGAAATTTTTTAAGCAAATAATTTTAGTGGCTTCTTCAAAGTCTTGACTTCATCCTTTTTCAGGGGATTCTACTACACCGGAATTCAAATTGAATCGATCATTAAAAAAATGGAATTATCTTTTTTAAGCGTGTTCGCATTCCTCGTTCATCTATTCATATGATAACGGACCAAATCTCATGCATTCAAGCATTCCTAGAAAAGGTCATAGTCGGCCTACCAACGGATAATTTCTATAAACACAACATTTTTACCAAGAAATCAACGAATGGCTCAGACGAAGCATCTGAAGTACTGCAATTTTATTTTCTTCATTCTTAGTAAAATTTCTTTGTAATGCGTTTTCAAAACAATATTTTTTTGATTTTTTGTCATAAAAGAGAACCTGATCTTTGAAAATCTCAATTTATTTTGAAAACGAATCATCTTGTGAGAAAAATGGAAGTTGCGGACAGCTTACATATTGAAATTATTATCGAATAGAGGGTTGGCAAAAATCAAGGGGTTTTTAAAAATAAATCCGGCGTATTGCCTATTTTTTAGGCTACTTTTTGGTTTTATTGGTAATAGGGTTCTACAATTTTATTGAATTCAATAATATTAATATAAACATTATAAATGAACTAATTTTTTATAATAAACATTGTTTTTATATTAAATTTATTAAATTGTGGCATTGATTATTTTTGCATTTTATTAATTATTAGCTTATATATTTACAGAAATTGTTACTGAAAACCACAGTGTTTTTTTAAGTGGGTTCTTTGGGTTGGGAAAATTAGACCAGCCATGTGTTAAGTAAAGTTAACCCTATTTCATAATGCCCGATTAAATTAATATTTTAGATTAATGATTATACTACAATATAACAGGATAATTCAAAAAAATATTCAAAATTATTTTATTTATTTGTCTATTATAGTTTACTGCATAATACTTATGACGAGGTTTTGTTTCTGACGTTTCTCATAAATTTTGTACATGAGTGTATTTATATTTGTTTATTCTTATCTACTGATATATTTAAAATATTTATAGTGTCTAAAGTATGTCTCTCTCTCTCTCTCTCTCTCTCTCTCTCTCTCTAGTTAATTAGCCATTTTTCTCACCCGCTGTACGTGGGTGGTATTTACAGGAAAATCCTTTTCGACATCGAATTTGCGAGGTATTTTCCCGAGACGGCGATGGAAATTTATCCTTCGAAGATTTTCTTGATATGTTGTCGGTGTTCAGCGAGCAGGCTCCAAGAGACATAAAAGTTTTTTATGCATTTAAGATTTACGGTTTGTTGGTTTGTTATATTTTGACAAGCTTTGAGTTTATACTCGCATTTTGTCATGTAAAATTATAGCGCTTTGCATTGCATAAATTTTTATTATCTCTGCATTTTACAAATAATAATTATACTCCCTATTTCTGAAATTATGGTATATATTTTTCTAAAGACGTTTTGATTATGAATGATTATATCGTGGGGTTATTTTAAAGTGAAACATGAGATTTTTTTTTATATCAATGGTTACGAATTTGACAGCAATGTATTAGGTCGTCCTTTTTAAAATGAAACATTGAGAATAAATTTCACATTTGTTACCTAGTTAGTGTCACACTGTTGGCTACCTATAAATAGAATGTTGTATGCGGTTGAAAAGAAAATGCAAATTATTAGGTGGTATTATGCGGAATTTAATCGTAGAATAAGACAAATGTCGAGCATTATGTCCTGTTTTCCTGAAAGGCCTACACCAAGTACTGTGGCATTTTCAAGAATTATTGTTAATAATTTTAGAGGGAATGTCGCGGCCAAATTGAACATAAGAAGAGAAATATATTTAATCATGCATTAACAGCTGAGAAAATAAACTTCTTTGAATCGCACATTTCTACGTCGAGAAGTAGAATGGCCTGCTAGGTCTCCCGATCTTACGCCATCAGATTTCTTTTATTGGGGATTTTTAAAATTCAAAGTATACACGGGGAACCTGCTAAATTTATAAAAATTAAAAGTTCAAATTGAAAACCACTCTGGAACTATTAAGCTGCCCGAATATCTAATGTTGTTCAAGAGTAGGGCCATTTTTTTAGGGAATTTTTGAAAATTTATTATAATTGTTATTTATTTGTTCGTTATTATGTTTATTTGTTTGTTATTTTATATTCTTATAATCTATAAATATAATAATTCAATTAAATATATTTGCCATGTTTCATTTTAAAAATTTCTAATACCTTCCTGTCATATGGATATGAAAAACCTCATGTTTCACGTTGAAATAATCTCACAGTATAAAATAATAGGCTTTTATAGGTACGTATTTTCAAAATTAAGTGTTCACTGATTATTGATGGCTTAATTCCCGTAGAACTTGCTTTATTTTAATTTTATTATTATTATCATCATTATTGTGAAAAATTATTGATAATGACATTCGTTGTGCTTCAGATAATGAAAACTTCAATTCCGAAAATAGCAGTTAATTAATTATTAATTATTAACTGTATATGCCGTATCTATTGTGTGCAGTTAAGATGCAGTTGACGTTGACAGCGAAAAATCACGTGTATTAATCAATAAAACAAAAGTGTTTTTTTAATATAAAGTTACCCTAACCAGATTAATTTTAAATTTCAAAATTAGGTGAAAAAATCATTGAGTTCAAGGGTGTTTTATAGTTCAGTTGGAAGTCTACCCTGCTACGCATAGGAAGATTCTGGGTTCAAGTCTAGGAAAAGTCCATGAATATTCAACAAAAACTCTTTTTAGTATATTATGTAATAAGTTTTATAAACGTCCGTTTAGTTACAAGTTTTTTTTCTTGTCACAAGTGGAGTGATTGTATAAAAAACGAGGGCTTAAAGAGTTTATAAAACGAGTCCCATGCTATACTTTACTTACTAGTGCAAATTAAAACAGCAGAAAAATAGAAATATACTTTTTAGGTTATTTTTTCTGAATAACAGCTGTCAACTCCAGCAGCTACCTTTGTCCCGTGTTTAATGAATATTTTTTATTGATTGCTAGCTTCAGGCCGTGTCTAATACGATCAGAGCTACAGCTTGGAAAGTTGTGATTAATATGATGTTTAGCGTTATGGAAACCAGTACCTACGTTATCACATTTTAATAACGGGAGTAGAAAAAATGTATGAATCATTTTATCGTTTGAAAAATACCAAATTTAAACTTTTTAAAATATTTGAAAGTAGATAACGAATGATATACTATGAATAATTGTGAAAAATAAAACATATACCTACCTATTTACATCCCATTTCAGGGTAAAAAATGAAGAACAATATGTTATTGTCTCAACCACATTTGAGATATTTGATATGAAATAAAGGCAGACTTGAAACGTAAAAATAGAGGCCGTTCAATGTTATTTGCATGTAAATACATATGTGTGGTCTCGATAATGAATTAATCTCTGCATGTTTTCACTTTTCATTCAAGCATGGAGCATTGCACAATAGAAGAACATTGAAATAGGACAAAACAGCTAATAAGTAAATGAAGGAAAACAAAATGTAATAGATAACAAAATTAAATTTATTTTTTCTTTTGTGCATACTACTGCAGGAAAATTTTAAAAGGAAACAACGTTTATTTTGTATGAATTTATAAAATATGTTATTTACATTTTGTGTATGTATCTTTGTCAGAATTTTATATCCTTTTTTTTATAAAATGTCTTGTTATTTTATAAAAAGCGGCCAGATTATTAAACCTTCGTTGACGTAACGTGTTATATATCGTTTAAGCTCTAGGCGTTCGATAAAATGACGAACATCTTACTTATATTTTTTTCTAAATATAACAACGTAACCTATCCTAAAGCACAAAACTCGGCCGATCCAGGTTTGGATTCCAAGCGTAAGTTTTGTGCTTTAGTTAGATTATGTTGAGGTGTATTAAGAAAGTGCAAGCGAAAATGTCCAAATATTATATATATTATAATGAGGTCGTAAGCTGACAAAACATCTGCCCAGATTGTACAACATCTCTAGTCATAAAGGTTCTAAAATATGGCCACGTTTTATAAAATGATTGAAATATGAAGCCAAAGGTAGAACCTAATTTTGTGAACAAAGAGTTAGTACTAAAATATTGTCTCATAGTCTTATAAAAATACTAACAGGGGAAGAAATTGCAGCTATAATTTCTGTTAAATAATTTTAAATCATAAAAATGGAATTAAAATCCTCAAAATAGGGAGTGATATTTGGAGAATCTATCAGTCAAACCAATACAAGAAAAAAAGTCCTAATATACCCATGTTCAGAAACGATTCATTATAGAGTTACAGTCCTTTGAAAGTGCACATCATCAGATACATTTTTATTTATGTCGCTGGTACTAGTCGCACTAAAATTTTACTTGGTATGAGGGTAGGTACTAATTTAGATACATGTTTATACTTCCTTTTGTTTCTGTATCTCCACCAGAGGTGTCCATCAGAGGAAGTATTCAAAAAATTTAAGTAACAATTAAGATACAATCATTCATATACATTCATTCATTCGAATAGAAGATGTCTAGAATGTTGCATACAAGTTCAAGGAGGGCACTTTGAACATTTAATGCATTTTTAACAGTAACAAACATAACTAGAAACGTAATATTCAAACAACAGAGAGTTTAAATCCGAATATTAGGATTTTTTTTGTATTGCTGTGACATACATTCCCCAAATATGGTTCCCTATTATTCGACCACCCTCCTGTATGTAAAAAGAAATTATTATATATTTATTCCGATGCTGTTTTGTCCTTTCGCGAAACATTTCATATGCTTTTTTATCTATTTATCAATTTAGATTTTGATGGGGATCAACATATTGGTCCCGAAGATCTGGACCAAACATTACGTTTGCTTACCCATGAAGAGTTGAACCCTGAAGAAATGGCGCAAATCGTGGAAAAAGTGGTGGAAGAAGCTGACGTTGATGGAGACGGAAAACTATCTTATATGGAGTTCGATCATGTTATAACAAGAGCGCCAGATTTTTTATCCACTTTTCATATTAGAATATAAAAGACAGAGGAGATAATGGATCGAATTCATATTATATCACTTATTTAAAATGACAGTTTTTTTGTTCAGTGGAAATGATCCCACATTTTATTTTACATTTTATACGATTACGAGATAATAAGAGTCGTTTACAAATTTGAAATTTTCAACAAATTTAAAATTATTAAGATAAGTTAATCAATGTTCTTTGTACCGCAAGTACTTTAATTTTAACCAGATGTACAGGTGCAGTATATGAGAAGCGAGCAGACATGTGGCATGTGTCACGTCACATATTTAATCAATAGAAATATTTTAAAAAGTATATTTTTTTAACATTTACCAATTTTGAATAAAATATGTTTTAGCTATTATTTATCGTGGATTCGTAAATATAAATAATAAAACATTAATAAACAATCTCATTATCCTTATCAAAAAAACGGTACAATATTTTGTTCATAACATTGTAGGTACATTAAAGAACGAGTTTTATATTTGTTTCGCATTCGTCAAAATTTAGATAACGAGCCATGGCGAGTTTTCTAAAGACTCCTATATTTTATATTTTGCATGTTTTATATACTAAAATGTTTAAAAAAACTATTACATTAAACCAAGTTGATTTAGGGAAATTTATATGTGTAATGTAGTTGGTAACAGTGGATTGACATTTATTCAATTATTTGTCCATTTTGATGTATCATGTTTGAGAAATTTACTTAAATTTAAGTAAATGTCATCTAGTACCAACCTTCTAAAACAAAAAATTGCTTATCGAAATGAAGGCTGCTTCGATACCCAACTGTGTTTGGTAATAACTTCATTATGAATGCAAAATATAAAAAAAATATTTATTAATTTGTTTACATTTTATTTATTTTACAACTTGTCTTACCTGTGAACCCGTTCTTGAGTGCATCTTGTATTGTCGAGATGATATATTTATTTGTTATGTTATATGTATACAGTGTGACCAATTTGAAACTGTCATCGTTATTAACTATAATACAACTAAAAACTAGCAGAAGACACGTGAAGAATTCACTGACTTCATAGGAATCTTGTAACTTACAATTTGTTGGTAGAGCATCCTATTAAACAGAAAGGACCAGGGTTCAAACCTTAGTGAAGTCCATAAATTTCTCACAAAAAAATTTATGACTTCGGGTAAATGGGTGTGTTTTCGAGATCCCAATGATGCAGTTTTAAATAAGACGCAGTATATACTTCAAATGTGTTATATTTATTAAATGTTAATGACTTAATACTATATTTGTCTTAAAATTGCGAGAAAAATAAAAAAATTTAAAAACTTCGATGAATTTAATAATTTTTTTGATCTTATTGAGAGCCGTAAATAAAAATTTTGTGAATAAAATGAAAGGTAAAGTGCCCGAGAATTGTAGGTGAAGGTCTTCGGTATTTGCGAAACGTATTTTAATTAAAATATTAATATTAAGTCAACCTCCATTAACAAAGTAACTCCATTCCTCAAAATATGTCACTTAAGATTGTAGATATAAATGTTAATTTTTTAAGAAAAATATGAAACTGTAATTAAAATATTTTCGTATAAGAAAAGTGCTTATTTTGTCGATTTTTACTCGTCAAAAATAATTGTTTGTGACGCGATCCAATCGTTACAGTCGTTGTTAAAATTGAAAATTACGAAGAGATGGGGTTATTGTAGAAAGAAACATTTTTGCTGATATGCTAATATTCTATATAGTTTGTATTATGGTACATATATTTACACATAACATTTATCTCTTACAATTATATTCTACAGACTGTCCATATATTATCTTACAGTACAATGTGCTATATTTCAATATTTACATGAGTTAGTAAATTGTATATGTAAAAATAATTTTTGAATGAAAGAAAACTCTAAACTTTTATATTTTCTTATATTATATAATTCAATGTTTTCAATAAATAAAAACATGCAAAAATAATTCATTTAATGTATTTTTTAATTTTATTATTTTTTATTTAAAATCAGTGTTTATTAAAAATATTTTTATTTTGAATTAAAGTATTACATTAATATACCGGATGTCTGCTTTTTTTGTGGGCCATAGCAAATACAATGGTAAAATTTTCATATGGCTGTAAATTCTGAACTATTAATT
Organism: Ophonus ardosiacus; assembly: GCA_943142095.1. Classification (NCBI taxonomy): domain Eukaryota; kingdom Metazoa; phylum Arthropoda; class Insecta; order Coleoptera; family Carabidae; genus Ophonus; species Ophonus ardosiacus. The sequence goes on along the minus strand of OW964833.1, from coordinate 22,456,440 downwards.
AAATAGAAAAATTAAGATCTACATCTAAAAAGTCCATTGTTTACATGAATTTCGTTCGCGAAAGAGAGACAAAATAAAAGTAATAATTTTTTAGCTAATTACAGAGTGCCATGTTAAACAATGAGGTACTTGCACGTGATGTTTCAATATGGCGGATACGTCAGTTTAACAGCTGATAGCGCGGGCAGCCAAACGCCTATTTCTCATTACGTTTTATGGGATTTTGCATCCTCAAAATTATATATAACGTTTTATTTGGATCTTATGTGCATTACTTTCAAACCAAGTGGTAGAAGAGTAACAGATTACCCTATATTTAATAAATTTAAAATAATATTTAATAAGTAACTGTATTATTTGATTTTTTCCGAGTGTGAGACTGGTATTGTTTTGGAATCTTTTCGTTCATACAATTTAAAAATATTTTAAAATGTAAGTAACCTATGTAAATTTTCAGTAATATTATGAAACAGTAGCTTTCCAATGTACTTAGCTAAATAAAATATATAATTTGAATGCCACAGTTCTTTTTTGTGGTCGGTTATTACAACAGAAGCTACTTTTAAAATATTTTTACTATATTCATAAAATTCTGCCTATTCTAGCGAGTAGGGATAAATATTATTAATAAGTATTATTTTTTCCAATTCCAATCATTTCGCCTATAAAGGCTTGTCCATGTATACCTAAATTTATATCATTCCATTTACAATTAAATTATAATGATTATTACTTAACTTCCAGCCTTGCATATGCACTAGAGGCAATAAAACGTAATACAAAATCAATACAATAGGGAAACATGTGATACATATGTCCTATTTTTGTTTCAAAACATTACTGTGATTATGTGTGTGACTTTTTTTTTCATTTCACTTCAACAGAGTACTCTTACTAGTGTTTAGCCGTTATATTTGGATATATAAGTTACACAAACATTCACGTAAATAATTATTTAAGATTTTATGAAATGTAAACACGAATTCTCCATTTGACTCCATGTTAATATTTGGTTTATTTGCCCGCGATCAGCTGTTCGACCGCCATGATGAATGGCCTTGAGTGACGTAGGTGCAAGTACCTCATTGTATTGCTTGAATTTGGCTGATGACATGTCAAAAAGTTTTAATAATTATTGAATTCATTAATTTATTTAGTAGTGTTCATGGATACATTTACCACCGCAGAAAAAACACAATGGAACAATATCAATAATTAAATATTAATTAATAAACTCTTATCTGTGAAAGTTAAACAACAAATTATGTTTTGTCTTGCATGGCAGCTTAGAACCTATTTTATTTTATGTTTATCTCATGACAAGAACCTATATTACTTATATCAGTAAATTTAGGCTCATTTGATGCTGTTTTTTAATTATGAAAATTTTTTGTAGTTACACTTTAGTTCTAAAATGAACAGAGAAGAAATTACAGCCATAAAAAAGTAGACAGCCGGTATGGAGAAAATGAAAAGTCAGTTTTAAACAAACACTATGTACGAATAATACCTATTTGCCCATATATATGAATATGTTAGTTTCAGTTTGATTAGATTAGGTTAAATTTGATCTAGGAAAGCATTACTAATAGAATGTGCTATATACCTACATTTTTCAAAAAATAATATATTTTGAATAATACTACCTTTTTTTAGTAAGTTCTGTATTTTTTATTATTAAAAACTAACGTTTCGGCACCATAAAAATGTCAATTTCCCCTGAAGAAGGCACCAGTTTATGGTGCCGAAACGTTGGTTTTTAATATTAAAAAAATACAGAACTTAAACAAAAAAAGGTAGTATTATTCCAATTATTAATATGAGTTCTGACAGATATTTTAATAATATATTTTGAATTGGCCTTTAATAAAATAAGATACCTAAAATAAATTAAAAAAATAATATTTATTTGTTCATTCTACGAATATCATGTAATTTAGATTACTAATTATATTTCGCGGGTGCGACCTGGCAATACCTCTTATCTGCCATTTTAATTAAAAATAAGTTATTGTAGAATTTATATTTACGTTGCTATTTTTACATTGTAATTTAAAAGTTTTCTGTACCAACAATATCTCCTATTTTCTATATTTTAGCTAGAATAAGTTACTAATTGATTTTGATTTTGCGTATTTTTTTTTTTAAATTGTAATTTAAATGTCTTCCGTAAAATTGAGCTAAAATCATTCAGGGGTTATTGCCAAGTTACACGCGTTTATAAAGGTAAGCTGCCTTTAATTATATGATTTTTTGAAAAAATATTTTTGATCCGTTATTACCATATCAAATAATATACATATGCCCTTAACTTATACAGCGCGTACATTTCAAATGAGCCACTTATATTTTTTATATGACGTTAGAGAATTTAATTCTGCATTCAGTGATATAATATTTTTATACTTTACATAACGATTGTTTTAAAGAAAAATGCAAATACAGTTTTATACTAATTTGATTAAAATATGGTTATGAGAAAATAGGATGAGTATAAAAAAATACCAGTATTAATTTTTTTCCATTCATGGCACTTTTATAATAGCCATATTTTAATCAAATTATTATAAAATTCTACATGCAGTTTTCTCAAAGAAATCGTTATATAAGGATATAAAAATATCACTGATTTCAGAATTCTCTCACAAATGAGGATATAAAAAATACAGATTGTTATGTAAGTATGTGTACAACGCTTAACCCATGGTAGAACTGACTCCATAGATAGTAAAACTGGCAATAATTTTTGTTTAACATGTTTTTTACAAGAACTGGAGGCCTTTAAAACTGACCAATCACGTCATAGTTCAAAATATTGTAAAAAAAAGTAAAAATCAATGTGTTCTCTGGAAAAACCATTGATTGTCAAAACTGACATCAAACTGTTATGCATAGACGAACAATTTATATCGTTTTTTTTTTTGATATTATCAAAATGCCATTTATCTTCATTAATCAAGAGTATGGCGAGACATTACAAAATAGTCGTGATACTGCAAGACGGTACAGAGAGTTATATCTAAATAGACGTCAATGATCTTATATGTCATTTGTGACAGGTGTGACATTTTTTTCCAGAGAGCACATTAATTTTTACTTTTTTTTTACAAAATTTTGTACTATGACGTGCTTGGCCTCTAGTCGTCTAGTTCTTGTAAAAAGCATGTGAAACAAAAATTATTGTCAGATTTACTATCTATGGGGTCAGTTCTACCATGGATTAAGCGTTGTACATTTACTTACATATCACCGTGTATATGTTCTCATTTAAAATAAAAAAGTTGGGTCTCATATTTTGAGAACCACTGGTCGAAAAAAATTTTTTTTTTCTTTTCTTTAAAATTTTTTGTCAAATAGAAATTGTTTGCCTATTTCACCGTCTTTGTAGCTCTTATAGTTCTCGAGATAGCAATTTTGGCTCATTTAAAATAAACACCTGTACCTATATAGGAAGTTATGAAACATTCTGTATAAAAAGAAGCTAAATATTTTTACCAAAGTTACATTTCCTAATGTCGGCAGCAGTGGCGGCTCGTGCTATAGGGCACAAGGGCGCAGCCCTACCAAATAAAAAGACAAGAAAAAAAGAAATAAGCGAGTACATATACATTTTAAAAATACATTAATTATTATTTATTTACTTTCATTATTATGCAATTCTTACTACACCGCCGATAGCTAGATAGCCTATATACTGACGTGTGCACGTACCGATATGCTGCTATAAGAAGCTAGGGCACAAATGTTTCTGCCCCGGTCTCCCACTATTTTTACTCGAATTTTGACCAATAGCAGCGAAGCGCGCGAAGCTGCATATGACTGCATTAAGCCTGTTCCGGGCACAGCCCAATTTAAACGAAGATGCCCGAGTATGTCCGGCATTTTCCGAGGTAATCTGTTATTGTTGAATTGTAATCGTCTAGTACTCATTTAATTACGAAGATGGCTTCTGTATCTTAAAGATTAAATAATTTAATATACTCTTTTTACTTTTTTAAATTTTTGTGCCCTACCATACAAAGATATCACCAGCCGCCACTGGTCGGCAGCTTGTCAATACCGGGCATCTCATATATGCATTTTATTTTATTTATATTTATGTTTTTATTCTTTTTTAATATAATTGCTTTATTAATAACAATTAAAACTAAAGTCATAAACATATAATATATCAAATAATATAAACAAAAAATTATACAAATGAAAATTTATTAGTATACCTAGCTTTTATTAGAGTTGTGATTAAAAATGACATTTTACACTTTAATAAAACAGAGTGATCAAAAATAATTATTTCAGTTAGCAATCTAATTCTGGGGATCTTTTTATTCCACAGTTTGCACTACTCCAGGTAAAGGCGGAAATACTGTTGTTATTTTTAGAGTAAATAAAATAGGTTATGTCAGGGACATCTAATAGCATTTTGAGTGATAGAAATGCTTTAGATTATTGCTCTGTCCGTAATTTTAAGAAATAAAAGGATACAGTCACAGAATATACATGACTAACGTCAACAGAAGCGACACTGTTGTATGTATTGCCGTCCGTATGCTCATGGCTATGTGTGCGTGAACTTAGACCAGGGAGGGGTAACGCAAGGAGAATGGGCGTACTCCAGTACGCCCGGCTGTGCCAGTGACGGAGTGACGGCGTTCGTGTGTAGGACAATTCAGCGCAAGAATATTACAACTACCAGACTAGACTATTAGACATAATGCCGGATGCTATATATTGTTGCATAAAAGGCTTTGAAGGTTTAAGTTTTATAATATTAACATTGATATCAAAATAAATAATCTTTCTTCCTAGACACCTAGGCAGATATCTTACGTACGCCGTAGCTAGCGCGCAAAGGTTGCGTAAAGCGAGCCTGTTGAAGGTCACCAGACTCAAATACACGCGTACACGGTAGTGTCGTACCAGTGATACAGTGCTGCATAAATTCAGGGAATGTAAAACTGTGTCTTCAGGGAACATGTACTTAACGGCATTATAGACTCCAGTTCGAAAATATGCGATATGTATTCAAATACAAATTTTCAAATGTCATTGGCAACAACACGAAATAAATTTATATATCAATCTTACAATTTTAAGTAATTTTTTTATTGCCAACTGAAACAATCATTTTTGATCACTTTGTATAATAATATGCTCTTTTACTTACTGCTTTTATAATAAAACAAAAAAAAATGAAAATTATGATTGAAATAAATTATTTGTTATATCAAAAATTAATAATATCTATAATTTTGTTTAATCCGTGAAAAACTATATTTTTGAATGCATAAGATAATAGTGGGACAACCTGTACGGAAAAGGGATTAACAACATACAAACATTTCTCTACGAGCTCTGCAACAGATTTGGGATACAATTCACGTAACATCTAATTCTATAAATTATACATTTGTCCCTTTCATTATTCATAATTGCATATCAAAATCTTTCATCTTGAAATGTATAATTTATGGACGATAATATTAATAATATATTTTTTTATCTAAAATAGACTGGCATTTGTAGAAAAAAGATCTAGAAAAAATATAACATCAAAATTTTGAGATTACTTGCAGGCTCGTACAAAGAACTCCGATTATTCGAATTGTTCTAACTGATCGAATAATTGGAGTTCTACGGAATTTCTCTGCTCGAGAGTTTACGTATATGAAACATATGGACGACGAGCAGAAGAAGAGATTTCAATAGCATATAATAAAGATATTGGAGTTCTATTAAATTAATATTTTTTCCTGTAATTTTAGTTTATAAAATTTATCGTCGTTAAAAATTTAGTTTCGTTTTTTTTTCTACATTTCCACGGTAGCCTCTTAGGTGCACAGTTTCGAGCATAATTAGAGATAGATATTGACATTAGGTTATATACATATATATATATATATATATATATATATATATATATATATATATATATATATATATATTACTTAATTTTATATTTTTTTGCGTTTCACTTTCACAATGGTGAGTGTGAGCAAAAACAAAAACCGTTAATGGTTATCTGACATCGATTATGATGATGATTAATACTCAAAATTTTGGCGTAAAAAGTATTTTCATTGAATTTAAAAATTTACGTTAACGGCCAAGCACATAATTGGTCCCAAAATATTTTTTATACTTATATTTGTCTAAAGGAGCCATAATATTATTATATAAAATACAAATATATTATTTTTTATTAATTATAAAAGTAATATAATACAAAAAAAAATAGTCATAAAACCCCAAAGTTATGTGAAATTATAATAATTCCATAAAAGTAATTAATGATAAATATATTTTCACCATGAGTGCGTTTATCAGGCGTCACCTCACGAGCACGCATTGTTGGGTGGAGAGTGCATCACAGGGGTTATTTGTGTGTCTGGTCGCGAATCTGGTGACCTGGGTTCGATCCCAACCGATGCCAAAATTATTTCGAATTTTAAATGGCACAAAAGTAACCCCTGTGGTGTTTCTCCACCTCAGCAATGCGTGCCCGTGAGGTGACGCTTGGTAAACGCCCGCACGGTACAAATATTTTTATCATTATTTACCGATATCTGTGTATGTACAAAGCAGATTGGCACACCTAGTACTGGATAATTTGCCACGATGATATATTTATTTATTTATACTGTTTTAAATCCTTTGGCTAGTACGGAGGCAGGATTTTTTACGATTTAATTTATATATCATGGTGCAGGTCGTAATGTTTGTATTATTGATATACAGTATATGTTTTATTTTTGTTGAAAATTGATTTTGTTTCTTACCAGTTTCAGCTCTACTTAGTATATTTTTTTTATTAAAATAATATGGGTACACCTGTTGATTTGTAAAAATTAATGTACTCTAATTGTTTTGTTTGTATATGTACGAAACACAATGAAACAAGACATTTTATCATTTTCTCAGTTAAATATTTATAACACATATTATATGTATTTTTGGACCGTACTATACAGGCTGTTTCAAAGAAATTGTAAAAAAATTTAAGGGCAAATAGTACTGACAAAAATGAGTAAAAAAGCGTAATCAACATAGGTCTGATCTTCAGCTGTTTCCGAGATAAGTGAAAAATCGAAGAAAACTGACAATAGACTATAAAAAAAAACAATATATAAAAGCACATCTATGATGACCTCTGAAAGTTAAACAAAAAGTCTTTTCGGAAACTATTGAATATCGGACCCATGTTGATTAAATATTTTTACTCAATTTTGTCAGTACTATATGCCCTTAAATTTTTTACACTTTCTTTGAAACGCGCTGTATAAAGAAATGTTTAATAACAAATAGATTAATTTGTTTAAAAAAAACTACGTATTTTTTTTTTAATTTTTTTTTTTTAATATTGTAAATTATATACAACAGGTATGTCCAACAGGTCAATGGCGAGACAAGTTGGCCAACCCTGATAGAGACATTTCTTAATATTTTTATATTATGAGGTAGGGCGTTTACTTACATTATTAAAATTTTGTTAAATTTCATGGTGTAGATTACTTATTAACCTATTATCTCTGCAAAGGAATTACAGTTTTTGTTTTTTTTATTATTAATATTATTATTATTCGCTAAATATAAAATTTAAATCCACGACCTATGTACATCCGATTTAACCTTAAGTCTAAATAAGTTGTACCGCTTTTTAAACTTAGCCTAAAAATATTAGGAATTTTTAAACCAAGATTAGTAACATCTTTAGCTTAATTTTGTTGCACAGTTTCTTAATTTTAGCTGAATCATTTATTTTAATGTCAGTATCAATTCCTGAAAAAACATATTTACTGTTACTAGAATATATTTAACAAGTAAAATTTGGTAGATCTGGCATTCATGCCCGTATCGCGTATCCATAGTCAGTACTTCACCTCGACTTATACTTGAGAACTTGAGTACCAGATTTCGTTTCATAATCTGTACTTGTTACTTCACTCTTACTTAGATCGAAGGTTTGCTTGGGTCGAGCTCCAAGCAACATTGAGTAAAGCTCAAGTATTGTCTGATTTAAATTAAATAATGGATCGTGAAGATAATCTACAATTATTACAATTTGTAGGCGTAATAGAAGAATCCTTAAATAATAACGATGAAAGAGGGTTGCTCCAAGAAGATATATCCGTGGTATGACTCATATATCTGTAATCTGTGACATACCTACATCTAGATGTCAAAAATACGATTTGACAGAAAAATATTAAAATTTACAATTGTAACAACATAATTATTACAAATTCATTCCTACCCTGAAAACCAAGAATTCACGAAGTTTCGACTATGAAACATATGATGTGCTTGAAGTCAGTGGCGTATCTAGGACTCATGAAAAAGGGAGGGCTCCCATGTACATATTACTTATAGTTATACTGTTTATTGCCAATATGCACATGTATATTATAATTTTAAAGAATTCTGAATTGAAAATAAGGACACTTAACTGTAGAATATTAATGTACACAATAAAACCAAATAAGATAATGACACATACATTTTGCAGTAGTACGCATCACGTATGCACTACATTAAAACGTAAAATAAATTATTAGCTTCTAACAACATAAAATATCTAAAACTTCCTCTGCATCTATATATGCATATTTTTATGTTATACGAGAGAGCTAAAGCATTAGGCCTGTCTTTCGCCATTATGTTTTTAAATAATTTTTCAAGTACAGGGTTGGTCTGTAAAGATACCCCCTCCCCCTATCTTTTTTGTTGTAGATAATAGAAAAAAAAAATACTCAACTCATGTTTACAAAATAAGTCTATCAACATTTCTTTTTCAATGGCAACCTATAATTATTTTACTAAATATAAACCACCATTTTTTTCTCTTTTCAACGATGTAAAAGTTTGTAGGTATATTAAAAATATGAAAATACAATAATCGATAAAAAATAGGTTTTAAACCAAATTAAATTAACGAATCAGAATAGTTGGGCCACTATTTTAATATTATGTTGCGCCTCCTTTGTTGACTATAACGGCTTTAATTTTGTTGGGCATTGTATCAACTAACTTTGCACACTCATCAGGTTCAATATTATCCTATATTTTTTGCAATTTTACTTTTATTTCGTTTACTATGAGTGCTGGATTCTTAAGCAGTTCCTTTTCCATTTTATGCCAAAGGGACTCAATTCGCGACAAATCCGGACTACTTAAATCCACTTTCGAGTAGGAATATGACGATTTTCAAACCAGGTTTTTACGGTTTTTGCCGTATGACTGGAATAAAGGAATCGATGGTAAAAAAAATCTTTAAGTATATCGTTATATTTATCAGTGTTAACAGTGCCATTTATAAAATGTAGCTTGCCCACCCCCCTTAAAACCACAGACCATAACGCTCGCAGGAAATTTCACTTTTACAACCAAACGGTCTGTTTGATATGTCTCGTAAGAAGTACATATAATCTACCAAACTTCAAATTTGGACTCTCCAAATGACGCTATGCCCTTGTTCTTGTGTTCGATTTGTGTGATTCTTAGTCTATTTCAATTTATTACGCTGTTGCAATTTTGTAAGCAAAGGTTTTTCTTTGGCCTAGTGGAATATACAAAATATTAATAACTCTTTTTAACAGAGAAATCGCAAAAAATTACCTTATGCAACTTGTATCCTATTTGTTTAATTCTTCTCATAGTGGTAGATACCGAAATTTGTTTTCCTATTATTTCCCGCCATTGTAGGTACGGTAATATCTCAAGCATTTGATCGGCGACTTTCACAATTTTTCTTAAAGCTCGATGACCAGTATTAGAAGTTGACGTTGGACGTCCAGTTTTTTTCCTTTCCATAACATTTTCTTTAAACAAATTAATAATACGTTGTACTGTCGATCGAGGAATCGATTGTAAAATCGAAATTATAGATTTTCTTTAATCTTGACTATATGGTTTACTACTAGCCATTTTAGAGTAAAAACTTATCACTTACAATAAATGTTGATTTCAACAATGTATCAATTGTTTTGTCAACAGTTGAATCATACCGTCTACTTTATGCAAAATTTATAAGTGGCCCAACTCAAGGCCTAACTATTCTGATTCGTATTTTATAGTTAATTTCATTTAGTTTAAAACCTAATTGTAATCAAAAGTATTTTCTTCTTGTTGTTAATTTAAGCTCAAATTGTGTATTTTACGGTAATAATATAATATTTGTAAGTATAAAATATTTATTGAGTTTTCTGTAATAAAATGAAATGTCGTTAAGGCAAAATATTGTGCCGGCTCAACTAGTACGATTTTGGGCTCGTAGTTAAAGCCGGGAAATTATTGCGAATATTTTTGATTTTATGAAACGCGAAACCGAGGTAGGGGAACCACTCATATCGACGTAGAATATAGCCAAAAGGGCTGCTGTAGCTACTGGTGTTTCGGAAAGCTCTATTTTTCGAATTTGGAAGGAGAAGAAGCAAATTATAGAAGGTATTTTTTAAATTATTATTTATTTCCTAATATAAGATGTATAAATAAAGCAATATTTGGCTATAGTTTTATATATTTTTATTTATAAAACGACGTTTCGACAGCGAAGTGCTGTCTTTATCAGGTAAAATAATAACAAAACAATAAATAAATATGTAGTCAAGACAGCATGTTATTTTAGCTGATGAAGACAGCACTTCGCTGTCGAAACGTCGTTTTATAAATAAAAATATACATAACCATACCCAGATATTGCTTTATTTATTTAATTTGATTTCTGAATGAAAGCTTGTGTCAATTTTTAGAAGTAGCATGCTTTTTAAAAAATATTAATGAATTAAGGCCCGTGGCCGTGATTTCAGTTGGGAAGTGAAATGTGATATGTTCCAATCTATACAATTTAAAATAAAAAGTTTATTTGGTAATGATAACTGGATAAATGATTATTGCTCACAAAATGATAATAATTGATTTCTTTTTCAAGGACAATCTTCAAAATTTGTATGACCACGAAAAAGAAGAAATAGCGACAAACCTATATCAAACATCATCGATTTTGATAAAGATGTATTAAAAAATATTATTTTAAACAGATACAGTACGGAAAAAATTGTACCAACTCCAGGTACCGTGTTAGAAAAATTTAAAAACGCTACAGGCTTCAACGGGTATCGAGAAAGTTTACTACATATAATAACAAGTATTGAATTCCGATGGAGGAAAACAAAATCAAATAGAAAAGTTTTGATGGAACGGCATGATAGCCAAAACCTACATGTATTTTTTTTTACGATTAATTAGAAGTTATCGCCGCGAAAGACGCCCAATTATTTATATGGACGAAACTTACATATATTCATTCTTCCGATATAAGTGAAAAATCTAGGAACAATGACCCTAAAGCCTCGGTCACATCTGTACGATTCTGTCGGGTCGTGTCTTATAAAGAAGGAGAAGTACATGAGATAGAAATTTTGTGCTACTGCATTGGTCACATTTATTCGACAACAATCTTACAATTTTTTTTACTTTTTCATATTATTCTAATATTGTACGTTAACATGATTCTTGACGTTAACTAAAATTAACTCTGTTTCAAAACCTTCTTTTTGTAAATGTACATTATTGTTAAAGGGGGTATAAACCAAAAATCAAAATTGTGACATGAAAAATTCTAAGAACAAATTTTCAAACCGCATATTTCCATTGTTAAACATTGAAGAATTATTAGAGTTTTGAATAACGCGTCCGCCGCTTGTGACGTCATACCGACATCAGCCGGCCGAGCCAGCATTGACAGTAGTGCAGTATATACGTATGTAAGCAATCTACGCGCTTACTTATATAGTTGTTACATGTGTTGTACCTACCTTTAATTGCTCCAAGTATCCACCATGGCTTTCGGCTTCGAACCTAAATATACCTACTGAGAAGGAAATGAGAGAAAAATCTAACAATAAATTGAGAATTCCAAACATAGGCGCCGACTTCTAATATTCATAGTGGGTGCTCACTTAATTTTATATATATATATATATATATATATATATATATATATATATACAGGGTGTCTCAGGACGAGCTTACGCTATCTATATTTTAAATACTATTTAATATAATTTAACAAAATTTGGTATCTAAAGGTTATCCAACATGCCCGTTTTAACTAAAATATTTTCAAAGCAGTAGCACTTCCGCTTTGATCCAACGGTAAATTATCTAAGAAATCAAGTAGATGAGTTTGTAAAAACAAACATTGTTTTTCCATGGCTTACTTATCCGTATTAATAAAATAATTATACACAGATTACATGTTTTTCTAATTTACTAAAATTCTATCAACTTTCAACATAGGACATGTTACATAAAGTACCCTTATTTTTTGCCGTAGAATACATTTATGTAATAAAAAACGGGGGGTTCCATTTAAAAAAATTGTCTTTTTTGAAGTTTGTCAACTGTAATTTTGGTGTAACGTACCCGTCACATTTTTATAAATAATCGAGGATTCTTCTATGGATAATGTAGCTTAAAGTCTCCTTTATAAAAGGCTTTTTTCAGATTATAAAAATTCGATCTCGTTCCCGATATACAGAGTTTTGAAAATGTGCCGGATTTCAGACAAAAAATCAAAAAAAGTTGAATAACGCCGGAAGTAGTTGATCATGAGTAAAATGTTTTTATTGCTTCATATGTAAAATTTTCCGCTGCATTCAATGGTAAAATAAAATATAGCGTATTCTATTTAAAATAAGAAAGTTGAGGTCAATTTCCGGTCAAACCGGAAGTGCTACTGCTTTGAAAATATTTTAGTTAAAACGGGCATGTTGGATAACCCCTAGATACCAAATTTCGTTAAATTATATTAAATAGTATTTAAAATATAGATAGCGTAAGCTCGTCCTGAGACACCCTGTATATATATATATATATATATATATATATATATATATATATATATATATATATATATACAGGGCGTATCTTAAATAGGGGGACATGGCTTAAACACAGATTCCTGAGGCTAAAATAAGACGATTTAACCAAACTTGCTTCTACTGGAAAGTGTACCATTTAGCCAGAATTCTGCTTCAAAGTTCTTCGAAAAAAAAAATAAAATTTTACTTATAATAACCGGACGTTTTATTCGATTTGGATGAAATTCGGTATGACAGTTCGTATGGTTATAAGTCATCTTTTAAAGTAATCCTTGTTATTATTAGTGAACCATTAGTGTATGAAACTTAGGTGTCCCAACATTAATTAGACCGTAACTTTTTAATGGCAATTCCGAAAACATGAAATTATTTTTCTTTAGAAAGATACATTCAATAGTAAACTTTTCTTTCTCTGTGTAATTTGTGATATCTGTTACGGTTCACACAGAAAAAAATAAAATCTGAGTGTCTGCACTGCTAAATTTTTAAAATAAATTTAATCTAGCAGTCTATCCAAACATCAAACAAGTAATTTTTAATGACAGTAACGAGTTGTCAATCTTCACAACTTGTTTAGGAGTAAGCTGAGATATGTAATCGTCTTATTTATAATAATGGTAGTAAAATATTATTAGGCCCAACAAACGGATGTTACTAATTTTAGAATATTGCGAAGAAAATTTTTGACAACCCGTAAAACAATTGTTACTGTCATTAAAAATTACATGTTTGACATTTGGATAGACTGCTAGATTATATTTATTTTAAAAAATTAGCAGTGCAGACACTCAGATTTTATTTTTTTCTGTGTGAACCGTAACGGATATCACAAATTAAATAGAAAGAGAAAAGTTTACTATTGAATGTATCTTTTTGAAAAAAAATACTTTCACGTTTTCGGCATTACCATTAAAAAGTTACGGTCTAATTAATGTTGGGACACCTAAGTTTCATACACTAGTGGTTCACTAATAACAACAAGTATCACTTTAAAAGATGACTTATAACCATACGAACTGCCATACCAAATTTCATCCAAATCGAATAAAGCGTCCGGTTATTGTAAGAAATCTTTTTTTTTTATTTCGAAGAACTTTGAAGCAGAATTCTGGCTAAATGGTACACTTTCCGGTAGAAGCAAGTTTGGTTAAATCGTCTTATTTTAGCCTCAGGAATCTGTGATTAAGCCATGTCCCCCTATTTAAGAGACACCCTGTATATATATAGGGTAGAACCATGTTGTTGTATTTAAAAGTTAGTATAGATACAGAAAAATTGGTCAGATAGTGTTTCTGTTTCTAGTACTTTTAATAAGCTAATTAAACATAGTAAAAATTTAAAGTTTCACAAATGTTACTATTATTGCACTTTTTTAAATAGCACAACATTAATATTTTTACACAAATTGATAGAAAATATTAAAAAAAAAACATTCCCATAATAAATTTTGTCTAGAAACCAAAATTGTGACTAAAGAAAGATTTAGTAGTGAAACTAATCTATAAAAAAGGAGAATTTTATTATCATAGTAACACTTAAAAGTATAGAATAAATATTATTATCAAACGACAAAAATTGTTCAACGTTGCAGCGAAACCGAACAGCACAACTGTTAAATTTTGTTTCAAATTTAGGAGAGAAAGGCCCTTATACTTTTTTAATACAAACATTATTTTCGATCAATTAGGATAAAATTACACAGGTGAACCATTTAAAAAATACAAAAATAATTTCTACAATTTTTTTGCCACATTTACGAGATCTAATTACCTAGTTTATTAAAATACTAAAAACTCTCTCTGAATCTTTTTTTCTGTATCTATAATATATATACAATAATATAGATTAGGTGCAATATAACAAACGTTGATATAATTTGACAAATATTTAAAATTTAAATTTATTGTTGGAGTAACGATGATCGTCTGGAAATTGATGCAAGGAAAAAGAAAATATTCGGAACTGCTGTCTGGAAAATTTTATTGATTTCAAACCAACGTTTCGATCATAATTATGATCCTCTTCAGGGTTAAATCAAGTCAGAAAAATAATGAAATATTTGTAACAAAAGGTTAACAAACATCGATGATGAAAACAACTTTTTTTAAATATAATTTAATGCTAAACTACTATGTAAATAATAAATAAATCATTTATTCATATTAATTTTTTGTAGTGGGTGCTCTGCACCTCCTAAATTTTTGTAGTGAGTGCTGGAGCACCCGAGCACCCACGGAGTCGGCGCTTATGACTTCAAATGAACTAAATATTGAACGGCTAAACAATGTGAACTGGTTCAATTGTACGAATTGTGTACAAATGCCTACTATCCGAGAATGTGTTTGCTTTTGGAAAAGCAAAATAATAACAGATGTTAGATGCAAGAATATATGTAAATAGGAAAATCTTGAAAATATAGTGTTCAATTTAGACTCTTTAAATCTGGCGAGACATAATGAAATTTTAAAGTGTTTTGTAAAATTACTTTCATGTGACCAACAAACTGTGGCGTCATTTAGCATATAAAAATTTTACAAGTTGGGTAAATTCTTGGACTTCAATCGGGCGTTTCAACAGAATTGTGATACCAGCTTGCACTGTATCACAAATCCGAGAACGCTACCCAGAAGAAACTGGAATATATATTGGTTTCAAAAATGATGAAGAAAACAATGAAGAAATAAAGTAAGATTTATTAACAAAAAATAAAATATATTCAAAAAGAGATGTTTCAATATATCCGATACATAAAAAACATAAAAGTTATTTCTTCTTAAACCTTGACAAATATTTTCTTTTGCTTCATGTAAAGTAGGTTTTATGAATTTGTAAATATTCGAAATGTAATCCTCCAAGTTTATCGACATTAAGGTCGTAATTTAAAGTTTTCTGTGAGACATCAAATTTCCACTCATAACATTTTTTTCTCATATTTATTTTTAAAATGCCAACGTTTAGAACTTTTCAAAATTGTGCATCACCACCAATAATTTTTCTGTCCACATTAAAATTATTATCTAATACTGCAAGAATGGATCGTACGTATATGCCTTTTCGTTTAGTAATAAGTCCTTTACATATGTATTTTCAGTCATCATTTTTAAAATGTATACTGCACACAATTTAGCTATAATTGGGAGTAAAATATTCCCGATTAACCCGATTTTTCCAAGCATTATATCGGCGGGGATCCTTTTCTTTACGGTTGAATTCTTTAAGTTGTTATTACAGCCAATTACACAACAATTAGGCATGTTTAAACAACAAAAACGAAGAATATATGACTAGAATTACACAATCAAAACAGCGAAACTACGCAACTACACTTATATACAGCGAGCTAGCACCAACGACTCGTGTGGTATGACGTCACATGCTACACTGTCACTGTCTCATATTCGCGGTTGAATCTCTAAAGAAGTATTGTCCCTAGCAAACTGCGGTTTTCATTTTTGTTCTTAGATATTTTTTTTCTATTTTTTAGTGCAAAGTTGTTTTTTTGTTTTACACCCCGTTTAACTTTAATTGAGTTTTTTTATTGGAATTATTTTAGTTTTCGATTTAATTGTATCCTGTTTGAGTTTTCCGTGTCACAGAAATTTCGAAGTGTTAAAATGTTTTCAAGTTCAGACGAGGCAATTATTTTGGCCACTGTTGCCATCCTTGATAGTGAAAACAGAAAAGAAAAACGAAAAAAAAAGATCAATTTAGGGTAAAAGAATGGCTGAAAAAGAAACGAGGGGGGGGGGTCAGGGTGCGTTACCTCTTCTCCATAATGAACTAAGCAGGGTAGAAGACATAAAAGGATACAGAATTTACATATCAAAATTACTGTATTACTTCAAAAACAAATATAATGAAAATAGGTTCGTTCTAATACTGTGAAATGAATAGTAAATAATTTCATAAAACTAGTCTGATGAAAATAGCAGCGCCACTATTTTCGATACTACTCGAGTACTTCTTCTTCTTCCTTTTAATGACACGACAGAATTGTACAGATGTAACCGGGACTTAACGAAGGATTGCTGCAACTCGTTGCTGAGGGACAAAGGTTAATTATATAGACGAAGGTGGTGAAAAAGGATTTGCCTCAAATTTCTTATTAATTTTTTAATTCAATTCTAAAACACTAAAACTTGGGATTACCATTCAAAATGATTTTTCAGAATTTTTCAAAATGGTTGGAAGAAAAATTAATTTCTAATTTACCTGATAATAGTGTCTTGGTGATTGACAAGGTCTCGTACCACAAACCACAACGCCAACTTCTTGCGACAGAAAACAAACAATGATTGATTGGATAAAAAAAAAATGTACCAGCAGACATGAAAATTCTAAAATCTGATTTATATAAACTAGTGGTGGGAACCGGTTCCGGTTCGGTTCGGTTCCGGTTCCAAAATTACCCGGGTACCCGGTTATTTGAATGTGTAACTACCCGGTTCTCGGTTCCGATTCCAAGACTACCCGGTTCTCGGTTCTGGAACCGAAATTACCCGGTTCTGGAACCGAAACTACCCGGTTCTCGGTTCTGGAACCGAAACTACCCGGTTCTTCGTTCTGGAACCGAAACTACCCGGTTTTCGGTTCTGGAACCGAAACTCATCGGTTCTCGGTTCTGAAATCGAATCTCATCGGTTCTCGGTCCTGGAACCGAAACTCATCGGTTCTCGGTTCTGGAAACGAATCTCATCGGTTCTCGGTCCTGGAACCGAAACTCATCGGTTCTCAGTCCTGTGGTGGAACTCTGCTCTCTAGCGTAGCGATAGTATGACGTAAAAGTGACGTAGAATTGCGATTTTGGTACTCTGCTATATCTTTTCCATCGCTGCTGTTCGTTCCCCTTACCCCTCGGAAAGCGACAGTTTCGAAGCGATCGCAATGTGCTCTATCCTTTACAAAGTAATGCGAATATGCATTAGTCAGAGAGAGAAGGTGAATGTTTCATGAGAAAAATAAAATTTGGAATTGTGAAGACGTGAGAGTACTTTTAAATAATAAATAACTATTACAAATACTGTATTTATTTAACAAGAATCTATTATATTTATTTAAACAAAAAATTTGGATCTAAGTATGAACGGTTATGTATTTTTACAAATAAAACAACTATTACATTGTAAAATTATATAAAAAAATCTGTTTAGCCAGCACACGACCACTCGCCATTTCCATATTAGGCTATATATGTATTGTACATATTTAACATTTCTTACAACATATATTTTTATATTTTGTAATTCATTCTATTCTTCTAATGTTCGAGATTGTTCCAATTCATTGATGAGATTGGCGGTATTTCTGAAGGATATACCTTTGTAATATATGTATCTATAATTATAAATATTTAATTAATAATAAAATAAGAAATATTAAATGTACTTGCCAGAAAAAGTCTTCAGTAATGTCTTTGGCTCAGTAATGTCTCTGGCTTTTTGACACTCACATTTATCTGTCAATTACAAACATTTAAATTTTTCTACTTGTTTTCCATGGATTGCGAACTAATTTACAACTTATTATTATATATATTTCTCTCTATCTCTATCTCTCTATCTTTAACTTTATAGAAGATATAAAAAAAATGAAATATATCGGATAGAGATTTTTATATTCTTTAATATTATTAATGCCAAAAATAATATTTAGAATTTTTTTTTAAGAAACTTGTACTTCCGGTTGTCCAATTGTTACCAAAATTTAATCAGCTCTTCCCAGGAATGTCAGATTGAGGAAACCGCAGTTAAATATGTTTTAAGTCTTACAGTATTTGAGAAACCGTGGCTTCAACATGCACACATACACATATATATACACACACATACGGACATCATCAGGGGCGGATTAATAGTTTTGCCGCCCATAGGCACCCAGAAAATTGCCGCCTTTTTCAAAAATTTGCCGCCTTCTTATAATATTAAAATACATTTTTAACAGAACAGTAACGTAATTTTCAAATATTAACCAAAGATTATATAGATATCTGACTATCAGAAATGTTAAAATATACATTTTTTAATGTTTCCACTTTTCACATGTTTTATATTTGTTGAAATATAACAGGGGCTTAAATAATATTATTTTGATGGTTATATATACTTGCAAAACCATTTAAGCACTACATTTCACATAAATTACGGTGCGGAAAGCAATATTTGTAGTGATTTTGGCATTTTTCCTGAAAAAAGTTAAGTTCCCATAAAATGAATGTAACTATCCGAGTTATGGCAAATTAAGTTCTGTGTGTTAAGTTACCGTTACATTATGTATTTTTTGAAAATTTGTAAGAGAAGAAATCATAATTTTCAAAAGTACAGCCTTTAGAATAGGTAATATCTGATTTTATTTTTGCAAGATACTGTTAAATACCTGCCTCCGCACTTTAATTTTGTGTTTATTTATTTTAGCTAGAAGAAGATATTACAACAAAAAAATGGAATTTCTAGAGGGGTTGGTATTGGTAAAACCATATGCTTGGCAAATAATAATAACATTATAATTATCGGTAGCATAATAATAATGAGGTTCACAAAATAAAATCTGAAATATAAGTTCAATTACTGGTACATTTGCTGAAAATAGAGCAGATATTCCATTATTTAAGTACCAGAAAAACAGACGATAATTACAAATTGACTGGATACTGGACTAATAATAATATGCCTATAAAAAAGTTTTGCTTCATCCGAATTTGGTTCAGAGATCTGAGATGTAATTGTTTTCGTCACGTCTTTTGATCGGCAATTTTTTATAGAATTATACATTTTTGATTAAAAAAAATTGCCGCCCCTGAAAATTTGCTGCCGTAGGCACGTGCCTACTGTGCCTATGCGTAAATCCGCCACTGGACATCATCGTAAAAAGGTTATAATCGGGTTCAAGGGACCTTAAAACGTGCTTATTCACTAAAATCTGAATAGGCGAATTTTAGCATGATTCCAATACCTCTCTTAACGAGAGGTAAAAATTAGTCATGTAATGGATTAAGAAGTATAATTACTCAATTACCTTGAAATAAATATAACCTAAATAATTATTTGTTGATAGATGACACTTTTCTCATTAAAAATACCAGCGATAACTTCAAACTAACAGGAAAAATCCCTAAAAGTGATTCAGTGAGATTGAAATTATCGCATTATATCGAAAACACCCGAAGTGGATTGCGACCGTTGAGTACAGTACCAAAACATACGCTGCTAGCTTGACGTCATACTATCGCATCGCAATAGAGCAGAGTTCCACCACTGGAACCGAAACTCATCGGTTCTCGCTTCTGGAACCCGAACAGATTGAGTCTTGAATATAGGTCGGAATATATGTAAAGTGCATTCTTGCATATTTTTAAGAAAATTGAATAATACATGTGCAAAATAAAACACGTGTGCATATAATATGAAAAAAAAATACAATGATGAATTATAAATTATTACTTAAAAGAAAAACTTTTATTAAAAATTTTATGTTCTGCTATGTGTAATTTGTATTTTGTATTTGTATACATTATCAGGTATTTCCACTTTTACTACGGAATTTTCCCTTTTCGTTACCCGACTCTTTGGTGTGAATTTGCAGTAAAGAAAATGATACATATAAACAAAACATATAATTGCCTATTAAACAAAAATGATGGATTTAAAATTTTTACATAAACAAACAAAATATTAAATGGCTATATTGATTGTATTTAATCGAACTGAAATCAAGAAATTAAGAAATATTCCTTTATATTACAAAAGTGAGAGATCAAAATTTAAAGATTAAAGCAGAATGTATAAGTAGCTTATTGAAATTCTAGGAAATATTTATTGCTTTGTCCCTTCATTTTATGGTCACTATTGTCATTATGTAGGTAGGTACCAATATCTGAGAACATCACTCAAGGTCAAGCTACTGTAATAAACCATATGAATGAAAATTGAAAATGTATAATATGAAACTAGTTTTGTAAAATAAATCGCAGCACAAGAGATACGCCATCGACGAAATTTTAAATAAACATTGTCATGATGTTTTAAGACTTCTGTTCTATCATTCGGATTTTAATCCGATAGAATTGGTTTGTGCGTCTCTTAAACAATATGTTTCCAAAAGAAATACAACATTCAGATTAGACTACGTGACAAAATTGTGTCAAGAATTTTTTAACACTTTCTCTGAAGAAGACTGATATTCGCGTTGCGATCATACAAAAAAAAATTTAAAAAGAATTTCTCACTAGATAGGGCAACATTGATGAAGTAACTGATAAATTCATTATAACTGTAAATACAAAGAGTGACGAAGAAACCACTAACGAGCAGTGGCGGCTGGTGATATCTTTGTATGGTAGGGCACAAAAATTTAAAAAAGTAAAAAGAGTATATTAAATTATTTAATCTTTAAGATACAGAAGCCACCTTCGTAATTAAATGAGTACTAGACGATTACAATTCAACAATAACAGATTACCTCGGAAAATGCCGGACATACTCGGACATCTTCGTTTAAATTGGGCTGTGCCCGGAACAGGCTTAATGCAGTCATATGCAGCTTCGCGCGCTTCGCTGCTATTGGTCAAAATTCGAGTAAAAATAGTGGGAGACCGGGGCAGAAACATTTGTGCCCTAGCTTCTAGCAGCATATCGGTACGTGCACACGTCAGTATATAGGCTATCTAGCTATCGGCGGTGTAGTAAGAATTGCATAATAATGAAAGTAAATAAATAATAATTAATGTATTTTTAAAATGTATATGTACTCGCTTATTTCTTTTTTTCTTGTCTTTTTATTTGGCAGGGCTGCGCCCTTGTGCCCTATAGCACGAGCCGCCACTGCTAACGAGTCGTATGACGACGATTATTAGAATGCAAAATTGTTATAATTTTACTTAGCTATGTTTTTATTATTATTATTATTATTATTATTATTATTATTATATATTTCGTGTGTTGTATAATTGTTTTTATTGCTGTTTTGTAATAAACATATTTTGCATTATACTGTATTTTTCGTTTATTATTTAAGGTACCTCATCTCAGACGTTAATAATATTTGTTAAATTTCAGTCTCATACTACACCAGTATGTAGTCAATAGCGTGATGGTAAGTTTGTATGTATATGTGTAAAGACACAAAATTTATTTTTACAAAAACAAAATACTTTCTCTCTCTCTCTCTCTGGCGTACGACACCAGCGGGGACTGTCACGTAAGACTGGATGTTCTCTACGAGCATCGACTATGGATACGGACTTTAGTTAACTTCACAAATACAATAATACATTTAAAAAATCTATAAATGACACCTTTAATTTTTTGCGGTACAAGAGAAAAAAATGATAATATAATAAAAAAAGTCAAATACCTAGTGTAAAAAAAAATAAATTTACACCGAGCATATAGTTAACTACAGAAATATAATAACAGTTTTTTATTCTATATAGGCAACTCCAAATAAGCGCTACACCACCTGCCGGACATTTTGAGAACTATTCAATCCAGGATTATTTGTTAGGGTTACGGTAAGTACATATGTAAATTTTTTCTTAATATACATATTTTGCGTATTATTAATGCAACTTGTTTGTTTTTTTAGTGAGATGATATAGTACTAGTGATAATTAGTAATCATAAGTGAAATATTGAATAAAGAGTACATATCGTTTTATTGTTACTTTCAAAGCTGTTCGTTTTTCATTGATATATTTTATAAATTGCATTGATGTGTTTATCAAGGAGAAGTTTGTAAGGCTGGTCGCATTTTTGTGTGCTATAACTGAAAAACTGGAGCAAAGCTTAAAAATTGTTCCACCTGTTCTTTAGACAAGTGCGTTACAATAACCACCACACATAATTGAAAGAGTATTTTGAATTGAAAACACAACAGCGCAGTTTAAAAAAAATAAATGGTTAATAGTGGTCGCTGCGTTGGTTTCCGAAAAACATGATATCTTTAGTTCCGTTTTGTACGATGATCGTATACATTCTGTTTGGAATATGAACAACAAATTATCCAACGCAATCCTAAAACATAAGACAAAACCATAAGCACCGAAATAGTTAAAATAGAATCATATAATAATAACCAAATAATAACATTAATCGAAATAGCTTCTGTAACACATTTTACTTCTGGTACAATGAATTAATGTGGTTGATATATGTTTTCAGTGACCATTATTATCCGCTTTATACGTACATTTTTTTTAACCTGAGCTTTTGTATTTTCAATTAAAATATCTCCTTTAATTTTGTGTGATGATGGTTGTTTACGGACACAATATTTTTTTTCAAGTTGTGCTTTTGTGTTTGGGTGCAACAACATAAAATAATGGAATCAGCATTATGAACCTCGTCTCCTTCATAAATACATCGCGATTTTTCATTTCCGTAAATGTATTTTATATAATATATCACTGGGAAAGGAATACCTTCTAGAACCTAGAAATTTGAAAGTAACAATATAACGATATTTACTGCTTATTCAATATTTCAATTATGCTAACTAATTATTCGCAGTACTATGTCGTTTCTTTTACTAAAAAATAAATTATTTGTGTAAATATGTGTTGATGATGATTCGGGTGTTGAGGTTTTACACTAATAAACAAAAAGTACTTTTCTATATTTTTTTATTGCTGACAATGTTGACTAGTTCGTCGTCATGCCATCTCTCGACTCCGACTTACACGCAGTGCTGGTTTTACATAATAGGCTAACTAGGCTATAGCCTAGGGGCACCGAGAAAAATTATTTGATATAATAATGAGATGTCAAGCAAAAAAAAAAAATTAAAAACTTGGAAAAAACATTTTTACCTTTATGGCTGGCATTCGTATAGAAAATGCATTCTGAAGAAATTTGGAGACACTTTATGAATAACAGTTTTTTGATCAGATTTCATCGTTTTGCGGTGTAAAACACTCTAAAAACACGTATAACGCCTAGAAAACACATTCTGAAGCGATTTGGAGACACTTTATGAAAAATAGTTTTTTCATCAGATTTGAACGATTCTCGGCACAAAACAATTTTTTTAAGTAAAACTTTTGGGACCAAGTTGCTTTCTTATATTTTGAAGGAATATGATTGTTTATGGCTGAATATGATAGATTACACTATATTTTAGTGTATACAAGCTTTTGAAGGGCTTCCGTGGTGCCCTTGCCTATGCAGTCGAAATACCGTTTTATAGTATTGAACATAATGCAGAACACTCTAAAATCGCGTATTTCGTATAGAAAACGCATTCTGAAGCAATTTGGAGACACTTTATGAATAACAGTTTTTTTCATCAGATTTCATTGTTTTGCGGTGTAAAACACTCTAAAATCACGTATATCGCCAAGAAAACACATTCTGAAGCGATTTAGAGACACTGTAAGATAAACAGTTTTTTCATCAGATTTCAACGATTCTCGGTGTAAAACAAAATTTTTAAGTAGGTAAAACCTTTGGGGCGCAGTTTCTTTCTTATATTTTGATGGAATATGATTGTTTATAACTGAATATGACAGATTACACTATATTGCATTGAGATTTTGAGTGTTAGTTATTTCATTGATAGTGTTAAATTCTTGTCTTCTACTGGGTGCTCGCTCAGAAATACATATACAGGGTGTTTGCTTCATCATGGATCTTTTTTGTTATTGTTGTAAGACCAACACAGATGAACACAGGCTCTTATGCTGTTCTATATGTCAGAAAAATTTCAGTATCGCTTGTTGTACTGATATAACATCCGCTGACGCTAGAAAAATTCGCGCGGGAACAAGTGGTCTGAAATGGAAATGCCCTAATTGCATCAAGTTCGGTAATGAAATGGAAGGCTTAAGGAAAATCATCCTTAATTTACAGAAGGATATTATATTTATTTATTTATTTATCCATACAATGCCCAACAGGTAAAGACCCAGTAAGAGGGCAGGAAAAAAAAAAAATACATGAATTACATTACATAAAAATGAGTAAATGTCTGCACGATCAATGCAAAAAAAATTATTAAAAAGAACAACATGCAACTATGTCACTGTATGTGTTTAAGAATATTTATGAATTTTTTGGGGGAGTAACGGAATACATCAACATTTGAAAATTTGTTTGAATAAATGTGACACATTCTGTATACAGGAGAGAGAGATAAGGCATTATTGCGTGGAGTAGGAAGATAGAAGGTTTGAAAATAGCGAGTGTGTATGAAAGGAGTGTGGAAGGGGAGTAGATTTAAGCAGGTGGGATCATCTATATCACCATGGATTAGTTTAGAGAGATGATGCACTAGTTGGAATTCGCGACGCTCAATTAAGCTGTGTATTTTAAATGTTCGTAACAGCTCTAAGTACTTATATGAATTGTCCGGATAACTTCTGTTAATTTTGAAATATATATATTTTAAGAACTTTTTTTGGATGGATTCAATGTGGTCCTGATGATTTTCGTAAATGGGATTCCAGATAATGGAGCAGTACTCTAGTTTGGAGCGGACAAAGGCATAATAAAGTGAGAAAATAGCAGTAACATCACTGAACGAACGAGTTGTACGAATAATAAAACCTAGCATACGGAGGGATGAGTTGCAAATACGATTAATATGACTCACAAAAGTGAGCTTAGAGTCAAACGTGACGCCTAGATCATCAAAAGAAGAGCAACGAACTAGAGGAAGGTTATTAATGCTGTAAGAAAATAAAAGAGGTGAAGATTTCCTAGTATAAGACATGACTGTACATTTATTTAAATTTAAGCTTAAGTTATTTATTGAACACCAACTAGATAAATTATTAAGATCGTTTTGAAGAACTTGAGAATCAATAGCGGAAGAAACTGGATAGAATATTTTTAGGTCGTCAGCGAATAACAGTTTGTTAGAGTGTAAATTATGTGTAACATCATCAATAAATAATAAAAACAACAAAGGGCCTAGGTTGGAACCTTGGGGAATGCCAGAGCTAGAAATGAAGGGTGAGGATTTGCGACCAAGAAACTGGACAAATAACTGGCGATGAGACAGGTACGATGAAAGAAGATTAATTAATGATGATGATAAAGAAAAGTCATGGAGTTTCTTGATTAAAATAGAATGGTCTACCTTGTCGAATGCTTTGGAAAAGTCTGTGTATATGCAATCAACCTGACCTTTAAGATTTAGAACAGAAGAAACAGTATGAGTGAAATATAGTAAGTTGGTAGTTGTCGATCTTTTTTCCATAAACCCATGCTGAGAGCATGAAATAAGATTTTTAACTTTGTTATAAATAGTTGCATATATTAGTTTTTCAAATATTTTACTGAAATTCGATAGATTAGCAATGGGACGATAATTTTTTATATCAGCTGTATCACCTGAAATTATGAATTTAGAATTAAAAAATAATAACTCGAACACTAATTCTAATCAGTCTTCTATAATTGTAACTGAAGATATAATTAATGAAATTGCCGAACGTGAATATCGATCGAAAAATATAATGATATGTGGTTCTCCAGAAGCTAATTCCGCTTCTAAACAGGAACAAATAAATTCTGATCTAAATTTAACTAAGGATTTATTAGTTGATGTTGGTGTCGATGCTGCTATTATCAAAACTATTCGTTTGGGTAGATTTGATGCTACTTCTTCGCGGCCCCGTCCAATTAAAATATTTATTTCTTCCAGAGATGATGTTAATAAAATTTTACGTAATATTAATAAATTAAAATCTATTGAAAAATGGACTAATATCAATATATCTAGAGACAAAACACCTCGTCAAATTGAGTATTATAAGGCAGTAAAAGAAGAATTAAACAAGAGATTAGCTAATGGGGAAAATAATCTTACTATAAAATATGTCAATAACTCACCTAAGATTGTAAAGTCTTTAAACTAAAATCGCCCAACAGTGAACTTATCTCGTTAAAGTTTTATTATCAAAACACTAGGGGTCTTAATTCTAAAAGTCATATATTTTATTCCAATTGTTGTTCAGAATCTTTCGATGTAATATTCTTAACTGAAACTTGGTTTTATGCCTCTGTTAGAAATTCAGAATTCTTTCCTCCCCACTATAATATAATAAGATGCGATCGTGATTTTACACAGGTTGGGCGTACTAGAGGGGGTGGTGTTTTAATTGCTCTAGATGACATGACCGTATCAACTACACTATATGTGACACTTCAAATATTCATTCTTCGGTACCGTTAATCGATCTTATTGTTTGTAAATGTCAATTTAATAATATAGTTGTTACTTTCCTATTACTTTATATCCCGCCGGATGTTAACAGTAGTAACCTTGAAATTTTCTTTGATGAACTTGAGCTTTTATTATGTAATGAAAATATCTATGACAATATAGTTCTACTGGGTGATTTTAATTTGCCTAATCTAATTACAAATAGTTTTGTTAATTGTCCTAAATCTTCTTTTTTCAGTAACTTTTGTTCTTCTTTGAATTTTATTCATTATAATAATACTGATTTGGGAAATTACACTAAATTGGATTTAGTTTTATCTAAGCCAAATGCTAAACTGATGGTAAATATATCTGATACTTCTTTGGTTCCTGAAGACCACACTCCTTTGGTATATCATCCATCTTTAGTAATAGACATGGATATTGAACCAACTGTAAAACAAACAAAATTCCCATCTGCTACTAATACTCAGTACAACTTTCGTAGAGCAAATTTTATTAAACTTTACGATGACATTTTCAATACAGATTGGTCATTTCTCAATGAACATTCTGACGTTAATCTTGCGCTTAATGAATTTTATAATAGGTTGTATACCATCATAAATGAGTCCGTCCCTAAATTTACTTTTAAGAAATCAAATTTTCCACCATGGTTCACTTCACAAATAAAATATAATATTAGGAGTAAGGAATATTATAGAAAAAATGGCTAAAATTTAGAAATTCACATTATCTTGAAGAATTTAAAAGATTAAGATCGCTTACCAAAACTCAGATTCAGGAAGCATATAATTCATTTGTGCATTGTGCTGAAACCAATATTAAAAATCAACCGTCAGATGTTTGGAAATACGTTAGATTGAAACAAGGAACTAGTCGCATCCCTAGTAAACTTCGTGACGATCAACGTGAGTACAGTAACCCTGAGGATATAGTCGACGCCTTCGCTAAACACTTCACTCATTCATTTTCTGTCAGCACTCCATATGTACCATCTTCTGAATTCACCTTTCACTCATCATTCTCTTTACCTCTTGTTACAGAAGAAGATCTTTTATCCATTATGTCCTCGTTTTCTAGTAAATTTACAGCCGGTGAAGATCAAATTCCATGTTTCCTTGTAAGAGATACTAGGTTTGTTTTAGCGCAACCACTCGTCTTTATAATTAATTTAGCTATTGTTAGCTCTAATTTTCCAGAACGCTGGAAACAAACAAGGATAACTCCAGTTTTCAAAAAGAATGATAAGGTTATTATAAGTAATTACCGTCCTATTTCAATTTTAAATAACTCTAGCAAGATTTTTGAAATTGTAATATACCGCATTATATACAACAATGTATTTTCTTATATTTCGCCTGAACACCATGGTTTTATGCGTGGACGCTCAACGGTTACAAATCTAGCATCTTTTTCTCAGTTTGTCTCTGAAACAATCGATGAATGTAGCCAAGTTGACGTAATTTACACTGATTAAGTGTACCTTAGGCGCAACTCCATCCTTAGTCAATTTGTTGCACTCATATTTGAAGAATCGTCAATGTTACGTTAATTATAATGGTTTCTCCTCCTCCCCTTTTCAATCAACCTCTGGCGTACCACAGGGATCTAACCTTGGCCCACTTTTATTTATTATATTTATTGATGAACTCATTTGATCTTTCACTTGTGAAGTACTTGCTTATGCGGATGATATAAAAATATTCACCAAAATTAATTCACTCGACGATTGTTCACTACTACAAAGTAATATTGATAACATGGTTGATTGGTGTAATAAAAATAAATTAAAATTAAATTTCAGTAAATGTTGTTCCGTATCCTACACACGCCGTATCAACAAAATAATGTATTCGTACACAATGCAGGCAGTTATTCTTGTTCAGAATTCTTCAATAAAAGATCTCGGTGTAACATTTTGCACTAATTTTGTTTTCCTTGAACATACAAATAATGTCTGTTGTTCTGCCAGCAGGACACTGAACTTCATTATTAGAATATCTAAAATATTTAAAGACATTTCCGTACTAAAATATTTATTTTCTGCTTTAGTTTTGAGTAAAATTGAGTATGCTGGCTTAATTTGGTTTCCTTCCACTTTAAATCAATCCATGGCCTTGGATAGGATTTATCGTCGATTTTTAAAATTTTTGTCGCTCAAAATTGATAATGTTTATCCAGATAGAGGAATTGATCAGCAGGCTCTCCTACAGCCGTCCCTTAGTTCCAGGCGGGAAAATACAAGTGCCAGATTTCTGTGGTCGCTGATCCACAACAAAGTAGATGCTCCTTTCCTGCTTTCTCGGATTTCGTTCCATGTTCCAAGGATGGCCTCCTGATATGCAAGCACTTTTTACCTTGCTGCTTGTCGAACTGATGTCCTTCAGCGTTCACCTATTTATATAATGTGCAGAAATGTCAACCAATTGTATGAAGACATATTTATGTAACACACTATATTATTATTTTATGTGCATTAATGTGCTGAAACTTCAACAATGTATGAAGATATGTAACACATCTTTTATATCTTTTTTTTTGTGTATGTACATTAGTTAATGCCCTAGTTTTTCAACTATTTATTTATGTTCATTAATATACACTGTAAATGGTTCACTGTTGGGTAATAAAGCATTATTATTATTTTTATTATTATTATTATTATTATTATTATTATTATTTTAGTGTATACAAGCTTTTTAAGGGCTTCCGTGGTGCCCTTGCCTATGCAGTCGAAGTACTGTTTTATAGTACTGAAATGACTGCAAAACACTCTAAAATCGCGAATTTCGTATAGAAAACGCATTCTGAAGCAATTTGGAGACACTTTATGAATAACAGTTTTTTTCATCAGGTTTCATCGTTTTGCCGTGTAAAACACGCAGTAACCAATTTTCTTATTGTTCTATTAGCGTATATTACAATAATGTTTGTTTTGTTTTATAAATATTTATTTAGGAAGAATATATTATTTTATGTTGTACAATTTATTTATTTTAAGGTTGTTATTCTTTTCTTAAATTATACATGTACAGAAAATAAATAAAGTACTATAAAAAGTATAATTTTTCGGTTTCCAATCATATACATAATATATAAAATATATCATCACGGCATATTACCCATTTCTGAGTGTGCCACAATCTGCTTTATCGCAGATATCGGTAATGATGATGACATATTTGTACCGTGAGGGCGCTTACCAGGCGTCACCCCACGGGCACTCATTGCTGGCGTAAAGAGTGCACCACAGGGGTCACTTATGTGCCAATTAAAATTCGAAATATTTGGCGTTAGTCGGGATCGAACCTGGTTCCCCCAGGTACATGCATATATACATACCCTAATTATTTTATTAAACATTATAAGGGGCGCTATAAATGTTTTAGCCTAGGGACACTGCTTACACGCACATATAAGTTAGGGCGCACCGTGCACGTTTTTCGCGCTGCTACCGAACATATATGATCTTAATCTTGATCTTATTTTTCTTTTGTAATACAGAACAATACATTGATAAACAAACAACAATTCATCTAAAATTCAAACTATAACATTCAACAATAAGACAGAGAAAAATGTATATTAAATCTCTTACATACTTCCCGTAATCTTAACCAATAATCCTGGATTGAATAATTCACAGAATGTGTGCTGATGGCCCAGCGATCTTAAATTATTTTACCTATACCGAATGTTTACTTTTTCTATGGACCATAGGACGGTAAAATTTTCATATGTCTGTAATTCCTGCCCTATTGATTTTACAACAAAAGTGTAAATTTGAAAAATGTTCAGAATTAAAAACAGCATCTAATAAATTCAAATTTATTATTTACATGCCTTTCTTTCGCGAGAGAGGCAAAATAAAGGTTTTAATTTTTAGTTATTTACAGACTGCAATGAGAAATGGAACAAAAATGTTAAACAGTTTTAGTAATAATTGATTTCATTAAACTATTTACCAGTAATCATGGATATGTTTACCATATCAGAGGTTTAATGAAATCAATAATTATTAAAACTGTATCTGTCAAACTCGAACAATACAATTATTTAACATTTTTGTTCTACTTCTCATGACAGTCTGTAAATAGCTAAAAATTACACTTTTATTTTGCCTGTCTCTCGCGATTGAAACAGGTACGTGAAGTTAGAGGACACATGGAAGCACAAACAATATTATATAAATATACAGATATTTGCCGTGCACTTGGAACTATTGAATATTTTCCGGAAATTATTCATAAAGTTGTCTTACGGGTCCAAGCGATTATATAATTAGTGCATTTTGTTAATAACACTATAGGGATAATATTAGCAAAATTAGAAACACAGACTATCTTTATCAACAAATTATTTAGATACTTCAAGGATATAATAGATTTTTTTTTCAGAAAATATTTCATACGAAATGTTCTACGGGTTCAGAGGATAATATAGTTACCGCATTTTGTTACTAATACCATAGGGATAATACTAGCACACTTAGATATACAGATTATCTTTAGTAACATTAAAAAAAAACTTCGCGAATATAATTAAATTTTTTGGAAATTAATTCATACAAAATATCCTACTGATCTAGAGGATAATATAGTTATTGCATTTTGTTACTAACACTATAGGGATAATACTAGCAAAATTAGAAAAGTCTATCCCTAATAACAATAAAACAAATTAATTACTTCACGGGTATAATAGAATATTTTCGGAAATCAACTAAGGTAAAATCACCGATTGTTGATATCGCATTAGTAGTTGACGTTAAATAAGCAATGTTACTGTGTTGTTTCAAGTAGCTTTTGCTGTCAATATACAGTATGTTCCCGGATTGAGTTTACAAAAAGAAAAAAAATCTTATTTTTGATTTTACAAAAAAATGTCAAGGGAAGAAAATTTTTTTCTTGAATGAAAACGTATGTTTTAGTAATTAAAACTTTTAATTAATGCACAAAAAATTTAGAACTGAAAAATGCTGTCCCTTGCGGAATATTTAATAACATTAGTGAATCGTTATTTTTAAATCCAGTAATGAAAATGAAGTATTCAACTTAATAATGCAGCTTAAATCATCAATGTCTTCAGGCTGGGATGAAATACCTAACAAAGTAATTAAATTTAGTGCACATTATATAACCTTACCACTATGCCACATTATCAATTTAATGTTTACTATTGGTATTTTTCCTAAATTATTAAAACAAGCTATCATAATTCCAGTTTACAAAAGTGGAGATTCAAAAGAAATGAATAACTATCGTCCTATAGCTTTACTTAGTGGATTTTCTAAACTTTTTGAAAAAGCTCTATATGATAGAATAGTATGGTTTTTAGAAAAACATTCCATAATTTGTGATGAACAGCATGGGTTCGTAAGAAATAAATCTATAAATTTATCTATTTTCAAAGCCATCACCTTTATATTAAGTGCTTGGAATAATAAGGAACATGCAACTGTATTATTTTTAGACTTAAGCAAAGCTTTTGATTCCATTTCTAAAGATCAATTACTATATAAACTACAATTTCACGGATTCCGAGGTAAAGCACTTGAACTTATAGAATTGTATATGAGTGACCGATGCAAGAAGGTCAAAATACAGGACAACCAAGGGGACATCTTTTCTAGTTGGCAAACAATTTACCGTGACGTATCCCAAGGATCTATACTTGATCCTTTATTATTCATCCTCTATATAAAACACCTTCCCAAGAATGTTATGAGCAAGCTGCTTTTATATGCGGATGATACAGCTATGCTTTGTAAATCAGAATCTGAAGAAGAACTCATAGATTTAATAAATAACTCCATAACGTCTTTAGTTAACTGGTTCAGTAATAATTCCCTGAAATTAAACGTAAATAAAACTCAGGTAATTAAAATCGGCAACTACAGTCCTTATCTATCAGCATCTCCTGTATTAAATATTGAAAATTTACAATTTTCTGATAGTGTAAAATTCCTTGGTCTAAAAATAGAGAAAAATCTTAAATGGGCACTAAACATAAATGACCTATCTAATAAATTAAATAAATATGTCTACATGCTAAGATATCTAAAATCTCTAGTCGACAACAACACATTACTGCATATATATTTTGGATTTCTTCATTCCAATTTCTCATGCGGTATCATATTTTGGGGCGGATCTTCAAAATCCGAAAAAATATTTAAAATTCAGAAAAAATATCTAAGAATCATTTGTAATCTTAAATCAAGAGACCATTGCAAGAATTCGTTTATAAAGATGAAAATTCTTACTATTGTAAGCATTTACATATTAGAAAGTGCAAGTTTTGTTAAAAAATACAAGTACTTGTTTGAAGACGACATGATTAAAATGCATAATTATAATATTCGTAATAAACATGAATACACTGAGCACAGCAATTTATCGGTGGTTTACAATGGTGTTTATAATAATACTATTAAAATATACAACAATATTCCCACTGAATTAAAATCTTTACCTGAAAAATTATTTAAAACAAAGCTAAAAGCCTACTTATTAGACAAAGCTTATTACAATATTCAAGAATTTTTTAATGTAAAACTAGTTAATATTTATGTTAATGCATTACTACACTATTAGTTTATTCTTTAATTATTTGTAAATGACTTGTTCTTGCACTTTTTGTATGTGAAAGAATAAATTTTATTATTATTATTATTTTTATTATTATTATTATTATTATTATTAAGGTTCTTTTATTATAACGTTTTTTCGCATTTTGTCCTCCTAATAATATACTTATTACAATGAATTTAACATTATTTTAGTTAGCTTTGAAATATTGACAAATCATTAAATGTCAAAAGTAATTCTCATTATCATAAAATAAGAAGGTAAGCATTATTCAAAATAGAGAGAATTTGTTGAAGAAATGTTAACGTTGAAACAAGAAAAAAGAGAGTTAATTGAATAAAATAAAAAAGTATTTTGATTTTTGCTGCTTCTTTTTATTTGTAATTAGAATTAATAATCATTTGTCATTATTTCTAAGCTAACTAAAATACCGTTAGATTTAATGCCATAACTGTGTTATTAGGAGGAACAAATACAAAAAAAAAACGTTATAATAAAAGAACATTGCATTAATTAAAAATTTTAATAACTGAAATATGCGTTTTAATTCAAGCAAAAATTTTTCTTCCCTTGGCATTTTTTCGTAAAATCAAATATAAGAATTTTTTTCCTTTTGTAAACTCAATCCGGGAACATACTGTATACTAGTATTGCCATCTGTGTTGAAAATGTGCAACATCGGTTAATGTCAAAAACCACCATATTAAACATACATGTATCATGATTCAGTGAATTGTGCGAGTTTTGTATATTGAACTTACTGAATTATAGTGTAAATAGTTAAGAATGTATGTTTTTAGATTTAATAACGTAAATTGTTAATAGCAGTTTTTTGATATTCTCCTGTTTATAACGGTTTTAATAAGTGACCTTATAAACTTTTATGAAAAATTAGTGATTTTAGGTTAAGTTGCAACTTCAACTTCTGTTATTATTCTAATTCTAGTCGTTGACACTGTGTCAACTAATAATATGTTAACTGTCAATTACTACAGCACTATTGCCCGGTATCAAAAAAGATTGTTTAAATTTAAGTCATATGGTGTTTACTTATGGATTAAACTTTAAGGGATGATAATACAACTAAAAGTAGTCAAAAAGTCTTAATCCGCAAAGACCAAATCTCAAAAAAAGCTGATTGTTATATTTTGAGAAACATTTGGAAAATTAAAAACACATCCGAGAAGACGTCTTTAACATAAACAAAAACCCTCATTTGACCAAAGTCGTAACTCAGTATATTAGAAAAATAAGATGATGGCCAAATAGGAAAGGGACCATCATCTTATTTTTCCGTTTCCTGTATTAATTTTTGTATTTTAAGTTTTTATGTAATTGATTATTGTATTTCATACAAGTGGCGTTCTTAAGACGATCCACCCTCAATAACTTTGAAACCAATTGTGATAGACATCCCCGGTTTACGCTAAATGTCTAGAGGGCCACATTTTATTAATATTTTTGTTTTTCTTTTTTTTTAAATTAACTAATATCACCCCCACTACTACCAACTTTTAAATCTTAAATGGCAATATACCCCTTGTGACATATCAAATGAAAGCTCTTGAAAAATGCTATATAGGCATGTTAATAAATTGATATTTGAATAAACCGTTTTAAAGTAAGAAACAATAATGTAATTTTAAATTGATATAAATTATTGATATAGTAGCAGTGGCGAAGCGAAGGGGGGCAAGGGGGTCTATCATGCCGGGGTTTTAAATAATATTAAACTACTACTAATATTAAAAAAATATAATTAAGTTACTAATTTTTATAATATTTTTTCCAGTAATATAACTATATGATTAAAAATACCTATCAGAGCTATATTTTACGGAGGGCGTGGGGGGCAAAAAGGTTTCGTGCCCCGGGCGCCAAATATGTTTGCTACGCCACTGTATAGTAGTCGGTCTTACATGTGCGACACATTTCTATGAGGATGTCTCTCATTGAATAATCTAGCTGTTTGTCTTGCACACTGATTTTGGGATGCAAAAATGAAAAAATTTTCTACTTTCTCGTCTTTTGTGTAAACCATGATCAAAGAAATAATAATAATAACAACAATCTAATAACTGATAACTGTCATACATAATCTTAAAACAAATTATTAGGTAATTGTTTTTTTTTTCATTTTGTCATTTCCATAGAACTGTATGCATTTTATACTAAAACATTAAAATATTATAAACTATTATTACTAACTTTAAAACGGTTTATTCAAATATCAATTTATTAACATGCCTGTATAGAATTTTTCAAGAGCTTTCATTTGATATGTCACAAGGGGTACATCGCCATTTAAGATTTAAAAGTTGGTAGTGGTGGGGGTGAGATTAGTGAATTCAAAAAACAAAAATATTAATAAAATGTGGCCCCCTAGATGTTAAAACATTTAGCGTAAACCGGGTATGGTTGTCACAATTCGTTTCAAAGTTATTAAGGGTCGATCGTCTTAAGCGCGCCACCCTGTATATTAATTTTGTCTTGATGAAGGAATAAAAGATTTCCGAAACATTTACAAAAAAAATAAAATAAACTTTAACAAGACTGAAGTCCCATATATTTTAATTATTATATAGTTTCTGCAGTCGTTTATATAAATCCTATTATAATTCTTTTTAACATTTTTGTCTCAATGAACCATTTAACTACCCAATAATAAATAACAAAATTTCGAAGTAGATAATTTACCAATTACAAAAAAAAATATTATGGAAAAATTAAATTTAGTCAGTGAAATTCATTAATATGTCAGGGTATTTCAATTTTTGAAATTGTTGGCAACCCTAAATAAATTTATTGCTCATTTTTATGTCCTTTTATTACCCTAGATTCGGTCCTGGTATAGAGAGACAAAAAATTATTACAGAATAGAGAAATCAAACAATTAATTAACGGGTTACAAGTGTTCAGAGCTCGTAAAGGTAGCAGGGCAAACTGAAATAGTTTCATTATTACGGAAATGTTAGGGCCCTTACTTTTTTTTTACTTAGTTTCAATATTTGTGCTTTCCATGAATTGTGAAGTTAGCGGGGCACATTGAAATAGTTACATTTCGGAAATAGTTTTTTTTTTTAATAATAATAATATTTATTCAATTCTTTTTGATCAATACAATATTGATATAAGAAGCGTCAAATGTATACATAAAAATAGAATAAAATAGTAAATAATCATTAGTTTAATAATTACAGCTTGCAATAAAGTTAGGACTTATCACAAAGAAAGTCATTATAATGATAATAATTTTTTTGAAGAAGAAATTTTTTTTAATGAAGTTTTAAAACAATTTTCAGATTTAATTTCTTTTAAATAATGTGGAAGTTTATTGTAAAACTTTAATCCTATATAGTTAAGGTTATTCTCGCATTTATTAAGTTTAATAATAGGGAGATTAAAATTCGTTTTTCCGCGAGTATCGTATTTGTGAATATCTTTCTGTATTAGAAAATCATGTTCATTTGCTCTAATATATAATAATACATTGTAAATATAGAGACAAGTTAAATTTAAGATATTCTCTTTTATAAAAACGTCTTTGCAAGAGGCTCTAGGAGGCAGAGAAAAAATATTTCTAACTGCAGTTTTCTGAAGTTTAAAAACTCTACAAGCTGCAGGTGAGTATCCCCAGAAAACAATACCATAACTTAATATGGGATAAAATTTAGAATAATAAAAGGTTTTTGCTGTATTTACATCAGACATTAATTTTAATCTTTTTATTAAGTAACATAAAGAAGTTAGCTGGTTAGAAATTTTTTCTATATGTGCATCCCATTTTAAATTTTGCTGAATATGAATTCCTAGAACTTTACTACTGCTAACTTGAGGTAGTTGTTGATTATTGCAATGAATTGATACAACATCTTCCTGTTTGTTTGAAAAATTAATTAACACGGTTTTTTTAACATTTAAAGATAGGCTTAAAGATGCAAACCAAGAAGATAAATTGGTTACTATATCAGATATCTTATTTGCGTCATTCTCATTTTCCAACAATAGTGAAACATCATCAGCATAAGCATTGAAGTTGTACGATTCTAAAATACTTTTAATGCCATTTATGTATAATAGGAATAAGTAGTAAATGAAGTACAAACAGGCATAAATGAAGCACAAACCAATGCATTTAGTTTCAATGTTTGAGCTTTCCATGATGTGTGAACTTAGTGGGGCAAATTGATATATGTATATCGGAAATGGCTGAGCCCGCAATTCTTTTTATGAAGCACAAACAAGCACAAACTGCTGCATTCAGTTCCAACGTTTGTGCTTTCCGTAAAGCGTAAACTCAGCGGGGCATATTGAAATAGATATTTTTCGGAAACGTTAAGGCCCTCTATTTATTACGATGCACAAACGGGCACAAACAAAAGCACATACCATTGCACTTAGTTTCAATGTTTGTACTTTCGTGAAGCGCGAAGTTAGTGGGGCACAATGAATAAGCTATATTTCCGAAACGGTAAGGCCCGCTAATTTTGTATATAAAGCACAAACGTAGCACAAGCCATTGCACATAGATCCAACGTTTGTGCTTTCCATGCGTGAAGTTAGCGGGGACCATTATGATAGTTATATTACGGAAATGGTAAGGCCCGCTAATTTAGTGTGTGAAGCACAAACGAGGAGAAATGAAGTGCATAAGATTGCACTTAGTTCCATCGTTTGTGCTTTCTATGAAGTGTGAAATTACCGGGGCGCATTGAAATAGTTATAATTTGGAAACGATAAGGCCCGATAATTGTGATAATGAAGCACAAACGAAGCTCAAATGATTGCACTTAGTTCTAACGTTTGTGCCTTCCATGAAGCATGAAGTTAGTGGTTTGCGGAAATGGTAAGGCCCGCAAATTTTGTTTATGAAGCACAAACGAAGCACAAACCGTTATACTTAGCTCCAATGTTTGTGTTTTCCATGAAGCGTGAAGATAGCGAGGCACATTGAAATAGATTTAATTTAGACACAGTAAGGCCCGCTAATTTTGTTATTGAAGCTCAACCGCAGCACGAACGAATGTATTATAAAATATTGTTTGTGCTTTTATGTGTCCGCTAACTTACCTGATTGATACGCATGTAAATAAATTAGATGCAGTATTTAATTCTGAACATTTTTTGTATTTACTCTTATGTTCTAAAATTAAAAGGGCAGAAATTACTGCCATATGAAAATATTACCATAGTATTCAAAATATAAGCTCGATTCAATATAAGTTACGCTATAATTAGAGTAATAGTCTAAATAGGACAAGAAACCAAGAAAAAACGGTTAATGCTTACCCAAAATCGGGAACGCAATTTTTAAAACAATTTTTGTTCAAAAACCTGTTTACTCTTTTCCTAATAAGAAATCGTTTAATAAGAAAGTTATTTTTTACGTTCATTAAATTTCTTTTTCAAAAGTGCAAAAAGTAGTACTTTCTTTTTCGTTTTAGAAATGGTTTAAAAAACCGGTTTAATTTGTTTCAATTACTAGTTATTAGTTTTTTATGTATTGGTAAACCGGTTTTTGAAAGAGGTTTCTTGCCCTAATGTAATATTATACCTTTTTATCAAATAAATATTCTAACACCTTCATAAAGAAAAGTTACTAAATATTTACATACTTTGATAAATAAATGATATACTACATATACCCGGTGTCTTCGCTGACCGACATATAGGAGATTAGATATCAGTTAATTGTAAATAGTATCTCCTCAGTGCAAGATATCAAGTTAAAATTTAGTATACATTATTGGAGAATACTAGTTCTGTGGATTACAGTCCAAATTATTTAATTTAAATGTGTAATATTAGAAAAAAAATTAAGAAAATTCGTAGCATTTCTAATTTTGTTGTTCATATTCTGGAAAATAATATCACCCAGCAACAGTTCAGATAGGATAGTGGTAGAGTGTGCGCTTGTAAGTAAACAAAATTTGGAAAACTTGGGTTCGGTACCAACCAGCAGTAGAATTTATTTTTTAATTTTTTCTTTTCAAAATATTTTTTATTATTAATATGTTTTTAATGTGCTTTGACTTTTAATAAAAATTATATCAAACAAATTATATTTTGTAAATTGTGAATTATACTTACTTCAATATACAGTTAAATAATTCAATAAATATTCATAATAAAAAATAACGTATATAATATATTGTATTTCAATGAAAAATTAATAACATATTAACAATAAAAATTATTTTGAGAAGTAAAAAATAAATTATGCTGTAGGCTGGTTCCAAACCCAAGACTACGAATTTTTTTACTAAGCGCACAAATTATGTAGTCACCATTATTATCGATGAATCATACGAGGCAAGTTCTGGTATATTCCTAAGAATATTCAGATGCGTGAAGTTACCGATACCCAAGTTTCATACACATTTAAATAAACATCGTCCTTGTGGACTACTCGTGGACTATTGAGGGCCACTACTTACATATTTTGGGATTTCAATTTTAAAAAATTATTTTAAAATTTGTCTGGATAAAATTGGCTTCACTTGTATATTTACCTAGAGAAATATAAAAAAATGTTCCTGACTGGAAATAACAGCAAATATTTTAGACTATTAAGTACTATCAATTTAAAATTTTGGGCTTTCATTTGAAATAAATTATTTTTTTAAGAAATAAATATTGAATACGATGAGGGCTAATAAGTGCTACCAATTTCAAATTTTGGGGTTCCATCTGAAATAAATTATTTTTTTAAGAAGTATGTAAAACCCATAGAGTTAAGAGTATATATATATAATAAGTCATAATATTTATGATCCTAATTGATGTTTTTTTGTAAACGGAAAATCTGCGAGGCACTAGGAGAATTTTTCCATCTGATAACTCCATATGTTAAAATCGAATGAAACAATGCAAAATAAACTGATATGAAGGTTAAATTATTAATTACCGGTTTAAGTCGACGAAGGAGAAAGATAATACTATTAATAGCTAATTTTTTACTTACGACTTCAAAGTGGGCATTTCCATTATTATCTATTTCAATACTTAACACATTTACTGATTGCTTATTATGATGGCTTTTATTACCAGAAATAATTAATTCTTGAGTTTTATTTTTATTTAAAAGCAGATTGTTAGTTGCGAACCTCGTTTCTGTTTTATTAAATTATAATAATAATAATAATAATAATAATAATAATAATAATAACAATAATAATAAAATCGGTTTCAAGACTGACCCCTGAGGTTCCCCGTGAGTTACCTGAACAGATTTTTATAAAGGAGATTATTATTTAAAAAAAATTGTTTTTTAAAATAATTTCAAATACTAGGAGTGGTGTTAGAAATAAGTTTACTATGTCTTATTTTAGTTTTTATTCAACTATAGTATACTTATTTCCAACACCACTCCTAATATAAATCATGTATATTAAACTGGAGAACTTTATCAAAGATAATTTCAAATACTTTTGATAAAGACGGTATATTGTAATAGGCTTATAATTATCGGGGTTGCCTGGATCCCCTTTTTTATAAATTGGATTAACTTTAGATACTTTAAAGCACTTAGGATAAGTACCTTCTGAAATACATTTGTTAAATAAACAGGTTAATGGTTCAGTGATATATTTTATAATGTTTCTTAATAAGTTATTGCTAATGCTGTTAGTATCTAAGCAATTTGAAGATTTCAAAGACTGTATCGCGTTCAACTACATCAGCAGGTTCAAATATAAATTTATTTTTAGGTAAAGTAGTTTTACTTTTTAAAATATTTTCTGCTTTAAAGGAATTACAAACCAAATTATTAGGAATGTGTCTCATTATATTAGATGCCACAGAGCAGAAATAATCGTTTAAAATACATGGTGTCAATTCTGAACTGGTAGTTTTCAAATTTTGAATATTACGCTCAAAATTAATCAGCTTTCAACTGTCCTTGCCAATATTATTTGAGGTGTGCAAAAAATTACTATAAGTTGTTGATTTTCTACGG
This sequence comes from Ophonus ardosiacus, assembly GCA_943142095.1. Lineage (NCBI taxonomy): Eukaryota > Metazoa > Arthropoda > Insecta > Coleoptera > Carabidae > Ophonus > Ophonus ardosiacus. The sequence continues at coordinate 22,414,849 of OW964833.1, read as the reverse complement.
TTTATTTCAGCTTTATAAGCCTTAAATTTATCTTGTAAAGGAATAGTAAATTAGCACTTTTAGTACAGTTACAGCAGTTTTTAATTGCTGTGAACTCTTCTCTCATATGTACATATAAGAGTAGTATCATACCAGTTAACAGGTGGTTTATTAACATTTATAGAATTATTTCTTTTTAAAGGAAAATGTTCATTGATAAGATAAACTAAGCAATTTATAAAGGATGAAGCATGCTCACTGGCTTTTAAGGAACATTCACTAAATAATTCATTAAAATTAATTACATTCAAAATATACATAAAATTCATGATATTTTTTTGAGTAAATCTTCTTTTATATGCATTATCTTTACCTGTATTTGTAGGATCTGATTTTAAAAATATGTAATGACCTTTATGATCCGAAATACATGGATCTATAACACCTGTACAAAAACTTTTACAATCCAAATTCGTTATAATATTATCTATACAGCACTCCCCTTTTTCAGTGACTCTAGTCGACTCGTAGATAGTAATATTCATACTATAATTTCATGAAGTTTGTAAAAGTGAGTGTTCGCTTATACATAAAATTTCACACGGAAATTCCCTTAAGAACAAAGACAATTGGTCGATTTTGTTACTTAGACATTGAATATTTATATAGAATATACTAAAGTAAGAATTATTATTTGTGTAGACCTTAAAATTACAAGTTTTTATTTGTTGGTTAGTGGTTGAGAGAACCATAGAAAAAAGTCCTGACACACGTTCCTGTCAGCCAGATGGAAGGATTTAATGCGTTTTCTTTGTTTTCCTGATGAATTATCCCTTTGAAGGAAGTATAAATTTAAGGAAATTTAGAGTAGAGTTTAGTTACATTTGTTTCTGGAAAATCCTTTATTAAATATGTTTTTACATCATCGTCAATAGTAGATGGATGAAGTCGATATATATGTTGAACATATGGTCGAGGTACGGCTTTTAACGATGTATCAGAATTTGATTCTAATTCACCAATAATTGTATTATTTTTTTTTGCGTTTTTCATTAAACTTTATTGAATTGTTCGATTCTGTCTTGTCAGTTTCATTTTCACTTTTTCTTGCTGTATTAAGCATAAATTTTACCTTCGTTCTATTAGAATTTTGTTTGTTTACATCCACGGCACCATTTTGTTTAGTATTTGTCGCCATTTTTGTCATGTCAGATTGAGACGATACGGCAGTAGATTGTTTAAAAGAACAAGATGAAATAAGATTTGCAGTGTCTTCTTTATAATACAAATTGTTCGTGTTATATGTCATATGATTTGACTTTTTTATTTCTTTATTATTTATTGGCACATGATGTTCAAGCAAATTTATAGTATATTGTTGAGTTTTATTGTTACGTCCTTGTCATTTATTATTAAATCTTTCTATTTTTTAACTGTTTAAGATAATAAATTTCATTTTTAAGTACTTCTACTTGTTGCGAATCTTCTAAATCTAAATCCTTAATACTTGCAAAAGACGTCGTTATCCTCATCGTCTTCAGTAATACCACTAAAGGTAATTTCAACAAATTTGCACAACTAGTATTTGTAACCACATTACATTTTACACATTTTAGTCCCCTCACAGCATTTTTATGGTACCTTTTGTACACATTTTCTGAACATTTATCACACGAAGTATCAATGTCAACCAGACCGTCAGCCATATTGATTTTAATAGTAATGATAACGATAAGCAAAATTTTCTTATAATTAGAGATGACCATTTTTTGGATACAACAAAAACAAAATTATACAAATTAACAAGTCAGTACGATGATATTTCTTCAAAAGAACACGAAACACTATCAAAAACTTCAATAACTCGAATTAATCGACGATACTCCTGTATTTACAAAAAAAATACAGATTACTACAATGTTATCAAAACGACATTGCACAACCCATTAAAGAATTATTAGAAAAAGACATAATCCAACCTTCTAAGAGCCCTTACAATTCACCTATTTGGATGGCTGATAAAAGGTCAGATGCCTCTGTTAAAAGTAAAACCAGACTTCTAATCGATTTTCGTAAAATTAATCACAAAACCCGCGAAGTTAATCCATTATCCAATATTGATATCTTGATATATCAAATAGGAAAACCAAAACTCTTTACAACCCTCGATATAACATCTGGATTTTACCAAATTGAAATAGACCCAAAAGATAGAGAAAAAATAGCTTTCTCTACAGAACAAGGACATTTTGAATACAAACGAATGCCATTTGGATTAATAAACGCACCATCAAAATTTCAGGGCGCTATAAATAATGCTTTAAATGAGTATATTGGGAAAATGTGTCGTATATATGAACGATATTATAATTTTCGGAAACACAATTGAAGATCACTTAGATAAGGTGCAGAAAATGTTTCAAAAATTACGCGAAGCAAACCTTAAGGTGCAATTAGACAAATCGGAATTCTTGAAAACCGCAGTAGAATATTTAGGATTTGAATATACGAAAATAATCTTAAACCAAATTTTAAAAAGATAGAAGCAATACAGAAATTAAAATTATTAAAATCAGTTAAAGAAATTAAATCATATCTTAGTAAGCTTTCATGGTACACCACAGATTTATACCAGACTATGCTCAACTCACAAAACTATTCACAGAATGTTTTAAGAAAGGAAAAAGAATTGATATAACAAAACAAGAATACCAAAAAGCATTCGAAAAAAAGTAAAAAATTAATATGTAGCCCTCCTATCGTAACTTTTCCAAATTTTAAAGAAAAATTCTCTTTGACAACTGGCGCCTCAGACTTAGCAATGGGCGCCGTTCTATAACAAAAAAAAAGGTGTAGAAAAACAGATAGCTTATGCATAAAAAAATTTTAACAGTGCAGAAACAAACTACAGCACTATAGAAAAAGAACTTGAAGCTATAGTTTGGGCCATAACGAATTTTAGGACTTACTTGTACGGATATAAATTTATAATACGAGCCGATCATTGACCACACATATGGCTATTTAATATGAAAAACAGCAATGAAAAACTACTGAGATGGAAAATAAACTTATCAGAATACAATTTCGAAATTGAGTATATCCCTGGAAAAAACCAATAAAATTGCTGATTTTTTGCCAAGACAACATAAATACTTTAATATTAATAAGATAACAGGCGATGTCACTAATTTAAAATTATTCGCGCATTGTATATCCAATGATTTACATTTAGATTTTTTTTTGTATGTCGGCCAGCCTTAATCCCCCACTGCCACAATGCTAATACTCAGCATTGTGGCCGTAGGGGATTAACTCTGGCCGTCAAAAAAAAAAAAAAAATCAAAATCATGCTGAAAAATTTTCATTTTGTACAATTTTTTTTTAAATGTAACTTTTAAACTAAAATAAAACCAAAATATGAAATAAAATTTTTTGGCCCGAGGTGACATAAAACTTAATTTTCTATTGTGGCACTTTACATGTTAAAGAACACTTTGCATGGTACCACATTCCAAAAATAATGGTTGCAAATAACGGACCAGATTTTAAGAATGAGAACATATACCAATTCTGTAGACTATATGATATTAAACTACACATAACTTGTGTTGACAACCCCAAATCAAATACAGTAGAAATATTTCATTCCACCCTTGTTTGGTTGGTACTGCTCTAAGAAACACAGTGACAATATGTAGCAGCATGTTGACAACAGTAGTCAGTTTTTGGTAGATCTGATGATCATATGTGAGTGCCTTGTAAAGTGCTTCTTTGTGTTGTAATAAAATATTTAACTAAAAGTAAACGATTTAATTTAAATAATTAGTACACACGTAACATGGCGCAGCCGGAAAACATTGGCTGATATAAGAATTAAGAAAACATAAAAACAAGTATTAAAATGGACGCCAAGCTGCCGACTTCGTTTTCGTTTGAAGATGATGCCACAAGATATTGGAAGAGATTCAAACAGCAGTTTGAAATTTACATGTTAGCAATGGGAAAAAATAAAAAGGAATCCCCATTAAAAGTGGCAATCTTGTTAAATATCATCGGTGAAGATGGGGTAGGGATATACAACACATTCAAGCTAAGCGACGAAGACAAGAAAGACCATAACAAAGTCATGGAAGAATTTGAGAAGTATATAACCCCAAAAGTAAATGTATACGAAAGGTCCCTATTTTATAAGAGGGAATAACTAGAAGGTGAAAGCATTGATTACTTTTTACAAGACGGAAACTAGTTAAAACATGTAAGTTTGGCGATAACGAAGATAATATGATAAGAGACCGCATAGTACTTGGAGTTCAAGACAAAGTAACTCAGGAGAAGTTATTGAATGTGTTTAAACTAGACTTGAAGACTGCTGTAAACATAGTAAAAAACAGTAAAATAACAAGGCAACAAATTCAAAATGTGCAACAACCGAGCAAGACGGTAGAAATAGTGAGAAAGAAAGACATGAGGAAGGCCTAAGTCTCACAGAAGAAAGAAAATCAAGAGTTTTAGTGTAGTAGGTGCAAAACAAAACACAAAGCAAAGTCATGTCCAGCATTTGGTAAGCAGTGCCGAAGTTTTGGAAAAATGAATCATTTTGCCAAAGCTTGTCGAGTCAGGCAAGTAAAGGAAGTTCAGGAAGAAGGAATTGATAGCACAGAAGAAGCTGAAGGACTGTTTGTAGAGTCAATTAAAGTACATAAGAACTTTACTATAAATGAGGTAAACAAAGCTTGGTATGAGGTTACAAATGTAGGTGATAGCAATAAGGTAAAATTTAAGTTAGACACTGGCTCAAAAGTAAATATATTACCTACAAGCATCTTTGATAGTGTACATAAGAATAATAACATAATTTTTAAACCTACAAAATTAATATTAGAAACCTATGGTGGCTTTAAGATAGAGCCAGTAGGTATTACAAAATTAGATTGTTAATTCAAACAAGATAAAAGTGGACTAGAATTTGCACTTGTAAATGTAAAGTCAAAACCGTTGTTAGGGTTGCAACCCTGTATTGACTTAGGATTAGTTAAGATAACTGATACTGTTACAGTAGATAAGAAAAACAGTGATTTAACAAATTTTTTACAGAAAACAATGACCTGTTTGAAGGATAGGGTATGTTTAATTCCAGACTAAACATAAAACTAAAACCGCATGCTGTTCCGGTTTTTAGGCCTCCACGCCGCGTTCCACTGGTAATTAAAGACGGGTTACGTGCTAAATTAGACCAGTTAGAAAAAAAATAAAATAATAGGAAAAGTAAATGAACCCTTCGAGTGGGTAAGTAACCTAGTAGTGGTAGAAAAACCAGATAAGTCTTGATCCGCAAGACCTAAATTATCAGGAAGAAAGTTCTTTAGCGTGTTAGACTTGAAAGATGGATTATACCAAGTGCCATTAGATTGTGAATCCAGTAAACTCTGTACATTTAATACGCCTTTTGGCTATTATAAATTTTTGAGATTGCCTTTTGGGCTTAAACCAGAATATTTCCAAAAATATAATCAAAATTTTTTTGGAGATATTCCAGGAGTAATAGTGTATGTTGATGACCTATTAATTTGTGGAGAAACAGAAAAGGAACACGATATGATTCTAAATAAAGTAACTGACAGAGCGCGTGAACTTAAAATCAAATTTAACAAAAATAAAATCCAATACAAAGTAGGTGAGGTTAAATATTTGGGACACATTTTTTCAGAAAGTGGCATAAAACCAGGTACTGAGAGAACCAAAGCTATAGATCGTTTAGAAGAACCAAAAAGCAAGAAAGAATTATAAAGAATTCTGGGGTTAATTAATTATTTTAGAAATTTCATACCTAACCTTTTCAATTTAACAGATTATTTGCGCGATTTATTGAAAGATAGTAATGAATTTATGTGGCTACCAAATCATAATAAAGATTTGAATAAAATTAAGCATATTTTAAGTTCACCACCAGTATTAGCTAGTTTCGATGATAAAAAAGAAATTATAATTCAAACAGACGCGTCCAAAGAGGGGCTGGGGTGCTGCTTATTACAAGATAATAAACCAGTGTTTTTCGCATTACGAGCTCTCACTGAATGCGAAAAAAATTATGCCCAAATTGAAATAGTATATTATGTGGCAAGTGTGTGAAGCTGACATTTATACATGAGGGTGGACCACCCGAATGTAAAATAGGCTTCACACACGTGTTACATACTATACTTTTTCTACGACCTTGCAATAAAATATATTTTTTCTTCACATTGTCATTCTTTAAACGTAAAGCCTCTGTATTATCGACTTGTGTAACCATGGTTACCCACGTTACGGGTGTTTAACAGCTTTGTTTTATTAAAATACAATTCAGTTTGTAATATTTAAAATAATGAACGGTGCGTGAAATGTTACTTCACGCACACTGTGCGTGAAGTAGCACTTCACGCACCGTGTGCAAAAACTCAAACTTCACACATAAAAATTGATACGTGAAGTACTCACTTCACGCATGGGAGTAGAAAAAAGAATTTTTAGGCATAGTATATGCCACACAAAAATTTCAAAATTATATATATTGGCGAAATATTAAAGTTCATACGGATCACAAAGCGTTGTTAGCTATAATGAAAAAAAATATTTATAATATAGCGTCTGTCCGATTGCAAAGGTTAAAATTAAAGCTAGTTAAATATGATCTAGACGTTCAGTTTGTTCCAGGAAAATATTTATACGTAGCTGATACATTATCCAGGGCATATATCAAAGATGTAGTGTTTGATATAGTACACAGTGTTGAATCTCATATTAACGTAAGTTCAAAAATATTAGAAAATTTTCAAAAAGAAACTGAAAAATAGCCTGTTTTAAAGCAATTAAAATTTTACTATTTTAATGGATGGCCTAAAACAACCAACAATTTTACTAATGACTTAAAAAAGTAATGGTTCTAAAGAATGATCTATGTAGTTAAAAATCGAATTTTAATACCTCAGTCTCTAAGACCTTACGTGTTACAGCTACTTCATGAAGGACATTTCGGTATAAATTAAACTACATCAAAAGCGAAGGAATTGTATTTTTGGCCACATATGTACAGTGATGTTTATAAATTAATAAGGAATTGTATGACTTGCGAAAAATTTAGACCTGTCTATGTAATAGAACCGATGATATCTCATGAAGTACCTGCAATACCGTTCCAAAAAATCGCTTGTGTTATTTGTCACTATGGTAATAAGGATTACTTAGTGATATCAGACTATTTCTCAAAATGGTTAGAAATAATACAAATAAGACATAAAACAGCCAGTGAAATAATTGCTATATTTAAACAAATATTCGCAACTCATGGTATTCCTAAAACTGTTGTGGCTGTTAACATGCCGTTCAATTCAGTTGAGTTAAGAAATTTTGCCAATAAATGGCATTTTGAGATAGTTACCAGCAGCCCCTTGTATCCAAAATCAAACGGCAGAGCAGAAAGTGGAGTAATAATAATAGAACAGCTCTGCAGGCCTTATAGGTCCATGGCTTTTTTTACATATTTCTTTCCATTCTAATCTATTTAGAGTCTTTATTTCCCAGTTTTATATATATATATATATATATATATATATATATATATATATATATATATATATATTGAGTCTATTTAAGTCTTTAAATACGTAGTCACACCACCTTCCCTTAGGATGTGCTATTTTCTTCTTTATTCCTGTCCTTCCTTTGTAAACCTTCTTCACTATTCTGTCCTCTGGTAGCCGCATTATACGACCCAACCATCTTAGTCTTTTAGCTTTAATTAAACCGGTTATTGCACTGTCACCATATAAACGCATCACTTCCGCATTTGTCCGTCTTCTCGCCAACATTTCTCCTTTTTTCCACCGAATATTTTCCTTAACGTTTTTCTTTCCCACACCTCCAATTTTAAAATGTCACTTTGTTTTAATGCCCAAAGTTCACACCCATACATTACTATCGGTCTTATCGCTATCTTGTAAACCCTCACTTTTGTTGTCCATGATATATGTTTCGATTTTAGCAACCCATGTAGCATCCCACCACATTTACTTCCGTTTTTAATTTATTTTCTTGCTAACCATAAAATGCATCCCAAAATAAACGGTTTCATGTCCATTATTAAATATTATATAATCTTCCGTTTCAAAATTATTATTATTCTTTTGTTTTGTCTCTTGTATCGGTGCTATATCTATTCCATATTTGTTTTTAAAACCTCTTCTAAATTCCTATAAGTTCCTGGCGTATTTGTTCCCCGTACGTTCCATGTTGCTAAAACTAATTGTATTTCCTTGTCTGTAGACCTATTCGTGTGCCGTCTCCGTAGCCTAGTTATGATTCCTGTGTTTTCTGTGCCGGTGTTTGTCATTTATTTTTTGGACAGCTATCGTCATCTGAGGTTTGCTTTGCACTTGCATCTACTTCTACTAGATCTTCTATTTGTTTGTTCCATATATATTGCTTGTTGCCTACTTGTATTTTATTGTAATAGATTTTTGATTTTCTGTTAATTTTTCTTTTTTCTTCCGCTTTTTTTCTAATTACATAGTGCATTTTTCTCTCTTCCTTTGTCCAATCATTGTCTATAAATATTCTCTTGTTTCCCAATTTGTTTTTGTTTTTCATTACCTTTACTTTATCATCATGATCTTCTAGTTCTGCTACGATTACTGGTGGTGCATTCTTCCTTTTTAATTCTATGGCTGACTTGATTGCACATTTGACTTGTAAATCTCTTTCTAGTAGTTCAATTACCATGTCTTTTGTCCTTTTTCCATCTGTGTTCAATCCTTCAATGACAATGTTATTCGCTCTGCTTTTCTGATCTTGTTTCTCTAATCTTTCTCTCAAAATCCCTATTTCTTTTTTCAATTCTTCCTTTTCTTATGTCCATTCTTCTTCTTTCCTTTTGTAGTCTTCCTTTAATTTCTTTATTGATAACCAATTATTTTTTATTTCGTTTTTCAGAACTTCATGATTATTATTATTCATTGTTTGTGATATATCTAACAATAACTTTCTCAGTTCTTCCATATCTTTTATATCTTCACTCCCTGCTTGTTTCACTGGTGATCTTTGTAATATTTTACTTCTTTTAAATATTAGCAGTCCTCTGTTTCTTTATCCGTTTTATTTTCCTGCCTTTTTCTTTTCTCTGTGGAATTACTACGTCTTCTATATTCAGTATTCATGTGATTCCTTTTTTTCACTTAGTACGCTCCTGACTATCTCTTAGTGTGTTTGCGCGTCGCACAATTCGCTTGGCCTTCGCTCCTCGCTCAGTCACGTTGTCAGGATCTTCCAAAATTTTAGAAGTTTTAATAATTTTATACTCCTACCTACAGCGCTACGACACTACTGCTTTTTAAAATTTTTATATATGTACCACTAAACTCTTTATTCTATACACTTTTGTTTAAAACGGCACGATAATTTCCTTATTTTTAGGATTTATCATTGGTGCAATTTAAAACACACTTCACTTAAACATAACCAGGACCATACTCCAGAGAGTGGAGTAAAAATAGCAAAATACGTACTCAGAAAGAATAACTATTTAGATCTTGCTTTGCTAAATTATTGCTCTCCGCCAATCGAAGGAATGGGGCTCTCACCGTCACAAATTGTTATGAACCGTAGACTGAGAACTAGGCTTCCGGTAGTAAATAATTTATTACCCCCGGAAAAAGTTAACAATAACAAAATTAAAGATACTCTAACAAATAAACAATTATTAGCTAAATCATACTATGACCGAACAGCAGTAGAAAGACGGGGGTTCGAAACGGAGACTATGTAACGACAAAAGAGGGGAAAACTTAGGAACCTGGTCAAATTGTTTCAAAACACAATACCCCTAGGTCATATATAGTTCGAGACTCGCAAAATCGAACATATCGTCGCAATTCATCATTTTTGAAACCCTCAAATAACAAACCGCTTGTAAGAGATAGCCCAGATAATGGCTGCGTTCAATATAATGATAGATTAATGTCTGAGGACAGCAACAAAATATTTGTAAATAATTGTAACAATAATGTAATAAAATCAGATGGCATAGTACGTGAAAGTGATAGATCTAATAGACGAATTGTTATGCCGCCTCGTTTCAAAGACTATACAGTGTATTAGATTTCAGTCTGAGCTGTTTAAAAATTAGCTGTAAAAATATTAAGTTTTAAAAAGGGGAGATGTTTGGTTGGTACTGCTGTAAGAAACACAGTGACAATATGCAGCAGCATGTTGGCAACAGTAGTCAGTTTTTGGTAGATCTGATGATCACATGTGAGTGCCTTGTAAAGTGCTTCTTTGTGTTGTAATAAAACATTTAACTACAAGTAAACTATTTAATTTAAATAATTAGTATCCACGTAACAACCATAATAGAATATTTACGAATCTTAAATAATAAAGATAACACAAATAAGAATCTTGACGACCTTATAGAAAAATCCATCATTGCCTATAATAATACAAAACAGTCAATCACTGGATTGACACCCCTCGGAACAATATTTGGAAAAATAAAGAGTTCCATTTGCCAAAGGAACTGAAAACGAATGCTCAAATACTACAATATCACGTAGATGACATGGAGGAAATTCAAGGAAACATACAACAAAAGATCCAAACAGTACAAAATAAACGTTACAAGGATAACATAAACTCACTAGAGATCCCCGATCACAATTATGTAAAAGAAACCAGTCGACGAATTTAAAAATAGAGTTCCCGTCAGCTAAGAAAAAGCCATTTACGTCATCAGCGCAGAAACGAAATTTTGTCATTGCCCTTGGTTGTCATAGCAAGGTCTTGTTCATGGATACGCCAGTGTCGTTCGTGTTATGTTCTGACGTTTAGTTCTAATGAAAATGTATCATTTGAAGAATCATATGATTAGTCAACATATCAGGTGTATTTCTAGGTTTAAATATAAATGTATTAAGAACAAATGTAGAAACTGTACTAGGCTTTGCAGATTAATTTCTAACAAACAATTTACCCAGATGTTGTACCCGAAAAAGATTAAAGTTAATACCAGAAGAGATCAAAGATGTAATTCAACTGAAATTATTACACCGACTTAGGATTACTTATGTTATTACAGTCTTATCCATTAAGTCCAAAAGATTAACTGAATCTAATTGTCTTATGTAGTTGTGTACAGCGCAATGATGTTCCATACGTTTTCAAAAAGAAAAGTTAAAGATTTGAGTAGAGAAGGGATAAGTATTGGGTATAAATAGTACAACAATTTGTTAATTTAGTTATATTTCAGTTTACTTCTGTCTTATCGAGTGTTTATGAAATATTTGTATGTCAAGTCGTTTGTGTTTTTTTTTGGTTTTTTTGTGTACGTGATAATTCCACAGTTGAATCAATTTCATTATTGGTATTGTTAGTACAGTGGGGGGCCGATATTTCAATCTTTGAACAAAAGTTGCTTATAAAGTTCCCTGAAATAAACGAAAAAAAAGGGGTTGAAATAATTTTTTAAACTACAATTTTCAATGTTATATTTTTTATTTGTTACGAAGACAATCACCCCAATTCTGTAACATAGTTGCTAACTCTAAGCAACATTGCTGTAGCAAATAGCCAATAGCAATGTTGCTAAGATTTAGCAACTTTCTTACAGAATAGGTGTAATTAAGTTTTTAATTATCAACTTAGTTGAGAGACCGAAATATCGGCTCGCACTAAAATAATATAAAATTCCGTCGTGTGATGGCCTAATGCGCTTCCTAAATGAAAATCAAAGCAGACGCAGTGAATAGGTATTTAAAAATGTCTCTTTAGCAAATTTACGTAATTTATCAATAATTTTTGATAATCAACTAAAATAAATAGAAAAAATAACAACTGAAGTGCGCTTTCACTATTTGGCAAAGAATAAGATGGCACGCCACTGCCTACAAAATCTATGAGCCTACGTCATTACTACGTCATTGCTTCTCTCATCTATTGATGACGCAAATGGCATTCCCCCTTATATGAGTAATGCAATGAAGTGAAATATAACCTCAGACAAGGTGTAATAAATTAAACTCATAAAAAAATCACCCGAACACTTCCCGCAAAGGAATACAACGAGTAAAACTACGCAAAGTAAAATTGAAATAATTTGTTACAGACTAATCGCTGTACGTTCCCAAGAATTAAAAGACATCACAAAGAATAATGGATACAATCTCCTAAAACGAGGTGATACTCATCTATCAAAACATAATATATACTCATATTTCAATTAAAATTTAAAAACACTTTTTCAAAATTTCGATAAAATCACGAGAACAGTAGAACATACCTATAAAACGAGAAACTAAAGAACTTCACGTTATAAATTCTAATTACATACAGGTGTTAGAAAACATATTTTCCAACACACAAGACCAGATTAACAAACCTCGTGTAAATAAAAGAAATAGAAAAGGTTTAATCAATGGACTAGCGTCAATAATAAAATCCATACCAGGTAAGCTCGATGCTTCCGATCAGAGGCGTAAACTTTTAATTTTGGCTGTGGGTGCACTATTTTAATTTTAAATAAAGGTTATGTTTTTATAAATGAAAATAATGCAGTAAAATGGCACAAAGCTAGAATAACGATTAGCTACACGTGTACCAGTAATTTTTCATATTTACTTCGGAGACATGTGCTGCGTAGGGAGCTGGCAACCTGCCTCGCATCGTACATGTAACAGGCTCTGCCCACTGCCCTCCCGATTCCGCACCGCACCTAACAGCGCCCTTTTCTAAACATGTCTTGGGTACTTTTACTTATGTACATATTATGATGCAAGCTATCTTCCCGACAAATATCGAAAATCTGCTAACGGTTACAACTTAACTATAGATACAAAGATAAAAAAAAAAATAATTGAAATCATCCCGTATCATACCGCCTTGAGGGCTTTTTATTTCATACCAAAAGCATAAATATGAATTTTTATATCCCTAACTTGAGAAATGATGGATTCTCCATACAAACTTTTATCCCCTATTTCACCCCTTCAAGTTTTATTTTCGCGACAAAAGGTAGCCTACGTCCTTCTCCAAGGTCCAATCTATCTCTATTCCAAAATTCATCAAAATTGGTTTAGCGGATTAGGCGTGAAAACGAAACAGACAGACAGACAGACAGACAGGCAGAGTTACTTTCGCATTTATTATATTAGTATAGGATTATGTGTAAATTTAACATAAATAAAATTAATATTTATTACTATAAAATAAAATATACAGAGTGACACAGGCATTTAACATGGGATAACAGTTTTTTCTAAATATTGTCTGTCCCATAAAACGTTATGTAGTGATTTAAAAATAGAGATTTACAAAATAAATTTCTGAATTTTTGGGTACCAAATTTTTAAATTTAAAGACGTGGTAAAAACAAATTTATTATGCGTTATTTTAAGAAGATACAGATAAATACTTTTGACAGATTACTTGGTTTGACAGTTTACATGTCGTTAATTTTTTGAAATACTCACATACTAAATTTAACATCCAAAAATTCAGAATTTTTTTGTCTAAATATTTAATAGCAACACTACATGTTTTTCGGGACAAATAATATTTAGGACAAATTTTTTTCCCCTTTTAAACTCCTATGTCATAGTTTCTATACCTTTTCAACTTCTATTTCAGATATGGTAAATTCAATTTCGGAGAAAGTAAATTAAATTTCAGAAAAAGTAACTTCAACTTCAGAAAAATTATATGAAAATATCAGTTTACCTTTTCCGAAATTGAATTTACTTTTTCTGAAATTGAAGTTGAAATATAGTGGGTATCTGTATACCACTAAAACATTCATACTGAACACTTAAAAAAGACGCACTTGTATTTGCGCAGTCTAAATATAAATACGCAGGTATAGTTCATCTAGGGATCATTTTCCGAAGACTCGTTATCGTTTTATTATGGGTGCACCGTACAGTCGACCAGTTCAGTATTTGCAATGCTGGTATATATTTTACGCCCAGTATTCGACTGTAGACCAAGACTCTACAACATCCCTGGTAATCGGTTTAGAAAATATGGAAAGTGCAGTCTTGGTCTACAGTCAAATACTGGGCGTAAAATATATACCAGCATTGGAAATACTGAACTGGTCGACTGTACGGACCGAAATATTTTGGCATTGCGGTTTTAGCTATTGTGCACCCATAATAAAACGATAACGAGTCTTCGGAAAATGATCCCTAGATGAACTATACTACTTTTTTTATTTAGAAATTGGCTGGGATTCTGTAACTAGTTATCGCACGTAGTTTTCGCAACTTGCGATAGTTATCGCACTCTAACACTTTCATGCGATTCTGTAGGTCATTTGACATGCGATAACTAACGTAACTTGCGACCAGAGTTATCGCATGCTATGTAACCAACGATAAAGTTATCGCCATATTGAAATCAATATTCGCAACAACTGTTGTATTATAATTTAAAGAAATATTTAGAATATTAAGATAAAAAATATTCTTTCTATCATTACAAGTAAGTATATTTTATATTTATTTATTTATATATATACCTATTTCATTACTTTTACTTTTATAAAAAGAAATGAAATGACGATTGAGGTTATATTATTAGAATATAAATGTTTTAAGTTTTTACAAGTGTAATAGGAATAGAACCAATGTAATAATAATATATTATTATTATTAATATATTATGTTGTAAATATTTCAAATTAATTAAATTTTAGTGACAAAACGAATAGGCAGAACCACTGCTTTACAGTTTGAAAAGCTGTTAAATTTTATGGAAGAACATCCAGACTTGGCACGAAATAAATACGTCGGAATACACGGTAAAGAGAAAACCAAACAACTTTGGCAAGAAATTGCAGGAATATTAAATTGTGAGGCAGGCCCCCACAAAGAAATCAAACAATGGCAGTCGGTAAGTACTAACAATAAATGAACATTAATTTCTATATTTTTTATTTAATAGAATACAATTACATACAAAATATTATTGATATATTATAAATAAGCCTTTATTCTGTTAATGTACTCGCCATTCTGGGATTATTTTATTTTAATAAAGAATTGTTTCTTAAACATGTATTATTCCTATTCCTTCAGACCTGGAATGACTGGAAAAGTATTGTAAAAAAGAAGTGGAGAGTGAAATATGCGGAAATGAAAAAGACTGGTGGTGGAGATCCAGTAAAGGTTGTTCTTTCACCTACTGATGAAAGATTATTAGCAATTATTGGACATAGTGCTATTGAAGGAGATGGAAAAACTCCGGAAGCTGGAATTCCACATGTATATTTTTATTATAGTTGTTTTAACACTAAGCCCTGATAATCATAAACTATTTTATGTGTAAGTCCTTACTAATATTCCCATTCCTGTTCCTGTTGAGTATAACGAATTACTGGATATACCAGTTGAAATAATTGCTACATCAGCTGATGTAGAAATAATTCAACATGAACCAGAATTCGCATCCGAACCACTCGAACCCGAACCTGCAATCCAACACAAGCCACAACCTTCAACCAAGAAAAATAAAAAAAGGAAATTGTTAGAAGACGAGGATATTTTACAGAATCAAACGAAACAGTTAAAATTAATGGAAGAAAATAATTCAATATTAAATTCATTATCTGACAATGTGAACAAAATTAGCAAAGAATTAGAAAGACAAAATAATTTATTAGAAAAATTACTTAATGTACTAACAGAAAATAAATAAGTTTGGCCAATTAATATTTTAATACATATTTTTTTTTTATTTTGTACATATACACATTTCATGCATAAATGTATGCAATTATATGAAATGTACATATATAAACTAAATCAGTAGATGCAATTGTGCACGCCACACTACAAAAATGTCAAATAATTGAAATAATTATTGTTATATTCTATGCAAACTAAACACGCAATAGATGGATATACAAATATGTTAAACTATTCTAGTTTTGCGTTTCATTTTTAAATTTTCCGCCACCAAGAATAAATGTGAATATTGTGCGACCGTGATATGTGTCCCTGGCCTTGACGCGGAAGGCACGCGCTGGGGTAAATACTCTACCAATAACATTTGAGAATTTTGCCGCGAACGCGTAAGTACATACAGAATAAAAGTAGACGCGTAGTGGCGGCGGCGACAGGCGTACTAATAAATGAATTATAATTATGGAGAGGGTATAATATGCATATAATAAATGACATTTAAAGAAATGCGTAGGTATTTCATTTGTGTTCTAATTAAATCCATTTCATAAATGAACCCACTAAAATTTGTATAGAAAACTTCTGTCTCCGAATGTGCCCTTAATGATAGACTACACCTCCCAAGTCTAGGCCAGGGGCACATATGGCTTGGTCACACTATAGAGTAGGAATGGAACCACGCCCCAAACTAAAGCAAATGGCGACAAGTGTCAAGGAATTAGTTTGTTTTTATATTAATTTAAGTGAAATTTATTCTTCTTACTATAGAACTAAAAACGGAAAAAGTGTATAGAAATAAAGTAGGTATTAAAACTGACGAATAAGTCTGTATCTAATCCTTTGTGCATCGTTAAACAGATCATTATTAATATTATTGTCATCAGCTGCTGGCATCACAAGTGGTTCATTTCTTGGTAATTCATCTACTTCAGCTAAATTTAAATGTAGTCTCATATTGTGCAATACTGCACACGAATTTATGATGGCACCAGCCATTCTTGGATCATATCGAAGAGATCTGTCGTCTCCTAAACATCTGAAAACGGCCTTTAATAAACCATTGCATCTTTCAACGATTACTCTGGTTCGTATATGACTAGCATTAAACCGTTCTTCTGGACTTCCAATTGCAGCATTTGCTACAGGGGTCATGAGCCATGGTTCCAGTGGGTAACCAGAATCACCTAGAAGCCAGGATCCTCTAGTTCCAGTACTGTATTGATCTTGTAAATGCTGTCTGATACCACTTAAGCGCCAGATGTGGCTATCATGACTGCTACCAGCATGTCTTGCATTAATGTTTAATATTTTAAGGTTTGGATCGCAAATTATTTGTACATTTTTGGAATAGTAGCCTTTTCGATTCAGATAATTTTGGTCCTCATTCAAAGGTCTTAATATTTTCACGTGAGTACAGTCAATAGCTCCAATTACTCATGGAAAACCAGATAACTGCACAAATTTTTGTTTGATTGTAGTTTTCTCATTTTCAGAGATGGTAAATTTTATCCACTGTTCCAGTAGATGATTTTCAATAGCCTCAGTAGTCTGGTGTATTGCTCGCGAAACCATTTTCTGACTCAATCCTAAATTAAAATCTTCGCCTGTAGTTCTCTGATAGGACCCTGTTGCATAAAATGATAATGCAGCAAGTATTATGGTGTCAACATCTCTACTAAAACCTGAACCCAATTTTGTGGAAATCTAAAAAGTTCTACAAATCTGTTTACAGGTAATTCCATAACGTTGGTGGTATCCCGCAGTCTTCTTCGAAGTAGTCGTAATCGGCGGCGACGTCTAATATCTCGTCTCTGAAAAACTGCAGCGATAATCAAATTATCCATCTAAAAATATTAAAAAATTGTTATTAAAATAAAATTATATATTTAACTAATAAGAATAGCTTACCTTTTTAAATAATGACGAATATAAAAACTTATGACAAATAAACAAATAATTAAACAAAATGAAAGAGAAAAACTAGTATTTATAAAGAACAGTAACTAAAATTACCAACGATTAATAACTTTAAAATTGACACACAAAATATAAAACACGAGCTGTCAAAAGCTGTCAAATTGGTTAATCAAGGTTAGGTTTAATCAACATGACGTGAAAAGCACGAAAAAACACTGTTGTCAAATTGAAACACTTATGTTTGTTTTCGCAAGTATTTTTATCGCAAGTTAGTTATCGCAACAAGTTGCAGAATCACTAGATAACATGACTTGCGAAAATTATTGTGCGAATATATCGCAAGTGCGATAAGTATCGCATGAGTTATAGAATCCCAGCCATTGACACATCAGCTTCTATGGCTATTAGTACCTCAGTAATTACATTGTATGGTGTGAGAAGGTACTACTTTAACGTACAAAACATAATAATATAATATAACATAATATAATATAAAATAACATTATATATATATATATATATATATATATATATATATATATATATATATATATATATATAAACAACTTCTGGATAAAAATAAAATGGAAGATACTACACGATGTGCTGATCACGAATCTAAAGGAATTTTTTGAAAATTCAAAAAATTAGTTGCACTTATAATGGATGGTGCATTTTTAGTGCCACTGGTTTATTTACTATTTTGTAATATGACGGCAATGAAATAAATTTAAAAATAATACAAGCAATAACTTACCTAATATTGTATTTAATCAAATTAATTATTGTCTGTGATGCCCATTGCCGCAGTTCGATTGTTTCTTTCGTTTGGTGATAATCGTGAGATTAATTTAAAAAATGCCCTACGAGTACAGTGATAGTAAATTGGTGGACATAGTGTTAATTTACGGGAAAGCAAGGCAAAATGCGCTTTTAGCCGCGCGTCTTTATGCTGAACGCATTATTTAAGGGTAGCTATATAGGTACAATTTTTGAAAATAAAGTCGTGTTTCATACTAATGTTATGTTTCACTTTTGCTTTAAGTAATTCCTTCCTTTTAATCAATTTGTTTCATTAGAGTCGGTTCCTCTTTTAAACATTACGAAATATAACTGGTCATATTAAAGTTGTTAATTTAATATGAATTATTATTATTTGATTTTTAAAAAATTCTTTTTGATTCGTGATCAGCATATCGTGCAGTATCTGTCATTCGATTTTTATCCAGAAGTTGTGAAACACCCTATATATATATATATATATATATATATATATATATATATATATATATATATATTATAGTTCAGCTCTCCAGGCCTAGTAGACCAATGGCTTGATTCACTATTCCTCTCCACTGGACCCTGTTAACGGTTTTTTCTTCCCATATAATATTAGTAATATAAATATCTTGTATCACAGTTACTATCCCAGAAAAATGCAAATAAGTATACATTTTTAATTGACCGCTATATTATTACAATGCACGAAATATAATTGCTGTATTAGGGAGCACCCATACTTTTACTTTCTGCGGATGCACGTCCGTGCACCCACGTAGCAGGGGCTGCTTCCGATAGCGAAAGATACGAGCAAATATTTAAAACCATCAAAAAGAATGAAGACAAAGCAAATTACAAAAAGAACAACTAAAAAATACGTTACTTAAAAGAAATGACTGACCATTTCAATAAACAAATTCAAAATGTATCCTTTAATGAAAAAGAAATGAAGGCTGAAACAAAATCCATAAAGAATATGATTCAAAGAAACGAAATAAACCTTTCATTGTTACACTTTCAAAGTGAGATTCAACTCCTTATATCTATACTTAAATCATTACAAACCATCTTTGAACAAATAGAAACTAGCATAAACTTTTGCTCATTGCACAAATTCCACATAAATATTATCACTAATAATAATTTACAAAAACTACTATCTAATTATAATATCATTAAAGAAACGAATTCTATTGTATCTCAAAAAACATTCACGCTGACGAATAAATAAATAAATATATCATCACGGCATATTACCCATTACTGGGTGTGCCAGTATCTACAACACATGTATACATCGGTAATGATGACGATATATTTTACCGTGTGGGCGCTTACCAGACGTCGCCTCACGGGCACTCATAGCTGGTGTGGAGAGTGCACCACAGGGGTCACTTTTGTGCCATTTAAAATTGGAAATATTTGGCGTCTGTCGGGATCGAACCCGGTTCCCCCAGGTTCGCGACCAGACACTTAGGCACGCGGCCACGGGACCCCATACGCTGACGAATGTGTATTGGATTTAATAAATAACAGAAACTCTCATTGTTACTACAATGAAATTGAGAAATGTAATTCAAATAGAAAACAGTAACGAAGTAATCATAATAAGCCCCTTACAACAAAAAGCAAAAATCAGCTGTGATACTTCAGAAATAAATAAAGATATCCAAGGCATATTTCAATTAACTAATAACGAACACTGCAGAATGAATAAATGATTATAACATCCTACCTATTAAACAACATTACAAAGAAATAATATTTGAAAATTTCGATAAAAAATTCAATGCCGCTAATACCCAAATGAAACCTCTGCTAAATGTTAGAGAATTCAAAGAAAAACTATATAAGATATATGATATCCAAAATTTACCAAACAATTCATATCACACAATTTCTATATATGTTATTTTAATATTATTAATTATATGTATTATCTTGTATATTGTAAGGAAAAAGATTGTAAACTGTTGTTAAGGATAAAGAATTACAAACCTTTTCTTGTGATAAGATCTAAGAAGATCTTACCCCGATGCTTCAACTGAGAGGGAGGAATTATGTAATCGCCCATTATGATTGATGAATCATACGAGGCAAGATCTGTAATATTCCTAAGAATATTCCCTGGCTGTTATATTACTATAAAAATGCTACTGCTAACGGCGGCTGCATTTGTAATGATTAGATTAAGTTAAATAAACTTTATTGAACTATTCACAAGATATTTTATCATTGTGGAAAGGCAAAATGAACAACAATACATAAGACTTACATATAAAAAACCTTGTATTAATCATATAATGTATGTACTTGTTTGTAATAGAGTTTGTCGGCTTGACTTGATATCCAAGTTACTTGACTTGACTTGACTTGAAATCAAGCCAAGCTCAAGTCAAGTAATAGTAGCCGAAAGTCAAGTAATAGTAGCCGAAAGTCAAGTCAAGTCAAGTATTTACAATTTCAAGTAGTTATTTTTCAATTACTTGAAAAAATCAAGTAGTTATTTTTTCAATTACCAGAAAAATCAATAAGTTCTTCAAGACTACATTCTCAGGAATCACCTTAAGAGAAGACTTGACTAAGTCCTGATTGGCTTTACTCAAAGCTGCCGTGGATAAAGTCACATTCAAAAACGATTGGACATCTGATGGGCGTATAATTGTAAATTTAAAATAGAGAGTTAGATTTCAAAAAGTATGTGTTAACAGTCTTATAGATATTAGTAATTTATAATGTAAATTCAAATCATATGTATATATTTGTTTTAACTGAATCACTATCTTCATTCTTAATGAACGCGCTAAAGGCAACGAACTCTACTAGGTTTTGTGTTCAAGTAGTGACGAACTGTTTTGTTACCTTGAGATTCAATTGGATTTTATTTGTAATATGTTAAATCCAGCTGATTTTAACATTCAGAACATTGACCTTTACAACTCAAAATTTATTATGTCATATCAATGTACGTTCATTGGATTCAAGTTTTTTTAATTTAAAGATTTCATAAATACGTATAATTTTGATATTGTGGCTGTTTCGGAAACTTGGATCAGTGAAAATGCCTTAATAGAAGTCATAAACGTGGTGGCGGGGTAGCACTACATCTTCGTAATGGAATGCAATTGAGTATTATGAACACTGATTTTGTCCCGTGTTACAATGTGGAGCATTTATGGGTTTTATGTACTATTAATCGTATTAAATTATGTGTTAGTGTAGTATATAATTCTCATGCCGTTTTTTACAGAGATCTTACTATTTTCGATTCGTTATTTACTGAATTTCTTTCTCAATGTGATTATGTTATTTGTGCAGGTGATATTAATGTGAATCTATTAGCATGTGATTATAAGTCAGCTTTTGTAAAAAATATGTTATCTGCTAACAATATGTATGAACTAATCGCGCGCAAGACCTATTTCCAATTTTTAGTAGATGTCATGATTACGTCTGATAAAAATATTATCTTAACTTTTGGAAACATTGATTGCAGTAAGATCTTTGATCATGAAAGCATTTATTGTGTTTTAAACCTACCTAAAATAAATTCTCCGATGAAAACTTTTACTTATAGAGAATTTTCTAATTTTAACTATAGTAACTTTTTAGAAGATTGCGAAACAGTGGACTGGAATATTAATGACAAATTTGGATTTCTCAATAATGAAATTAGTAAACTTTTCAACATATATAAACCACAAAAATATGGACAACATCTTCTAAACCAAGTTTAGGCGACACAGATAAATCCTGATACTTTAGGTTTTGGTAATACATATAAAATTCAAGGAGACAATACCGATTACTTTGTTTTTAGTTATGTTGTTAGCTATGATGTTAAGTCCGAAGTAGGGGTAACTTTCCCCACCCCTAAAATTTGTTTACCTTATGCCATTTGTTGGTTCAGCCGACACAGTCCACTGAAGGTAGCTTAACTGTTAACTAGTTCAATATATCGTTATTGTTAAATATCAAGTGTTTTATTTATAAAAACCTAGCGATCTTATTATTCCCCAACATAATTTGGTCCAACTGAGCCGGATCATTTAAGTGAAGTGATTCAAATAAAAGCATATAATCAAAAAACGTGTAAAATGAATAACTTCGTGAAAACCTTAACAGTGTGTAAATCAAACATCGTGAAAACATCAACATCGCGTGCAAATCAAACAACTTGCTTGGGACTTATTTCAAGAACGGTATCATAAAAAACGATTAATTGTTCAAAATCATATCCATGAGTTATTTCAACTCCCCGTTATGTCCAAAGTTTCACTACACTGCTTCGCGAACTGTTAGAGAATGTTGAGGCTCATATGGCCTATTTGAAGACTCAGAATGTAAAAACTGATAACTGGGATTTATTAATAATTTATTTAGTTGTATCGAAACTAGATTTAGTTATAAAACGTGAATGGGAATCAACATTAAAATCTTCCGAATTACCTACTCTAGACGAATTAAAAGATTTTGTATCAAAAGAATATCAAATTTTGGAGTCACTGGAATTTACAAATACGACTAATAACACGAAACAGCGAAATCCCAATTAAATTTAAAAAAATTTTGATCATTTGATACACCAGTGTAAGGATTTTCTTCAGTTAAGCGCACAAATTCGATCACAAGAAGCTAGAAAACTTAAATTATGTTTTAATTGTCTGATTCAAGATCATGCTAATCAACAAATACTTGTAGATCATGTAGTGGTAAACATCATTCGCTTTTACATTTTAATATGCAAAGGCCTAGCAACATAAACCCTCAATCACATTCAAATGTTAGTTATTGTAATGACAATACAAAAGAAATTTTATTATCAACTGCTCGCATTCAAGTTTTAGATAAAAACAAAGAATTTCATAACGCGAGAGCTTTACTAGATGTCGGGTCGCAACAAAATTTCATAATAAAGGAATTTTCGGAAAAACTAGGATTAGAATACAACAATATAAATTTACCGATATCAGAAATAAACCAAACAAATAGTACTTTTAAACAATCAGTAAACCTACAATTTAAATCTTTGTGTAGCAAATATACTTCAGATATATCGTGTTTGGTATTAACAAATATTACTAATAACTTTCCCGCTCAATTGTTTGGAAATACAGATTTACCTATTCTAAGTAACATTAAATTAGCCGATCCGAAATTCAACGAATCTTCTCCGATAGATATGCTGAGTGAAGTGTACATGTACAAAGGAGGTTGTTGTATTCAGGGATTGTATTTACTTGTATACGAATTTTAATACGCTTTTATCTTCGGCTATTATTGTTTTATTCTTAGTAGGATCTGAATTACTGCTAATATAACAGGTAAGTTTTTGATTTTTAAAAAATTAATGAACAAATTAGGAGATATGCAATTTATAGGTTAAAGTTACGATGGAGTTTTCTCCGAAAATATTTACCACATAATATTATGTGGCCACTATTTATTACTTGCTGGCCTTCCACCATATTTCTAGATGATACACTACAATTCCCAAATCTACAAATAATATCTAAATCTAAGCAAAGAAAATTGTTCATTATGAAAGAAAAACAATTAAATAAAAGTAAAGCTATGAAGATAGAAATTAATATATGTAGTATATGTACTACGGCAATGAAATACAATCTAAATAAAGGAAATCAAATGTTTTTTACTAAAAAAAACTAATATACTGTTAATTAAAATATGACTAAAATACTCTTAACCTACAAATACTTATTAAATTAACCCTATTAACTAAAATATTATTAAAACTATCACTAAATTGTTACTACAAGAAATATCACTATACTAAATCCGAAATTAAATTAAAAACTACGAAAATTAGTCTCACACCAATTGTACTCTTATGGAAGCCAGCGAAAAATGTACCATTCGTTTGAATTTTGACGTTTGACGTCAGCGCCATCTCTTGATAATTTGGAAGCCCAATAAAACTCTCAAACCAAGAAACATATCTTCAAAATACTTCTTTAGGATGGATAATTGGAGGTCCATTTACTATAGCATGTTCTCAAATTAGTAATAATGTATGCAACGTTAGTTTAAACTCAAAATTAGAAAAATAAATGTCACATTTTTGGTAATTACATGAACCGATAAATAAACCGTTAACTTTTGAAGACAAATTGTGCGAAGATATATTTCAGAAAACTCACAAAAGAGATGTAGATGGTCGGGTTATTGTACTTTTACCATTTAAAAGCAGCACCCCTAATTTGCATTTCTACGAACAGTCTTAGTTTAAACGATGATCTTTTAGTGGGTGAAAATTTACAAAGGGATTTATTTTCAGTACTGGTAAGATGCCGCCAGTTCCAATTTGTTTTGTCTGCTGACATTTCGAAGATGTTCAGGCAGATTCTTGCAGCAGAAGATCATAGAAATTTCCAAAGAATTGTATGGAGAGAAAATCCTAATGAAGACCATAAAATATATACAGGCCCGATGAGTGGGGGGCAGGGGGGCAAAATCCCCAGGGCTCCGTAATATTAAGGGGCCCCGGAACTAGGCTTATTTTTTTCAAATGGCCAAATATTATTATATTTTAATTTTTATTCTTTAAAACATTTATGCCACTTTGTATTATATTATGATGGAATTACATGAGTCTATTGTTTCAACTTAAAACGAATTTTCTTAAACTATCTTCTAGTAAAATTATTAAACATTGTAGCTTCAAGCTGCAGTGAGTGAAGATAAATGTTAAATTTAATTTTTGTTTTATAATATGTAATATTTGAATAAACATTTAAATATATTTAATCCTATAAATATTCATTTTTTCTTTACATTTACATATGAATAAATAGAAGGGGCCCCATAAAATTTATGCCCCGAGCCCCGGTCTTCCTCTTGGCGCCCCTGAATATATACCCTAAATACAGTCACGTACGGTGTTAGTTCTTCTCCCTTTTTAGTAATGCGTGTCGAATGATATAAATTAATTGTCGGAATCAAATGAATCCAATGTAACACAAATCAGATTAGATTCTAATATTGAAACAAAAACATTGGGACTAGTGTGGCATTGCAAAAAATCTGTTAAAATATGAAATACAAATTAAAAATCAATACAATAAAATTACGAAACGTAGCATTCTAAGTACAACAGCAACAATATATGATCCAATAGGTCTTCTTTCTCCAATTCTTGTGACTATAAAAATCATTTTACAAAAGTTATGGTAATTAAAATTAAATTGGGATAAAAAGTTTTCAGAATATCTTGTACAAATACCAATTATTATTAACGAAATTGAAAAATAATTTCTATTTACCCGTTTAAGTCTATTTATTTGCTTGGATTTTGCGATGCGAGCGGTTGTTTATGTTACAGTTACATATGAAAACGGTGAAATATTATCTAATCTTTTGTGTTCAAAATCACGTATCGCTCCACTAAAGACTGTAAGTGTACCCAGATTAGAACTTTGTGCTGCGGTCTTATTAGCTCAATTAATTGTAAAATTAACAACTACATTAACAATAAAATTTGAGGAAATTTATTTGTGGTCCTACTCAATGATCGTGGATATCATCACCACCCAATCGATGGCAAACATTTGACGCAAATAGAATCGGAAATTCAGACAGTAACAAAATCAAGCCGATGGAGACATATTGATGGTCAAGAAAACCCTGCCGATATAATTTTAAATTTAAAGAATTCTTCTTTGTGGCACGGGCCTTCATTTATATTCGATCCTCTAGAAAAATGGCCTAATAAAACAGTTAACTTAATAAATTTACCAGAAGAAGGAAAAATAGTATTAATAGTTCAAAATAACATTCAGGAATTACCTGTACTTGATAAGATAAGTTAATTGTTCTAAAAATAGCGAAAAATTATTTGGCCTCCTAAAAGTTAGTGAAATAATGAACGCCAAAAATAATCTGAAGTGAAATTAGTGACCTAAAAGCAAACAAACATATAATTAAAAGTAGTCGTCTAAAAGACCTGAATGTTTTCTTATTCTGCAATATATGCAAATAATAACACAAACTATTATGACCCCAATTGTGTGGTAACCTAGTCTTACATTAGATAAGGACCAAATACTTAGAGTAGGCGGGCGGTTGCAGTATTCAGTACTTCCTTTTAGTAAGAAACATCGAATTCTTTTACCAAAAAGCCATATAATAAAATTAATTATTAGTGACACACATGTTGAACAGTTACATGCAGGGATTCAAGCAACCCTGGCTGCAGTACGGCAACATATTTGGCCGGTGGCAGGGAAAAGTAATGTTCGAAAAATAATACATAAATGCGTAAAATGTTTTCGTGCAAAACCTATTACTTACGAACAAATCATGGGAAATCTTCCAAATGAACATAACCCCCTCCAGACCATTTTTGCACTGTGGTGTAGATTATGAAGGACCGATAAACATTACAGAAAGTTGAGGTCGCGGAAAGAAAAAAGTAGTTAAAACCTATGTAATAGTAATCGTATGTTTATCAACTAAAACCATTCACTTGGAATTGGCATTTGACTATACTGCGCAAAGTTTTTTAAATGGTTTAAAAAGAATGATGGCTCGTCGAGGGAAAGTTGAAAAACTATGCCAGATTCAAATGACAATGGTAAAAATAGTGTAGTGTACGTGACAAAAACCTTTATAGTGAGCAATAAAACATTGCGAGTGTTTTACTAGATTAAGGACATGAACATGTGTTCATTCGTTTGAATAGGAAAATACCATGATAATCCATTTTTTTTTTTTTAATTTGTAACTCTGTGTATATTTTATGTTATGTGTATGTCTAATTCATCGTAGGTATGTTTGTCTAATCTTTTTCTCTTACTTATATGTTTTTCTGTTCGCGGTTTGTTTTGTTATATGCATTATGTAACCATGTGTATATATTGAAAATATTTAGTTTTTTTCTAAGGCGGTAGGATGTTAAGTCCGTAGTAGGGGTAACTTTCCCTACCCCTAAAATTAGTTTACTTTATGCCATTTGTCGGTCCAGCCGACACAGTCCACTGAAGGTAATTTTACTGTTACTAGTTCAATATATCGTTATTGTTAAATATCAAGTGTTTTATTTATAGAAATCTAGCGATCTTATTATTCCCCAACAAGTGAAATAGAGAAAATATTAAGAAATTTAGAATCAGATGCTATAGGCCTAGATGGAATATCTAGGAAAATGATTTTAATTATTTTTTCTGCTATATGTAACTTCATTACACATATAATCAATACTTGTTTGTTAAAAGGAGTTTTCCCGGACATATGGAAGTCAGCTGTAGTTAAACCATTACCAAAAAACACAAATCCTTCTACTTTTGATGATCTTAGGCCTATTAGCATTTTACCAACATTAGCCAAGATTTTGGAAAGAATTTGTGCTGATTAAATTACAAAGTTTGGATCTGATAATGATATACTACCTACAAACCAGTCAGGTTTTATAAAATTGCATAGTAAAAATACTAGTCTTCTTAATATAGTAGATAAATTAATAAACAACTATGATAACTCTAAAATTTCATTTCTTATTCAAATTGATTTTTCTAAAGCGTTTGATATGGTGGATCATAGTTTACTCATTGCCAAATTGCGGTATTATAAATTTTCTGAAAGAGCTCTACGCTGGTGTATTAATTATTTTTGTAATAGAAGATTCATTGTGAATATGGTACAAGATTCTAAAACAATTTCAAGCGAATTTTCTTTATCACGTGGTGTGCCTTAATTTATGTATCTGATTTACCGCAAACTTTAACTTTTTGTGAAAGTCATTCATATGCTGATGATACACAAATATCAAGTACACAAACTATGATGATATAGACAATTCATGTGACTTAATTAATAAGGATCTTGAATATTAAAGTTTTGTGTAAAAAACCATACACTTAAAATTAATTCGAGTAAATCATTCTTACTAGTTTTTGGAGCTCACACTTGTCCCCCAATATTGTTAAATTACACAACTTTAAAACAAAGTGATTCTTGTAAGAGTTTGGTGATACATCTAGAGGAAAATTTAAATATCCGACTACATCTGCAAAACAAAATAAAAGCAGGTATGATTATACTTAGACATCTATATCAATTTCGCAATGTACTGTCAAGTTGTGTTAAGTTAAAATTAATAAAATCAATAATTCTGCCTCCCTTTGATTACTTTTCTTCTGTATATGTTCCTAACTTAACCCAAGCATACAAAAATAGAATATTATTCGAAAACTCCTGCCTAAGATATGTGTATGGTATTTCTAAATACGATCATATTTCTAATTTCAGACATCTGGCTCAAATTGATAATATAGACGTACGAACTAGGAAATCTATCGCGCGTGTGAAAGCGTTCAAATCGCTTGAAAAATAGCTTAAATATTAGGTACTTTCTGAAACAGTTTTTCTCAAATATAGCGCAAGCAAATGTCTTCAAAATTTAAAGACGCGTAAATTTAGTATTCCTTCTAGTACGAGACGGAGTTTCATGACTCTTGCTTATATAGTTTAATTATAATTAATAAA
Source organism: Ophonus ardosiacus (assembly GCA_943142095.1). Classification (NCBI taxonomy): domain Eukaryota; kingdom Metazoa; phylum Arthropoda; class Insecta; order Coleoptera; family Carabidae; genus Ophonus; species Ophonus ardosiacus. The sequence continues at coordinate 22,385,960 of OW964833.1, read as the reverse complement.
AGAGTAAGTGCGTGTTTTAGCAAAGATTTTAAAGCTGATTTTGTTGACTTTCTAGAAAACTTATGAAGACGAAATTTTGTCTCGTCTTAATATTTGATGTATATTTTAAAAATTTGAAAAAATAATAAACTTACTTATAACAGTTTTTGAGAAAACTGCTTTGAAAATTATTGCCATATGCGCAATATTAACAGTTTCACGATTTTGCCGTTAGGGGCAACGAGACACTTTTCATTATCAAAACTAATATCCTTGCCAATGTACCGATAACTTTCCTTTTGGAGTGTGACATTTCCCCAAGAGAAAAAGGCCCAGGTAGAAAATAAATAAATTATATTCGAATTATATTTAAATTGAAAGGACAGTACACATTTACATTATTATCCACAACCCAAAGAAACAGCTTTGAAATTATTGTCAAGATTTGATTAATTCATATCAAATAATTTTTAGTAATACCTATAATAGTTCGTTCATTTTTATTTTACATTATTTCAAATAAAAATCACAAGGAATGATTGGGAAAAGTATGAATTAAGTTATGGTTCAGAAATACCACCAATCTCATCAATGAATTGGAAGAACTTCGAACATTAGAAGAATAAGAGGAAACTTGTTCATGGAATGAATTAAAAAATATAAAAATATATAATGCAGATATGTGTTTTTGTGTGTATCAGAAATGTCAAATATGTACAATACTTATATAGCCTAATATGGAAATGGCGAGAGGTCTTGTGCTGGCCACAACAGATTTTTTAATAATGATTTTTTTACTCGACTAAAGATCCCAATTATTAATTCATATAAGTGCTTAGACTTGAGCGATTCGATATCTTTATAGGACTAGTAACTATAGAATCAATCAAATATTTATTGAACAGTTTTCTTGCAACCCAGCATAAAGATTCAATGCATATAAATAAAGATAAAGTTACACTTAAAAATTATGAAATCATTTATATCTTTTTATTTAGAACCTACAAACGTTCAAAAACGTTTCAACCAATTTTTAAAATGAAAATGATGGAAATGTAGCCTGAGTTCTTATCGCGAATCTGGGGAACCGGGTTCGAGCCCGACCGACGCCAAATATTTCGAATTTTAAATGGCACAAATGTGACCTCTGTGGTACACTCTCCACGCCATCAATGAGTGCCCGTGAGGTGTCATATGTCATCATTACCGAAATTTGTGTACAGAGCAGGTTGGCACACCAAGTAATGGGCAGTGATGATTATTTATTTGTTATATATTATTCTCATATACAATATGACTGCATTTTTTATTTTTAATCAACTTATTTGGAGATAAAAATTTAAAAAGAAATTAATTTTTCCAAATCTTGCAACCTATGCTGCTACAAGCTCACCATGCAAACAGTAAATACTGCTAAATGACAAATGTCAGTGTCAAGTATAAATTGCATAGTACGTAAAACAATTTTACTGGAGATATAGAATTGTTTCTAAGAAACTTTCCAGATGGAATTTCTACAAAATACATTGACGGAAGTAATGGCGTTGATCAAATCAGATTTTTATAATTATGATTTTGGAAACATGGGTGAAATACACGTTGTTTTGGTTACGAAACAGTGAAAAATTAGTTTTTGATAATAAATAGTTAGGAATATTATATAACTGTTTATTTAAAAATTTTCATATTTATTTTACTAGCAAAATACCTTATTTGGATATCAATATGATACTGTTAGCACAATTTACAATTCTTCTTTTTTATTACCCATATCGAACAAATATGACACAAAAAATTAATAGATAAGAAATAACTGGCATGTAATTCGCGCCATTGTGTCGTGAAATAATAGATTTTTTATAGATATTTTCATTTTCGCTATAATACCATCAGAAAATATGAGACGACATAGAACAGGTATGGTTTATATACAACAATTACAGTTAGACGCAACCAAAAATTATTCCGATTACAAGACTTTGAAGTATCATTATTCTCTAGATAAATCCTATTCCCTAATGGGCCCATAAACTATAACAAAAAATAATCAAATGTACACTTTATCCTTACTCCTACTCAATAAATAACGATTAAGATAAAAAAAATTTTTTTTAATAATTACTTTGCGAAATATTTGAATTTATTTCCAGGGCCACATATGACGTCACGCTATTGGTATCTTTCTCGCGCAGCCTACTACAGAAACTGGTGTGAGAAAGATACCTATAGGTTTCTTTAAAAATCAAATGCAGTTATAAAGAAAATAATTATGACTTTTTGATACCACGAATTGCTTCAGAATTAAACTTTCATTTAAAAATATTTTTAAAAAATTGGTTTATGGGCCCATTGCATATTCATCACGAATCAAGAAAAATGCTGTTACTAAACTAAGCAGACTCCAGATTACAAGAGATTTCAAATACCGCACGCTATCCAGAAATAAGATGTTATGTTTCCACAAATTTTAAGTAAATAATGTGTTTTATAGCCAAAACAACAGGATACAGCGGTAAGCGTAATTCTTAGTTGGTGGTTAAATATACCGCTGAGTGACATAGAACTTGAAATATACCTCTCAGTTCAGAAATATAGTGGGGTAGAGGGGGTCAGCTGAAAAGTAAAATTTGGCAAAGGATTTCGGACTCTAACACTTGCGTTAAAGTACAAGTGGCGCCTACAGAAAGTGTCCAACGGTTGTTATGACTACTAACACTTTCACACGCGCCCTTAATACTCACACATAAAATAGAAATATCAGGTATTCCTATCTTCTTGAATAATAAACTGGTACCTATAAAATACAACTATGGTTTACGAGTAAAGGATTTATATGTTGTGCCTACTTATCATAAAATAAAATTTAAAAGTTGCTTCTCATATTTGGCTCCTATGCTATACAATTCATTATCTGAAGAAACAAAAACACTATCAATAGGTTCGTTTATAACATATAAAAACTCTTGTGTAAATTGTAAATTATATATCATATATTTGAGTAAATGGATAATAACTTTTAAGTAGCTATGTTGACAGTCATGTTCTTCACCTTTTTGTTAAATACTATGTATATATTTTGTACTGGTTGGGTGGAAGAGCAGCATTTGGCTGAACCCTGCCATTGACATTGGTTAATAAAGATTAATTATTATTATTATTATTATTTCATTCTCATATTCCTTATGTTTTATAAGAATATCAATAATATATCTTGAAATATAGAATTTTGTTCATAAAAATAAATCATACATTCAAATTTAAGAGTTATAAAAAAGATTTAAAAGTATAATATATGAATTCACAAACTATTTATAGTATATGTATTATGGTGAATCTTAAAAGGGGACATGTCGAATTTTAACCGGGCCGCCCTCTAAAGTGGTTCCAAATAAATAAATAAAATTATACTGGCAATGATTCCGCTTGATTTTTCCCCATTTAAATAACATTCGGTTTGGCACATTTTGGAACTTTATTTTTCTCCGAGATATTAAGAGGTTTAAAAATCCATTCGTTATTGATATATATATACTAGGATGACCCGAGAATATATGGACAAAATCTGAAGTCCTAATTATTATTCTTAATTCGAATGGAATATAATTTTTTGAGCTTTTGTGCGATAGTATAACCATCTACAGTTATCTTGTAATAATGATTAGAACTTCAAATTTTGTCAGCATAGCATTATGGCGCGCTACGCCGTACCACACACAGCTAGGTTACGATTCTACTGATTCGGGCGTTTTCGTACATAATCGGTTCGTTATCAAGTAGCCTGAATTTGTTTTCAATTACTTGATCAAGTCAAGTAGTCACGATAGAAAATCAAGTCGTCAAGTAATGAATATTTGAAAAGCTTGATTTTCAAGTCAAGTAATTTACAAAAACATCAAAATACTTGACTTGATGAAACCTTAGTTAGTAACCTGCTGGCTTAGACTATGTACGTTTCTTCGTAAACCAAAACAATAAAATTATTTTTTTTAATGTTCAAGTTGAGTTATTTCATAATTCACACGCTACATTATGCCATGTAAACTGTAACAATTGTAACAAATTTTTCGAGATATGAACAACATTTCTGAAAATTCTACAAAAATTCTTAATTTTTGAAACATTACACATTTTAATTGATTAAGTTGAACTATAATCCATAGAATTAGTATCCTAAGTTGGTATACAAAATTTCAACTTAATATCTTACACTGGGGAGATACTGAATATCAATATCTGCCACATTTGCTGATGTTAACAAGTAACTTATGAAATGTAATTGTTTCATTATCGAAGATTGTTATTGTAGTCCGGCTAGTGAAAAGAGTGTGTGGCCTAAAGCTACGAACATAGTACGTGTACCGTAGGTTAGGCACTCAGAAGAGATGATCACAGACAGTTATAACAGCAGAAAAGGATACATCTAACGTATTTGGGTAGGGGTTGGAATGAGAACACACATATAACAAGAGTTACGTTCTTAACCATCAAAGCTGCAATAGGCAATCATTCGTCAATGAATGGTTCCTTGTAGGAGTTTGATAGCTTCACACTTCTATGTTGCCAGAACAAAATAGCTTCAATAAAATATCCAAATGGATAGACAAAATTGATTTTATTTCGTTTTATACAATTCTCCTTCCTAATATTACAACCTTAGTCAAAAGATTGAATTGTCCAATAATAATCGAAAAAAAAGAGAACTGCTTATATGTCTTATCTCCAATTAACTTATTTGCTATTTTGGTTTTTTGTTTGGTATAAATAAAAAAAAAAAACATCTAATTATACATACAGGGTGAGTTTGCGACGGTGACAAATTTCCAATAATTATTACTCAAACAGAAAAAAATATCTCGTTTCAATGTGTATAATACAGGGTGTTAATACTAAGTCGTTACACCCGAAAATGGTAGTTATAGAACTCATTAAAACAAACAACTTTTCTTATTTCCAATTCTTGATTTGGTACCCCGGTTCATAGTTATTGGAGTTCTTTTGTTTTTCGAAAAATCGTCATAACTCCCTTATTTTAAAGATTATCGAAAAAAAAAAATTATTAAAATTTACTTTTAGGCTCTTACAATTTACAATTATTTTTAATTTTAATCAAAAATTTCAAAACATGATTTTTTGAGAACCACTCTATCGATTTTCGAAAGTAAAACATTTATTAAATTCTTAAACTATCTACTACAATATTTGTCCTAAACATTTTTTCAATAAAAAAAAGTCTTTATTCATTTACTTAACTTACATAAGTGTAGTGTGTTCAGAAAAAAAAAACCTAAAAAAGAAAATAAAAAGGCTACAGCTTATTGCTATTCACCGGTTTCTAATTTATTTCTGTTTTTCAAATAAGGATTCAAGAATATATCTTTGGATAACATTTTGTACAATATCTCGTGTCAAATTGACATTTAATTAAATACTTTCAAATTGATACTTTTTTCTTCAAAGCCTACACTGAATTAGGTTTTTTTCTGAACACACTGCACTTATGTAAGTCAAAAATAAAGTAAATAATAAAGATTTTTTTTTTGATAGAAAAAAAAATGGAACTAAGAAAAGTTGTTCATTTTAATTTATTCGGATCAAATTTGAAGTTGTGTTTCTACCACGTAATTCGTGGGACAAACTTATAAGTCGATAGCTTAAAGTACAAGGGTTGTATGTCCAGTTTTGCTGCGATTAAAAGTTATTATTGTAATCATATTTTCATTGTTTGTAACTCACTAGTACGTATTTTAATTGTGTTGTGTTCTGGCAACCGTGCCTATTGCTCTACAAACTAAACAATTTACGGTTTAGTAATTTTAAAATAGGGGTAATAGTTTGACAACGTTCGCGCAGTTGAAATAGCTGATTCTAAATGATTTAACGTGGCTGTAGCTTCATTTAAAAAAAAAATCGACACACAACTTTTGTGTTTTAAGCAGTTTAAGCCATCGAAGTATACCTGTATATTATAAAATCATCATTAAATTAAATGAATGTATGTAGTGATTTAGTATTTTTTGAAGGGTACTGATATCCAGATATATTTTGCAATTGTAGAGTCGGAAAATAGAAAGCCACAAAAAAAAAAACAAAAATATTTACCATGGTTGTTTTTTACCCATACCTTTAAGCAGAAATGAATAATTATTGAAAAACAAAAAAAGATTTTGCCTGAGGCCTACAAAAGATACATACAAACCAACCTTGGGCTTTCGAAAATTGAACTGAAATTGCGAATATTTTTTTTTATAAAATAGGGGCTTGGGGGTTAATTCATTTGAAATAAATTATTTCATAAAAAAAGTTTTTAAAATCGTTCATATGTGTTTTTGTTTTATTTGTGTTTATACAACAATAGTTATTTGTATCACTAGTCCAGAAACTGTAGTTTTGCGAGTGCAAGTTTGCGAGTACATTTGACAGGTCAGACCGCAGGCGAGGCATGTAAATACTAGCACTCGCAAAACAATTCCTGGATTTTTGTGCCGATATCTCCATAAATTTCTTAAATTAATTTAATTTATCTGCTCTTTATTCCATTTTACATAACCTAAAAAATGGACATATATTTTTATCGGTTTTGCATTACAAGTTTAATTATGATTACTTTTGAGCTTAAAATGTGTAATATTTTTATATTTATTGAAAATATATTATACAAAAACGTTAGTTTACATATATACTTTCGCATGTTTTCAGTGGCGGTCAACTATACAATTTACTCAAATTGTATCACGTGAAATTAGTTGTTGTAACAAAACAAGCTAGTCTTAAAGTTGGAACTTCTAATTAACCTATACGAGATGACAGCATATTATTTATATGACAAAACGTAGTCATTTAAGTTACAATAATTAAAGATTTAGTCATAAAATTTGTAAACATTTTGCTAATAGGCGATTTCAGCTATAAAATTTTAGCTCCTCTTGCGGTGACTATGCGAACTATGCAGACACTCTTCTAAATAGCTGTGTATTTAGATACGTTAAAGTTGACATAGTATATTGTATAACTAGTGTTGAAAGTTGGATACTTCACACGAGTGTGAAGTTTGAGGCACGAGCCGAAGGCGAGTGATTTAATCACATGAGCGTAAAATACCCTTTCAGCACGTGTTGTACACGATACTTTTCCGACGACCACAAAAAAAAATAATATAAAATTTACATAAAAATATTAAAACAGTTTATGTTAACATCATTGCTATCAGAATACACTAAAAATTATGTTAAAATCTGATAAATTAGGGTCCAACCTTCTTAATCCGTGTAAATTCAGCACATTATCTGCAACTGTTAAATTTTTAAATACAGATTTTTAGGTTAGTTCACTCACTTATCGCAGCATGTGATAAAATCATATCACACAGTTGTGGACGCATCTGATTGGCTAACGAGTTTTCATATCACACAGTATTGCTAGTGATGTGCAATGACCAACTTTCAGTAATAGTTTAGCGTGTGAATTTATGTACTTTTAATAGTGGTCGTCGGAAAAATAAATTTAAAGTCAACGCGTATGAGGTGTGCATATAGAATTTGTCGAAGTGATTCAAGATATAAACATAAAGTCTATTAAGTGTGATTATCGAAGAGTTGATCAGCAGTGTTTTATGCCTGACCCTGTCAATCGTTTATGGATTCTTTTAGAGAAAAAACTTCAAATAAAAGTTGCGTAAAATTAATTTTTCTATAACTGTTCTTCGTAGTATTTTTCTCTAAAATAATCCATAATCAATTGACATAGTCACAAGTTAAAACTGCTAGCGTGTTATTACTTCTTACATCGTCTTGATCAATCAATTTTCCTCTATATGTACTTTGTAAAATTTCATCACTATTTATTAAATGCAATTTTTACATCTGCAAGTAAATAATACTAAATATATACTTGTCAAATGAATAAACACGCTAACCTTGATATAAATTCATTTTTTTCGCAGTTATATTTAATCCTCTGCATTCAAGCTACCTTTTCAATTCTACGACATTATCATATCCAAATTTGGCACCTGTTATGTACAATTTCTGGCTTTAAAAAACTTCATTTTGAATATAAATCTCACAAATACTGTATTTACCACTGATCTCTATACTGGATAGCGGACGCAATGTTAAACCTTTGTGACTAATTGAACGCCGCCATGTTGGAGGATTTCAGCTCAATTTTAGTTGGAGATAGAAACCTTTGTAGCTACTTTAAAGTTAAAAGTTACGTGATCTTATAGGAAATTTTCAAACTTTTCGTCTTACGAAATAGTCCCTAACATACAGCGACAAAGTTGTAGTAAATGAATCAAAGAAGTTTTATACTTTAATTTTTTTTTTCATAAATCTTCACCGGTTTCGAATAAAACGAACACAGAAAGTAAGTACATTGTAATGCATGCAACTTTGGCACTCACCCAGCCATGGAAATTGACTAACATGTCTGGAGTTACCGCGCATTTCGATGTCATAACTTTTTGTGTTCGTTTTTTTCCGAAACCGGTAAAGATTTTGGAAAAAAATTCATTTACTACAACTTTGTCGCTGTATATTAGGGCCTGTCTCGTAAGGACGAAAAGTTTCTCGCTTAGTGTTTCTTGTGCTGCAAAATCCAAAACCAACATGTTCGAATGCTAGTTTTTATTATTTTTCTTATCATTTTAGAAACAAATATGATGTTTTTATTACATAAGCACATTCTCAAAACATAAGTAAATAATAATCTGAAAAAATCAGAACGATATCTTCAATAACTACAAAGATATGAGAAGTTAAATTAAAAATTGTGAAGACATTTAATTGAGATGATTCTTTCAAGAAATATGAATTTTCAAATGTTCGCAATGAGATAGAACATTGTGAATAACATCATTAAATTTGTTGGAAAATTTCCTATAAGATCACGTAACTTTTAACTTTAAAGTAGCTAGGAAGGTTTCTATATCCAACTAAAATTTAACTGAAATCCTCCAACATGGCGGCGTTCAAATAGTCACAAAATGCTGTATTTAACCTGGCCTCTGCACGCTATCCAGATATGAATAGAGATCAGTGAATTGTGACGTAACTGTCGAAAGCCTTGTAAATAATTAATTATTCCTGGACGATTTAGAGTTATGTTATATTATATCGGATGAAGGCACAAAAATAAATTTTGTTTTGGTAATTTTTTCTTTATGAGATGTGAAAATAATATGAACCCAATATAGTTTTGTATTCTACTCGTCGAGCTGAATCGATCGGTATCAATTTTAAGACACGGAGACGAAAAATAAGAAATATACAAAATTGAAAAATTTAATACTGTCTACCCTAACTTAATTGACAACGTCTAAAAGCAATAATTTTATATATTAACTACAATTGATACACTGGAAACCCGCCGGAATCAATCACTTTCCTTCGCTCCGTGTTTTCTTCCATTGACGCTTAATATAACATCCATAACTTTTCAGGGACGGTAACAACTACATTAACCGTGGTTTTTAGTGGGATGAAATTTAATGTTGGATAAAAATTAGTTTTGTTGAATGCAAAATCGATTTTTATACGTTTTTTATTTTGCATTTCCTCACACTGCGACCGATACGAATTGACTTTACTCAAGGAGTAAAAACAAAAAATATATTAGATTCATATAATTTGCACATTCCATTAAGTAAATGTCAGCCTTTATTTTTAAATTATTTGTATTTAAGATTTTTAATAAATTGGTTTATGGAATAGAGCTTGTGTATTCACAATTCCTTTTTAATTGTTATTAATATTTACAAATTAATTTCTTTTCTTTTTGAATGGTCCCAGCTCTTATAAAATAGTGATTTGTTAAAATATAATTTTTTATTTGAGCAAAATTTCAGGCGGCTAAACCTCGTATTAAACTAATAATTGTACCTATTTACAAAACTAAAATTACAACTGTACATTTCTATTTTTGAGTTCAATAAAATAGGTAGAGCTGCACAATAAAATAATCCTTTAAACGAATGAAATCATAAGTGGCACGACAATAATAAAAATATGTATTAGTTTTTATAAATTATTAATACTTTTTCTTAATTCATACTTGTGATTACAGAAATAAAACAAATTTTAACTATCGTTGCAATCCCTGGTCCCTGAGACCGGGTGCGTGTTCTGAAGTGTTAAATATTATAATCACTCATTTCATGACCATTTTATACTAACGTATATTAACATATAAAATCCTTAATATGTTTGAAAACTTTTGATTGCTATTGTGGCTAAAATGATAGCATTGGTACTCCAATATAATCAACTATACATACAGGGTGTTAGAAAAAGGGTAAATTTTTTTATGGTATTCTGGTTCACAAAATTATTTTTACACCGTACGTATATCAGTAAAATGTAAAATTGTAGACTAGGTCACCACACAATTGAGGTCCTAATAGTTTGTGTTATTATTTACTAATATTGCATAATAAGTAGTAGTAATATTATTGTTTTATAATTAGGTTACAACTTAATTATTTGATGACTTAGTATTACAGAAATATAAAAGACTGTATGGACGATGGGAAGAGGGAGTGTCCAAAGACCAGAGATATAGAAGACCCATCCTCCATACAGTCGATTCAGCAACCATCATCCGTGAACTGGAAATATGTATCATTCAATTATTATAGTCAATAAACCTATTTATAATAATAATAATAATAATAATAATAATAATAATTTATTTGTCCATTTGATCATTTACATGATATAGGATATGCCACAAAACACAATATGAATTAGGTACAGTTACAATGTAATTACCATGGATTATCAAAATATTGATTAACAGAGTAGTAACAATTGGTAATCAATTTTTGTTTTAATTTAAATTTATATTCTGATATATTTCCACAGTTTTTAATTTCATCAGACAAGCTGTTATACAATGAAATACCCCAGTAGTAAGGGTCTTGTTCAAAAAATACAGTTCTATGCTGTGGAATTTGCAGGTAATGTTTACCTCTAGTTCCATAACTATGTATATTACACATTTTAACAAATTTGAATATATTCTCTTTGACAAATATCAAAACATGAAAAATAAATATTGATGGAACAGTAAGAAAATTATGTTTTACAAATGTTTCTCTAGAGGATTGATTATAATGTAATTTGTACATATATCTAATAGCACGTTTTTGTAGTTTAAATACTCTAATGATGGACGAGGATGTTCCCCAGAAAATCATTCCATATGAACATAGTGACAGAAATTTAGAAAAATAGAAGGATTTTACAATTTTTATATCGCAGATTAAACTTAACCTTTAAATAGCATAACAAACTTTAGATAAATTAGTACAAAGTTGGTTAATATGCAGTTCCCAATTAAGATTTCTAGTCATTAAAAAACCGAGTACTTTACAGCTGTCCACCTGATGAAAAGATGAAGAATTATATTTTATTAATAAGCTTTGACATTCAGTACTTTTGTTGTAAATTGAAAAATTCATGAAAACTGATTTAGTTACATTTACTAAAAATGAATTATCTTGAAAATATTTGTGCAGCTTGTTTAACTGATCATTAGCACATAATATTACATTGTTTAAATATTTATGCTGTACAAAAAGAGAAATATCATCGGTATATGCTACATAGTTACATATATTTGTTCGTTGCTTTATGTTATTTATATACAAAATGAATGAAATTGGTCCAAGTATTGAGCCCTGAGGTACACCAATTTTGATAAGTATTGCTTTAGATTTCGTATCATTGACGCTTACTAGCGTCAATAATAATAATAATAATAATAATAATAATAATAATAATAATAATAATTATTATTATTATTATTATTTCAACCCTTATTATTCTACAAGAAGTAACTCCACGATAAGAACATTTATTATTGTTTATTGTACTAAATTGTACATCCAGTCTGACAAGAACCTACTTATAAATATTATTTGCAATTCGCCCTTTAAAAGGCGGGTTACAAAATAAAAAGGGTTTCTAAAAAATAAATTCATTCAAAAAATTAATCATAATTTCGATATTTCACATTCAAATGATAATAAAATTTAAAAATTGTTTAGTTTATTTTGTGTAATTGGGCTGAAAGCTGGAAACAAATCACATATAAAAATTTAGACACAAAATTATTCGTACACTCTTATAAAATAACATAAAAGTGATTTAATATTAGTGTTTATTTGAAAGACACCTCTCTTATAGAGAGCACATATATTTCTTTTTAATATGTATTGATTTGTATTAAAAAAAATGAGTGCTAATAGTATATTACATTGCGAGAGTTGCAAGAAGCTTATTATAGTCTGGTCGATGTAACTTGGCGAGTTAAAGTAATTGAGAATTCCCCTGCGATGAGGGAAAAGTTATAAAAACCATAGGCGCGCCAGGAAAAATTTCAATTTAATAAATGTACAAATAATACAGAAAATAATAATTTATTTATTACATTTAATAAAAAAAGAACAGAAAAATGTCAGGTACGAAATGCAGATTAAAAGAATAAAATTAAAATAAAATACGTAATAATATGTACATTGCACTGTATACATATATCAGCAAGTCACAGATATTAAAAATGAATGAAAGATATTAAAAAATAAATACACGCAAAGAAAAAAATGTAATTCGTTACATTCTATATCATCCTCACTACAAGATTCTGATTCTGTAGTAGAATCATTATTGACAACATTTATTATAGATGAATCGAGAACTTCCTCCATTTGTCCATCTGTTTTCCAGTGATGTTCTTCTATCATTGTTGTATGTTTAACATAATTTTTCCACTGTAATTATGAGCAGATTTTAGCTTATATTATAATATCTAAATTAAAATAACAGACTACTACTAAGTTACAAAATATAAATGTTTGTCAATACGTTTACTTTACTAACATGTTATATGTAATATTTGAAATAAATATTAGAAATAAATTGAATTATTTGTAGTTTTCTTATTATCAGTAGGAAAATTTATGCACGACTATGTGCAAATATACTGCTTGGGTTTAAGTCTATAAAAGACTCTGTCTTGGAAGGTTTTTCTATTGTGGTAAGCAATAAACAGTTATAAAATCAATAATTCACTTTTACCACAGTTTTCTAAGAAAAAGTATATATTTAACAAAACGCATCATAGTACTAGTGAATCGAATTGCATTCTTTTTGCTCGCCAAGTAAAATCGTCCAGACTGTACGTACGAATAGAAGAGTTATTCATGACCTGTCAGGTGAGTGTGTAATTTATGAGTACGTAATTGCTTTACAACTAGAGCGGTGTACAATACTTTTTCTCTGATCATAATTTTACTGAATTTTATATTATGAATTTGTATATCAGCTTTTATTTTTGCAGTAAGAGGTTATTATGTTAAGGTTATATCCACGTTATGACAGTTAATTATCTGTTAAACGTCAAATAAATTGTTTTGGCGGGATATATATATATATATATATATATATATATATATATATATATATATATATATATATATATATACCGGGTGTAACATGAAAACCGGGCCATAGGCGTTTAACATGAGAAAACAGTTTTTCTTTTCCCAAAAGTGGCCTATTAATTTTAGACAATAATGCTTCAAATAAATGTTGTAGAGAATGAAATTCTGCATCTGAATCAATAATCACATTTTCTTTTGCACGTTTCGTAACCAAAGAAATTGAATTTAAAAAAGTTGCTTCTATATAGTGTTAGCCATGGTATTGATATAAAATCTCAAACAAATTTAATGGCATTTTACCTTATCCGCAAGTTATGTTTGAATTTACAATCAGAAAAGCCAGTACATTATATTCGTTTTCATTTTCGTATCGATCATTATGGTTACGTCTACAGTTACAGTCTTTTAATAATGTTCCCGAACTTTCAAATATTTATATCATTGAGGTAATAAAAATTTCTGGATTGCAGTCAAAAATTTTATTTTAAATTCTCGGGTCGACCGGTTTCGAGCTCCACATGAGCCTTCCTCAGGAGCTGAACAGTATTTACAACACATTACAATTTAATAATCAGAAATAACAAATATAAATTACTTACATGAGAATTAAGAAAATTTTAGATACATGGCAAAAAATTTAAAACGTAAGTGCAACATAAAGCACATAGATTTCGTCACAAGATAAAAAAATAAATAAAATAAATTATATAAAACTTTTATAAAAACTAAGAACAAATGTTCTACGTGAACCACACCCATTGAACTACTTAAGTAAAGTATTAGCAAGTTAAGACACTTACTAAAGTCAAGGTTTTTTATTGTTTAATTAAGTACAATATTTTAAATTTATTTTAGTGCAATTTGTTTTTTAATGCAAAAAATTTTTATTTTTTTTTATTTTTAAGAATTAGAAAAATGTATTTTATGATTAAGTTTTATCCTTATTTTTTAAGCTATGTTTTAAGACGTTGGTGTATATTTTACTCATGTACATAGTATCAGTCCTGAAATTAACATTATTTTTATCCTGCTGTACGTGTAGCATTTCTAGTGTCAACCGTTTATTAAGATTTTTTTCCCTGTCCAGTATTTTTGTTTCATTAAATTTAAACTCATGATTATTTTTTATAGCATGGTCTACCAGAGTACATTTCCCCGTTACTTGTTTTGTTCTTTGCGAAGAACAATTTCTCCTGTGCTCATCTAATCTAGTTTTTAGATAACGTTTTGTTTGTCCTGTATATTGGGCCACACAATCCTTACAAGGTATTTTGTAGACCACACCAGATTGATATTCAATTGCAATTTTGGTTTTTAATCTAGAGAATAAATTTCCAATAGACTAAAAACCAAAATTGCAATTGAATATCAATCTGGTGTGGTCTACAAAATACCTTGTAAGGATTGTGTGGCCCAATATACAGGACAAACAAAACGTTATCTAAAAACTAGATTAGATGAGCACAGGAGAAATTGTTCTTCGCAAAGAACAAAACAAGTAACGGGGAAATGTACTCTGGTAGACCATGCTATAAAAAATAATCATGAGTTTAAATTTAATGAAACAAAAATACTGGACAGGGAAAAAAATCTTAATAAACGGTTGACACTAGAAATGCTACACGTACAGCAGGATAAAAATAATGTTAATTTCAGGACTGATACTATGTACATAAAAATAAAAAAAAAAAAATTTTTTGCATTAAAAACAAATTGCACTATAATAAATTTAAAATATTGTACTTAATTAAACAATAAAAAACCTTGACTTTAGTAAATGTCTTAACTTGCTAATACTTTACTTAAGTAGTTCCATGGGTGTGGTTCACGTAGAACATTTGTTCTTAGTTTTTATAAAAGTTTTATATAATTTATTTTATTTATTTTTTTATCTTGTGACGAAATCTATGTGCTTTATGTTGCACTTACGTTTTAATTTTTTTGCCATGTATCTAAAATTTTCTTAATTCTCATGTAAGTAATTTATATTTGTTATTTCTGATTATTAAATTGTAATGTGTTGTAAATACTGTTCAGCTCCTGAGGAAGGCTCATGTGGAGCTCGAAACCGGTCGACCCGAGAATTTAAAATAAAATTTTTACTGCAATCCAGAAATTTTTATTACCTCAACAATATATCCAGTCAAGGAACTTTTTCTATCATTTATATCATTGTATCATTCTCTGTATTGATGTATACTTGGAACAGATTGATTAGGATATTTTGCGGTAATCAAAGCACATATTTTCTGGGAACTGTCTCCACATTAAACCATTTCACTATTTCTATTTTTTATTAAATGTCTAGACATTGTAGAAGAAATAAAGTAACGTTCATATTACTAAATTACAAATACAAAATGTCAAATAAAAGCAGTAGCTGTCGATTTGCACATTTTGTTTTTTGTTAATTTCATGGCACTAGTGATTTATTAAAATTTACATTTATTTAATTAATTTTTCATGGAAAATTATGAATTAGGATATATTTTTTTCCCTACAAAAAACTATTTAACTGTTTTACTGATAAACAATTACGGGAGTCAGTAGATATTTAAATATTTCAAAACTAACAATGAAGTCCCTAAAGTTATTCTGAAGCAACAATCTATATACCTCAAAAGAATTTACCCTTTCTTTTGTCAAAATTCGATTCTTCCTTCTATCATTTTACTTAAATTATTTTCTTAATGATTTTTTCTTTGCGAAATCCATTAGTTAAATAAATAATCGGGCGGATCACTTTTCTTGAAACACCCTGTATTAGGCAAGTAACTGGTCTAGTCAGTGATCACTTTTACGAAACAAATTATATTTTATCATTTTTACGACTTTATATTTACCGGTCAATAGTAAAGTAATATTTTTCAAGAATCAAATCCTGCGTTCTAATACTGACTCATTTGGAGGTTCTAAAAAATAAATATCTTTTTAGTTTTTAACCTAATTGTGCGTGTTCCAGATCAATTTTACTTGACGTTCATTGGAGAAAATTTTGCAAAGACATCTGCAATTTATAGTGAATTTGTCTATGTTGCGATACACCTTTAGTTTTAGATAATAATTAACATTCATTTGATACAATGACAATTTTTTTTAACTCGTTTGTAGAGGAAGGGAAAAAAGTTATTAACTTTATATACATTAACAGCTCGATTCTTGAAAAAGTTTAAGCTAATCCTCATTTTCGGATTAGCGAATTCTACTCTAATTTTGGCAGTTCATTTCTTAAAATGTAGTCTAATCTATTCCTAGTATTTTCCTTTTTTGGTAATATTTTGAAGATTAAATTTTATACACCAGAATAGTATTCACTAATCCGAAAATGAGGATTAGTTTAAAATTTCTTGAGAATCCAACAGTGTAGATATACTAATTTTGAGCCATTTTGACTCTGATATATATATATATATATATATATATATATATATATATATATCAGTTTTGACGTTATTTTATTCAGTGTTCTGTTTTGGTTATTAGTTCATTCAGTTTTCATCTTTAGTTCTAGAGTTTTTGTCTTAAATCATTTTGACTAGGTTGTTTTCGTCAATGGGTATTTTGTTCGAAACTATTTTGTTGCAGCTGTTTTGTTAAAATTCGATTCTTCCTTTTCTTATTTTAACAAATAACACAAAAATTAACAATTTATAAAACTTCTGGTTGGTACATATAACACATAACACTCATAAATTCTACTGAACATTCGGACATATTTTTTAATATTGTTGTCATATGCCAACCATAGGATACGAAAGTAGAACGAAATTAGTACAAATTAATTTGGCAACATAACATCACTGATTTGGCAATAAATCATTAATAACAAATTCAAAATTTGATTTTATATTTTTGGACCAAATTTGGCTAAAAATTTGCGTAGACTAAACTAAATAGTACCAATTTCGTCAAGTTAGTACAGGTAGCAACTTGATTGCCGCCTGACTGTGTGGACATTAGCTGGTCGGGTGTACTTAGGATGAAATGGTCCTAAGGCAGCTTCATTGGTCGAGCTGGCATTTCGATAGGCATGTGGTAGCCTCAATCGTGATAAACACTCGCAAGAACTATGCAGAGACTGGTGGTTTAGGGCCCAATAAATAACCGGATTGATAGCCGAATGAGCGTGTCCGAGTAATAGACTAAACTGCGTAAGTTGTTTCAATTGAGAACTTGGAAATGTGCACAATTCCGCGCAAACCGTGCAAACCACGTGAGGCAACCAACAACCGACAAAAACAGCAGCAGCGCTTACCAAAGCATTGGCCAATTTCCTTCGGGATCGAAGAGTGCTACTCGGACGGTTAGGAGCATTAGGCAGAGGAGTATTTTGATGGGGCCGAAGTCGGCGGTTTTCTTCTCGGATTTCTTGCTCCGTTTTGGTCGCCCGGCGCATATGAGAAGTTGAACGTTTGCGCTTGCGACCTGAAGGACCCATACATGGTTTACGCTTGTTGCAGTTATGGACCTTGTGCATCAGGTGGTCGGCTTCGGATGAATCTTCGCCGTCCGGCTGGTACGTCATCACCTAGAGGAAATAATGAAGGAATGACTCCGTTAGGGTTGGCCCATTTGTCAAAGGACTTACAGGGGATTATGTTTCAATAAATTTTAACAGTGCAGGTTAAGGTTCAAGTAATACCTGTATTTTTTTAGGTGGTATTACCTTAGTCAAATAGTTTTATTCCTATTATTTCTGTATTTCGTAAAATACTTTTTTTTACAAAGCTACTGCAAAATATTCAACCAAATAACTCATTTCATATGATAATTTTTTTTTTTCACCACCAGAAGTAAAATATTTTGCATCTAGAGAGAAAATATGTTAAAAATAAAATAATAAGTTTAATTTATTTTCACAGTTCATCTAATATAGGTTATAGGCTGCTACATCCTATAACTTTTAGATTTCATTGGTAATAAGTTTAGAACGGCTGTAGAAGTTGCATCAACAATTTCTTGGTGTTATTCCGTAGGTTTTTCGTTGAACTTTTGATATTTCATTTTAGAAAAAAAAGACATAAAACAAAGAACTCACAATTCTTGAAATGAAATTTGAGAAAATTCAGATTTAAGTTAAATCGTACAACTTTTAGATTTCGTTGGTAGTAAGACTAATAAGTTTAGAACAGCTACATAAGTGGCATCAACAATACTCAGGGTTCTTCCGCGGGGGTTTCGTTGTATTCTTGGTTGTAAATTTAGAAAATCAACGTAAATTCAAAATTTTTCGAATAAAATTTGAGAAAAATTTAACTGCGTTCATAACAATAATATGTACTGTCAAGGTGTGAATTTCAAAGACTACTCATTTTTTAAATTCATTGAATTGTCAAAGATGTAGAATTTATTAATTTTTAAAAATTTGAATTTTTGTGAAGTTTCTACTCCCGGTGGTGAAAAAAATAGTATTACACCTCAGATGAGAATTCTATTGGTTCCCTCCGTGTTTAGAAGCCCTCGGGCAGTGCTCCCGGGTTTTAAATTGTACATCGGAAAAAGTTATGCACTTCTCTCCCATGAAGTATAATATACGAGGTGAGTCCGAAATCACGAACCCCCAACTTTTTTATTATAAAGAATAGAAAAATTTGCTTCTTGTAAAAGTTTCAAAATTTAATTATAATATAGATATTATTTTAATAGTCAGGTTAACGCGATACGACTTACAACATTTACTTTTTAAATAGAAACCTACAATTATTTTATTAAAATAAAATCTCATTTTTTTTCTGTTTTCAACGATGTAAAAGTTCAGCTATAATTAGATTAGATTGTCGAATAAAAATTATTTCTGGTATGTTCAATTATCTTATTTTTCTCTATTTTTTTTTCTTATTTATAATACCCAAAATTTACATCGTTGAAAAGACAAAAAAATGATGAATTTTAATTTAATTAAATAATTTTAGGTTCCTATTTAAAAAATAAAAGTTTTTAGGCATATCGTGTCAACCTGAGTTATTAAAGAATATCCATTAATGTCAAATAGTATATTTAAAATATTCAAAGTTTTATACGAAGCAAATTTTCCTTTTATTTACAATAAAAAGGGGAGGTTCGTGTATCCAGAATCACTCTATATACCACTACATATGAAACAGAGCAAATGGCCAGATTTTTTATATCTGACACAACTTATAGTGATTTGGCGTTTGTTGATTTTCACAGCGGGTAATTTCATAAGAAGGTTATAAAGGCTGGGAGAAATTTTTTATGGTTCTAACTATCCGCGATTAAATATAGCCAAAATCAATGTAATAGAAATTTAAAATGCATTGGTTTGTAGATACAACTTATTTTATTTTCTTTGATCTATGTGTTCGAGAACCTCTGGTATAATTAATGAACGCTGTGAACATATCCTAGAAAATGTATTTCTATTTTCTGTTCCAATTTATGCTGGTCCTAATTATTCGCAAAGCGTCGATAACTCCGAAACACTTGAAAAAAATGTTTGACAGCATCTGTCAAACAGATTATTCGAGAATTTTAAGCTTTAACCCTTTGTCAGATGTGTCCGATGTTTTCTTTTTAAATTTAAACGGGTCACCGTAACGCATAAATTGTATTACCAAAATTGTGAACTTGAACTTTTCAATTCTAAATTTATTTAAAGTAATACTAATGTAACTGCTTTTGATAAATTTTTCAAGAAATACAATTTTGGTATGAAGATACTTTTAAACTAGTAAAGAAATACATTTACTTTGAAGAAGGAAAGATAAATTTCATTTTTATATTTATTTTGGAGAACTGAGCACAAAAGTGTGGTGCTTTCTCTACAATAGCTTTAAAAGCCCGTGAGGTGACGTCTGGTAAACGCTCTCAACGGTACAGATATATCGCCATTACCGAAATATTCGAATGGAAACAGATTGGTCCTTCCAGAAATGGGTAATAAAATTTATTTATTTACAATTTGGATAAATGGAAAACGTTCATCAAGATTTTTCGCTTTTTGTTCACATTTCTGCACACATTTGTTTACATCGAGACTTTTCACAGAATCAGAATATAACTGAAGCTGAACAATAATGACAGTTGAGCCATGACATCTAACGTTCAGCAACACTGTGTGCATGCGTTACTTCATATTGGAGTTGAAAAGTTCGGACCTTGTAAGGTTAATTGGAAATTGGAATTCGAAAGGGTAATTATGATGTTGTGAACGCATATATTCATGCACATGTTCCAAGCTTTGACGCAAAGTAAGAAATTCAAATTGGAAATTGATATTAATTGTTTGTGAACGCCGCTTAGGCACGCCAAGGCACGCAAGTGGAAAGGCTCAAGTCTGGTTGAGCCAAAGGAAGCCAACTACTGTTTTCACGGAGCCTGTCCTGGCGAGTGATATTACTTGGTAATGTAGTAGATACCTTAGAAAATTTTGATTTACCTATAATAATATCTAAATTTCTTTCAATAATGTGTTCTTCTTTACTCAAGATATTTACTTTGCGAATTAGTTTTCATATATCATAAGCTAATATGTATTTAAAGAAACTTTTCTAAATTTACTACATGGTGCAGCTGCAGCAATATATGCTCAATACTTTATTTTCTACATTATATAAATAAATAAAATAAATATATCATCACGGCATATTACCCATTTCTGAGTGTGCCACAATCTGCTTTATCGCAGACATCGGTAATGATGATGACATATTTGTACCGTGCGGGCGCTTACCAGGCGTCACCTCACGGGCACTCATTGCTGGCGTGGAGAGTGCACCACAGGGGTCACTTTTGTGCCATTTAAAATTGGAAATATTTGGCGTCAGTCGGGATCGAACCCGGTTCCCCCAGGTTCGCGACCGGACACTCAGGCACGCGGCCACGCGGCCACGGGACCCCATGGGTATATGCATCATATTATATTTCATGCCTTGTAACTACTCTCGTCAGAGCCGATTAATATATTTGTAGAGCTCAGGGCAAAATAAAAGTGAGGGACTAAACGCAAAAGAAAACTGTGAAACCAATAATTTAAAAAAAAAAAACATATGTATATATACATTTATTTATTGTAAAGAAAAATCATATTGCAGTTCAGAAAGAGAAATTAAACAGAGAAGATAATGAAACAAATAATTTCAGTTTTAATAAGGAGATAAAAATATTTCTATAGCATCAGAAAAATCCCTGGTTTTCGATAAATAATAACGCAAGTCATAATAAAAAGCCTTAAAGTGAAAAATCTGGCAGTGCAGGGTTCTATTAAAAGCGGGATCCTATTTGTCCTGGTACTTGCAGCAAAAAATGCAAAGAAAACTTTTTTAATTGAATGCACCAAAATGAAAAATATTTTGTTGCATTGAAAACCATCTGTCAATTTTATCACAATAACCTATTTTCGTTTTCCTGTTTACATTTGTTAAACAAGCATGAGAGCAATATCGCTGCTCATTCCACGTTAATTTTTGCTAATATTTTCAAACATGGAACATCAATTAGCCCTTCGGAGGTGATGCACATTCTGACAGATTCGACCGATTTTATAACATAAAATTAATTGTTTTGTTGGATTATATTTTGAGAGCTAAATTTTTTTTGTTTTATTTTTTATGTAAAATCTTCGTTTTCACAAGAAAAGGTTCAATTCATCATCTCATACTATTATTTTGTAACAAAAATACACCGGTAGCATTTTTAAACATGGATTTCTACGGGTCTCTCAAATCCGGCGCTACCTCTCGTGTCATAGAAAAGGGCGCCACTTCTTAAGGGTTAATATTTTCCAAAATGTTGCACACAAATTCAATTCAAATGTGAAAATTTAAAACACATGTACGTTCTGACATAAATTTATTAGCAGTTAATTAAATCATTCGACAAGCATCTAAATGCATCGCTGGTTAATTGCTACATTTGTAGCTTCATATTCAAGTGTCAAACTGCCAGGAAAATGAGGATCCCTTTAATTTGATAATGGCAATTCGCTATTCAGCAGTAATGACTTGTCCTAAGATATGAATGAGCATTGATCAAATTTGGGATCAGATACGCAGGACCTGTGTTTAGTAATAATATCTTAATTACTGAATTAAACATTCGATTATCCCCTGGTATAGATATTTCAAGATGTAGGGAATTGTTTTTCACAGCATGCAATTTGTCAAGAATATTATAAGGGTTATTAAATAGGATGAATTAGAATTATCCAATAATAAGTATATAATTTTAAATTAAAATTTTGGGAACCTTCTTAATATGCAATATGAATAACGAGGCAGGCTGTAAAATCCTGGGTTGTATGTAATATAAACAGATTTACATTGAATGTAAAAAAATGTTGTTATACAAAACATATAAGTTACCGTTGCCCAAACCGCCGAATTGCAGTTCCCAGGCGCCGAACCCGACACCTGAGTTTCCTGTTTCCAGTTTACAGACTTTTGTGTAGTTTCAAGTCAGTAAATATTAATAAAGTTTAGGTGTAACAATTGATAGTTGGCATATAATAAACTCATAATAAAATCCCTTTTTAAAAATACTATTTCGAAACCTCGAAATATAACTTATTGTGTTTTACATAATATTTATTTAAACCCAAGAATTTATAGGTAATTTCAATAAAAACTAACCAATAAAGTATGTTGTCTTAACGACGACAGAAGAATCTCATTTTTGATAGTATTTCCTTTGCTGACGATGGACTATATTTGCGCGAGAAGTCCATTATACAGGGTGTTTTTCAACTTCGTGCAAAAACTTTAAGGCGGTTAGTATTGACCAAAGTGAGTAAAAAAGCTACAGAGAAAGATAATAATTGAACAAAATTTATCTATGCCAGTAGTAGATTATAATAATACAATAAAATTTTGTATGAAACATTTTTCTCAGTTTTTAATAAATAACGAAAAAGTTATTGGAAAATTAAATATTGTTCAAGGTCGCTAAATTTTATTTAGTACAATTAGTTGTGTTAAATCTTTCAAGTCACATTACTATGATAAATGTTTTCTAGTAGAATATGTCAGTTGTTAAATGATGAGAAAAATAATATTACCTGTCAACAGTATAATTTTATCAAATAAATGTTATTTAATTACCTTACTTGTGTTCCTATATAATAATTGGCGACGAGGACAAAGGTAAAATGTCCATGCAAACAGTTTTCACTATCGAAAATTTCGATAAAAATAAAATTAAGTGGTTAAGATGGATAGAAAGACTTGAAGGAGCTTTCACAATATTTAAAATTACTGAAGAAGCTGAAAATAAGCATATATTACTACATTACATAGGCGCAGAAGCTTATGATACATTAAGTGACAAGCTTGCGCTGGTGTAACCACAAAGTAAGAATTACGATGATATAAACAAAATATTAAAATAATTCTTCGAACCGACACTATTGGAAATTATGGAAAATTATAAATTTCATTTACGTACTCAAAAAGTAAATGAAACAGTAGAGGAAACAAGCCCGTCATTGCAATTTTGATGATTATCTAAACACAGCACTAAGAAATCAATTTGGATTTGGTATGAAGAACAAGACTATTCTTAATTGAATCCTTGAAAATGAAACAATGAAAGTAGAAGACGCACTAAGTATCTTCAAAGGCCATGGAAATGTCCATGAAAGGAGGATCGGAGATGCAAGGAAGAAACAATGAAAGCCATAACTTCAACTCCAGTATACAGGAGAACATACGAGTACAAGAAGAAAATGGTAATCATAACCAACATCAGAATCAGAATAAGCAAGTACAAAAAAAAAAATTAAATGTTTTTGCTGTGGCAGTGAATTACACTTAGCTAATAAAGGTGTTCATGTTAATTCTACATGTAATTATTGCCATAAGAAAGGGCACATGCAAAAAGTATGTTTTAAAGTTAAACGATCAAAAAATAGATCCAATAAATCGACGATTTTTTTAGAAAATGAATTAATTGATAATATGGATATATTATGTAATTTACAAAATAAGGCTAGCGCTAAAATTTTACTATTTGTAGAATGTAAGAATGTAAATTTAACATTTGAACATACATACATATACGATGTATAAAAAATACTTTACGACTTGAAAATTACATAATTCTGATATTTGTATAGTAAGTTACTGCAATTCAAAAATTAAAATTATAGGCTACATTATTGTTACAATAGAACGTAAAGGTACAATACAGGATTCCTGTGAATTGTTCGTAGCGGAAACAAACAGGCATTCATTAATGGATTGTGATTGAATACCAAAATTAAAGTTAAAGTGGAACGACCTATTTACAAATACAAATAATAACATAATGTCAATGAATTTCAAAGTTGATACTATGATTCAAGATTTGACAGCAAAATATAATAGGGTATTTGATAATCAATCTATGGGTAAAATAGTAGGTACACAGGCAGAATTAAAATTAAAATCAAATTATAGACCAGTTTTATTAAAGTTAGACATGTTCCGTTTGCAATGAAATAAAAAATTGTGGTGGAATTAGACAACCTTGAAAAAAATGGAAATTTTATTAAAATAAAGCGAAGTAGACGGACAACTCCTATTGTTGCTATTCCTAAATCTGGAGGTAAAATAAGACTATGTGGGGATTGCAAGGTTGCAATCTATTTAATGATTCACACCCACGGCTTTCTGTTGAAGAATTATTTTCTGATTTGGCAGGTGGTTTGAGATATTCAAAATTAGATCGCTCTCAAGCATATTTATAATTGGAGGTTAAAGATAATAGTCGTGAATTGTTAAGATTAAATACTCACGAAGGTCTTTACCAACTAACGAGATTAAAGTTTGATGTAGCTGAGACTCCAGCCATTTGGCAACGACAATAGATTCATTTTTGAAAGACGTGCCCGGATGATGATATAACGATTACAGGACGAAATACATTTGCAACGATTAAATAAAGTATTTCAAGTACTAAATGATCATAGTATGCGAGTAAATTTTTAAAAATGTAAATTTTTTGTAGATAGTATAGAATATTGCGGATATAAAATTGATAAGCATGGCATACATATAATAAAGAGTAAAATAGATGCAATTCAAAATAAATAAATTATTACGGATACTTCATAAAAAATTTTAGCAATAAAACGTACCTAATAAATAATATATTAAAAGAAAATGTACCATTTGTACTGGACAAAAATTGTAAAAACGCGTTCATAAAAAAAGAAATACAATCAGAAAATTTTCTTGTTCATTATGATCCAGATTTACAATTACAATTAGCAGTAGACTGGCACCTTATGGGGTAGGTGCTGCTTTAAGTCACATATTTCCTAATGGAGAAGCAAAACTAATTCAATATGCGTTACAAACATTATCTCCTACTCAACAACGTTAAAGTCAAATTGATAGAGAAGCGGATGCTATCATCTACGGGATAAAATGTTTTTACTAATATATATATATATATATATATATATATATATATATATATATATATATATACGGAAGAAAATTTGCAATATTTACAGATAATAAACCAATTTCATAAATTTTTGGAAGTAAGAAGGGTTTAACAGCACTGTCTGCTATGCGAATGCAACACTACACTGTATTTTTACAAGCTTTTGATTAACACATTGTTTATAGAAATACAAAATTCCATTATAATGCAGACGCGATGTCTCGTTTACCGTTATCAAATACTTCCCAATATGAAAAAGACGAAGTTGACTTAATATAAATAAATTTAATCGAGAACTTGCCTATCACTTTTAAAGAATTAAGAGACGCAACCATAAAAGATAATTAAATTAAAATTTTAATACAAGGTTTAATACACAGTCGGGAAGTAGAACCAAAATTTTGTTTTTGAGTTACACAACAAGAATTTGATTTACAAAATAATTGTTTAATACGTGATACAAGGGTGTATATTCCAAAAACATTACCTGAGAAATTATTAAATGAAATACATTCTACTCACTTCGGGATGACACGAATGAAACAATTGGCTCGAGATTTTCGTTGGTTGAAAGGCATCAATACGGATAGAAAATGTTGTTAAAAACTGCACTGAATGTCAGTCAGTACGCGCTGATCCAGTTGACTTTTTGGTACAAACATGGCTAACTCCAAATACACCTTTTCAAAGAGTTCACGACACCTTTTCAAAGAGTTCACGTCGATTTTGTGGGACCCTTTTTAGGTTATTATTTTTTTTGTTTTAATAAACACGTGCTCCAAGTGGCCTGAAGTTTACAAAATGAAAAACATAACTTCTGAAGCCACAATTAAAATTTGTCGACTTCCCAAACATTGGTATCAGACAACAGTGTTCAATTCAAAAGTTGAAATTTTCAAAATTTCTTAAATTCAAATAATATAAAACATAAAACCAGTGCGCCATATCATCCAGCAACAAATGGTCAGGTGGAAAGATTTGTGCAAACTATTAAACACTTTAAGATATAATAAAGAAAAAACGATTTAGATAAAACAATATGCGAAGTAATTTTAATGTATCGTCGTACGCCACCATCCATCAAAGGGACAATCGCCTACAATGCTTCTAATTAAAGTTGGGGAAAGAGTAGCAGCCTTAGATAATTTATCAAAAGATCGGCGATGGTAATTTGGCAAAATAATTTAGAAGTATGGCACCCTACATTATTTAGTAAAATTAGATGACGGTCGAGTGTGGAAACGTCATTTAAATCAGTTGAGAAGTGTAGGATCTTTAGCGGGTATACCAAAAGAAAATATATTCGTAATCATAATAGTGACTTTGATAATTCATTAACAATAAATTTACCTCAAATTAATAATGATAACGAATCAATAACTGTATCCAATGATGACACTCAAATACATTCAGAAGAAAAATCATCTATGGTACCTAGTAAAGTGGATGCAACGGAAAAAAATAGTTACTGCACCAGCACCAACACCTAGACGATCTGAAAGAATACGCAAACCTCCCCAGAGATTAACTTATTCGTAGTTAAAAAATATTTTCTTTTACATTAGTGGAGGAGAGTTGTTATATCTTTCAAATCACATTACCATGATAAATATTTTCTAGTAGAATTTGTCAGTTGTTAAATGATGAGAAAAATAAGATTACCTGTCAACAGTATAATTCTATCAAATAAATGTTATTGAATTACCTTACCTGTGTTCCTAAAAAAAACTAATTTTTTGAAAAACAAAAGCACGTTTAAGATTACCTCCCAAAGATAGACTAAAATTTAATCCAAGTAGTAACTCTTATAGTTTTCGAGATAGCAGAGGTAAACCACGTAAAAGCTTATTTTCCACTGCCTTATATCTCGGAAACTATTGAAGATCAGGCGCATTTCACTTAAACTTTTTTACTCATTTTGGTCATGCCCTTAAAATTTCTACCCGAAGTTGAAAATCTGTTTATAATAAATTCATGTTATTTTTCTGTTATGAGTTATTTTCTTTATGATTTTTTTTTTATATAATGTTAATATTTACAAATACTTGGCTTTGTAGTACGTATACGTACATATACATATGAGGAAGAGTATTAGACAATACATATTTTGATATTAAGTCGACAAAATGCAGTGGCGGGTCCAGCGGGGGGCACAGGGGGCAATTCCCCCCCCCCCCCCTGAGAATTTGTTTTAAATATGAATTTTGTTTTCTTTTGTCTTTTTTTTAAATTTAGTTATAGTTTCTTATATTGTTTCTGCTCTTATAGTAAAATTTTGTATTCATTTTAAAGGGTTGAATAATTACTTTGTTTTGAGTTGAACAACTTGGTTTTGTTTTATTGTCGATGACTATAGTTTCGCTATTTCAGTAGCATCTTCAAATCAACAGTGACTTTAAACTAATCTAGGTTTCTAGTTTCCATGCAAGAACTATACGAAATATTACAAATAAATTCATAGCTCAGTATATATAACCTGTCATATCTCCGAAACCGTTCATTTTTGGATAAATATTTTATAAAAAATTTTAACTTATTTTGATTATATCCTATAAATATGTACAATTGTTTTTAACATTCTGTATGGCGGGAAATTGCATATTTAAACATTTTCTAAGAATTATTAGGGGTGAATTGTGATGTGGAAGGGTTTAAAATTTATAAGGTTTCTAGGAATGTTATTAGTGGTGAATTGTAAAGGTTGATCTGGTCTGGTTGTTAAGTACCGAAGTTTGCCGAAAAATGAATGGATGAATGCGATTTATCGAGCAATTACGTTCGGCAAACATCGGTGCTCATTACTGCCAGAAGGCTGCCAGTGCATACTCAAGGCGAGGGCGCAAAACTTCTGATGCAATTATTGGTATCGCAGGTCAGAGTTTTATAGCGCGGTATTGGTAGTTGAGAACTGTATAAGCTCTGACTAAGGTTAGTATGATACTAGTGTTTACATTTTACACAATCTGTATAATAAGGGCGGGTAAGAGTACGCACTTTTTAGTTTTTTTTCACTTTTATATTTATTACAAATGTAGTACAAACATAATAGGAATATAATAAATTCTTTGAACTATATACTTTTAAAAATAAAATTATTGTTTGAGAAGGTACCATATTTTTATAAAAACAATAAATAACAACGTTCGGAAAATGCGTACTCTTGTAGTCTAACTAAATTATATTATTTACAGAACGTCTGCATCCATCATTTGCGAGCAAGTTTAATTTCTGTATTAAAAGATGTCTTTAACAGTAAGACTGAAAAATAAACTATCCAATTTTTTTTATGTTCCAATACTAGAGCATTTTTCACATTTTCATATGTTTGAACCTTCCTTGTGAAGTAGGTACAGTCCCAAGTTTTAGTCTCTTTCGCAATGTAGCCTTGTGAATTCCAAGGGATGATGCTATATGGCGTTTTGATTTGTCATTATCTAATCGAGTTCTGATTTTTCATAAATCTGAAATACATAAATCAATGTGATGAAGATATTTTCCCAGTAATACACTCTTTCCTTCTTATACTTGCTACTTTACCTGTAAGTGTTCTACGGCTGAGAAATCTTTCTCCACATCCAAATTAAGAAGAGTGAAGACTTGGTTGCGTACAAATATGACAGAAGATCGCCTAATTGGGCTATGTTTGTTAAGTAGCCATACGGATATACAAATGAAGACGGATAATGTTATACTAAAATATGTAGAACATGATTTGTCAGCCAGTGAAAAACTAGAGAAAAAAAATTAATAGAAACAAAGAATAAACTTATCAGAGAAGGAAAAAATGTAAAGATAATAAAAAATAAAATTGTTATTAACACAAAAGAAGAAAAAAATGGTGATAAACGACCACGTGGCAGCGCGTCATCAGAAGATAACACACCGAAGCAATGTAAGGTGCAGGAAAAGGACCAAATTTTGATCCATTTCGTCCCGCAGGCAAGTGTCCAATAATCAAGAGTCGATTGATATCAAACCGGCATATAGTAATACAATTGTGGATAAAAATTATACGGACATTACTAGGGATGTATTTAATATTTGTTTGTGGAACATTAGTGGAGCTAATACTATTTTTGTTTTAGATAATCATTCTATAGAAAAGCTTCTCGAGAACGACATAATCTGCCTAGTAGAAACATGATATCAAAACCCACCTCTGTACTTACCACCATATCTTGAAAATTACAAAATTGCAGCATATAGTAATGCTACAAAGGAAAAACAGAAAGAGCCAGCGGAGGTATTATGATTTTGGTTAAGAATAACTTATATTACAATGTCACTGTTGTGGATAAAACGAATTTTTGGGTGATTATTGAGGTAATTATTAACCATGAAAAATTTATTCTGGGTACTTTTTACATTAAACCTAATATATGTAATAATACTTGCTTAAGTTTAATTTCTGAGCTAATCGATACAATAATATTGAATTACAATGAGCATAAAATAATACTCTTGGGTGATTTTAATGTAAAAATTGGTAATTTAAATCAAATAGACGAACTAGTCTTTAACAATGTAAACGTTCATAAAAAAAGGGTATCATTAAATAGAAAATGGAAAAATCTGGATTATTTGTACTTAATGGGAGGTGCTGTGGGGATATTCCTGGAAATCATACATTTTTTAATAATATGGGCAAAAGTATAATTGACCTGGGCTGGGCTAATTTAGAAAGTATAGGGCATAGTATGATTTTATTACAATTGTTTAAAAATACAAATAATATATAAAGCATTATGATAAATACTGAATCATCAAAAAATAAGAGTCCTCATTTCGCGATAAAATTTAATTTTAATCCGTTTAATGCAGACTACTTTCAATATATTTTAGCAAAGAGTAATAATATATATTATAACTCTAGTAATATGGAGGATTTGAACAAAAATTTAATTACTACTATAAAAGAAGGTGCATGTATGTCAGGAATGTTACAAGTATCAAAATTACAAAATACGATGAATAACGGTATTGAAAATAAACCCTGGTTCAATGCGAAATGTAGAAGCTCTAAAATTCATGCTAGGAAAATATTGAGGTGCTATAAAAATAATCCTGTAGAACAAAATTTAGAATTATTTCTGAAAGCTAGAAAAGATTATAAAAATGTAATTAAAAAATCCAAAAAATCATATGAAACCGATTTAATAGACACTTTAGCTAATACTAAAAGTAACTACACATTTTGGCAGTCAATTCGTAAGTTAACATTTAAAAGATATAATAACAACGATATTTCACTAAATGATTGGGAAATTTTTTATAAGACTTTATATAGCAAAACTCTTAATTTATCAACCACTATTAACTACCTAGGCTGTGCTCACCCTTTCTTAGATAGCCCTATCACCATACAAGAACTCCAAGACAGCATAAGAAACTTTAAAAGCAAAAAGTCAACTGGTTGTGACGATATTAATTATGATTTTTATAAACATATACCGCCCAACTGGCTTCATTACATTTTAAATTTTTTTCAATGGCATTCTTTCGAATGGAAATATACCAAGTGATTGATCAAATATTCAAGTACGTTTATTATATAAAAAAGGTGATAAAAAGGATCCGGAAAATTACCGCGGAATTGCCCTAGTAAACAATATCAGTAAACTTTTCACTCAAATCCTATGCAATAGACTACAAGTATGGATAGAAGAGAACAATATCATTAAACTTTCTATCTAATTACTGTGATTTAAATGTTTTGACTTTAAACACTAGTAAAACAAAAATTCAGCCATTACTTTTGGTTACAACCTTTATTCCAGCACTTTAAAACGTGTATCTTGTGTTAAAGACTTGGGTGTAACATTCGACCCCAAACTGTCATTTACACAACACATCAATACAATCTATAACGAATCCATTCGTATGCTTGGTTTTATCATACGTAATACTCGACTTTTCAGCAATATTTCATCCATCTTTACCTTATATTATACTTTTGTACGATCTAAAATAGAATATTGTTCCCTCGTTTGGAATCCCTTTCATGAATGTCACCAAGATCGTTTAGAAAAAATTCAAAAGAAGTTCCTCAAATTTACTTACTTCAAATTGTTTAAAGTGTACCCCGATATTTCAATATCTTACATAAACTTGCTAGAATTGTTCAAATTATGTAGTATAACGGAAAGACGTGAAATATACTTTGTTTATTATCTAGCTAAACTCATTCATGGGGAAATCGATGACCCTCTATGTCTCAGCCTTCTTAATTTCCATACTCCTAGTATATCCACCCGTCATTCCTATACTTTCTATCTACCTACTCCTAAAACAAATGTCCTATAAGTGTCTCCTATTTATCGCATGTGTTTTTATTATAATATCAAATATTCGGCTTTTTACGTTTTTCAATCAAAGCCTAGACATCTACTCAAAATTATATTCCTGTCTGTTAACACTTTTCAAATTTTATGATATTGTAATTTGTGTATTTTATTGTTTCTCCTGCCCTCTTATTGGGATGAATCCTGTTGGGCAGTTTGTACTAAATAAATAAATAAATAAATAAATAAATCATTCTTATATAAAAACACTACTATTGAGTCAGTTAAAAAATTCTTCTACCTTGGAGTTAACTTTACTTCTTCAGGTAAATTTATTGAAAATGTAATTTCTGTAGAAAAGAAAGCAGTTCTTGCAACAACAAAACTAAATAACTTATTAAGTAAAGGAAAATCACAATGCTGGCACGAAAAATCTTTATTATTAAAAGCAATAATTAATGCAACCGTACTCTATGGATCAGAAATATGGGGATTAAGATACTGGGAGAAAATAGAAGTAAATCATTTAAATTTATTAAATTAATTCTTAGATGTCCGCGAACTACACCTAATCATTTTTTACGATTAGAAACAGGAACCCCTCACTCAGTAGTACATATCTTAAAACGCTCTCTTAATTGGTACTATAAAATTAATAACTTAGAGGAATCTAGATACCCCAAGATTATTCTTAAAAGACTGGTTCACGTAGATAATTTAGAAAATAATAAACCTGAACTCAACTGGTTTACTCAATTCAAAAACTTATTACATATTTGTGAAGCCACATCTTTGTGGAATATTGATAATGAGTCGTTAAACAAGTCTTTAATAAATAATGTATGTGATAATGCTCAGAAAGTATTCTTAAGTAAAGATATAGATCGATTAAATTACAATTATAATGAACAGTAAACAATAATTAAGAAAGATTTTAATGTAGAAAGTAACCTCGTTGAAAAGATTCCATTAGTAAAAACGCGAATAATAGCAAATTTAAGAATGGGTAATAAAAAATTAATTTCATTATACTTTAACAATATTAGATACTACTAGGAAACAGATAATATTTGCTCCATTTGCAACCTTGGTGAAAAAGAAAACCTGGAGCATTTTATTTTCAAATGCCCAATCTAAAAACCATATAGAGAACATTACCTACTTCAATATATAAAACCTGACTCTTCTGTTTCTGTTTCGCCTTTGTGCATTTTATTACAAAATTTAACATGTAAGAAAATTAATGATATTTTTTTATTTGTAACCAAAAGTGTCGCCCTGAGAAGCTTTTGTATAAATGAGTAGATAACATAGTAACTCAATTTAATTAATTCCTTCATATGTATCTGAATTTGGCTATTTTGTATTATACTTCATTCTATGTATATGTAATATGTGTAAAAATGTGTAAAAATTTGTACTAAGCATTTATTGTTCTTTTTGTATGAGGTTTAACCTTAAAACAAATAAATAAATAAATAATAAATATGCGAAATCAGGTCATCGTAGAATTGAATTTTTAATTTAAATTTTGTATTCCTATATAAAATCATAAGTATGAGTTTTTTATGTTATATATTTTGTAAGTGAAATTCTAAATATAATTTTGTTTAATTTTTTAAAAGTTTATTATAGTTTAATTTTATCTAAATATTCTAATTAAATTAAAAATGTAAAAAAACATTTCTACGTTTTATTTTCTTACATCCCTAATGCCCCCCCTGAGAAAATTGGCTGGATCCGCCCCTGACGAAATGTCACTTTCTTTATATTTTATTATTGTAATTTATAAAATTGTATATTTACTTAGAACTTCTACACGCCAGCAAAACGAAATGGGTTGCCCTGCTTTTTCTGCTTTTTCGTATTTGTCTCTCGAATCCACGAGTAAACATCTTTACCCAGAGTCCAGAGTATTACTTTTTTACCGGTACATCCGTTGAAAAACTTGAAATTACTTAGCCAATTCACTTAAATATTATTTATACATTAGATTTTCGTATGCGTTATTTAAATTTCTTACTCTTTGTAAACAACTCAAATAAATTGGATATGTACCTAGTGATAAAAATGTACCGTATTATCCCAGATCTACTTAACATCAATTTATTTAAAGAACCGATAAATATTGTTACTCGATATTTAGTAGGCGTATGTGAACATGCTTTTATTAACTTTCAGTAGATTTAATGCCTTAATTAATTATTGCTCTACATATTTTGATCGTTAAAGATAGCTGGTTATGCCCAATGCAATAAATTTAATCTTTTAAAACGTAAAAGCATCGTCAGGCATCAACGTGTGATCTACAGGGTGATTCTTGACCTATACGCATAAATGTGAGGAATGATAGTTTGTGATAGGTAATAACAGATAATGAAAATTTTTTTTAGTAAAAGTTGTTTATTTACGGAGATAATGAATAAAGTTTGAAATTATTTTAGTAGCAGCTAGGGTGCTGTGTATTAGTGTCATAGCAATTGTTTTCAATCGTGTCTTGTCATTATTTCGTAATCTTTCGTGTATTTGAGTTTTTATTATGGCGCATCATATTTCACCAACGCAGAATTTATGGATATGATATTAGCGTACGGAGAAGCAGAACAAAATTCAGTAGCTTGCAGCTCTCCTTTATGTACAAAGGTTTCCCCAAAGACATCATCCGTGCATGTGGTACATCATGGAGTCGTCGCGCGCAAATGTGCATCGAAAATTAAGGGAATAACTTCGAACAATTGCTATGATACTAATGCACAG
Source organism: Ophonus ardosiacus (assembly GCA_943142095.1). Classification (NCBI taxonomy): domain Eukaryota; kingdom Metazoa; phylum Arthropoda; class Insecta; order Coleoptera; family Carabidae; genus Ophonus; species Ophonus ardosiacus. The sequence goes on along the minus strand of OW964833.1, from coordinate 22,351,115 downwards.
CACCCTAGTTAATTATTTTTTTATTAGTTTATTGCTACTAAAATAATTTCAAACTTTATTCGTTATCTCCGTAAATAAACAACTTTTACAATTTTTTTTTTCATTATCTATCATTACATATCACAAACTATCATTCCTCACATTTATGCGTATAGGTCAAGAATCACCCTGTATAATGGGTAAACTGTCGTTGATGAGATAGGAACTTTGATATATTTTTGAAACGTTCAGTTGAGTTTTTCTGACAATATAGTATAGAATATAGATTATAATTTGAAAACTATGAAACGATACAATTATCATTTTATGTTCGTTTTGAAGCAAAGGATAGGAATACAAACGTAATTTTTATTTAATTATTTATTTCTTAGTTTTGAGTCATTTAAATTCAGTTTCTTTACATTTTTATTGAAACATGATAGTATGTATAAAGTATGCAACAGATAATGTCATTAAAGATCCATTAACGAAATGTCCAAAAATTTAAATTTTTAAGACACAGAAATGAAATGAAAACATAAAAAACTAGATATACTCGTAGTAATCAGGACAGGACAAAACCAACTGGGCTAGTATAAACACATAATGAGAATGGTTAAGAACAGTCTCGTTAGAAAAGTAGTAGAAGCTGGAAGTATGAACAAGAGGCGAAGGGGAAGGCCGAGAAAAAGATAGGAAGGAAGAATAGCAGAACTCGGAAATAAAAAGTAAAAAACTGGAAGAAATTAAAAAGATAGCAAAACAGAAAGAAGAGGAGTATGTGTACCATGCACATGGAGAAAAAAAATCGCTAAATTTGGCTCTATAATCCAGAAACTTCAATAAGTGGATTTGTTAGATTCTTGTGGGAAACTACAATTGAAAACTGCTACCTTTCAATTTTGAGTAGATATTCACAAAAATCAATGTAAAGTTTATTAAAAGATCGATTCTTTGAAAAAACTGATTTTGAAGTCATTTATATGCGAAATGATGAAGAGTCTTGGAAGCCTATCCGAAATATGGTTTCGAATCCAAATATAGTGCTGCTAAATATTATACTGTCATCTCGGTATACAGATGAAATGGGTGACCGCGATTATTTTCTTTATTTTTAAATATATGCTAAATAGCAAAGTTGTAGGAAACCAATGGGGGACATCTATTTATGAAAAAGTAAAAAATAAAGTAGTGGCTGACGAGTTAAAGAAATTTAAAGAAATTTTATTTATATAAATAAAATTTCTACCCTAATAATATTATTAGGGTATAGTCTTCAGTAATAAAGAAAATAATCGCGGTCATCCGTTTCTCTGTTACAGCTTGTTTAAGTCCACAGTTATCACCAGTATATAGAAACATACCACCAGAAATGAGTAAAATTTTGGCAAGAAATTGTGTTAGTATTTTCCCATGCTTTCCTTAATGTCCTGGCTTTGATCTCATTAAATACAGAAAAACGAAAAAACGGGCAAAAAAATAATTAATCGAAGAAATTTAGAATAAAATGAGTGGCGTTAGCCGGCGTTCGAACAATTATCGCAATTGTACGCCATCAGTTTTTTAGAATAAATTATGTTGAAGAACTAATATTGACACTCTAAAGTAGGACATTGACGAAATACTTAGTGCGACAAAAAGAAAACCATCTAGAATCACCCTAATAAATATGTAAAAAGAAGGTTCATTGCTGAAGATATTTATTATTGCAAATATATTTCTTATAATGTACGGAAATTAGGACTTTAGACAGTAAAACCAGCACGTAGGACACACGATAGGGAAAGTAGGAATGTTCTACCAAAAAAACCTTAGTTGCTAACCAAAATTTTCTAATTACATAATATCAAAACTTCCTCACCTTTCCATCGGCGGTATTGGCCAATCCAGCTACAATGATCACATGAGCAGGTCTCCTCAATAGTGGCACAGGTAACGGCAACTCTCCATGGGCAGCTCTGGCAGTCAAACTAAGTGCCGTCAGTTTTTTCCTAACTCCTAGATGGCACATTAGAACCATCACACTTGGGACCACATGTACCACCACCAAACGGCATAAAACATAGCAACCCCTCCACTCTGAGGAACTCCATGCTTCGATGCATCGCCCTCCGGAGCGGGGAGGGATGCGTCGTACCGCCAAAATGGGACAGGTTGCAAGAAATCCAAATACCCAGGCACCTAAAGCAGCAATGGTATAGCAATGGGTAAAGGGACGTTGGAATTTGACGACGGGACGAGGGTATTTGACAGTCAGGTAGCGATCTACGGAGACTAACATCAGGGAGAGGGTTGACGCAGCTACGGGAAGAGCCTGAAACAAAAAGAAAAACAAAGAAAATCAGAAAAAAAATAATTTTCAATATAATATTTTCAAAAATCAAAAATTAACAGTGACAATTTTTCTGATTGTTTATCGTAATCAAGTTATTGGACGTGTTCAATACTTCTCATCGCTGGCAGTGCTGAGCACTGAAGTTTGCCGAACGCATGAATGGACTAATGCTGCCATTGCTCAACTGGTATGCTGGGTCAAGTCAAATCTGACTCAGAGTTATTTTCATTCATTACTATTTATTTCTAATTCGCACAGCTGCGCGCTCCTCCCAGAATTCTGCTAACATTTAAAGTAGTTGCACATGTCATATGCGTAAGTGTTATAATTTATTACAATTAACATTTTCTTAAAATGTATATAAAACGGCCACTTACAGAGCACGAATTATATATATATATATATATATATATATATATATATATATATATATATATGTATGTATGTATGTATGTATGTATGTATGTATGTATGTATGTATGTATATATGATTATTCCGATGCTGAGGATGAATTGAGCATCCAGGGCAAAGAACGGAACAGTAATTCAAACGATGGTGTGACTTGCTAAATATTGAAAGAAATGAGACATAAAAAACGAAGGGGTTACGTGTGTCACGATGACATCAAACGTCACCTTAAATGCTTGACATGCAATAATGAGGTATGTATGGCCCACAACATCTCTACTTCAATCTCTATCAGCAATGTAGTGATTGAAAACAAGATAAAAGTAAACACTTTGAGACTTTTCTGGTAATAACATTTACTTGTATTTTTTTCATATAGTATGAACTGTGAACTGAATAATAAGAATTCGTACAGACTTCAGTCCATTGTAGAATATTTTTTTTTATTTTAATATTTTTCTATGCTGTGCTCATAAAAGTACATCGTTTTATATTTGTTGTAATTGTTTTGCTCTTAGTATAAAATAAAGGTTATTTTGTTATTAGTGTCAAATTAAAACCTTAATATAGAAGTAATCACCAACAAAACGTTATTAATGCCAAATGTTTTAAAATAAAATAATAAAAAATAATAATACAAAGAAAGATATTTTCCAAATAGGTTACCATTTTGGAATGGAAGCATTGGCGCTCTGCAGCATAGTTTCGTCTATACAGGGTGTCTCAGGACGAGCTTACGCTATCTATATTTTAAATACTATTTAATATAATTTAACGAAATTTGGTATCTAGGGGTTATCCAACATGCCTGTTTCAACTAAAATATTTTCAAAGCAGTAGCACTTCCGGTTTGACCGGAAATTGACCTCAACTTTCTTATTTTAAATGGAATACGCTATATTTTATTTTACCATTGAATGCAGCGGAAAATTTGACATATGAAGCAATTAAAACATTTTACTCATGATCAACTACTTCCGGCGTTATTCAACTTTTTTTGATTTTTTGTCTGAAATCCGGCACATTTTCAAAACTCTGTATATCGGGAACGAGATCGAATTTTTATAATCTGAAAAAAGCCTTTTATAAAGGAGACTTTAAGCTATATTATCCATAGAAGAATCCTTGATTATTTATAAAAATGTGACGGGTACGTTACACCAAAATTACAGTTGACAAACTTCAAAAAAGACATTTTTTTTAAATGGAACCCTCCCTTTTTTATTACATAAATGTGTACTTCGACAAAAAATAAGGGTACTTTATGTAACATGTGCTATGTTGAAAGTTGATAGAATTTCAGTAAATTAGAAAAACATGTAATCTGGGTATAATTATTTTATTCATACGGATAAGTAAGCCATGGAAAAACAATGTTTGTTTCAAACCCATCTACTTGATTTCTTAGATAATTTACCGTTGGATCAAAGGAATTTAATATGGTACCAGCATGATGGCGCTCCACCCTACAATAGCCATAGAATAAACAATTTTTTGGAAACAATTTTTGAAGATAGGTGGCTGGCAAATAATGGACCACATAGGTGGCCTCCTCGTTCACCCGATTTAACTCCACTTGATTTTTTTGTTTGGGGTTACATTAAAAACGTCGTCTATTAAAAACCTTTAACTACTAAAGAAGATTGCCAACATAGGGTACGAACAGCATTTAACAACATCTCTCTTCGGATGATAAAAAATGCTACAAAAGAAGTATTGAATAGAATAACAATGTGCTTACATATGAAGGGAGGACAGTTTGAATATGTATTAAATTAATCATAGTTTTGTATTTAGAATTTATTTGTTTTTTCCATGGCTTACTTATCCGTATTAATAAAATAATTATACCCAGATTACATGTTTTTCTAATTTACTGAAATTCTATCAACTTTCAACATAGCACATGTTACATAAAGTACCCTTATTTTTTGTCGAAGTACACATTTATGTAATAAAAAAGGGAGGGTTCCATTTAAAAAAAATGTCTTTTTTGAAGTTTGTCAACTGTAATTTTGGTGTAACGTACCCGTCACATTTTTATAAATAATCGAGGATTCTTCTATGGATAATATAGCTTAAAGTCTCCTTTATAAAAGGCTTTTTTCAGATTATAAAAATTCGATCTCGTTCCCGATATACAGAGTTTTGAAAATGTGCCGGATTTCAGACAAAAAATCAAAAAAAGTTGAATGACGCCGGAAGTAGTTGATCATTAGTAAAATGTTTTAATTGCTTCATATGTCAAATTTTCCGCTGCATTCAATGGTAAAATAAAATATAGCGTATTCCATTTAAAATAAGAAAGTTGAGGTCAATTTCCGGTCAAACCGGAAGTGCTACTGCTTTGAAAATATTTTAGTTGAAACAGGCATGTTGGATAACCCCTAGATACCAAATTTCGTTAAATTATATTAAATAGTATTTAAAATATAGATAGCGTAAGCTCGTCCTGAGACACCTGTATACACCATAGCTCTGAGAATAATAGCTACAACAGGATTCGCAACAGATTCGCTGTAAACTTTTTCTTTCAAATAGCCCTAGATAAGGAAATTCAACGGATTCAGATCCTGTGATTTAAAAGATCAGGGTATGGGTTTATCTTTACTAATTCCATATCAAGGCCGGTCCAGACTGCAGCGCCAAAGCAAAACGTTTGCGAATGTTCATGATCAACTTGCACGACCGGTGGATCTCAACCGGTGTTCCGCGTTACACTGGTGTTTCGTAAGCACTTCGAAAGTGTTCCGCGAATTTTTTTGGAAATTTCAGTGTAACTATGCGTTGCGAATTAAAATTTAATATGAATGAACCGAGCGAGAACAGCAACAGAAATATTTTTTTTTGTATCATATGAAAATGTGTTAAAATTTACACCAATGGAGCCCTATTAATAATAGAAAGCGGGATTTGTGGTTTTTGTTTAAAAAAGAATTGAGATTTATTTCAACCATTCCTTCTTGCAAAAACATTAACTGTATAATTGCGAAATATTTTGAACAGAGTTGTTAACACAGAAATCAGACGGTTCTCTCGAGGAAAATAATGTTTTCCCGCGTACTGGAGTAATTAAGAAAAGAATTGCTTCGTTTTTTCCAAAATAAAAACATTTATTCGCGCAAGATCTTAAAAACAATGTGGTGTGCTCAGTCGAACTATTTAACAGATATTTTAATTATTTAAACGTCAATCAATGCAAGTATGCTGGGTAAAAATGAAGATACTTTAACTACGACCATCACACTATAAGCATTCCATAAAAATATTATTCTTTGGAAAAAGCGAGTAGCAGAAAACAATGTTAAGAATATGATTTTTTCTTTTTTAATTAACAAGTGTTCCTCCTAAAGTTCTTACTCACAAAAGTATTCCTCTGTATTGAAAAGGTTGAGAATCACTGGTCTAGACTTTAGACAGTTGCAACGTATAAAAATTGCGTTCGAATTCATCAGGAAAGTTTCATTATCGTTCGTTGACAATACTAGCGCGTACTTAACACATATACCTATTAACTAATATAGTGCTAATGCTCGTATCTTTCCCATAAAAGTAGGTGAAGGAAACACTGGGAAATGAAAATATCATTTCTGCATAAGTCTATCTCTCACAAACACCCAACCGGCAATTATGCGCATGTTTGGAAATCTTGACTACTATTGGCTAACGCTGACAGCGTTGCTGGCTGGGCTGCGTTCCAAAATCCTACTCTTACGGCCGAATTCACCATTCCTTGATCGTGAGTTGACCCACAGATCAACGCTGATTCTGAATCAATCAAATTCACCATTAAAAACCAAGCTAATCTACTAATTAAAAACAATAATCAATTGATTCGTCCTATTCCATGAATCAAGCTTTGATCAGATCTTTGAATCCAAATTTTCACATTTATAACTATGTCAGAATTCTGGCTGTTGTACTAATTTGTAGCTTTGCCTCATGTTTCTTCTTTATCTTTATTTAAAACCTCAAACGTTTCATTTTTTTTAAATATATTTTTATTTTTTTCATTTTCACTATATTTAAGAACACCTTTATTAGAATCTGTGTAAATTTCTACCTATATCAAAATAAAAATATAATATTATTTTAGAAAAGTTATAAAATATATTTCACAAATCAATTAAAAACTTACATATTAATACTTTTTAATGGAAAGTACAATTACCACGAATAAAATTATATGACAGTTGCATTAACTGTCAAAAACCAAAACAAAACTGTGAATCTGTTGATCATGATTACTTTATACCACGATTTAAAATATACTGGTTGTGCCACTCTGCACAAAACGAGAGTCCAAAGCGATACGTGTTTCCTCGTTTTTTCCGCTAGAGGCGCAACGTGAGAACGACCCAACTGACGCCTGTCATTTGCATGTCATTTTGAAAATATTACATGTTATATCTTATAGAAAGGTAAATAAAACAGGTTTTGAAGTATATATTCGTATTAAATATAATGTAATATAAATATTTTGTTGAAAGATATTGCAATTAATGCAAAATGAAAAGAAAATTAAATAGAAAATGTTTCATTCCTGGATGTGAAACCGGTTACAAGAAATCCACTGAAAAAGAATCTCTGTTTGCTGCTCCACTCGAGATATCACTTTTTAAAAAATGGCAATGTGCAATTAGTAGAGATGATAATTAAGATTGAATGATTTTGTTCGTCGAAAACATTTTCGGGAAGAAGATATATTACCGAATGGAAATCTGGAAGCGTACGATTCTATTAATTTATTTAGTTTTTCCAATTTTAAATTCTAACAATTATTTTTTAAATTTATATTAAAAATAAATTCATTATGCATTTCATTTTTTATATTTTATGTAAAAATAGTTTGCTGTGGTAGGGTCGTTGTCACGTAGCGCATCTAGCGGATTATTCAAGGAAACACGTATCAAGCGGACCATCAGAAACAATGAAAAACATGAAAAGTGGCATAACCAGTATATTTTAAATTGTGGTTTATACAGAAATCAAGTTGGTGAATTAAAACAAACGTTGATTTACGAATCAGTTTGATTCCCTAATCAGTTGACCATTAATCAACGGAATAATGGTGAATTCGGCCGTTAGAGTACGAAATTATTCAAAGTCGTTTCAAAACTAATAACCTTACTCTCAGAGTTTGCTCAACCTGTTCCAAAACAGCCAGAGTCTACTCCAAAGTGATGTTCTACCTACTCTACTAACGAGGAGGGTATAGAAATTACTCCACAATATATTCAAACGTAGATGCTCATGATTCTCAACATATGAAAGTAATTTGCCTTCTTGAGGAAGAAAACATGCTTTTGGTTGAAAATAAACATAAGTAAATACGTTGGCGTGTATTACGAGCATATTTTTATAATAAAAGCGCTTTTATGGAACGTACTTTCACATTATATTGAGGAGAGTGCTCCACAAAAGCGCTTTTATTACGGGCTTGACATTAATGTTGTAATTATAAGTAGTTTTGTTAGTTTTATAAAATTATTTTTAATTTATTTTCAATTTTTTACTTCAACAAAACTCTCATTCGTTCCAAAACACAACACATCATACTCTACGCCAAAACTCGGTATTCTTGGTTTTGGAACGCTGCCCTGGTGATGCAGCGAGCACATGGTTTGACTTTGATGTTTGATTTCATTTCTGTTTGTAGTTGCACTTCAAAAGCATTTGCTTTGTGTTTCATACAGTAATTTATTGTCACCTAAATAAATTAATCCTGACCAGATTGTATTCCTATTATTTTTACAGTACAACAAAGTAAATTATTTAATTCAAATTTAGCACTAGAATATGTCAATGTTTTTTTATTATTACTAATATTTATATTCAAGAATTTACATACAAAATAAATAGTAGGTACATTGTTTAATTTCTCAAATTTAAATTTAAAATTTCTCGCGCTAGTCGTTAATAAACAGAACTCTGTGATTCGCAAAAAGTGATCATGATTTCCTCGTTAGCCAATAGTAGTCAAGGTTTCCAAGCATGCGCATAATTCGCGGTTGGGTGTTTGTGTGAGATAGACTTATGTAGAAATGATATTTCCATTTCACAGTGTTTCCTTCAAGAAAAGCAAAGGATCCGCAATATATTAGTTAATAGGTATATGACTTAACATCAAAATACATCCAAATGAAACATGCGCAAACGAACAGGTTTCCTTTTGGTGTACCCCTAGTAAGCCGAACCACGCCAAACACATTGAGCGCGAAGAGGCACCTTTACGCGCAATATTCCGTCCGAACTAGTTACATTTGCAACACTCGCAAAAGTTTTACGCATCCTTTCTTATTTCTTGTATTCCATTTTTTATTTAAAAATTGAAAATACAAGGCCGAATTGTCAGTTAGGAAGAATGTGTGGATCAATTACATTATTTCTTAATTTATTTATTTATTTATTATAAGTTTTATCAGTTTTATCAAAAACTTGATTGTTAGTGAAGGATACTCAGAAAATTTTGCATTCTGAATTTTTGATTTTTTTGGACCCCTGAAACAAATTCCAAAAGCACGGGCGTCATTTTTGACATTATATAATAAGAAAAATAAAAACAAGGTATATTACTACATTCTGTCTTACCCATATTTAGTTTGGGTTTTGGCAAATTGTCGGTTGCTCTGTTGGTGTAGAACGTTAGTTCGATAAATTAGACAAGCAAATTAACAGATTTCACAACGAAAGGTGTACTAGTGTGTATTTTATGTGGTAACACCTGTGCATGACAAATGAAATATAACCCTATAAACACATAAATTGAAGTGGAACATTGAGAAATGTGTTTAATTAATTACTTTTAATGTTAAAAGAATTTGTCAGATACTTCATAAATGCGGATGTGCCATGAGAAAGAAGTATGCGTCCTATTGAAGCGTTGTAGAGGTATACGTGATATGGCGGCGAGCCACTATCGGAAATATAGCGGATTACTTGTCTGAGAGAATCCTACAGTTTATAAACTTGTTAAAATATATCGTCTTAAAATCGATACCTTTCACGAAATATTTAGTACGTATTACAAATTTTACTCAAAAAAGTAAAGCTTGAAAATATTTTCAGGCTATAAATATTATACCTAACTCCTTTTTAGAAAATTATTGTTTCAGAAAAACGTTATCATCATTAGAAAAACTATTTAAAATAATGCTGTCAAAACTATTCGATGAAACAATTAATCTATTAACCGGTTAATTGGGACTGCGAACAACAAGTAATGGAAAATTGGTTAAACAGTTAATCGGTGAACCGGTTTGATATACCCGGTTATTTTGGATAATCGGTTAGCCGGTTATTGCGTATAAGCGGATAGTTGCCTGTTATGTTAGTCGTGTAATCAGCAAGTACATAATCTAGGTACTGGTTTTTGTAATAAAAATAGTAATAATAATACTAATAATAATAATAATAATAATAATAATAATAATAATAACACAAAATTTTCTCCTCAGCTAGAGTAAGTTTTGTTAGTCTTATTAATTTATGTGGAATGCCAAAGTCATACAACATATTCCATAATTTGTCTCTTAATATACTGTCGTAAATAGGTGGTGGGTATCAATATCGTACTCCGTGCATTTTTCTAAAATTTGCCGTATGCAGAAAAGTTGATCTGTTGTTGAGCGGTCTTTCCGGAATCCACATTGATAATCACCTATTACATCTTCTGCATATGGTAACATCCGACGGAATAAAAGATTAGCCAGTATCTTATAGCCAATGTTGAGGAGAGTTATTCCTCTATAATTGTTACATTGTAGTTTGTCACCTTTTTATGGATTGGGCATATTATTCCAATATACCATTCGTCAGGCAATTTTTCTTCCTGCCATATCATCAATATAAGGTTATGTATGACTTTGCATATCTGATTTCCTCCATATTTAAATAGTTCTCCATTCATCCGATCCCGCAGATTTGTTATTCTTCAAAATGCTGATAATTTCTTTTACTTCTTCTAAACTAAGTGGCTGGTCTTCGATTTCTGCCGTTAAGTATGTGAAATTTTCCTCTTCTCGTGGTAATTCTGTTTCCTTATTTTCCTTTAAAATATTCGGCCCACCTTTTGATACACTGATTCTCTTCGGATAGTAATTGCCCTTCTTTGTTTTTGTACATTAAATTTTGCTGCTTGAATTTGCCTTTTATCTCATGTATTTTCCTATACAGCTTACGTATTTCTTTTCTATCAAAAAGTCTTTTCTTTTGTCTGAAAAGTAGGGCTAGGACTTCGAACTGGGTATTTAGTTATATGGGAAAGAACCACCCACCCAGACCAAATGGAATACGGGTCGGAACCAGTAGTTACGTTTTGTTTTTAGTTGTAGTCTTATTGTTGTTTCGGCAGTTGACATTATACTAATAGAAATCTCGTTCCATCTCATTAGCGTAGCGTGAGGGTGCAAAGGGGGCACTTGCCCCGGGCGGCACTTCCCTATCGTTGAATTAATATTAAGAAGACTTCTATCGGGGAAATAATTATAGTCAGTTGAGTTTGAAACTCAATAACATTCTTAAAAAAATTTAAAAATATGGAACGCACTTTCATATATAGACTATATATTTCTATGGTACTATACTAATTTTCGTATTTTTAAATTAATTAATATAAAAATAATGACAATATATATGAAAAATAACCCCCATTTTTGATTTGTTCATATGTTGTTTATAATAATTACAAAAGTAAAAGTGTTAGCTCTCAGCTTCTATTAATAATTAAGAATTGAAATTTGGAACGATGATTGAAAATTCAGTTTTTACATAAAACATTAATAAATTTTTATTTAAAAATGTTTAGCTTAATTTTATTATTCTTTTAATGTTAATGCGCATGAACGCATGGTGTGCTTTAACAATAAAAATTATTAAAATTAATCTAATCAATTTAAAATAAAAAATTATTAATATTTTATATTAAAATTTCATTTTGAATTAATATACAAAATTTCAATTGTAAGTTATTAATAGAAGCTGCGATCTAACACTTTTAGTTTTTTAATTATAAACAAAATGTAAACAAATCAAAAAAATAACGTTTAAATTATTCACAAAGCTCATGGTTACAAGTTGAGTATTTTTTCAAACGCGCTAAACATGGGGATCATTTTTCATACGTATACTTTTACATCCCTTGAAAATATTTTAATTATAAGGCATTTGACATATTTGCCCGTTCCATTTAAAATGAAACATAGGGAACGAATTTGACATAATGATAAGACGTCAATAGACGTTAATTTTGTTTAAATAATTATACCTGCATTCTAAATTAAAATTAGTTGTAGAAAAAATATAGTGTGCACCTTGAGCTCGAGTGGTTTAGTATTATTAGTATTATTAGTATTATTGTCGGGAGGTGGTTCATTCTTGCCCCTGTACTGCGACCTTTCTGGTTTATTGTACCCTCCGCGTTTTCCTTCTATTCTAGGAGCCCTGTATGTTTTGTGAACTCCAAGATTTTCTTTAGACTGATGTGCAATTTCGTTGCTCCTAAAAGACTATGTCTGCTTGCTATAAATGCTTCGCAGTGACATATTAAGTGTTCAGGAGTTTCATCCTCTTCTCCACATCCTCTGCATGTTGGTTCTTGTTTGAGCCCCAACCTATGCAAATGTTTATTTAATTGACAGTGTCCTGTTACCAGTCCTGTTATTAGTCTAACATCTTGCTTGCTCATTACAAGTAAGTTGTCTGTTCTTTTCTTGGATGGCTCATTCAGGAAGAGCTTGGAATGTCTTTGGCCTGATATGGCTGTCCAATACCGTCTGTGCCATTGCCAAAGCAAAGTATTAAGTTCTTGCTTAACTGTTTGCGCAGTTATTCCGCAGGCAGGTTCTGGTCCTATAAAAGGTATATTTGTCCCATCTTTAGCAAGATGGTCGGCTGCCCGGTTTCCTTCAATTTCTGAATGTCCGGGTACCCATATCAATCTTAATTTATTCCTCGCTCCTAAGGCATTCAATCTGTAGATGCAGTCCAGAATTAGTCCTGAGCCTGCCTCACACGAGTTTAGTGCCTTAAGTGCGGCTTGGCTGTCTGTTACTATGGAGATTCTTCTATTGTGGTAGTTTTTCTCCAATAGTAATTGCACGCTGGTTAAAATTGCGTGTACTTCTGCTTGGAATACTGTTGCATTTGTCCCAAGTCTAACCGACTGGTTGTGTCTTAGTCCCTTTGTCCCATGTATTCCAGCTTCGGTTCCATTGGTTGTTTTGGAGCCGTCTGTATAGATGACTATGTCATCTTTTTCCACTGGCCTTTGAGAGTGTTCCCATGCATCCCTTTCAGGAATTATTATCCTGTAAGTTTTGTCAATGGTGTACATTTTATTGATTCTATCAGGCACCATTTGTAAAATGGAGTGCTTCTTCATCTCTGTGTAAATTTCAGAGTGTCCATTTCCGCATTTATCCTCTTTTGAGAAAACTTTTATCCTATATGCTCCGCTCATTGTCCTTGATTTTACCACTAAGTATAGTGGGGGCAAGCTGAACAGAGTTTCCATTGCCGATGTTGGTGTGGTTGACATAGCTCCTGTAATCCTTAAGCAGGCTAGCCTTTGTACCTTGCTGAGTGCATCTTGACAGTGCTTTGTCTTTGTTCTTTGCCACCAGGCCAGGTTGGCGTATTCTATGACGGGCTTGATCATTATTGAATAAATCCAGTACGTCATTGCTGGTGATAGTCCCCAGGTTTTTCTAAACATTCGCCGACGGGCCCACAAGAATCTAATGGCTTTGTTTGTTGTTTTTTCCACATGAGATTTGAATGTCAGTCTTTTATCTAGTGTTACTCCTAGATAATTGACTTCTTCTCCTATCATGATTTCTTTTCTGTACAGATATAACTGTTTTAGTCCTCGAGTGGTTTTCTGACTCGGCTAAATTTCTTACAATATTTAAATATAATATTTCTGTCAAATTCATTCCCCATGTGTCATTTTAAATGAGACAGACAAATACATTGCCGTCAATCAAATGTCAAATCATAACTTATAGGAAAATTCAACGGTTATCTGTGATATTGACAAGATGTCATTAGAGGTTAATTTTGTTTAAATAATTGTACCCGTTTCCTAAAAATTAAATTTAGATGTATAAAAAATACTGTGTGCACCTTGTGCCCAAAATATGTTTAGTGCTCTCGAGTGGTTTTCGGACTCCGCTAAATTTCTTACAAAATTTAAATATAATACTTCTGTCAGATTTGTTCCCTATGTTTAATTTTAAATGTTTCACGTTAAAAAATACTCACGGTATATATATATATATATATATATATATATATATATATATATATATACAGGGTGTCTCAGGACGAGCTTACGCTATCTATATTTTAAATACTATTTAATATAATTTAACGAAATTTGGTATCTAGGGGTTATCCAACATGCCCGTTCTAACTAAAATATTTTCAAAGCAGTAGCACTTCCGGTTTGACCGGAAATTGACCTCAACTTTCTTATTTTAAATGGAATACGCTATATTTTATTTTACCATTGAATGCAGCGGAAAATTTTACATATGATGCAATAAAAACATTTTACTCATGATCAACTACTTCCGGCGTTATTCAACTTTTTTTGATTTTTTGTCTGAAATCCGGCACATTTTCAAAACTCTGTATATCGGGAACGAGATCGAATTTTTCTAATCTGAAAAAAGACTTTTATAAAGGAGACTTTAAGCTACATTATCCATGGAAGAATCCTGGATTATTTATAAAAATGCGACGGGTACGTTACACCAAAATTACAGTTGATAAACTTCAAAAAAGACAATTTTTTTAAATGGAACCCCATCTTTTTTATTACATAAATGTGTACTACGACAAAAAATAAGGGTACTTTATGTAACATGTTCTATGTTGAAAGTTGATAGAATTTCAGTAAATTAGAAAAACATGTAATCTGGATATAATTATTTTATTAATAGACGATAGACTACGTTTTTAATGTAACCCCAAACAAAAAAATCAAGTGGAGTTAAATCGGGTGAACGAGGAGGCCACCTATGTGGTCCATTATTTGCCAGCCACCTATCTTCAAAAATTGTTTCCAAAAAAGTATTTATTCTATGGCTATTGTGGGGTGGAGCGCCATATTAAATTCCTTTGATCCAACGGTAAATTATCTAAGAAATCAAGTAAATGAGTTTGTAAAAACAAACGTTGTTTCTCCATGGCTTACTTATCCGTATTAATAAAATAATTATATCCAAATTACATGTTTTTCTAATTTACTGAAATTCTATCAACTTTCAACATAGAACATGTTACATAAAGTACCCTTATTTTTTGTCGTAGTACACATTTATGTAATAAAAAAGATGGGGTTCCATTTAAAAAAATTGTCTTTTTTGAAGTTTATCAACTGTAATTTTGGTGTAACGTACCCGTCGCATTTTTATAAATAATCCAGGATTCTTCCATGGATAATGTAGCTTAAAGTCTCCTTTATAAAAGTCTTTTTTCAGATTAGAAAAATTCGATCTCGTTCCCGATATACAGAGTTTTGAAAATGTGCCGGATTTCAGACAAAAAATCAAAAAAAGTTGAATAACGCCGGAAGTAGTTGATCATGAGTAAAATGTTTTATTGCTTCATATGTAAAATTTTCCGCTGCATTCAATGGTAAAATAAAATATAGCATATTCCATTTAAAATAAGAAAGTTGAGGTCAATTTCCGGTCAAACCGGAAGTGCTATTGCTTTGAAAATATTTTAGTTAGAACGGGCATGTTGGATAACCCCTAGATACCAAATTTCGTTAAATTATATTAAATAGTATTTAAATTATAGATAGCGTAAGCTCGTCCTGAGACACCCTGTATATATATATATATATATATATATATATATATATATATGTATACATGGTACGTGGTCACTTCATATACGGGAATTTGCTCAACGCTGTCACTTCATATATAACGTTGTGACTTCCGAAAATGGAAGTGACAACGTTTCCCTATGTAATTTTATTTTTTCTAACACTACAAGGCAAAACAAGTCTAAATACGAAAATTTTGTTGGAATTCAAATAGTACCCCCCCATACCCTCCAAATTGTCACTTTAGTTCAAGCGTTTACCGCCGGCGCTGTACTCGCTATTAGTGATAGGTATGCACAATGCGATGTTACTTCCGTAGTGTATATAGCATTGGAAGGTACTTAGTCACTTCCAAAATTTGGCAACAGTGTATTGCAGTATGTTATTGTAGTTTGTGGAAACTCTTTATTAATATAATAATTTTTTATTAACAATATACAATTAAAAAGTATCACAAATTAATAAGTGAAAAATTCACAATAAAATGTAAAAATAATTACCGCTGTTTTCTATAGCACATACGGAGTATTTCTGTAAACTAATGATTATTTTTAGCACCTATTTAAAAATTTTAGCCAATAAGTATTAATAACAAATAACAATTAAATATCTTCTTATATATTAAAATCTATTTGTGATAATTTTTAACAAGTTTCTAAATTCGAATCAGCACTACAGGAACTTAAAGACATAATGAATGAAGCGCTAAAAGGAATAACACCAGCAGAATGGCAAATAGGTATCATAACACCAATATTTAAAAAAGGAGATAGCAGAGAGTGCCGGAACTATAGAGGAATTACCCTAATAAGCACAGTGGCCAAAATATATGCAAGAATTCTGGAGAGTAGACTAAGAATAGAGCTGGAAGAATCTTTAGAGGAAACTCAATTTGGTTTTAGACCAAATAGAGGAGTAAATGATGCGATATTCATACTAAGACAAATAGGGGAAAAGGCAATAAAAGAAGGGAGAAACGTACATGTGTGCTTCATTGATCTAGAGAAAGCGTTTGATAGAATCAATAGAGAAGACATATGGAAAACGCTAAGAAAAAGGGGAATATCAAGTACGTTAATAACAGGAATTCAGAGCCTATATTCAAACACTAAGAGCTATGTAAGAGTGAAACAAGAGACCTCCAATACATTTGAAACTACAGCCGGAGTAAGGCAAGGATGCATTTTGAGCCCGCTTCTGTTTACGCTAATTCTTGACGAAGGAATAAAAGAGACAAAGAAAGAAGTAAAGAAATACTACATAGGAAATTGGAAATTGAGAAGAGTGGAAATAGCAGAATTATGCTATGCAGATGACATGGTCATCATAGCAGAAGACGAAAAAACCTTAATAAGGAATATAGAAATATATGATAAAGCGCTACAAAAATTAAACATGAAGATCAATAAAGAAAAAACGAAAACCATGATACTAGGAAGAAATGAACAACACCACACGATACAACTAAAAAATGAAAATCTACAGCAAGTCCAAAAATTTAAATACCTGGGAGCAATGATCTCAGAAGATGGAAGATTTGATGAAGAAATAAAAGAAAGAAGAACAACAGGAGGCAAAATATTCAATAGCATCAAACACAGCTTCTTAGGAAAGAAAGAAATACCGAAAGAGACCAGGGTACAAATATTTAAGAAAGTAGTGACACCTATACTCATACACGGAGCTGAAACATGGACATTAACGCAAAGACAAAAAGAAAAAATTACGGCTACCGAAATGAGATTCTTGAGAAAAATAGAGGGGAAAACAAGACTGGACAGAATTGAAAACACAACCTACAGACAAAACTTAAAAGTAAAAGCAATAGAAGATAAGATAGCAGAAGGACAGATGAGATGGTATGGGCATGTAGAAAGGATGAGAGAGGAGAGAATAGTTAAAAAAGTGTTTGAAGCAAAAATTGGAAGAAAGAAACCACGAGGACGACCAAGAAGAACGTGGCTGGAAGAAGTAAAGGAGGCAGCGCAAAGAAGAGGTCTAACTTGGGAAGAAACGAAGACAGCAACACAAGATAGAGCAGAGTGGAAAGAAATATGGAGAAGACCAACAAATCAGAACTCAACCCCCTCCCCCGCAGGCCGGGGGAACGCCTTACACCCGTGAGGGTAGAAAGGTGCAGGATTAAGTAAGTAAGTTCTAAATTTCAATCGTGGTAATTCGGTTAAGATGATTTAATAATTTTTAGCAAGTTTTTAACATTCTGCAACCAATAAGCAATAAAATGTCAGATGACAATTTATTTTTTTGTCATGTGTCAGTATTCGCGATTGGTGAAATTTTTTGACAAAGTTGCTTAATTTTACAACTAATGCCTGGTTTCAAAAGGGTATGTTATAAAATTACTACCTTGTTATAATTTTCAATAAATAGAAATAAATTCCACACGTGACATTTTACTGTTTACTACTTAATTTGGTTGGATGAAAATGTATTAATTTTTGAACAAACGGAAATGAAACCGGACATAAATTGCAAAAGTGCGGACATTAACTTATTTACAGTCTTGGAGGTTATTACATTTTTAAATAAATCCCAATAACAGCATGTTACCTACAAATTATTTTTCTGTAAATGAAATTTGTAATTTTCATATGATAAGTAAAAACAAGAACGTGAAATATGTATATAGTTAAATATTAATTCTTAGCGAGGGTGTGCTTCATTTTCCTACCTTCTTCATAATATATAAGAAGTAAAATTCTGGTTTTTTACCTCTCGCTAAGAGGTATTGGAATCATGCCAAAAATCGCATATCCAGATTTTAGTGGACAAGCACGTTTTAAGGTCCCTATAATCCGATTACAACATTTTTACGATGATGTCCATGTGTGTATGTAATGTATGTGTGTGTGTGTGTCTGTGTGTGTGTATGTTGGATCCACGGTTTCTCAAATACTATAAATCGTAAAGAATATTTAACTGCAGTTTCCTCAATCTGACATTCCTGGGAAGAGCTGATAGTTTCTTTAAAAAAATCTTGTAAATATTATTTTTTGAAAATAGGTATATTACATATATTGAAGAACATAAAATTCTATATCTGATACATTTAAAATTTTTATTATAACTTGAATAGATTTAGAGATAAAGGCAATGCAATATATAGAGTAATTTAATGTAGTACATCGCTGAGGCTAAGGCACTAAGGAAACCATTTGACAAATTCAAATGTTTATAACAAAGTAATGTTTATAACATAGTTTGTAAATGGCAGATGATAAAGTCAAAAATCAACAGTATTAGTGACATTCTGAAAGCTTTTTCTGGGAAGTACATTTAATCTTTCTTATTGTTTTATTAATTAAATATTTAAAATTGTAAGTAAAATGCATATATCCATCAGATATACCGCCAATC
The DNA here is from genome assembly GCA_943142095.1 of Ophonus ardosiacus. Lineage (NCBI taxonomy): Eukaryota > Metazoa > Arthropoda > Insecta > Coleoptera > Carabidae > Ophonus > Ophonus ardosiacus. The sequence continues at coordinate 22,332,173 of OW964833.1, read as the reverse complement.
TAGTTAATGAATTGGAAGAATCTGACATTTAAGAACTTCCTCAGACAATGAAAAATAGATATAATTAGAATTGTATGTGTACAGAAGACATGTTAAATACAATAAAAACAATATTTGGGTAAACTTCTGTAATTTTTTTTGTTATAAAAGGACGGTGCAATACAATACTTATACAGGGTGTAAATTTTAAAACGGGCCATTGGGCTATAACATAGAAAAACAGTTTTTTAGACACAAAAATTTCTATATTAATTTATTGAAAAAATAATTGGTGTCTATTATAAAGAAAAAAATTACAATATTTTTAATACCAAACACCTTACATTTCTGTTTCACACAAAGCCAGAAAATAAATTTAAAAATCTGTTGTGGCCAGCACAAGACCTCTCGCCATTTCCATAGGCTATATAAGTATTGTATGGCACTTTGCTATCGAAATGTCGTTTTATAACAAAATATTACAGAACTTTGCCCAAATATTGTTTTTTATTGTATTTAAATATTCTTCTGCACACATATAAACCTAATTATACCTATTTTTCATTGTATGGGGAAAATCCTAAATGTCAGAGATTCTTCCAATTCATTAACCAGATTGGCGGTATTTCTGATGGATATATACATTTTACCTATAATTTCAAATATTTAATTAATAAAACAATAAGAAAGACTAAATGTACTTCCCAGAAAAAGCTATCAGAATGTCACTCAAACTATTGATTTTTGACACTGGCATTGATATCTGTCTTTTACAAACTATGTTATACACATTTGAATTTGTCAACTGGTTTCCTTAGTGTAGTTTCGCCTACTCGACTTTATATCCCGATAGTCTATATATTATAGCGTCTTTATCTCTAAATTTATAGAAGATATAATAAAAAATTTAAATGTATCAGATGTAGAATTTTGTTCTTCAAAATTAGTAATATCAAAAATTTTTGACGTTTCAATATTCTCTGTAAATACTTTACAGTCAAGATTTTGGCGCTGTAAGATTTATAGAAATTTCTATAAGACTATAGCCCTTATAGTACTGTAACCTAGTTACAGATTAGGTATTTTCTTACATACTATAACGTCTATAGAGCTTGTAGAACGTTACAGAATAGCACCATTAATTATTATATGTGAATTCGAAAATTGTATAACATGTGCATTGCTGGAAATAAGATAAATTTGAATTTTTTTTTATTACATGAAACGTCTTTCGTCTTTGATATTTTATTTTTTGATATGTTCTGTATTGCACAAATTCTGCATCATCTTTGCACTAGGTTTTTTTTTTGTAAAGTAATTAATTTAATTAGTGACTAGTAAACATAACACCTTAAATTTATAAATATAAAAGTTGGAATAACTGTGTCATTTGTTGTTAATATGTACAATAAATACAATTTTACGGTTAATTTACTTCCTCGCCATAAAGTAAAGTTTTATGTAATATATGTAATAGCCGAAAATAGGGTATATCCCCATTTAATAAGCCCTTATGTCGTACATTATCCCAGATTACTTATAGTTGAAGTTGAGTGGTTTGGAGCGAATCTGCTGACTTGCAAACAATCTAGTATTTTTTTAGATATTTTTTAAATAATATAATAAACCAAATAGGGCACTTAAGTAGCACACAAATCGTAATTTTTTGTAGAAAATTCAGAATTGGGCATGCATGCTTTGGAGCGGTTCCGCAGACTTACAGCCAAGACAACAAAATTATGATTTTTTAAACAAAGATAATAGTTCAAAATTCGATATTGTGGCACTTCATTCACACAGAGTGAGACCTTTATTTATAATATACTTTATTTGGTGTTTTGCTTATATGTGCTTGCTAGTTTAGCCGACATAATATTTGGCAACGTTGCGGAAGTCAGCCCTACGCTTCAATATCTGGTATACAATTACAGTGATGGAAGTAACTTCGTATTTTAAGTATGTACAATTGTATACTAATTTTTAATGTAATATTTTCTTACCCCTCTTTTGAAAACCTTAATTTACAAGTTCCCCTAAGCCCATATATATAATTTTTAATAATATATATCCATTAATTAATATGGAAGTCAGGACGCCCTATCAACGTCACGGAAGTGACTCCTTAACAGGTATCAATATATATATATATATATATATATATATATATATATATATATATATATATATACATATATATTTACATCCCACTACCATTGTGACGTCCCCTGTGTAATTTCCTACATTCAAAGTGACGTCCTTGTACATAAGATGTCCGTATACTTTGTAATTTTTTTTTCTGGTATTTGCGCTCGAAATACACACAAGATTTTTTTCTACAGTCACCACAATGGGGTCCTCCGCCGTAACAAAAAATAATAAAATGTACACTTTGTACTTACAGTACTGCTCAATGAATAACGATAGGCTAATATAAAAGATACGGTTTAAACTCAAAATGCTTTTAAATTATTATATCACAACATTAGCCTTCTATTCCATAAAATAAACCAAAATTAGAGCGCGGAAGCAAGGATTTGTGATGATTTGATAAGTTATTGTAGCAAAATATGTGGTTAGTAATCACGCCTGTCACACTGAAAAAATTAACAAGTATTTCAAGGAATTTGTGATTATATAGATACGTATGTTACCTGATGTATTGAGTGACTTCGTGCAATTATTTAATTAACGAAATAACTAATAACTGTATTGTAATCAAAATAAATACAGTAAATTCGAGATCATATGTCACAGTACGACTCGCAACTATCATCGCCGCTCTACATACATCTACCGCCATCTGTGTACAATCATTCCTATTAAGCACTCCGGCATTTTGTTTAGTTATGTAATATACCGACAAAGCATGTGTCAGATTGACTTGTGTGCGTGGTAAATTTGTAACTACAGTGCCATTAGTTCCTAACTAAACGTTTCTATTAAGAATGTAGACAAGAGACATTTCTCAACATTGTATAGTTAGAAATTTGGACGACAAGCGTTTTTTCTTCTTTGTTGCACATGAGCGGCAAAGTGACATTTTGCGTTGACAAAAGAGAGCGCAAATGGCTACTTCCTATAGTGACTGTAGAAAAAATTTGTTTTGGACGTCAGAATGATAGCGGAATAGACAATGTACATTTTCATAGTTCAAAAAAATTTCACTTGCGGCGCTAGTGTCGTCCGGCGTATATACCATATATATATATATATATATATATATATATATATATCGTAGTAATCTCGTATCCGTCGTATATATTTCTATAATTTGGATAACTAGGTAGGAAAATGAAGTTCATATAAGTTTTACACGCCGCATTCATATTAAAAATTTGCACGCGTTTCTTTACATAAAAATTATGCTGAATAATAATTCCCAAGTACATTTTCGATTTTCTACACGAATTTAAATTCCTGGAGCCGCAACTTTTAACTTGATTAATTGCTGTAAAATATTCCCAGTGGTAAGACATCAATCTACTCAGTGATATCTTTACACAGGAAATTATAATAAAAATTTACTCTCTATAAAAAAATCCTCTAGAAAAACATTAATCCTTTAAATGTCATAATATTGACTTATGTATTTCCATCTTCTTAAAATATTGCAGAATTTAAAAAAAAATAATGTCATATTTCATAACGTTTTATCAACAGAAATATGTCTTTTTTATGTTTTTAAAAATTTATAGAGCAGATAGCTGTGCTTTAAAATACTGGATGATCTGTCTTGAAGTACAGTAGTTTCGGTAATCTAAGTTCCGTTAATCCGCGTTTTCAATAATTTATCGAAATAACCTGTTTAATCGATTAATCGTTCAACCAATTTTTGTATTTCTTGTAAACTGTGTAACCGGTTAACTGGTTAATCTGATAACTGGTTAACCGGTTACTGTGTTTTCCGAGAAATAGAAAATCGGATAGTCGATATACATATTTTGCAGTAAAGATAATACATTTTAATTAAAATGACGAGATATCAAATCTTTTTTGTTTTAATTATGTTTATTGACTAATTGTTGGTTAATTAGTTAACCGGTCACTTGTAGTTGAATAGACATTTTTTCTTTCACGGTTACCTGGTGCTTTTCGTCAATTGTCACGGTTAAACCGAAACATCGTAGTTAGCTAGTTAACCACGATTAATGATCACAATTAACCGGCTACTATTTTCTGCAGTTCGTGACAGCACTAATATTCACCACAGTTGAGTCCCTATAAAGTGGCGTCCGGTAAACAATCTTTATTAATAAAAAAAATGTTGTTACGGTTACGAAAATCCGCGTAAAGTTTTTTTTAAGAATCTGTCAATCAGTAAATGTCTGATGATATATTGTTTATTTATTTTATCTTCTTAAAGTTTTGTGAAATGAGAAAGAACTTTGTTTGTCATATTTCATAAAGTTTTGTCATCTAGAAATATAATCTATTTTTCTTCCAAGAAGTATGTCAAAAAAGTTAATAAAACTTGAAAGAATATATATTCAATTTTACGAATTGTAAATATTTGCAATAAGATGAAATCTGATTTTGATGTTGCTTAAAATGTAAATTTGAACAAATAATACAGCATATGAATTCCAGAAATTGTTCTTTCTACGAGGAACACGTGTCTGTCGCAATAAAATTGTGGATATTTCAATATTCTTCCTTTATAGTCAAGAGCATCAAGTTCGCGTATTTCCTTTGTGCGTTTTTTCTTTATTTAAAAATACTTGCATCAAATTGGAGTATTTGATATAACGACATTAACATTAAACTTGACATTGAAAAGCAGACATTGACGTTGTCATTTAAATAATAAAATATACATTTAATCCTTTATAACTTCAATTAAATATATGTACGTTACAAAATAAAATTTGTTTATTAGTATAAAATATTATATATAAACTATACATCTTCAACACTGTAACTTAAATTGAAGATGTGTAACTTTAAGTAACTGTGAATATAAAAAAAATATTATAAGGAACAAGTTTTACTCAGAAATTGTGTGTGCCAAAGTGCCAATCTGCTTCTGAGTTCAGTAATGACAATATATCTACACCGTTGTGGAAGTTTACCAGATATTTTAAGGTCGATCGAAATCGAACTCGGGCCGTCTGAATTAAAAAAAATATAAACTCTTGTTATAAAAATAACTTTTTTTTGTTACGGCGAAAGTTCACACTTGCTTAGTTTTAAAGTAACTGGATAGTATATGAACCAGCAATAACTTAATCTAACGCACAAAACTCGGCCCGACTGTTCCAAGCGTGATTCTTGTGCGTCATATTAGGGTTATTGTTGTTATATTTAGGGAAATATTCTAGGCAATTTATAAAACATCGCTAAGTTTCATTAAAATAATGAAAAGTTCAGTTGGTTCATATACTGTCCAGTAGTCCAGTTACTTTATAAACTATACTACGGGATTCGCTAAGCTAAAAGTCATCAAAAAAATTCTTATCCTGAGAAAATGCGGCTGATTAAAACAAATACATAGAGGGTGCCCTTTTTATAAGTTCCCGCCTTAAAGATTAAAAATAGGCAAAACAGAATACATTTCATACGCCACTCCAAATAATCACAGTAGGTATAAGAGGAAACAAAATTTTAAAAACCAAGTCACTTATGAAATGTATCATGGGTTGCCTATTTTTAAACTTTAAGGCGGGAACTTATAAAATGGGCACTTTGTATAATTAATGTAAAATATTCTTAAATCGATCTGGAAATGCAAAATACTTGAAAATCGCAAATTTCCCATTTTTCAGTAATTATTTTTTCCAGTCTTTTTCATTTATATCTCATCGTATCTCGATAATTAATGAAGATAATGAATTTTTTTTTTGTGCAGTAAAGCTGAATGTATCCGCAATGTAATCCTATGTTAATATTTTACATTTTTGTTAAAACAATGAAATAAATAACTAAAATATTACATTGCGCAAAATGCTTGTAGTAAAAAATGTACCAAGCGGAGACCATGAAGTTTTATTGAGATTTCAGAAAAGTGTCAGGGGATGAAATTTGCTCAAAGGTTCAAAATTATTTTTAGTGAAAAAATTATATTTCTATCTTTTATACAATAAAAGTTATTATAATGTGAATTTCAACGCCGAAGTTTGCGTTGTATATGTTGCAAAGCAGTGTACTCAACACATATAGGAGTCTTTAAAGTAAACGAATAAAGGAGAAGTTTAGTTTTAATTTAATATTGCTGTGCTTGCTAAGTATTGTAACTTATCATGGATAAGAATAAGTGCATGTCTTTAAATAAAGAGGAACATACATTGTTAATAAAAAACATAGGCAAAATAGATATGGCACGGTAAATGCAAAAATACATTATGTAATAAGCCTATAATGACAAGACACACATTAAAACTATATTATATTATCTTCTGATATAGATGTCTTCGTTCTGTCATTATAACAAAAAATTAAATGTGGATCAATTATGGTTGTGCTGAAATGAAAAATACATATCTTGTATTTCTTTCATAGAACAGATAAACTAATACAGAAGCGACAATAAGACAAGGAAACCAAAATTAGAGACAGTAAAATGTAATTTCATACATATGGCGACATCGGTTGTCCTCACAAAATTTCGAGCGTCTTCGAGTAAACGACGTGTGTTATTCGTTGTTTCAAAACTTTGTGACAGTTTTCACGTGTTGAGTTGTTTTGATATTTTGTTAAGTTTCGGAAATTTGTAGACTAGGTACTCGTTGTTAATTTACTTTTGTGAGATACAGTTCTCTAATTTATTGTGTTGTGTATTTATTTATTTGTGATTGTTAACATTTTTCAATGGAAGCAAAGAAACAAAAAAAAGTTGGCGGTACTGTTCTTATAAAGACTGTAAATATACATTTTACCAAATGGAAAACAGAAGATTTTTCTCCTTTCCAAAAGATGATGCATTGTAAGTATATATATATATATATATATATATATATATATATATATATATATATATATATATATATCAGAGCTGGGCAAGTTACTTTTAAAATGTAACTAGTTACAGTTACAGTTACCTCCAAAAAAAAGTAACTAAGTTACTTAAGTTCCAGTTACTTTGGTGAAAGAACTAAGTTATTTACTAAGTTATTTAAAAGTAACTTAGTTACTTTGAGTTACTTTCTAACTACTTTTAATGGCGTGAAGTGTAGACTTAGACTGTTGACTTAGTTATTGTGTAGGATACATATCAGGGAGTTTTTGCACTAACTACGTTAACCTAAATTTTAACGTTATTGCTTGGCAACACCCAATCAGATTATTATTGTTAATGTCAACGGACCTACAGGGCCTTATTACCGACTAGGCCCACGAGGCTACGGCCTAGGGCCCGCTTTGACAAGGGGCCCGCAGGGCCCGGTTGCTGTGATTTTTTTAAAATTTATTAATTTAATTTTCAATTTTGATTTCTTATACCAAGATATAAAGAATCTACTTTCTTTCTAACATGACATGACCATTATAATGTATAAAACATGCGGACATTATTTCCTACCTAGACTTATTAGTGGATAATGATTAATTTATTGGAAACCTCGGATCAGACGTCGATTTTCAATCTGAGGCCCCGCGCTCACATGTATAAGAAATTTAGATGAAAAAGTATCTTTTTATAAATATTTACGGACCCACTACGCTAACAACATATTCCCGAGAACCGGCAAAATCGCCAACCGTCCCTAGAAAGGAGTAACAAAATATTACGCTAAAATTTCACCTCAAACTAGAATCGAGCATGCGGTACTGTATAATTGATCAGCTTTTCTCTCAGCAGGCAATTTTATTTTTTTCTTTAATAAATAAACTTACATTATAATTATACAAATATTTGTACGTACTTGTTTTTTACTATAAAGAGGGAGGGGGGCCCGAAAAAAAATTTGGACTAGGGCCCAAAAATCTGATAAAAAGGCCCTACGGACCTACATTATAATATAACATAAAAATTAAAAGTGACATTTTATCTTGTGAGAAGGGAATTTGCAAAAATGAGGCGAATTCAAGTCTTGCAACCCTTAGAACAACGAACAAAATACACTATATTTTGTATAACCTGAAAATTGGAATAATTTTGATGATTTAGTGGCAGCTTAATTATAATTTATTAAAACGTATCATTTGTAAGCGAGGAAAATATTTGAAAATAATATATTTTATAAGTCAAATTTAACATTTAGTGACTTTTTAATTCTAGAATTAAAAGTTAAAATAATGTGTTATTTTTAGTTTTTCTATTTACCGTACAAAAACTCTATTATTTATGAATGTAATTATTTTATTATCTATTATGGCTTGAAATCAATCAACAATAATATTGAATTTAATTATTACATACATTTATTTAAAACAAAACAGTTTTAGTTAGTGTTTCTAAAAAAGGCATCAGCCTCAACAAAATATTTCTTAGAAATTTAAATCCCCCCGTTACTTTTTATGACTAAGTTACATTCCACTTTTTAAGTTACTTTGACTAACTTAAGTTACATTCTAGTAACTTAAGTTACTCAAGTAACTAGTAACTAAAAACCGGAAAGTTACCAACTACTTTACCGCAGCAAGTTAAGTTACAGTTACAGTTACCATATTTTAAAAAGTAACTAAGTTACGTTACAAGTTACGTAAAAGTAACTAGTTAGTAACTAAGTTACTAAAGTAACTAGTTACTGCCCAGCTCTGATATATATATATATATATATATATATATATATATATATATATATATATATATATATATATATATATATATATATATATTCTAAATGTCGAACTTAATTCGCCTACTCAAGGTGTCGAGAAGAGGGATAATTCATGTTCACAATTCTCTTGATTTTAACATTTATTTGGATGTTTCGTAGGTCCAAAAACCTCCATCTTCAGCATTTTACATTATTGTCTATAAACATTATTTTTATTTTTCTGTATCATGTTGTTATTTTTTATCAATAAATATTTTTACAAAAACTTACCTAAGTTTTTACATTTGATGTTTTTTGGTAAGATGTGTTCTCTTACAAAACCCCGTAAATTTGATAAGAGGGTTGATCTTCACCTCCATCCTACATATTAATTGTTAATAAAGCGTATAAAGTTTTAAAATTTGTTTTTTGTTACCTGTTTTTTTTTTTTTGAGGGATTAAGGTTTGAATAAAAATTTCTTTTTTAAATAATGAAAGTGACCGACGTTTTTGTTACCTCGACCACATGGTGACAGGTTTGAATTTAAATTTGAAAGTGAAAATTTTTCTGGAGAAATAAAGTTAAAAACACTATGATTGTATTTGGGGAAATTTTATCCGTCTAATGCACTGAGCAATGAGCCCGCGAATTTTAAAACATTGTCATAGTCGGTGTGGTTGTTTACGCAATTAGCTTTGTTTAAATTTATTATAAGGGTTTCTTTTATTAGCCTTTTATGTTTTTTTGTTCGGTAATTAAAATTTTTGGTTCTGTAAAATTAAATGTATGACCTGTGTCGCAGTGGTGTTTGACTAGTGCGCTGTGTTGATCATTTTTGAAACGGCAATGATAATTATGTTGGTTGCAGTTTGTTAGATATACTACATTATTTTTTTCTTCTGTTTTTGTTTGATCTTTTAATTTTGAAAATAAATTTTTTGTTGTGAAATTTGTGTTTGCTAATTTTATATTTGTGCCCTGTAATATTCTTGCGAGACCAGAATTTATGGTTTTATCAAACGAACAAAAATAGATACGTATACAATCCTCTCCCTGGGTGTTCGCTCACGGTTGCTCCTGTCAGGAATTGTATACGTATCTATTCCGTTTGATAAAACCATAAATTCTGGTCTCGCAAAAATATTACAGGGCACAATTATAAAATTAGCAAACACAAATTTCACAACAACAAAAAAGTTATTTTCAAAATTAAAAGATCAAACAAAAACAGAAGAAAAAAAGAATGTAGTATATCTAACAAACTGCAATCAGTGCCCAAAGGTATACGTCGGTGAATCATGCCAGCCATTAAAAAAACGAATGTACCAACATAATTATCATTGTCGTTTCAAAAATGATCAACACAGCGCACTAGTCAAACACCACTGCGACACAGATCATACATTTAATTTTACAGAACCAAAAATTTTAATTACCGAACAAAATAAACATAAAAGGCTAATAAAAGAAACCCTTATGATAAATTTAAACAAAGATAATTGCGTAAACAACCACACCGACTATGACAATGTTTTAAAATTCGCGGGCCCATTGCTCAGTGCATTAGACGGATAAAATTTCCCCAAATACAATCATAGTGTTTTTAACTTTATTTCTCCAGAAAATTTTTAACTTTCAAATTTAAATTCAAACCTGTCACCATGTGGCCGAGGTTACAAAAGCGTCGGTCGCTTTCATTATTTAAAAAAGAAATTTTTATTCAAGCCTTAATCCCTCAAAAAACCAGGTAACAAAAAACAAATTTTAAAACTTTATACGCTTTATTAACAATTAATATGTAGGATGGAGATGAAGATCAACCCTCTTATCAAATTTACGGAGTTTTGTAAGAGAACACATCTTACCAAAAAACATCAAATGTAAAAACTTAAGTAAGTTTTTGTAAAAATATTTATAGATAAAAAATAACAACATGATACAGAAAAATAAAAATAATGTTTATAGACAATAATGTAAAATGCTGAAGATGGAGGTTTTTGGACCTCCGAAACATCCAAATAAATGTTAAAATCAAGAGAATTGTGAACATGAATTATTCCTCTTCTCGACACCTTGAGTAGGCGAATGAAGTTCGACATTTAGAATCTTCATACAAGGTACCAGAAATTAGAAAATTTATATAAGTTATAGTGCTACCCCTGTACTACATAATAGACAAAGTGCCGATGTGCCAGAACGTGACTCTCTCATATTTCAGTAGTATAAAAACATATGTAATGCTTTAGATTAGTCAGTCTGTATTCTATTATCATATTATCAAGTAGTTTATAGCATATTATAATTTGTACTCGCAAAAATAAAACTTTTTAAAAACCTATTTGATCGAACGAGAAATTTAAGTGGCGCAGTCTTGGTAGGATTGCCAAAACAATTTAGCGAATATAAATTGTTTCACTTTCGTGATTAATTTGGCAAATTCGAATATCTCCATACTTCGATCACTGTATCCTGCATCTGAGAGGACATCAGAAGCAAGACACATCTCGACGAGCCGAGCGAGCCAAGCTGAGCGGACATCAGTGCAACTCCTGCCTCAACTTCGAGACGAGACCGTGTTCGACTTCAGGGCACATGAAGCCGACACTACTATTTTTGTGAGTACCATATGTCATTCAGAGAACCAGAATCTTTGTCAGATTCAAATAATTCAGAAGCAGACTCCGATCTCGAAACAGAAGATCGTATAATTAATTTAAATACAAATCCTATTAATAGTATCACATTAAGAACGCCATTATTAAACATGGTTACTCCAGTATTAAAAAAGGAATATCTGGACATGGTGCCAGAGTTCCATGGGGAACGTGAATTACTCCCTAGGTTTACTAGCGTTTGTGAAAAATTAGTAACAAAATTTTATAATACCACAAACACAAATGATTTCCAAAATGAATATTTAATGAGCAGTATATTAGCCAAAATAAAAGGTGAAGCTGCTATTAATATTGCAAGTTCCACAATTTCAAAGTGGGAAGATTTGAAAACAGCACTAAAAAATGCTTATTCAGACAAACGTGACTGGTTCACACTAAATATGGAAATAACAGAGCTGAAACAAAATCCTAATGAAAACGTTTTTGATTTTTACGGTCGTTTACAACACCTCTTAAATTTACAAATTTCTTATATTTCAACAAACGCTGCTGCCGAAGCATCCGTAGTAATGATTGACTATTTTCAACATTATGCTTTACGCGTTTTACTAAAAGGTTTGAAAGAACCTATAGGTCAATTAATGAGGGCAAAGAACCCTACAGACTTAAATTCAGCTTTAAGTATGTTAGCAAATGATTTTCAATTTGAATATTATGCCAAATCCAAAACCACTAATCAGAATACACACAAATTAAATCAAAAACCACAAATCCACCAACCAAGATACAATATTCCTAAACCCATACCCTACTTTAACTACACACCCAATAAAACTCTGCATCCTTCACCTATGCAACAAACGACATACAGACAACAATATACTCCTCAACAACAAAAACAATATACTCCTCAACAACAAAGACAATATACTCCTCAACAACAAAGACAATATACACCGCAAACACCACGCCAAGGTCCATCCACCAGACAAAACCTTCCTGCACCTACTCCGATGAGTATTTCCACGCGAAATACAACTCAATACCGTCCTGCACAAAACCGCGCAAACACAGCGGGAGAATTATTTAATATCAACGAGTCAGCAGAATCTGCCGTTGACCCATATGTTTATTACGATAACCAAGAACAAACTGACCAAGTATTAATTGATAACAATGATTATGAAAATCCACAAAACCCCGACAATTTCGAAGACGATATTTTTTTAGACATCGCAGCCTCGGAAACAATAGAAACATTTTACCCGGAGTCGAACTAATGAACCTAACAAATAAAAGTAAATTACCTTATATTATATTCCCTGAAAATAATCTGAAAGTTTTAATAGACACAGGAAGTACGAAATCTTTCATAAAACCTACCATAGCGCATAAATATTACAAAAATTCAATTTTTAAAGACCCTTTCCAAATTTCAACTGCGCATGGAACTTCAATTGAGAATTACAGCACACTCGTACCTATTTCAAAATTATTTAATTTAAAGAAAAATGCAAGTTTAAAATATCACATTTTTGATTTTCACGATGAATTCGATCTCTTATTAGGATTAGACAATCTGAGTACATTAAAAATAATTATAGACCTGAATAAAAATGTAGTAACAACACCCACCTGCCAAATAAAAATTCAACATCAAAATTCTGAAAATAAAATTAATACAAACAAAATTTGTCAGCCAAATAATAATGTAACATTAGACCCCAAAACCGAAAAGGTAATCAAAATTCAAGTAACTCAACAAAACGGAACCATATTAATACCAAAACAACAACAGAATAATTTAATCATCCCCGAATGTGTCACCACAGCCAATAATTACCATGCACTTTGTACTGCAATTAATAACTCAGAATCACATATCAACTTTACACAATTAGAACCAATTACTGTAGAAAACATCTCTAACTATGAAACGTACTCATCACCCAATTTTAATTTCATTCAATCAGAAAAAATTAAATTTGATATTTCAAAAATTCGGTCAGATCACATGAATTCGGAAGAAAAATCAGCTATCACTAAATTAATTCACGATTATTCTGATATATTTCACGTAGACGACAAAAATTTAACATTTACTAATCAAATTAAACATTCCATAAAAACAAGTGACGAAATTCCTATTTATACGAAATCTTATAGATACCCAGAAATTCACCGACAAGAGGTACGTTCTCAAACACAAAAAATGTTAGATCAAAATATTATTAGACCATCATGTTCGCCATGGTCATCACCTATTTGGGTTGTCCCAAAAAAACTTGACGCATCTGGTAAACGCAAGTGGCGTATAGTGGTAGATTACAGGAAATTGAACGAAAAGACTATTAGCGACAAATACCCATTACCGAACATAACTGATTTACTAGACAAACTCGGACGCTGTCAGTATTTCACTACGTTAGACTTGGCATCTGGTTTCCACCAGATTGAAATGGACAAACAAGACATTCAAAAAACTGCATTTAACACGGAAGACGGGCATTATGAGTTCACTCGTATGCCTTTTGGCTTAAAAAACGCACCCGCGACATTCCAACGCGTTATGGACAATGTTCTGAGAGGGTTAGTAAACAAAAAATGCCTTGTTTACCTCGACGACATTATTATATTTAGTACCAGCCTACAAGAACACATTCAAAATTTAAAATTAGTTTTCGAACGTTTGAAAAATTCAAATTTCAAAGTACAACTAGATAAATGCGAATTTCTTAAAAGAGAAGTAGCGTATCTCGGGCATATCGTAACCCCTGAGGGCGTGAAACCAAATCCCGACAAAATTTCGGCTGTTCTAAATTTTCCAATTCCAAAAACTACAACACAAATTAAAGGTTTCTTAGGACTTTTAGGCTATTATCGAAAATTTATTAAAGACTTCGCTAAGATAACAAAACCGCTGACTAGACGCTTAAAGAAAAATGCTGTTATTGACATTAACGACCCTGAGTACAGACAATGCTTTGAAAATTGCAAGAATTTGTTGACTAACGAACCACTACTCCAATATCCTGATTACGACAAAGAATTTAACTTGACATGTGACGCGAGCCAGCTGGCTATTGGAGCCGTGTTATCCCAAGGTAGTCTAGGCAACGACCTACCAGTAGCTTACGCTAGCAGAACACTGAACGAGACAGAGATAAACTATTCTACCATTGAGAAAGAAATGTTAGCTATCATTTGGGCGACTCAGTATTTTAGAACTCACTTATTAGGACGCAAATTCAAAATCTATACAGACCACCGACCCTCGCAATGGCTATTCTCGTTAAAACAATGTAGCCAAAAATTAATAAGATGGCGCCTCAAATTAGAGGAATATGACTATGAAATAATCTATAAGAAAGGCAAACTTAATACCAATGCCGACGCCTTAAGCCGTATACCTGTTGAAATTAATAAAACTCAAAATTTACAATCACAAACACAAGTAGATGACACTCCACTAGCTCTATTCAAAGACTACTTAGATAAGAAACATTGCCTTAATCACAATAATAACAATATTATTGAAGTAATAGGAAATCTATTCGATGCACCATCTGACTCTAGTCTAGCTCATTGCGTGAGCAAAGATTTAGAAATGTCATCGGGTATTGCCAAAAATTTTAAAATTAAATTTAACAACGTACACAAATTAAAATCTCAAAATCCTCAACTTCATAACCTAGTATATTTAAAAACCCCACAAAGATATCTATTATACTTAATAACAAAGGAAAATTATTACAATAAACCTACTAAACAAGACATATTCTATACCTTACTAAATTTGAGAAAATTCTGTTTACATAATAATATCAAAAATTTAAGTATACCAAAAATTGCATGTGGACATGACAATCAAATTTGGAACGAAATAAAATTAATGTTAAAATATATTTTTGATAATACCAACATACTAATAACCGTTTACAAACTCCCTGAACCCAAAATTCCCCAGACCGAATTAAACATAAACGAAACAGAAAACATGAAACACTTTCATAAATTCATAGAAAATTTTAACACAGAGTTAAGGAATAAAACAGATAACAAAGACGACGATACGCAATCCCTTGCAGTCGAGGTAGGTGACTCACAACATAATGAGATAAACGATGACGACACAAGCGATAGCGATATCACAATACATTCAAGTAAAGAAAATCCTATCGTCGGAATCCCGATAGTAGAATGCCCCGTAAACTATGGCAAAAATCAAATTATTATAACAGAAGTCGATTTTAATCCCAAACAAGTAAAAATTACAAAATTATACGAACACAAAAAATTACGAATGGAAGTAGAATTTTCAAAAAATAATTACAAAACTGAAATGATTGCTTTTATTAAAGAATATCTTGTTCCAAAAATAAAATATCATATTTATTTTCAAAACGAACTATACGAAAAATTCAGTTTAATTCTTCAAAATTATTTCAAAAATTCTCAACTATGTTTAGTAAAATGTACAAAATATTTAAGCGACGTTACCAATGAGGAAGAAATCATACACATCATATCGAATTACCACTGCAGCAAAAGTAACCACCGTGGTATCGATGAAACAGAAGCGCGTATAAAACAACAATATTACTGGCCAAAATTAAGAAAATCCGTTCAAACATTTATTAATAGCTGTGAAATATGCCAAGTAACAAAATACGACAGGCGACCCTTAAACGTAAATTTAAACATCACACCCACAGCTACGAAACCTTTCCAAATTTTACATATAGACAGCATTACTTTAGAACAAGCTAAATTTTTGACTATCGTAGATTCATTTTCAAAATATGCACAAGCATACAAATTAAACTCAGGACAAGGCATAGAAGCTTGTAATAACCTAGTCAAATATTTTACACATCATGGAATCCCAGAACAAATTATTTCAGATAACGGGTTAGAATTTAAAAACTCAGTCGTAAAAGAATTGCTGACACTACACAAAATCGACATACATTTCATAAGCTCACAACATCCAGAATCTAACGGCATAATAGAACGATTCCACTCGACCCTTATCGAACACATAAGACTGTTTAACAATCAAAAAGAATACAAAACGGAGCCTATAGAAGCCAAAGTAAATTATGCGTTATTAGCTTATAATAACACAATTCATTCTGTCACAAAATTGAAACCATGCGAAATTATTACCGGCCATTTAGATACCAACTCCCCATTTAATATTGACCTCGAAAAACAGCTTATTAACAATTATATAGAAAGTCATAAGAATAAAACTAAATTACTTTACGAATCAATTAGAGACAAAATCCAGGCAAATAAAGAAAAGGTAATAAATAAATGTAATGAAAATAGAGAAGAATTACCCAAAATCCCCAAAAAGGTATACGTGAAAAATAAACAGAAACAACAAAAAACTAAAAACAAATACAAACCCGAAATGCTAAAGAAAATTAATAAACGTCTTAAAACAGGAAAAATACAAACCACCCACGGTAATACAACAGAGAATATCCACCTCTCTAACATTAAACGTCCTAGAAAAAAAACTTACAATTTTGAACCAATTCCAGGTTGTTCGCATTGGGACAAGGAACAATAATTAGAAACATAACAGAAAACCTCGGAATCCTTCCCATCAATCTCGGTCCTGCCAAACTCGAAAAGACGACTCACACCTTCATACACTACTACAATCTCCAAGCTCTCCTTAATCAGTACAACAATCTAAACACACAATACTCAGCACTAAAATCAAGCATATCTAACCATTCACAGTATTTCAATGAACTCGAAAATTATGATAAAATATTAGAATTTATTCGGACAAAAATTGACACAAAAATTAATAACATCGGATTTCATTCTGATCACCATAAAACTAAACGTGGCTTAATAGATGGATTGGGGACAATATTCAAATCAGTCACAGGAAATTTAGATGCCGAAGATGGCAAAAGATATAACGAAATGTTTGCACATATGCAAGAAAACGAGCATAATTTGGAAAGTCAACTCAAACTCTCATATTCGGTGAACCACCAAATTATTCAAAATTTTAATAAAACAATCTCAGATATTCAGCACAACGAGGAAATATTAAAATCCAAAATTTTACAACTTTTCAAAATTATAAACAGTACGCACATTCAAAGTATACTGTATGGCAAAAATATTTACGATCAACTTACTATATTATACAATTCTATATTAAGCGTCTTACAAGACATTGAAAATTCAATCACCTTTTGTAAATTAAGAACGCTGCATCCTAGTATAATACACCCCATGGAGCTACTAGCAGAATTAAAACAAATATCAAAATTTTACCATTTGCAGTTACCATTCGAACCCAGACAAGAGAACCTTTTAGACATCGAATCCTTGTTAAAAATAAACTGTAAAATAGAAGCGACCCAAGTAATCTATTTCATTTCTACCCCCATAAATTTCGAAAAAACTTTTGAACTCTACTACATGTACCCAATTCCAACCAAATATGAATCAAAATTTATTACAATCATCCCTAATACGAAATATCTTCTTAAATCTGATAAAGAGATCGTGCCCCTGAATGATATGTGTGTTCAAGCAAAAATATTTCAGTGCCCTAATAAATATCACGCCCACTTCTCAGCGATCTGCGAAGAAGAAATATTCCAAAATCAAACTTCGAGTCACTGCCATTACACAAAAATTAACTTAATTGAAAATCATGTCGAAGTAATTCCAGAAATCAACAAATACCTAGCCGTTTTCCCACACGAGGAGAAAATCACCATTAAATGTCACGAAGAAACCAACATCCAAACCTTAGAGGGAATCTTCCTAATCAATAATCAAGACAACTGCGAAATTCACTTCAGACAACAAATACTAATATTCCAAAATGAAAACCATGGCCAACCCCTACTACTTCCTAAACTGAACCTAAAATCCCAACCGTATAAAATTACAAATTTCTCTATTAACCTAAATCCCTTGAAATTAAATGATATCTCCTTGAATCCAATCGTTCCGATAACAGAAAAAACATACAACATGCACATCCCAAGTATATGGTCCATCATCCTGTACGTGGTTGCTGCAATCATCGTTGGGTACTTCATACGTAACCAAATAAAGAAGAGGAAATCAGCCAAGCTGAGGTCATCTCGCACCCCAGAAGACGTTGAACTTCAACTCCCCCAGGAGGCTCGAATCTGAGGAGGGAGGAGTTATAGTGCTACCCCTGTACTACATAATAGACAAAGTGCCGATGTGCCAGAACGTGACTCTCTCATATTTCAGTAGTATAAAAAACATATGTAATGCTTTAGATTAGTCAGTCTGTATTCTATTATCATATTATCAAGTAGTTTATAGCATATTATAATTTGTACTCGCAAAAATAAAACTTTTTAAAAAACCTATTTGATCGAACGAGAAATTTAAGTTATATATATATTATTTCTTTGTTTAGTCAGATTTTAAAGAAAATCCTAAAAAAAAACTCTGTACATTAATGGGGTATGTAATTGCTATGTACATTTTAAATAAATATCCATAATAAATTATTCTTTTTAGGTATCTGCGTTCAGAATTTATAAATAACAAATAAATTTCGTCAGTAATTTAGTTTTATTTAAAATTAAATTTTTGCTTAAAATTTATTAAATAGCATTTTTATGTTAAGTGACTATATTACAGAAATATTTATTCATTATATTTATAAAATTCAATAAACGAAAGTATTTCTTTATGTAAATATTATAGCAAATGACAGAAATTTAAATTTCGCGCGAATGTATGCAACAAACAAGATTGCCAAACCTCACACAAGGACATAGAAACGTCAAGCCTAATATTAAAGGAGCTGAGAAGAAAGCCGCTTCCGTATTAGTTTACCTGTTTTGTGGTTCTATCATAAATAATTTGGCAGAAAAGTACGGATTAAATGCAGTAGATATGGTAGCGTTACTTTTGTCCTGTTATGTTTTGACTAGATGTGATTACTGTAGCTATTTATTTTAAAAGGAAAGAAAACTGTTTATATAATACTAACTAAAAAATATTATTTATTTGTTTAATTGAATTCCAAAAAATGATACAAATGATAATAATTCTATTATAAATTCTCCAAAATTAGTTTTTAAACACTTATGTAGCCGACCTGATTTTTCTAGAAGTTTAAATTTATTTTACAACTCATCAGCTGAAAAACAAGATTTACGACATTTACCTCCAACCGAAGAAACGTTTAATTTTCACATATTAAGATGATATAATTATTATCTGGAAGAATGCAGACAACATTAAAATGAATATACCATCCCCAACAGAGAACGAATGGAAAATAGTACATAGTTATATATGTGATCAAATCATGAGTTACTTACATGATAATATTA
This sequence comes from Ophonus ardosiacus, assembly GCA_943142095.1. NCBI lineage: Eukaryota > Metazoa > Arthropoda > Insecta > Coleoptera > Carabidae > Ophonus > Ophonus ardosiacus. Next base: position 22,312,516 of record OW964833.1, on the reverse strand, counting down.
TTTTACCTCTTTTTCACTCCGGATTTAGCACTGGGCATAGCACAAATACGTGTTTGTTAAATATTGTTGACACTTTCTTAAATAATTTTAATAATTCTAAAATTTCTCTGGCAGTACAAATAGATTTCTCTAAGGCATTTGACATTGTTCATCACAGAATGTTATTGGCTAAACTTAGATATTACAATTTTTGCGGCAAATCAATTCAGTGGTGTAATAATTATTTTAATAATAGAAACTTTCAGGTCCAGATGTCATCTTCTAGTTTTTATAGTTTAAAATGTGGTGTGCCGCAGGGATCAATTCTTGGCCCGTTATTTTTTCTTATTTATGTAGCTGACATGCCATCAATATTAGATTTTTCTACGGCTCATCCATATGCTGATGATACAATCATACTTGCTACTTTAGATCCCTCAAATATTAGTAAACAACTTGAACTTGTTAACGATTATCTAAAAAAAAACTTTATCCACATGGGTAAAAGACAATGGGCTTAAAATAAATGTTGCTAAATCGTCATTTCTTGTAATTGGGAAATGTGATACCATTACTCATTTAGTATTGGATGATTCAACTTTAAATCGTAGTAGTTCTATCAATATTTTGGGTCTCTATGTAGATGAAAACTTATTATTTAGAGAACATCTGAATAAAAAGTTGATTGCTGCTCGAATTAAACTAAGACATCTTTACCAGTTTAGAAATGATCTTAGTGTTGATGTGAAGCTTCGCCTCATAAATGCTATCATTTTACCACTCTTTGATTACTGCGGTTGCACATACGTACCGAATTTAACAGAATCTGACAAACATAGAATTACACTACTGCAGAATTCTTGTATGCGTTTCGTTTATGGGTGTGCGTAAATTCGATCACGTTATCAAATATCTCTCAATGGCTAAGATGCGCTCTATTGATGATAGTGTAAGAAAGATGTATCTCTGTCAAATACATAAAATTATAAAAACTGGTACCCCACATTATTTGCTCGACAAAATATTAATCAAACAGTACAACTACACGTTACGGGTGAAAGATCTGTATATTATTCCTCCATATAGAAAATTTAAGGGCTCTTTTTCTTATCTTGCACATATACCGAATGATTTGAAATCACTATGTGTAAATTCATTTAAAAATAAGATTAAGAAATTATTTGAATAGCACCATTTTTTATTATTTTTTTTCAATGTTTTACTTATTAAATTGTCAATTATAGTTAATGTTTATGAAAATTAGGATCAGTGTAATTAAGCAGTTATTTTTTTTCCTCATGTATTACATATTACATTATCATTTACAGTTAATGTTTGTTTAAAATTAGGATCAGTGTTTTGTTTGTATTATTATATTTCTTCATGTATATAGTTGGACTATGTTTTGATAAAGTTGTTAATTTGGCATTTTTGGTATAATGTTTAAATGGTTATATGGAAGATCAGCCTTTGGCTGAACCTCGCCTTTTGATTTATGTCAATAAAGGGTTATTATTATTATTTATTATTATTTATTATTATTAATTATTATTTATTATTATTTATTATTATTATTCATTATTATTATTAATGTTATTATTAATTATTATTAATTATTATTAATTATTATTAATTATTATTAATTATTATTATTATTATTATTATTTAGTACCAATTATGTGCACAGAAAGGAAACCGGATTTAAAATTAATGTACAATTGAAATGTTAGGTATAAATAATACAAAATATGTATATACTATAAAAATATATTTTTTAAATATTTCTTCGTAAATACTGTCCCGGGTCCTGGTCTTGTATAGTTTGTACAGAAATCTACCTTTATGGCGTTTAATAATAAATAATAAATGGTTATGGCTTTCTTTGACTTACTAAGCCTGTGGTAGACCGAACACAGCTGTATATAAGCATTATACTACCTGTCGTTTAGGATAGGACTGCAAAAAATTTCAATTTGCAAATCTCTGTATTATTTCAAAATTGATATTTAATGGATTCGCAAAATCAAATTACGTCTTTGACGATTGTTATAAATTACGAAAAAATAAGATTAGTTGAAACTTACCGTAACCATAATATTAAAATTAGGGAAAATTAGATTAGCAAAGACGTAACAAAAGTATGTAAATGAGTTTTCAAAATTTTAAAACCAGTAGTAATACTTTAATTTTCGTACTGAGAGCAACAATATACAAACTTAATATGTGGCGACCATTTGAAGAAGACAATGATATTTTACCCGTTGAAGAAGATCGTGCAAAATTTAAAAGGAGGTGTTTGCCGCAAGAAGTGAAAGAAATAGATAGAAATGTTTTAAACTATTTAAGAGATAAGGAAGGTGAAAATTAGGCACAAACCAAAACATCTGAAATAACGAAAGTGTCGTATAATACTGTTCGTAATAAGTGGTAAACCGCCACCAAGAAACAAAAGACGTGACGCGCGTAATTCGAGAGCAGTGAATTATTTTCAAGAAGATATAATTCGACGTACAATATACACGATGTATACAGAAAAAATGTTGCCGTCTCTACCTACATTGTACCAGAGATTAAAAGACGATAAGTGCGATATAAATTGTTCTTTGGCTACTCTGCATTCGATCATCCGTAATATCGGTTTTCGATTTAAAAAAAAAAAATTAATAAACGGCAAACTATAATGGAGGTAGAAGAATATGCGAATGGCGCTTTAAATTTTTACTGGATATTAAGAAATATCGCGCTGAAAAACGTCAGATAATATATGTGGACGAAACTTGGTACGATACACTCGACACAGTATCAAAAAGTTGGACAGACGGTTCAAAGGATTGTAGTGTCAATGTTCCACCAGCGCGAGGCAAACGAATTATTATACTTCATGCCGGAAGTGATAAAGCATGGATAAATGGTGCGCGATTTTTAGCTGGCCATAGCACAAATGTATTTTGTTAGACTATCATGACAATGTCTGCAGATATTTTTGAGACGTGGTTTCGTGAGAATTTATTGCCAAATTTGCAAAAAAAAAAAAAACCGTGTTATTGTTATGGATAATGCCAGTTGTCATTCACGGCAAACTGTAAAAATACCGACAAATTCTTCTACGAAGGCCGAGATTCTAGAATATTTAATTAGAAACGATCCCTACTTCGAGGAATCATATAGTAAAAAGCAATTGTTGGATGTTGTAAAAATTAAGCGTCCTATTAAACAGAAAGTGTGACAATTTAGCTAAACAATTTGGAGAGGATGTAAATCGATTGCCCCCTTATTGTATTTTTAATCCGATAGAATTTGGATGCAATTAAAAAGTAATATAAGAAGAAACAATCCATCACCGACTGTAAGTGATAGTGTTATTGAATTTATAAAGAAAGAGACAATATAACACCGGAAAATTGGGCTGATAGTGTGCGCCATGTGATTAATATAGAAGTTCAATACATTAATGTTAATAAGATGACAAGATATTTTCTTATAAATATTCAGGACTCAAGTGACAACAGTGATATGGATAGTTATAGTGACGAAGATATTATTGTCGATTAATTATGTAGAATTATATACAAAAATAAGTACATTAAATTTAACCAGTTATAGAACTCTTTGAGAGCAGTATTATTTCTTAGCAAGATTTTGTTTTGTAAACCTTTTAGATGTTGTGTCCATTCATTTCCTGCCTAAAAATATTAAGAATTCAAAAGAATATTACTAAGAAATACTGTTTTTCAAAAATTAAATTGCGATTGTAGCAGCACTAGTAAGCAGCCAGGTAGTTATAAATTACCTCCGCTGCGACGTTATATTTATCCACGAACTCGGTGGAAACTTGACCGAAGCAACAAATGTGTATTTGGCTGCTTACTAGTGCTGTTACAATTTGTCGGTTTTCTATTTACTATCTCTAGTTAATGTCCATCTATTAACTAGCTATGCTGTACTGATGAGCTCCAATAAGAGCGAAACACGTGTCTACAGCTGCTTTTGAGCGTATTATGCTGCGTATATGTATATATATATATATATAGGTGATAGGTAATTACGACTGTAATTAGTTAAGGAAACTGGATAGTGGGTTTGACAATCAATTTGTAGGCTTCAGTGTAATACACTCTTTTTAATTTTTCAAGCTTTCGGTTATATTTTTAACCATCTTCAGGACAATTACTTGAGATTTTTTGTAGAATATACAGCATTTACAGACATGTAATTTTGAACATGCACACGCGCATGGTTTAGTAAAATAATGCGTCGAAATAACTGAATTACATATTAAAATTTTTGGCCAAAATAGTTATCACAGTAAAATTGATAAATTACAAACTAACAAAATTGTTTGCTTTATTAGTTTGTAATTTATCAATTTTACTGTGATAACTATTTTGGCCAAAAAATTTTAATATGTAATTCAGTTATTTCGACGCATTATTTTACTAAACCATGCGCGTGTGCATGTTCAAAATTACATGTTTGTAAATGCTGTATATTCTACAAAAAATCTCAACTAATTGTCCTGAAGATGGTTAAAAATATAACCGAAAGCTTGACAAATTAAAAAGAGTGTATTACACTGAAGCCTACAAATTGACTGTCAAACCCACTATCCAGTTTCCCTATATGTATATATATATATATATATATATATATATATATATATATATATATTATTTAATTATTTATTTCTTTATTCCATTGTTTTAATAAAGATGTAAAATTTTACCATACGATAATATTGCTGATACATTCAGCTTTATTGCACAAAAATTTATTTCAATAACTTCTGAAATAATGGGAAATTCGCGAATTTCAAGTATTTTGCAATTCCAAATCAAATTAAGAATAGCATAAATTGATAGAGCAGACATTTTTACATCGATTATATGTATTTGTTTCAATTGGTCGCATTTTCTCAGATTAAGAATTTTTTGCTTAGCGGTTCCCGTACTACTAACCTAGTTTAGACATTAGGCGTAATATACCGGGTGAATATTCAAATTTTGAAAACCTAACCTAGCCCGTTAACACAAGAAAAAAGTTTTTCGCAGAGTTTTTACACCCCGTTTCAACTAACAACAATGATTGTGGTCAGTGCCGTAGCGTAGGTTTTTGTCGTCCGGCGCAGATGTCAAATTTGCGTCCAACCCCCCCCCCCCCCTCCTAAAATTCTTAGAAACACGGAAACAAAATAAATCATAATAAAAATATTTAGTAAAAAAGGCGCCGCAGGTGAATTTTTTTTCTATTCAAGGTTAAATAATAGTTGAAAGTTACATTTTTTGAAGGGATGTAAAAGTGTATGAAAAATGACCCCCCATTTTAGCCCGTTTGAAGAAATACTCAATTTCATTAATGTCTAATACCAATATGAATAGAAAACATTAAATTTAAATATTTTGTAACCATTTTTTTTTTATTTGTTGACATTTTGTTTATAATGCGTTCTTGCGAACAGAGCTGGGCAGTAACTAGTTACTTTAGGAACTTAGTTACTAACTAGTTACTTTTACGTAACTTGTAACGTAACTTAGTTCCTTTTTAAAATATGGTAACTGTAACTGTAACTTAACTTGCTGCGGAAAAGTAGTTGGTAACTTTACGGCTTTTAGTTACTAGTTACTTTAGTAACTTAAGTTACTTAAAGTAACTCAGAAATTAGAATGTAACTTAAGTTAGTCAAAGTAACTTAAAAAGTGGAATGTAACTTAATCATAAAAAGTAACGGGGGGGATTAAAATTTATAAGAAATATTTCGTTGAGGCTGATGCCTTTTTTAGAAACACTAACTAAAACTGTTTTGTCTGTCCAGAGTGGGAGTGTTGAGCGCAGCATCGCGCATACTCTCTGTAATGTGTAACTTTTATTTTAATACATAATTAAATTAAATATTATTGTTGATTGATTTCAAGCCATAATTGATAATAAAATAAGTAATTATATTCATTAATAATAGAGTTTTTGTATGGTAAACAGAAAAACTAAAAATAACACATTATTTTAACTTTTAATTCTAGAATTAAAAAGTCACTAAATCATCAAAATTATTCCAATTTTCAGGTTATACAAAAAAATAGTGCATTTTGTTCGTTGTTCCAAGGGTTGCAAGACTTGAATTCGTCTCACAGTTGCAAATTCCCTTCTCACAAGATAAAATGTCACTTTTAATTTTTATATTATATTATAATGTATGTTTTTATCAGATTTTTGGGCCCTAGGCCAAATTTTTTTTCGTGCCCCCCTCCCTCTTTATAGTAAAAAACAAGTACGTACAAATATTTGTATAATTATAATGTAAGTTTATTTATTAAAGAAAAAATAAAATTGCTTGCTGAGAGAAAAGCTGATCAATTATACAGTACCGCATGCTCGATTCTAGTTTGAGGTGAAATTTTAGCGTAATATTTTGTTACTTCTCTCTAGGGACGGTTGGCGATTTTGTCGGGTCTCGGGAATATGTTATTGGTGTATTTATATTATAAAAAGATACTTTTTCATTAAATTTTCTTAGATATTTGAATGTGCGGGACCCATGTGGGGGCGTCTGATCAGAGGTTTCCAATAAATTAATCATTATCCACTAATAAGTCTAGGAAATAATGTCTGCATAATGGTCATGTCATGTTAGAAAGAAAGTAGATTCTTTATATCTTGGTATAAGAAATCAAAATTGAAAAATAAATTAATAAATTTTAAGAAAATCACAGCAAACGGGCCCTGCGGGCCCTAGGCCGTGGCCTAGTGGGCCTAGGCGGTAAAAGGCCCTGTAGATCCGTTAACATTAACAATAATAATCTGAGTTGGTGTTGCCAAGCAATAACGTTAAAATTTAGGTTAACGTAGTTAGTGCAAAAACTCCCTGATATGTATACTACACAATAAGTCAACAGTCTAAGTCTACACTTCACGCCATTAAAAGTAGTTAGAAAGTAACTCAAGGTAACTAAGTTACTTTTAATGAGTAACTAGTAAATAACTTAGTTCTTTCACCAAAGTAACTGGAACTTAAGTAACTTAGTTACTTTTTTTTGGAGGTAACTGTAACTGTAACTAGTTACATTTTAAAAGTAACTTGCCCAGCTCTGCTTGCGAATAAACATTGAAAAAGTAATAAAATTAAACTAATCATTTTTAAATAAAAATTTATGCATATTTAATATAAAATTTCAATTCTTAATTATTAATGCTGAGGGAACACTTTTACTTCTGTGATTATTATAAACAAATAGAAAAAATTACATTTAAATTATGCCAAAGCCTATAGTTACAAAACAATATATTTTTTTTTTTCATTTATACATATTGATATTAGACACCAATTAAATAGAGCATTTCTTCATTCGTGCTAAAAACGGGGGCTATTCTTCATATATATTGTCATTATTTTTATATCAATTAATTTAAAATGAAAATTAGTATAGTTACACAGAAATGTATATAAATGAAAGTGCGTTTCATATTTTTAAGTTTTTTTATGAAAGTTATTGAGTTTCAAACTCAACTGACTATAATTATTTCCGCGGTAGTAGTCTTCTTAATATTTATTCAACGATAAGGAATTTGACGCCCAAGTGCCGCACGGGGCGGGTGCCCCCTTTGCCAATACCCCCCCCCCCTCCTTATTATGGTATCAATAGAAATACTCAGAGTAAATTTCTACATGACACCAAATACATGTAAATTACGTAATATTTTAGTCACATAAGTATACTAATTATTCAATTTATTCAATTTCTTATTATTGCCCATTCCCATGGCATTAGAACAAAGAGACAAATGTTTGGCATTTTGTCTGTCAGTTATTTGACAGCTATGATTTTTTGTTTTAATTTCTTTTTAATATTTTGTAACAGATTAGAAATTGCTCGACTAAAATAAAATTAATGGTATATTAAAGAATGTGTGTTTTCCAAACGTGTCACGAGTTTTCTAAATGACAAGAGCGAAGAAAAGTTGTATAAAATGAGTCCTTTATACTATTTTTTATATTTTGCATCTTCTATGTACTAAAATATTAAAAAAAAAAAAAAACTGCTGTATTACACCAAGTTGATCTGGGGAAATTTGTGTGTGTAGGTAATGTAGTTATTGTTGGTAACATTGGATTGACATTTATTCAATTATTTGAAAGTTCATGTCAATGGAGTCATGCCACATTTTCTGTTTTATTTTTTCCTGGAAGTCTACCGGTCACAGTATATGTAAATAATATTTTCACGCCATTTGTGTGCATTGTTTTGTAGATATAATTTTTTAAAAACAGGGGTCAATTTCAAATCTCAATGAGATCACGTGAGCGCATACGTCATGTATCTGAACGATTCCAGTTCACCCTGGGAAAAAATGTAAATTAAGATTGTTTATAGTTTTTTTGGGTTTTTTAATGAATTGTTTCCACAAATTGGAACTGCACAGTTCTTCTTCACCATGTTTTATCTGAATATAAATATACAGTTATTGCACTTTTATGTATTAAATTATATATCAAGCACACAAACCTGCAATTACAAATAATATTTCTCTAATGAAATAAATAAATCTTTATGAAACAAAAAAGACTGAATAGAGCGCACTTTTGCTCTGACAGCTTTATAAATATTTGGTTAGTTTACTCTGATCTGACGTTTAACTTCGCGTTTGAAGTTTGTGACATTGTGACCTTCATATACGTCTGACTAGTGTCGTTGTGTGAGTAGCCGATTCATGAATCACAGAAAATCGTAGCGGGAATATCTTTTAAGTAAATTATGAATGAAAAGAATTATATTTAGGGATGTTTTATGTTGCATTATGGATAATAAGTGTCATAGATTTTATTTTTATAAAAATATTAGCAACATTTTTTTTTTTGGCATGACCCCATTCTGGTTTATGATGTTTGAAAATTTAAGTAAATGTCATGTAGTACCACCCTTCTAAAACAAAAAATTGTGTATCGAAATGAAGGCTCTTTCGATACGCAATTAGGTTTCGTAATGACTTAATTATGAACGCAAAATATAAAAAGTATCAAAACACATTAAATAATAAAACTTGCACAAGTTGTTACATGAAACGAGGATTAACAGTATGCGAAAAACAATCTTCGCGTGTTAACGGGCTATGTTCGGTTTTCAAGTATTTACCCGGTATATAACAATAATCTGTTAATAGTAATTTAAATAAAAAACATTAAAATCATTAATTAAAAAAATCACTTAAGTTTTTTGCCAAACTTGATTAAGAGCGACATTTAAGATTAAATATAATAAAATATAACAAGTAACCCTAAAGGAACGATGGGTAGTTACTCTAAAATTTGAATCTGAACAACAATCTCGCCTGAAGAAAGAACGCTATCTTGCACCAGCTAACTTCAAAGGGCCATGGTCTCGCAGCTAACATCGCAAAGCAAACTGTGAGCGGAGCACTAAGACAGCAGACCAGTAAATCCGCTGCACACAGTCCCAGAAGAAGGGGACTACGGCTTCGGACACGTCCTCCAGCTCTTATAATTCTTCCAGAGGACCTGGAACCCTGTTGACCGCATACTGTCAGGGCTAGACCAGCGTTGGCGAGGACACCCACTACTAGAACAACACCGTAGAGGGATAGGTAGGTGGTTTCAAGTGGCGTGAGGCTGGAATTGTAGTCGTCGAGTTCAATCAGGGATGAGTTCATCTGGAAAAAATTATAAAATTTTATTAGATTTATTTAAATATACGTTGAAATATTTTGCATATTTTGAAGTAAAATGAATAATTTTTTTAAATTATTTTATATCAAGGCAGGAAACCCAGGGTTTAAAAAAAACAGTCACACTAGGTATCAATAGGTATTATTGGACTTTTTTGGGTTTTATTGGCTAATATTTAGTTTTTATCAGTTTTAATGAATTTATGTTATATGGCTGTTAGGGGTGAACATAAGGGTTTAACTTGGGATTTTTATTTTATGAAATTTCCTGCTCTCCTGTTTATTTTTCGGCAAGAACTGTACAGTGAAAAGTTTGCTGAAAAATTAACAGAAGAGCAGGAAAATGTAGAAAACTAAAATCCTATGTTAAATCCTTATGTTCACCTCTAACTGGCCCCACCGGGTATGTTAACGTTATAATTCAGAAACATTTTTCATAAACAAATTTACAAAAATTTATTAAATTGTAATTATTATTTTATAAATAAAATACTGGCATATTTACAAACTGTGTTACTGAAAAGCACAAAGCACATACTTTACTTAGTTGTTAGCTCACATTCGAGAGCAAAGGATACCTCTGTACTACAATATGAAGGGAGAATTCAAATAAATTGTTGTTTGCTTGAATTGAAACGCATGTTTCAGTTATTAAAACTTTTAATTAATGTAAGGTTCTTTTATCATAACGTTTTTTTCGTATTTTGTCGTCCTATTACTACAGTTATTACATTGAATCTAACATGATTTTAGTTAGCTTTGAAATATTGACAAATGATTATTAATTCTAATTTCAGAAAAAAAAAACGGCGAAAATCAAAATACTTGTAGATTATTCAATTAACTCTTTTTTATAAAAAGATAATATATATATAAAAACCAGACGTAATACCGTAGCACGGCTCAGTGTTTATTGAGTAGTGATCGGGTTACCGTCAGTATCTCTGTATGGTGGTTGCTATTTGTTTCAATAAACTTATTGTTATGAATGAAAGTGTTTCTTTTGTGTGGAAATTGCACTATCTCTAATATGTATATATAGTTTTATAGTATAGGGGCGGTTAAGCTGTTTATGTCTGTTCCTCGATTTTTGGTGGCGAGAACTATAAAAAAGACTGACACACCCAAAAATGGATTATAAGCTTTGCTGATATATTTATTTTATTTTATAAATAGCTCATGTCGTCTCAAAGCGATTGTGGAATATTGTGTCTTAATCTATTTATTGGAAGTAAATTGAATATAAGAGTATTTTGCATTTTGATTTATATCTCAATAGTGTTCTTAATTGAGTTTGCAAAGTTTTTAATATCTGGTGCATTTACTAATTCTCGTACTTATCCATATTTATTACATAAATTTTCTTGGGACAAGAGAACTTTGCGAAAAAACGTAATTTACTTGTGTATTTGACATAAGCTGTAAACATTCCTAAAAGAAATTATTTTTGAGACGAGCACAATAGCGTTAAAGATGCAAGGATTAATCAAAAACGACGTTCAGAAGTCTGCTTTTATTTAAAGTTTTTTAAATTTAATTACTCTCTCGATAAACGAAATTGATAATTTATGCTTTCGATTATATTTAGCGCAAATTAATAATAGTGCTTGGGCAAAGGATAAGTAATTAAAAAGAACAATTAATTATCATACTCATAACTAACTACTTGTTTAACTAAAAAATTAATTAATAAAAACTGCTGTATTTAATGCAGTTGAATAATCTTCTTGATAGTGTTATTAAATTTACAACAGGCATCTAGAATATAAAACTGGACAAGAAACTAATTTTTTAAACTTGTTTGGAAAACCGCTTAACCAGTGTTTTATGTCCAAAATCGCAATTTTTACCGGAATGAAACTGGATTTTTATGTACTAAAACGAAGTGAACCGTCGCGGGACGCTTTGCAGATGTAAAACATCAAACGCTTATAAATGTTATAAAGAAAGTAGTTCAGGTATTATTTCATCTCTCGAATTTAGAAAAGGGGTCTGATATTGCCCTAGTATAGCCTCTGTAATTAATATTCGTTCAAGATGTATGAAAATTTAGTTACACGAATGATAATCATTGAATTAAGTGCTGTAAAGAGATTTTACCTCTGTCGAGTTTTGGAGTTAGAAGCACTACAACATTTACCAATATATCGAATGTTGGAATACATTGACTGTACCGTCGAAAAATATAGGTTCACCTTTCCTTAATTCTTAATGAATGTTATTATACACAATAAAACTGAACATTTTATTTATTTTTGCTTTTGTTTATCGAACTTCTGTGGGATGAAATGAAGAAACAAGTTATTAAATCAACCAATATTAATCAGTTTAAGGAGAATTTGCAAAACATTCGGATTTTTTTCGGTTAAATGTTATAACATTGTTCCAATTTGTTAAAATAAACATTCCTAATCATTTCGATTTTATGCTTTTTAAATTGTTTTAACAATAACAATAATAATAATAATAATGATAATTATTGTTAATAATAATAATAGTAATAATTAATAATAATAATTTATAATAATAATAAATAATAAATAATAATGATGATAATAATAATAATAAATAATAATAATAATATTAATAAAAATAATTAATAATAATTAATAATTAATTAATAATAATATTTCGTTGCCATAAGATTCACATGGTAATACATTTGGCTTGTCAATGTCAGAACATTCATGAAAGAAAATAAATACATATAAAGGTACACATACAAAATATACATAAAAGACAGTAAATAAGTGCTAAGTAATTAATAAAGAAAATATTCACATAATAAAAACATGAAGCAAATTTATATAATTGAGGAAGTTTTTCAGGTGTTCCGCATTGGCTCAAAGTTGTTGAAGATTCGAACCCAGGCTTTAAAAGCCTATCGCATAACGTATAAGTATTTTAAAACCTTTTTGCATGATGACTACAAGGCTATATTGACTGACAAATTAAATTTCAATACGTTTGCCACAAATGAAATACCAAAATTTATTGAGTCTTATGTGCCAATATGCTAGTGTGCGCAGAGGACGCTTATCAGACGTCACCTCACGGGCTCTCAAAGCACTACTGCGGCTGCGGGAAGCAATTTTTGTGGCAAATTACTTATCAGTTGTTTAAAATACAGTGCGCTTCATACTAAAAATTTCTAGGTTTTTCTCTGACAAATTTCCATATTGACACCTCCATTTTTAGGCTAGTAAGTTTAAAATATTACGCTGTGTAAATCTGAATTTATCAGCTTTGAGAAAACAGGAAATGTAGCACATCATTATCTTTGTGTATATTTGGTGATGTGATGATAATAATTTTTGTTTGTAAGTGTTGTAATAGTGGTTCTTTTTATATTTGTTGAGCGTACTTGACCTTGTGATCGATAGCAACACACGAAATCTGGCCATTTTCATTTAGTAACGAGCAAATCGTGAGAGTGTCTAGTATAAGCAGTGTATTCATCCATAACGATAGACAATGTAACCAGGAGGCGTGAATATATTCTCTACTTGCCTACAGAAAGGGTAATATTATCTAAAATTGATCTTATTGAAATGGAAATCGTATTACTGCTACATAACTAGTTTTCATCCACATTTTTTTTAGTGTGCTGACTCAATAATGTTAATTAGTTTTCATATTATTTTGTGACCAGATATACCTCAAATTTTGTTCGCCATAATAGCCTCCTCCATCATAGAAACAAATTAGAAAAGTGGTTACATTTATAGACTTTAGAACTGGATGATGGGAACTATCAAAATTTTAAAATAGTTATTAGTTTTTCAAATATTCGAGATTTTAATGCTCTTAACATCTACTCGATTCCAAATTTTTACTATTTTCAAGCCTTCTGCTATCGCCTTTTTGAAATCTGGAATTGGTTTTCAAATAGATGAATGCAGAAAATAACGAAACAACGACAGTAAACTAAATATCACTTGTTTGAATTTATGATGCCACATCAGATATCAGACAATTATGTGGAAATGAAAGATATGTTGAATGATATAGGCAGGATATCATGCTAGTGGCAATAAAAACTTGGACTATAATACATAGTTTCCTTTTTTTTAAATATACTAAGTTGCATAATATCCATGAATATTTCTAATTTGGACCAAGAAAGTTATATGAAACATATTTATATATTTTTATAAATATTGAAATAGATCTATTTATGTGATTACAATTAATTATTAGCGTATTCCACTGTTTGAGAATAAAATGATATTAATATGCACCTACGTCATAGAATATTTTTAAAAATAATACCGATTACCGAATAATAATTAAGACTTGAAAAGTATGAATGTATATTTATTTATTATAACATTTATTTTGTATACCGTTCATTTCAAATATGGTTATTTATAATAATCATATTCATGGAAATATTTTATTTGTTCTGAGTTTCTTGGGCAAAATATGAACACGCCTTGTATAGTATAAGCTAAACTGACTCTTGCTTTAAGAAGTTTTTCACAATAGCGTGTGTTATGTATTTCAAATTTCATTCTAAGTTGTTGGGTCACCAAATATCAGCGCAGCGTATGTAAAACGTATTCACTTTTCCTGTTTCGTTTTGTGCTTTTCAGGCCTTTGTATACTGGGAGATATAGATTCATATTTTCCTAACTGTATCATGTTTTTATAAGACTCTTGTATTTGACGCATGGGCTTTACAGAAATAAAGTTTTGTCTTTAGTTGCCAGATTGAATTGTTTTGCGTTTATAAACAAACATTATGGCGCTTTAAATGAAGATAAATGGATCATCTGCGATCTATAGATCTATTGTAACATGGCCCTAACTTAGTTTTGTAGAAGCGGTTGCAGAATTTTCATGAAGTCTGATACTGTTACTGTTAATTCGTGGAGACTAACCGTAGGGACTTTTGGAAGTCTCCTCTCAATGATGTCAGAGATTTAGTTACATTATAAGGTGTTCATTTCATAGGTAGTATGACGTTGAGTTGGTGTAGAATTTATGTTCGGAATGGGAATGCGACGATAGGAGTATGAATAAATTATGACGTCACTGATGTTTAAATGTAGTGGTTAATCATAACCCCACATTAATACGTGACGCATAGTGTTCTCATATCAGAGAATCAATTCAGTCTAGCAAGTTAAGTGGAAGATAGTGTGAGCCAACAGGCAGAGTCCGCCATAGCTAAGTTGGTAGAGCGATGCCCCGGCAAGTTAGTGGTCCTGGGTTCAAATCTCGTTGGCTGACATTATCTTTTCACTCTATCCTAATTTATTTAGAATATATAGGCTGCGAACTACATGATCATTTAATTTTTTTCCAACTTTTTCAGGGATTTTGCACTAGAAAATCATTTCTTGATATATTAATATAAAAAGTATATATAAATACTATTGCCATGGTAATAATTCATATTCATACTGATAATATAGGTCGCTAGTCGCTATGTTTATGGTATTGATGACAGGACTTTTCCCTTATAAACCTCTGTATTATTGCAAATATCGACTTGTAACTGTGGACTTAGAACATAATATTATTATAGGTTACACTGGTGGATACGACTCAAAAGGAAGCAAGCCGAATATTATAATTATTTGTATAGGCATAGTATATGCCGGGTGTCTACTTTTGTTTCCGAACATAGGAAATTCAATGTTAAAATTTTAATCTGGCGATATCTCTCCGAATCAAAATTTTAACATTGAATTTCCTATGTTTGGAAATAAAAGTAGACACCCGGTATATATATATATATATATATATATATATATATATATATATATATATATAACTTCTTTCTGAGGCCTAATTGCAAACAAATATCTTTTTAATATTTTGCGTTTTGAATAAAAACCATGTCAGAAAAAGCAGTAACCACATCTAAAACGTATTCCGTTGTCTACATCGTTAAAGCAAAAATAAAACGTAATCTTACATACATTATTCTGTAATGTCTCCGCTGGGAAAAGAAAAATCTAAATAAAAGAGCTTGGAATGTTCCTTTAAATATACCATGGCATTAGTTCTTAAAAAAATTATTATAGTAATAATTAACATAATATTATTTAATATAAAATTTAAAACTATAATAGAATCCTTTAACTTTTTTAACATGTTTTACCATAGCACAATCTAATATGTAATATACCTGGACCCTCTTGGATTATTGAGAAACTTATTAGAAAATGCGATAATATGGTAGTTGCGAAAAAAATAAATATTATTTTTTATTATTATTCATGTAAAAATTATTAGAAAATATGTAACTTTCATTCATAATTTCCATATAAAAAGTTCGCGGTGAAATTCTTGTGAAGTAGATTATTAATAATTATATAGGTCGACCAAATTTGTATGCCTCATACAAGCTTGAAATACCACGACAAAGCGAAGAAGTTGAATTATGTTTTAATTGTATCATACAAATATTTACATTATAATCCTAAAAGTAAAATAACAGATACAAAAGTATTATGTAACAGTAAATATATTTTATAATTATTAACTTGAATACCAAGTATTTTCTAGATGTTTAATTCTTATATAGACAACTTCATAATTTTGCCACCAGGTGGCTAAGAGGTCATTTTCTTCGCCAATATCAAACTTATACGCACTCCAGGCAATGTACATAAATGTCATTTTTAGTTGACATAATCTATGTTTTACGTGTAGGACGACCGATTCGTGTTAAAATCATATTTTATTTTTCTTTTCTGTATCAGCAGATTTAAGACAAAGTAATGAAACTAATGAATTTGTGTCAAAATTAATAATTTCGTTTGAAATAGTACTTCTCTCAAAAATATAATTCTTTTCAGATGAAAATTAGTGATTCGGTCGAGACGAGACGAGACGAGAAATTCACTGTCTCGTCTCGTCTCGTTTCAAATTCATAAAATTATATCTCGTCTCGAAATTTTTCTCGTCTCGTTTAATAGAGTCTCGTCTCGGCCGAGATTCTCGCCGAGATTTCTCGCTGGAAATTTAATATGTATATTTTGGTCCTATAAACTAATTATTAAATTTATACAATTTTGTAGTAATAGTAATTTGAACAAAAAGATAAATATTTGTCGTTTTATCTGTCAAATTTTATATAACCTAAAATTTGTGCAAATTTTATTATGTTATAATTTTATTAATTTAATATTTATCCAACATTTTCTAATCTGTTATACAACACTAAAAAGAAAATAACGCTAAAAATTTTAGCTAAAGCCTGGATTACACGATGAAGTTTTTATTTTCAAGTGACTTGAAAAGTATCTTTATAAGTGACCTTACAAGTATATTTACACGATCAAGTTTTGCGGGAATTAAAATATCCAAGTGTCAAAATTTAAATTATACTTACATTAAGATTTCAATTACTTCTCTATCCCATTTTACCAATTTTCAGTTTAATATTGATCACTTATAACACTACTTGTATACAACAGAAATATAAACACAAATGACATTTGACAGTTACTTGACAGTTAAAATTTGTAGGGACTTTTAAGGAAAAGTAGCGCATGTTCCAGTTTTATTACAAGTTTTTCGTTAAAGGTCTATTCATTTGTCTCTCTTGCATTGCACTAAAAATATGATAAATTTCACACGTTTGCAAAAATAACAACCGAGAAATCTCGAAACTATTTTCGAGAATCGAGATCTCGCAAATATATCTCGTCTCGTAAAATATTTTTTACATTTCTGTCTCGTCTCGCCGAGACGAGAAATCTCGAGTACGAGACGAGACGAGAATCGAGAAATATCTCATCTCGACAGAATCACTAATGAAAATGGTAGTCAACTACTGTATTTTGTACAGAGTGTACTACCGAGAGTGTACCGCTAGGCCAAGAAAGACTGTATTGGAATTAATAATACACGTCACACGGAAAAATTTGAAACAAGTTTTTTTTTAATTATGTTTTGAAAAATATACAGTTGCCAGACGTAAATCATGTATTAAAGCCAATAACTTGAACAATTCTTCCAGAAAAAATAAATACATTGGAAAATGCGGAACTACCCTATTTTTTTATTTAGAAAATCTATTTACCTAGGGCTTGTATTCAGATTTCGCTGCTTACCCTTTCCAACCGAACTCATGGCGCCGCAGTATTTTGTTTAAAGCCCGCTTGACATTATACTATTTTCGTCTATTTTCATACTATATTTCTAGACAGATTTTTGATGGAGTTCCATTTAATTTCCATGCTATCAAGTCGTGTATAATCGGTAATCTTCGGAATGTATCGTATTTCAAATCAAAATAAATGAATACCAACCTAACAAATTTGTACAGTTAACTTATTTTTGAAATGGATAAAATACAAAAATAAGGAGTTACAAAAATTCATTTTAAATGTGTATGTGTCATATTAGATATTTTATATTAATGTTATTGAATTGTTATTTATAACCTCGCACTTTGCAAAATAAATGACATATAACAAAAGTTGGCAACAGTTATTATCACGATTTCGCGCCTGCGCATTAACGATCTAGTACGAATCTCGTATAGAAATATACGGCCGGGCGTATATTTCTATACTAGAATCTCGGATAAAAGTCGGATGAAAATTTCTGATTTACATTATGCTAAATTTGTCTAGAAATTTCTCGGATGGATCTCGTACTAAAATCTATCTGTCGGTTGTATTTCAGCCATTGCTACTTGCTATATTTATTTAAGATGTAGAAGTGAGCAGCTTATAGCATCCGAGTGTGATAAATTAAATACTTACATATAAGCCGTATTTATTTTTTACGATAAATCACATTACACATTATCGATCGGTGGAATCGAAAGCATTAAACATGTTTGGCCACTAGAAAATAATAATAATAATAATAATAATAATAATAATAATAATAATAATAATAATAATAATAATAATAATAATAATAATAAAAATAATAATAATAGTAATAATATTAACAATAATATTGATAATAATAATAATAATAAAAATAAAATAATATCAACCCGGTGACGGTATGGTGGAATAGTGTAACGTCAGCAGTATGGTGAGGTATGAGATATCCCACCGATTGTTTTTTAAATAAATGTGTTTTTTGTATCATGTAAATATTATACAAATTAGAATCTTTCAAGTCTTTTTAACCAATACAGTAAAAAAATTATTATATTTTAATAATGTTTACGTTAGTTATGCACATTTCCAATCATGAACCTAATTTAAAGAACTGAAACACAGCAGCACAAAATATTTTTGTATTTTTTTGTTCAACAAAATACTGGAATCATATGTAGTTTATATAATAAAATGATACTGATGTTAATGCAAAAGTATACCTCAAAAAAATTTATTTTATTCAATCTGAATGAGTTATTTTACACTCCATACATATTTGGTAAGAAAATTCCAAGCATACACATCATTCTCAAGAAGAACATGCTAGATATGAATTCTTAACTTTGCACATATACAACATCCTCCTTTTCTTTTTATTTTAGATCTTCTTGGCCGAGTGCCATCCTCGTTTTATTTTTTTTTTTGCACTGAAATAATTTTTGCCTTAATTCTATCTACTGGTCAATCGATGATCTTTTCTATTTGTTCTTTTTAAGTGAATTTAGAAAAAAGCGAGTGAATTTTGAGTAAGAGAAAATTTGACAAGCTCTGTTTATTAACTCATAATAAATTGTGATTTCATTGCATTAATTGGGATTTTAAAAGGTTTTTTAAGTGAAATGAAAAAACTGGAGGGTTTTCTAAATGGTTTTAAACCCCAGGTAGACGTCTGGTCTGTAAATGAATGGATGTTTTTAGCGGTGTTTTAAAGAAAATTAAATTTATATGAAATGTGATATTGATAATAATTTTGAATTGCTATTGTGTTCTAATATCAACTAAGTGAAAGACAGGGTGTTTTTTTACTAAAGCTTTGCAAAACGCTCTGCTTAATTGAAGTTTGGCGGTGTTCCGAATCTCTCCGGAGGGTGCCGAATCTGGCCGAAGACGTGAGATCCTCACGCGATGTTGTGCGTGATTGATTAAGCGTTGGTCACGCTCTCGGAGTTCCGTACTGGTCACGAATTTTAGTTGATTGAATGTCCGTCTTGCGGCAGCTGTGTCAGTGGTTCCGTAGATTTTTTTTCGGATTTTTGCGATTGCGATTGAAATTTCGAACTTTGGGGTGGGACTATTTCTTAGTTTTCTTTTATTGAACTTGGCAAATTTTAAAGTGAGTGACTACAACTTGTGGAAAGAAAACATTCCAACAAATTGAGTAAAGAACAGTAAAAAAAAGTGCATATATCAGAAAATATTTGACCCAGGAATTTCATCTCTCAGAAGTGAAGCACTCATCATAAAGCTCTGAGAACTATAAGAGATACAAAGATGGTTAAAGTTCCTTTAAGAGAGAGCAGTTCGGAGATGTATTGGCAAAAATGTAAACTTAATTTTAACTTGAATTTTTGTATAAAGAATTCATAGCAGTTCTTAACTTTGTTTTCTGTGTCTTGTCGCGAATCTGGCGAACCGGGTTCGATCCCGACCGACTCCAAATATTTCGAATTTTAAATATCACCAAAGTGATCACTGTGGTGCCACAAGCAGGCAATAAGTGCCCGCGAGATGATGCCTGGTAGACACCCGCACGGTATAAATATGATATCATCCTTACCGATATCTCTGATAAAGCAGATTGGCACACCCAGAAATGGGTAATATACCGTGATGATATATTTATTTAGTTTTAAGAAAATTCATATCAAATTTTTTTTTACAATTTTGTGTAATTTACCTTTATAGTTTTCGAGTTCCCAGTGTTGGACACGTTATCTTTGACATTATATATTAATTAAAATATTTTTTGTTCTAAAATAGACTTAATTTTAAAAGCAGTATTTTATTGAGTATATTTTTGATAGCTGTGGAAACAGTATCCTTAATATTCGCCTATTGCTTTCATTTGTATTATTTATATTATTTGAAATCAAATATTATTTCCATATAAAATTATGGCCGCCTTGTTAAGGCAGTGCTCAAGCGACCTTCATCGCTCGGCTATGGGGTCGTGGTTCGATTCCCACCAGGGGCTTGGATGTTGTGTATGTCCCAAAAATATTTCCATTAAATAGCTCCGGGCCAATGTACAAAAAAAGTACGAGGCTGAACCCAATTAAAATATATATATATATATATAAATATAAATATATATATATATATATATATATATATATATATATATATATATATATAAAATTAGTATTAATTTACCAAATTATTGTTCTGTAATTGGTATTATTTACTGTTGGACATTGGGCAATGGACCATTATTATTATTATAATATGGGAGAATATTTCACATAAATCAAATTTTACAATTTTGGTTATAATTGAAACTTAGATGCACTAGTAACAGAGAAATGATATCTGTAAAAATTATGTTTGTCTAAATGTAAAATAAGAACACACTTTTGTATTATGGTCTATTGGTTTCGTACAAAACATTATTTTGTACGAGTAGTAATCATTTTAAATCTTTACATTTACAATGATATGTATGATGTAAATCGAAAAGTGGGGCATAGGCGTTTAACCTGGGAAATCAATATTTCTTTACGCAAATGTTACCTAATTATTTTATGCAAAAATGCTTTAAATAAAAGTTATAGAGATAGTGATTTAAATTCTGCATCTAAATCCTGTGGTACCTACATTTATTCTAGCTCTTCATATAAACGTTATCCAAATTTAGTTACAATTGACGAACGCATTTGTTTATTTTTTGTCATAAATCCATGGCTGCCTAGACTAATAAATAGCTCATAAAAACTGTAATTTTACAATTAATTTTTATGTTTATATGAAGAGCTAGAATAATTATTTCGCATGATGATGCAGAATTTAAATCTCTATAACTTTTATTTGAAGTATATTTGCATAAAATAATTATGTAACGTTTTCGCACAGAAAAACTGATTTCCCATGTTAAACGCTTATGATTTACACCTGTACATACTATCATAACTTCCAAATACAAACCTAGAAATGCATATTAATGTTAATGGGCGATTCCACCATTTTTTTTTTATAATTTCATTTGAGAGAATAAGTAAAACTAAGACTATTGCTTAAAATGCGGGGAAATAATTCCTATTAATTAGCGAGTTATGGTCCCTAAAGTTTGAAAAAATAGATGTGACGTCACGAGTATAAGTTTTCATATCAGACTAATGCTTTCGTGGACCTAAATGTTCGTGAAGAATATGATATTTCAAAATTATATAAAATAAGTTAAGAATACAACACTATTTAAAGGTTGGTTTATGGAACTTTTCATAAGGAATAAGGAATAAAACAAAATATAAATGTGTACTCATACATATATCGCACTGTTCCGCAGATTTGAGATAAAACATAAATATAAGAATCATAAGATACATAAACATAAAACATTAGAAATGAGCAAATTTTATTTCTTTTTTTTATCCTTATGTGTTATGTCAAAATGTGCCTAGTTTAATGCCACAAGTTCTTGAAGTAAAATAATTACTAACAAAGTGTTTTAATGCCATTCGGAGTTTCATATAACCTAAACATAAAACGGAAGAACAAGACTTCTTTTTCATTGACTTAATACAAAAAAAATAGTGCATTGCCAAAGTTTGAAAGATAAATTTAAATGCAATGGAGTGTGTGTTACCCTAGGTTGACAAGAGGTATACTCACATTTTCTATTAAACCTTTATTTCTAAACAGTTCACTATTTAATACAGAGCTAATTACAACTTCACTTGGCAATGGCCTACTACTAACCAATTCTGACACTCAATTTCAGTTGTACAATATTATTTTATTATTTATGATTAATTGGTATAACTAATTAATTCATTACATATCTAAAAGTCTTCACATTCCCTCCTTCTTTTTCGATCTGAGTGGTATCACCTTAATGTTACTGATTCTGCCGAATAAATTTTCTTCTTCTTGATTACTGGGTACTTTGTCTTGTCTTGGAATATTTTTTATATTCTTCTTCCTTTTCTGATATTGTTACTGGACTCGTTGGCTTCTTTATCGCTAGTTTCTGAAAATTTCTTTACGTGCGTAATATGACGCTTAATAGTTTTTCCTTTTCTAGCTAGAGTTACTCATTTCCTACTTTCTCTATAACCTCGTATTCTGCGGTGCCGAACTTCTGCGTAAGTTTGTTTAATAAGATTCTGGACCAATACTCTTATAATGTGTGCTAATATTATTTTCCTTGGCTCTTCATCTTTTTTCTCTTTTCCTATTTATTTATTGACTATATAGTTATCATGAACTTCTTCATCTTCCAATTCTGTTTTAATATCCGTTATTGATGAAATTTTATTTGTAATATTTCGATCGATCATTTCCGAAGGTGATATCCCAGTTGTTCCATGAGGTGTTACGTTATACATAAGAATAAATATTTGTAGATTTTTTTGTAGTCAGCGTTATAGATTTTTTGGCATTTTTCACTTTTCCATTCGCCTGTGACCAGTATGGGGGAGTTTGAATTAATTGCATGTTATTTTCTGAGCAGAAATTCTTGAAATCTTGGCTTACGAATTGCATTCCATTGTCCGGTCTTATAGACGTAGGGAAACCAAATCTGGAAAATATCTCTATTAGATAATCAATTATGACTACTGAGGTAATTGCTGTTAGGAATTTTATTTCCTGATATCTCGAATAATAATTTATTACTACAAATACGTAAACTTTATCCGGTAGTGGTCCCATTAAGTTCCATTGCGAGGCATTGCCACGGTCATTGCGGAAATTTGTGCCTAATCATTGGTGGAGGTATATTTTGTTGTGCTACTACAATACAATCTTTACATTGCTTCATAAAGCTTTCTACCTGCTTATCTATGAATGGCCACCAGATTTTTGCTCATAAATATCGTTTAGTGAGCCAGTTCTAGAGTTTGTTTGCGTAGGGTAGAAGGTATTATGATTCTGTTTCCACGAACTATTAGTGGACCTACTGTAGATAGTTCATGTCGGCAAGGATAATAGCTGTTATTTTGCGATTTGCTCTACGAGTCTTCGTGTATGTTTATTAATGTTTGAGCTAACTCAGCGTCTAATTTGCTTGCAGCAGTTATATGTGAAATATTCAGTACTCTGGGAGTGCTCTGTTTTATCACTGAGAAGATATGTTGTTGACTTTCTTTGTCGAATGAACTCTCGTTTCTAAGCGGGCGTAATCTCGAAACTGAATCTGCGATGTTTACTTTGTCCGCCTGATAAATAATTTTGAATTTAAATTACTGTAGTCTCAGCATCCAACGTTTTATTCGTGTCGGTGATTTTGATAATAGCTTAAATATGGTCCCCAATGGCTTATGATCTAACGAGTTCGAAGGTTAGTCCTGCTAACAAGTAAAAGTAAAAACGTTCTACGACTCACACCAGAGCTAGACTCTCTTTTTCCGTCTGCGAATATCTACACTCCGTATCTGATAAACTTTTACTAGTGAACGATATAATTTTAGGCACTTCGTTAACATCGAATTGTGTTAATGCTGCTCCCAAAGCTACTGGGTTTGCATCTGCTATTAAGCAAGTTCTTAGCTGGGGATCAAAATATGACAATGTTGGCAGCTTGGCCAAAGCATTCTTTAATTTGTTGAAGTTTTCCTAATGCTTCGGTGTCCTTGTAAATTTTACATCCTTGTAAAGTTACGAAGTGGTTCAGTTCATGTTCCCAGATCATGAATAAATTTTCCGAGGTATGTTACTGTACCTAGTAAACTTCTTACTTCCTCTTTAGTGACTGATACCCAAATTTCTAAGATAGATGAAACTTGTCTACGATCGGCATAGATGCCTTTTCCGAAAAATGTGTGACGTAAAAAGTTCAACTCGCGTACCTTCATTACATAATTTTTTTAAGGAAGACATTACCAGTTTTGAGAACCTCCAACGTTTCTTTCAAACACGAGTCATGCATTTCTTCTGTACTCACGAAAACGATCATGTCATCTAAATAATTCAGACAATTTTTACAAGGCGATAAAATTCCTTCGAAAGTTCCCTAAAATATTTCCGGAGCCGAATTTGCTCCGAACATTAACCTTTTGTATCGGAACACTTCTTTGTCTGTAATGAAAGTTGTAATCGCGCTACTGTCTTCATGTAATTCTAATTGGAGATAAACGCTCATTAAATCGAAGCTTGAAAAGTACTTTGCGTTTCTTCAATTTGTCATGACGGCATCTAATGTTGTTAGCTTAATGCATGTCTACACAGATTCGGATGTTACCACTTGCTATGAATATCACTACGATCGGCGAAATCCATGCACTAGGCTCTGTAATTCATTCGATGGTGTCTTGCTGTGGAGCCTCCTGAAGCTTTTGTTCAATTTCCGTTTCCACGGATATAGGTATACGCCTTATTGATTGTTGAACGGGTTTTATATTCGGATTTATGGTTAACTTGATCACAATATTTTGACCTTCAGGAACGGTGTTTGTTGACCCATATTTATATTCAGTCCCAATTTTAGAATTCCCAGCTGTTTTGCCTTTTCTTTCCCCAGTAACGAAATTTCTCCTTCCTCCATAACGCAAAAGATGATATGATTTCTTCGTTGTCGAGTAGGCTAACAGTGGTTTCGAATCGATGTTTTATAATCAAATTTTGTCTGGATGCATATGGTCTTAACGTGTCCCTAATATTTCTGTCAATATTCCAGACTATTACTTTCTTCTACTTTAGTAGGTTCCAATCCTCATCCTTAATTATGTGGACTTTGTAACCTAAATCAATTATTATAATGTCGTCTACGTTCGTTGTGTTGCTTGATTGGAGATCGCTGTTTATTTTGAAATAATTGTATTTTCTGATTTTGCTTGATGTGCCTTGTGAATCTTCGTCCGAAGTTTCAACGGCAATTTTATTTGCGTGATGGCGAAAACATGACGTTTTATACCCTTTTTTGAGTAATCAGGATTCCTGTTTGTATTTCTAGTTCTGCAGTATGACCCAAAATGTCCTTGAGGTCTGAATTTATTGTATCTTGCGTCCTTGGCAGGGCAGTTTTCTATATTTTCAGGATGCTCTATTCTTCCACAGTGACGGCCCTTCCCTTTTATTATCTTAATGTAATTTATTTACTGATGAGAAAAATGTGTTTTGTTCCCTTTTTGTTTATGAACTTCTTTAATTTCTTCCAGCGATTGCTCTTTTTTAAATAGTTTTCTTCGGTTTTAGTAGGGCCTATTTATCAATCAATTTGTCTCTTAAATTGATTTCAACCGCTTTTTAGCGTTGTGCCCGAATGTGCATTTTGCTGCTTGTTGTAGTTAGAAGGAACCTATTGTAGTTTTCACCTTTTTTGATTTTAGGTTGCGAAGTATATGCCTTTCGAAAGTGGAGTTTTGTACTAGCATTTTGTACTTGTCGCCAGAGGACAGCAGTTAATGATCATTAACATTTAATACTTAATTAAGTTAGCATCTGTGATACTACCATTTATGTAATAATCATTGAAAACTTCTTTATGAAGATAACTGGCGATGTAGTTTCGAAACGGGTCATCGGAAGGTTTCGACTCTTTTGACATTTGTCGATCAGTGAGTTAAGGTTGGAGTTCTTTTGATTGATTTTGACTGTTTTATTAAACAGGAGTATCCTTTGGGAACCTTCATAGGATTCGTAGTCGAATAAATTTGGTCTTAATGTTCCATATATTTATTTCAACATTTAATACAAAAGTCAATTGTACGTTTCAGGCAAAAATTAGCCCATCTTCAGCTATATAAAATAAAATATTGTGTTACAATAATATAAAATGAATACAATGTTTTCAACTCACCAACAATTAAATATAAAATTTCATATTTTTGAAATCCAATTACCAATACATTTTTACAGTTTGTGTGAAAAAAAAAACAACTCCAGGATTTATTGGTAATCATAACAGGAACGATGAAGAATAAACTGTAACAAGCTATCACCATGGCGACAGGCGACTCTGCCGGGAAGAGAAGAATTGTAAATAGAACAAGTGAAAAAGCAGGAATACCAACACTATATATAGCGGCTAAGTTAAACAGAAATACATCGCCAAACTAAAAACAGGGGTGTGAGATATTTCAACTGATATAAAGAAAAGGAAAAAAGTGGAAAAATTATTGAAAATTAATAAAGTTCTTGATATGTTGAACATTGTTATTGTAATCTGTTTGAGCATTTAAAGAATTATTTCTATTAATTTGAATGTGGCATGTTTCATAAAGAGGTCTTGTATTTTGAAAATCAGTTTGGTGGCTTGTTTGACAGACATGTTTGTATAGGGCACTATGGTCTGGATTCTTTTTAATTGAGTGATATTCATGTTGATATATCCTCCTTTTTAAGGGCTGCGACGACTCACCGATGTACACCCTGTTACATGCTATACAGGTTAATTGATAAACTATATCTTTTTTATTTGTTGTTTCTATTTTATCTTTTAATTGAGTTTGTAAAAAAGAAGTAGAGCTAAGGTTATTATTGGCTATTTTAATATTGCTATCATGTAGTATTTTCTGTAATGATTTATTTAAGGATTTATCATAAGGAATTGTAGCATAAATATTTTTCTCTTGTTGTGTCTGCCCTTCCCCATCAACAGCTGTTTGAGCGTCAAGACAATATTTAAGTTTATTGACCCTTTCTTTGATGATTTTATTCAAACAGTCTGGGGGATAACCATTATTAAGAAGAGTATTATAAATGTATGAGATGTTTTGTCGATGGTACTCTGGATGGGCTAACAATATCCCCTTTTCAACAAGGGCGTAAATTACACTTTTCTTATACTTTATATTAGTGTATGAGTTATAATGTAAATATCTCCCAGATGCCGTGGGTTTTTGATACCAATTCGTAATGATTTTATTGTTGTTTTTAATTATTGTAGTGTCTAGAAAGTGTATTTTACCGTTTTCTTCCATTTCTACTGTAAACTTTAAGCGCGAGTGTAAACTGTTGAACTCATCCAGAATGTCGATGGTATTACATTCAGTACAAATATGAGGGAATCAATATCCTTGGAAAAAAGAATTTCCATTGCATTGTACACATCATGCACGCAGTGGCAAATTTATTTGGAGTTGGTAGAACCACTTTTGGAGAATTCTGCTTCAGAATGTTGTTTAGATTTACTTGTTGCTGCACAAATGCATGAATAAGTTGCGTTATCCTCTCCAGCTCTCTCTGTTGTTTCTTCTATCTGTTGAAAAGAAATAAAATATTTAAATAAAGTTTAACTTAATTTTTATTCAACTTACTTGAGTTTCACTCATTTTTTGATTTGAACAGTATGTCATATTCTTTACTACAATAAAACAATATATACAATTAAGTACCTAATTAAAATAAGCATTCTTTATCATTATGCTGTATCTGTTATATTCCAATACCATAACCTTCACTCGCCCGCACTATTCCATTTCAACTCTGTGACAAATTCGCCATGTAAATACATATTATACAACTGTTCATTTTAAATGGGCCACCATTGCTATCTCGAGAACTATAAGAGCTACAAAAACGGTTAAATGAGCAAACAATTTCTATTTCACAAAACAAATTTAAAGAAAAGGAAAGTAATTTTTTTCGATAAGTGGTTCTCAAAATATGTGATCTAACATTTTTCTGAATTCATTGATACAATATTTTCATACCCTTAGATAATGATTTTTTTGAGAAAAGTGTAAATAAAGTTTTATATAAATTTTATTAAAATATGGCTATAATAAGAGGGGCACGAATGGAAAAAATTAATACGTGTTAATTTTGTCACATGGAATCAGAATGCCATGAAAGAAATTCGTGAATATTTTGTTTGCGTTGAGATTTATGATAAATTGAAAGAACAAAATATTTACTTCTTTCTGCCAGGGCACTCTAATTCTATGTAAAAAGAAAACATGTATTCATTTTTTCCATTCGTTCTCTTATTATGGCCATATTTTAATCAAATCAGTATAAAACTTTCTATGCAATTTTCTCAAAAAAAAGATCGTTATGTAAGGGTATAAAAATATTATACCACTAATTCATAATAGTTTCTCTATCGAATGAGCAAATAAAAATATGTTCTTATTTAAAATAAAAAAGTTAGGTCGCGTATTTTGACAACCACTGATCTAAATAAAATTTCTTGTAAAATAGAAATTGTTTGCCAATTTAAGCGTTTTTGTAGCTCTTATTGTTCTCGAGATAGCAATGGTGGCCTATTTAAAATGAACACCCTGTGTATTATAATCGATATAATACCTTACCTGTACTCTGTGAAAGATTATTGACCTTATGTTTTATATCATTTTTGTCAATTTTTTCTTAAATATTTGACATTGAATTAAAAACTATAGCCATATGCATAAACATGCGAGTTTCTTTTTTGTTTCCGCAGATTTGAAGTATTTGTTTCCCATATTTCCAATAAAATAGCTTCCAAAACTAGATTCCACTTACATTCGACATGTTTATTACAATACACAAACAATCAAAATGCCGGGCTGTCACAGATGAATATGTGAATGCAACACAATAGGCGTTTTCGTTTATTGTCTCGGAGAACTTGGAAGGATCGTAAGCGTTGTCTCAGAGCGTACCTATATGCGTTCGTATTTTACCTCGTATCTCTCATAGAGGAACGCCCCGAGAGCCTTCAAGCGCTCTGACAAATTTGTAGGGTTATTGTACAAAATGCGCGGGCATCTGACAATTCGGAAATGGAATTTAAAATTTAGAATATTATAATTGCAACAGTACTTACATCGTAAATAAAAATTGAATATCTACAGAGTGATCAAAAAGGCTGAAGCGTACCGCTCCATACGATTTTGACATTTGCCGCTTACTTAGTATGACAATATTATTATTTCCATGGGCATACCTTTCGAATTTTGCTAGCTGTTATAAAAATAATCCTAGGATCCATCTTCTTTATGTTCGCTCGAGAGAAAATATGCTTCAAGAAGAAATTTGTCACGCTCTTCATTAAAAGCCATAATGAAAAGAAATTACTTAAACAAATATCAAATGAATCAACATACGGCAATGATATTAATCAAATGTCATGCGTCTGACATCGTATGCCATATATGGAATATAGTTTTGAAGTGTTAGGTATAGAAAATTGAAATATAATTTTGATATTATTTTTGAACAAAAGCTGTCACATGACCTTCAGTCTTTTTTGATCAATGTGTATATTATAATATATATATATATATATATATATATATATATATATATATATATATATATATATATATATATATATATATACAGGGTTAGTTAAAAGTATGGAGACGGCGATTTATTGTCGTTAATATTCATTTTAGGAAATTAGGTTCAATACAATTCAATTTCCAATTTTAAATGGCACAAAAGTGACCCCTGTGGTGCACTCTCCACACCAGCTTTGAGTGCCCGTGAGGTGACGCCTGGTAAGCGCCCACGCGGTAAAATATATCGTCATCATTACCGATGTCTACATGTGTTGTAGATACTGGCACACCCAGAAATGGGTAATATGCCGTGATGATATATTTATTTTTATTTTAGGTTCAATACAAAAGTTTTTAAGAAATTTTGATCTACATTTGAGAATACTTGAATTTTTTTTTCTTCAATTGTTTTTGAGTTACGCTTGTCCGCGTAATTTTTTACAAGGAAAAACACCGGTTCAAGTATTTACGAATAGTAGGTACATCTAAGATAGACAGAAGCGAAGCGATAAACAAACTCGAGCGATGTAATTTACTTAGTTATTAATTTGTTTTTAATGATAAGATTGTGACCGACAACTTTATTGGAAATAAATTTGTCTATCTTAAAAGAACCTACTATTCGTAAATACTTTTTCTTGTAAAAATGTTATTAAAATAAATTGAAAAATAAAAAGACAAACATACTGTTGTAAAGAGAAAAAAACACTCTATCGAATGGTAGAGTAAAATTAATAGGTTCCCATTTAAAAAAATTACGCGGACAAGCGTAACTCAAAAACAATTGAAGAAAAAAAAATTCAAGTATTCTCAAATGTAGATCAAAATTTCTTAAAAAACTTTTGTAATGAACATAATTTCCTAAAATGAATATTAACGACAATAAATCGCCGTCTCCATACTTTTAACTAACCTTGTATATATTATTATTATAATTTGAAACATTTTCTTCTATATTATTATGTATTTAATTCGTTTTACTCTATTTTTTAACAGATTCATCTATAATTTCTTTCAAAATGACTTCCTTTACTTCATTATATTGGAAACTACTTTAACCCTGCATTACCCGCACTCTTATTTATAACACCATTACCCGTAGGTGAGCGCAGCGCTCGCCATAGCTTTTTTCATATATTACACAATTATAAACGAAAATGCAATTTAAAAAATAGGTTAGAGCAATCAGTTAACAATTTCTTACTATTAATAATGTAATTTTCTTTATTAATATTCATTATTAAGCAAATACTTTCGGTTTATTTTACTAATTTCGCTTAATTAGATTGAGCTGTAATAGCATAGTATTTTTTCGTTTACTACTCGGTTGCCTTCTAGTTGTATTACCAGTATTATTGCATATGTGTACATAGTTATGATTCGCTAGTTCAAGGGTCATTATTTAAAAAATAAATCGGAGAAATGGGTCATTTTATTAATAAACAAAAAATATGTGTTTATTAATTTTTCTATAAATAATGGCAAAAAATATAAAAAAGTTAGTGAAATATCCTAGTAACAATATGTAAACATATTTTTCAATTCTCTGACGCTTTGGTGAAAATGACTGAAATATTTATAAGATTTATTTTTCTAGTACATTCATAAATGTAGAAATAATTTTTGTTTGATTAATAGAATTTCGTACAGCATAAAAGTTATTTCTTAAAATTAATATGTTTTTGATTTCAACCTACTGAAAAGTTACGCACCGTTAAAATGTAATTATGAGATTGAAAATGAAAAGTTTATACTAAATGTATTCGGTAGCTGTATTATATACTAATTTTTCCACGATCGGGTGTTTACTAACATGGTTTCCCGGGCAATAGGCTTTATTTACTAATTACTGATCGGTAAGTGATGTGATCACTTACTGGTCAGGAGGCGACGCGGTAAACAAATAGGTAGGTACACAAATACAACTATCAAAGCTTACTTTAAAAATGACAACCAAAAATTTTGATTGCCAAAATAATTTTCAAATCTTATTAAAAAAAAAAAGTGCGCGGATCGTGCTAAAAGACATAATAAGCATTGCAGTCAGTAAGTACTCTTCTACAGGTATCGGATTTATTGTATCATCCCCAACCGGCAAGAAAAATTGCTGCCCTTAATACAATTATTTATTACAAATTAGAGCTATAAATGTTTACACATTTTGAAGCGTTAAATATTACATCATGATTTTTAAACCATTGATAACCAATATGTAATATAATTCTTATTGTATCGTTAACATTTGACATCAATTATTTTAATTAAATTATTTAAAAGGTCAGTTTTATCACTGTTATTATCTGTATCCTTAAGGCCGAAATATAATGTAATTCTGTCTTGTTTTCCTAGTATGAGAATTTCATCAAATTTGACATGAAAATTGAACGCAGATAATAAGTGTCAATGATATGCAGAATCTATCAAAAAGTTATCTTGCGATTATTTTTCTACAGTTACATATAGTCTGTCGCGAAAACATGAAAATAGGTCACTGATTTTGACATAACATGTGTTTGATAGGTATACAGTTTTTACATTTTTTCTTTTCATTTAAATTTTCTTGTTAAAGAGAAAAACAATGTTACGCTATAACACGGAATATAATATAACTACTATAAGAGGAGTTGCAACGAAGCAGCGGAAAGCGGCACACTTTCTTATCGCCGAGCGATGAGAGAGACAGAAGATCTGAGGCCTACGCACGGCTGGCGATTATGTAGTTTATATAAAATCATGCATAATCATAATATTTCTCAAATAAAAAGACTTTCAGTGTATATTTTATTAATTTTTATTTAAAGGAAAGGACAATATTTAATTAATTTTAAGACTTTAATAGTTCAGTTAAATTCCTAGAGTACGATATTTATTATTTAAAAATGTTGACGTTTTGATGTCTGTGTGTAATTTCTGTCATGTAAAAAAATCATAGCGATTCTAAAATATACATTTTAATTGAATGACAGTCTCTATAGCATATTTACACTCGTAACCATATACTTCATTTCATGTAACAAAATAGTGAGGAGAAGATAGGTGCAATTTGATCTTGTTGTTTGATTGGATAATATCGTGAAATAAAGTATAGATTGTATCTATATTCGTCATCGTGAATTGTTAACAAAATCGTGTCATTTATGGGAAATTAATATACTGCTATGAATATATGTGAAAACAAAGAACTTGAGAAAAACGAAAGCAAATAAGATCTTAGGGTTTATTTATACAAGATTTATGATGATATATTTATTTATTACTTAAAAAACAAGTGAATACAAAAATCGGTTTAAAAATAGCTTGTCAAACAAGGAAAGTTAATTATAAGGTTGTAATAATAGTAATTTAGCTTTTTTCGGAATTCTTTGCTTTTAGATTGGATGGAAATATTGTCCCATTCTCATATAAAATAAATTCATGAATTATGAAAGCAAATATTTCAGAACTGTGTTCTGTACAATTAAAAGAAAACTGATAATTTTCCGTAACAGTTCAGACTGTTTTTTTCTATTTTTTCAACTTTTCGTTTTTGAGCATTAATATTCATATTTTTATTTGTTAAATTAATGTTATACATTAATAACATTATAGTAAATGTTGCATCTTAGCTGGTATATATATATATATATATATTAGAAACAAATTTGGAAGCTCTAACGACGTCTCCTTCACTTTTTAATTTAATTTTGAAAAATGAAAATGTATTCACACTGCCTAACGAACTTCAGCAAAACAACAAATAATGGCAAACCATGCCTAGGATATTT
Organism: Ophonus ardosiacus; assembly: GCA_943142095.1. Taxonomy (NCBI): domain Eukaryota; kingdom Metazoa; phylum Arthropoda; class Insecta; order Coleoptera; family Carabidae; genus Ophonus; species Ophonus ardosiacus. The sequence goes on along the minus strand of OW964833.1, from coordinate 22,278,877 downwards.
AAAATTAATATTTTCTAATAAAGAAGTTCCAGTAACTGAATATCAATTTTTAATTACGGAAACTTTAGATGTGAAAATTTTTATTTACGGATATTTAATAAGGTACACAAAATACATATTTTTATCAAATATACTAGTTATTATTTATGTAAACTGCATCGTTCAAGATAAAATGTAACATAGGTTGTCAAAGTTATCAACTTGTCTTGGCATTACTCTTCAAAGATGTTTATTAAAGAAGAAAGGATTCGAATGGTAACTTGGTACATGCTGGCTATGGATTAAGAAATGTGTGTGATATGTTTACCAACTTATTTCCTGAACGTCCTAGACCAAATTCTACTACAGTTTCGTGAATATTTTCGAAATTTAAAAGTGATGGATGTTTGGTTAAAAATCATAAGAGGACAAGAACAAAAACTGCGCAGACTGAAGAAAAGAGAAATAATTTACTAAGAGCTATAGAAAAAAATCAGCTCAGCTATCTACGAAAATTTTGGCAAATCATTTAAATATTAGCAAAACTTCTGTATTTAGATTATTAAAAAACGAAAAATTTCATTCTTACCATTTTCAAAATCACCAAGGGTTAATAAACAATGACCTTGAGAAATTGCCTTTTGAGAGCTACTTTTTGAGAAAATTAATATCGATCCGGATTTGAACAGCAAAATTTTGTTTACTGATGAAGCTACTTTTTTTACAACAGGAGAAGTAAATTCACAAAACATATTAGGAACTGCTGCAAAATAAGATTATACCAAGTTTAAATAACTTCTTGTACTGGGGTTTTTTAAACATCTAAAGTATATACAAGAGAAATTGAAGATTTAGAAGAACATAAATTTAAAATTAGAGAGACTTTGTCAACAATAACTCCCGATTCCCGAAATATTATTCTGCGTATGAACATTTTTATAATAGTCTAAATTATTGTTTAATTATTAATGGTACAGTTTTTGAAAATTTGTTGTAATTTGTGTTTGAAATATATTGATATTTTATTGCTACTGCTCTTGCGTTATTTATACATTAGTAAATTATGATGACAAATTAATTTGACATTGACAACCTTGACAACCTATGTTGCATTTTATCTGGAACGATGCAGTACATATGAAAACTAGTATCCATAGTAATATATTAATAACAGTATAGTAAATGTTGCATCTCAGCTGAAACTCACGGTATATATATCATTTCGAATATTATTCGAATACCTGTTAATGAAAATTGATTATTATCGTCGTCGATATTAATGTTAACGAGCATGGTGTCGGTTATCTGACTTTTTTTGTTTATTGTACCATGTTTAAGTATTTCATGTCTCTTTTTCATACAAATAATTTGGACAGTTTGGAAATATGGTAAGATAAGCATCTATCTTCAACTGAAATATTTTGTGTGGAAAATATTCGTTTTACTTCTCACTTTATTTCTTACTTGCACCAATACGCTCAACGGCCTCTGATCTTTCCTCTCTCTCACCGCCTTCTCTTTCTATCATGATAGCTAGGATAGGGAAACTCCACTGCGTTGCACAGGCGTGGATCAAGATGCATGTAGTTGAAGGTAGGTGAAGTTGGCCCCGCCAAGTCGGAATTAATAATAACAAATTAATGTGATCAATTGCGCCCTTTATGCGCTTGTGTGCACCACCTATATTTTTTTATGCGCTCTTATAGTTTCTATTTTTTTAAATTTTTTCAATGGGGCGGCCAACTTAATGGGTAGCCCCCCCAAATTGATAAATAGGTATTTTATTGTTATGTAGGGCTTGATAAACATATGCGCTACTATGCGCCAGTGCAAAATATTAATGCGCCAACTGCGTTCAGGATATAAATATTATTGAATCTCGGGGGGGCTAAATTAATACTGATTTTTTCTTTTTAATTTAAAATTTTTAAAAAAGCTATTGTATTTGAATACGTATGCGCTCTTATGCGCTACCACAAGTTTTCATTGCGCTTTTTCAATTGAACAAATAGAATTATGAGGGGTCTAGGAGAAGTTGCGCCCCCCCCCCCCCCCCCAAGTCGGCATTAATAATAACAAATTAATGTGACCAAGAACTTAATGGGTTGCCCCCCCAAATTGATAAATATGTATTTTATTGTTATGTATGGCTTAATAAACATATGCGCTACTATGCGCCAGTGCAAAATATTAATGCGCCAATCACGTTTAGGATATATATATATATGTTATTGAATCTCGAGGGGGCTACATTAATGCTGATTTTTTTTTAATTTTTAAAAATTTGAAAAAAAGCTATTGTATTCGAATACGTATGCGCACTTATGCGCTACCACAAATTTTCATTGTGCATTTTCAATTGAAGAAAATATGGGGGGTCAAGATAATGATATATTAAAAATTGAAAATTATGAATTTTATTGTAAATATTATTCGCTATTATGCACCAATTAACTGTTTTTATGCGCTGATTTAGTTTTCTATAAAATAACACTATAAATTTGGGGGTTGCCATTAATTAATACATTTTTATTTTTTAAAATTGGATACAGTAATGGTCATATATTTGGATGCGCTTTTATGCACTATAACAAATTTCCTCTGCGTTCGTATAGTTCTTATTACAATACCTCAAATAATAAGCAGACGTTAAAAGGGCTAGTAAGAGTTGCTGCTAACGACGTAGTCACTTTTTTAGGTAATTTGTATCCGGGATCTATCTCCGACAAAAAAATATTTATCTACTGTGGCGTTGTCAGTCACTTTCTCGCTTGTGATTTAATATTGGTCGACAAAGGTTTTTTAACAGCCGAACTTTAGCCACCAGGTGTTAATTTAAATATACCACCATTTTTGGCGACACTACATTTTACGGTGGAACAAATTTAAAAATCCAGAAATATTGCAAGAGCCTAGAAATCATCTAGAAAGGGCCATAGGAAGAATTTGTCAATGCCCCACAAACTATAACTAAACTATATTATTGATGCATAAGGCATTAAAAATGATGGAATCATATTCAATATTTGAAATTCTTCCTATGGCCCTTTCTAGATGAATTCTAGGCTCTTGCAATATTTCTGGATTTTTAAATTTGTTCCACCGTAAAATGTAGTGTCGTCAAAAATGGTGGTATATTTAAATTAACACCTGGTGGCAAAAGTTCGGCTGTTAAAAAACCTTTGTTGACCAATATTAAATCACAAGCGAGAAAGTGACTGACAACTCCACAATAGATAAATATTTTTTTGTCGGAGATAGATCCCGGATACAAATTACCTAAAAAAGTGACTACGTCGTTAGCAGCAACTCCTACTAGCCCTTTTAACGTCTGTTTATGTTTATAAGAACTATACGAACGCAGAGGAAATTTGTTATAGTGCATAAAAGTGCATCCAAATATATGACCATTACTGTGCCCAATTTTAAAAAATAAAAATGTACTAATTAATGGCAACCCCCAAATTTATAGTGTTATTTTATAGAAAACTAAATCAGCGCATAAAAACAGTTAATTGGTGCATAATAGCGAATAATATTTACAATAAAATTCATAATTTTCAATTTTTAATATATCATTAACTTGACCCCCCCATATTTTCTTCAATTGAAAATGCACAATGAAAATTTGTGGTAGCGCATAAGTGCGCATACGTATTCGAATACAATAGCTTTTTTTCAAATTTTTAAAAATTAAAAAAAAATCAGCATTAATGTAGCCCCCTCGAGATTCAATAATATATATATATATATATATATATATATATATATATATATATATATATCCTAAACGTGATTGGCGCATTAATATTTTGCACTGGCGCATAGTAGCGCATATGTTTATTAAGCCATACATAACAATAAAATAATAAAAATAAAAACTATAAGAGCGCAAAAAAGTAAAGGTGGTGCATACAGGTGCATAAAGGGCGCTATTGGTCACATTAATTTGTTATTATTAATGCCGACTTGGGGGGGGGGGGGGGGGGGGGTCGCAACTTCTCCTAGACCCCTCATAATTCTATTTGTTCAATTGAAAAAGCGCAATGAAAACTTGTGGTAGCGCATAAGAGCGCATACGTATTCAAATACAATAGCTTTTTTAAAAATTTTAAATTAAAAAGAAAAAATCAGTATTAATTTAGCCCCCCCGAGATTCAATAATATTTATATCCTGAACGCAGTTGGCGCATTAATATTTTGCACTGGCGCATAGTAACGCATATGTTTATCAAGCCCTACATAACAATAAAATACCTATTTATCAATTTGGGGGGGCTACCCATTAAGTTGGCCGCCCCATTGAAAAAATTTAAAAAAATTGAAACTATAAGAGCGCATAAAAAAATAAAGGTGGTGCACACAAGCGCATAAAAGGCGCAATTGATCACATTAATTTGTTATTATTAATTCCGACTTGGGGGGGCCAACTTCACCTACCTTGTAGTTGAGGATCCTAACTCCCGTATCTCGCATATTTTAAGTCGAACACCGTACTTTTTGCCCTAAAGTTAAAAGTTACTTATTCTTATAGGAAATTTTCCGAAAAATTTGATGGTGTTATTCTTAATGCCCTATCTCATTGCGAAAACTCAAAAATCCATATTTTCTAAAAAAAATACAAAATTTCAATTTTAAAACTTTTTTCACTTTTACTTGTCATATCTTCTGTATAAATTGAGATATTTGTGCCGTTTTTTCACTAAATCATTTTCTCATGTATTCTGCGACATCTGGATTAAAAAAATACTGAATATTAATAATAGAATTTTTTTTAGTAAATAAATTTTGAAAAGGGAACACGTCATTTTTTCTTTTTATAGTAAAAATTTCAAGCAGCGACAAACTTTTCGTCCTTAAGAGATAGGTACCAACATACAGCGAGTAAAATTTAGAGAAAGGATCATAGATGTTTTTCCTCTTGAATTTTTTTTTTGTAAAATGCACCAGTTTCGTAATATTTGAAGTTAAAGTTAAGGGTTTTCCGTTGCAAATTCCCGCGTGCTGAATACGCCCTACTATGCCTGCCGAACTGCCGACCTTCCGCTTAGGCACGCTTTGTTTAGAGACATGTAGTTTATACTTTATGAATAAGAAATGAATTTAAAAAAAAGCTATTTATCACAGATGGTGATAATTAAAAATAAGATTTCTTGTGATTTAAATTATTGAAGTTTAATATGTAAATTAGTTACATGTTATAACAGAAACAAATATAAATAAACACAATTAGTTACTTTTATAAATATATTTACAGATAAAGCATGTATGTAAATAGAAACAATTCACTTTATTCTATACAATGCGAAAATAAGTTTTTTTCTACTCCTATGCTTTCATATGTATATTTATTAAGTATGTGTCATTTGTACTTGAATCATAGTTACTTTCATCTTTTCTTTTAGATCCGTGGGGATTTTTCTCTTCTAAATATTACAAGACAATAATACTTGTTTTAAAAATATATAATGAATTCATACCTTCCATGGCGAATAAGTTTCTCAATTCACAAACACATACACACAAACACTGCATTAGTACTAACGAAAACTAAATCAGCTAATATTTTCTTTTAAATAAAATTATTTATGGTAATATCAGACAAAACAAAAAACACTTTACGTTACTTCTCCTTTGGAGCAAAACGTAAAATTAGTTATTTATTGGATTACCACCTCTCCAGACCATTTACCTCTACTTTTCCAAAAAATCAATAATAGTTTAATTGTTGTAATGAATCGATTACATTGTTGTAATTAATTTTTTTTTTATTGCAATCAAATTTTCATTCATGTAATAAAGAATTGTCTTCTTGAAATCACGTATTTCATTGTTGTAATTAATATTGAAGCAAATTATTGAAATAAGTAATTATTAAAGGGTAAATTTCTCGTCAGTGATGTGGATTAGATGTCAACAAATATTCGAAATCTGAGTCATACAGCATTTATTATTACAAAACCACTGTTTCGGTATACACTTTCAGAGATAGATCTTAGAGATTTTTACAATCATCAATACACAAATACATTCGATTAAATAAACGTGTTTTGTTTGAAAAAATGAATGGCTTAGATTTCGGGTATTTATTATCACACAAACTTTATCAATTTTAATTTATAGTAAGGAAATATTTATACAATAAAATTGCTTTGAAAAAGTAATACAGACTACAAAGAAATTATAACGTAATTTGCAAATACAAAAGTTAAAAAAGGAATAGACTTTGCTACAGAAATTAAAATTACCCAAAACAAAAAAAAAATGATATACATAATTACTTTATTTTGCTCATGAAATAGGACATAAAATATTTGTTTTTTATTATAACTGCAAACTTTAGCTTGCATTCCAAGCGTAGGGTTAGTATGCATCAAGCATTAAGTACAACGCGCTGAGCGCGTGGGAATTTGCAACGGAAAACCCTTAACTTTAATTTCAAATATTACGAAACTGGTGCATTTTACAAAAAAAATTTTCAAGAGGAAAAACTTCTATGATCCTTTCTCTAAATTTTACTCGCTGTATGTTGGTACCTATCTCTTAAGGACGAAAAGTTTGTCGCTGCTTAAAATTTTTACTATAAAAAGAAAAAATGACGTGTTCCCTTTTCAAAATTTATTTACTAAAAAAAATTCTATTATTAATATTTAGTATTTTTTTAATCCAGATGTCGCAGAATACATGAGAAAATGATTTAGTGAAGAAACGGCACAAATAACTCAATTTATACAGAAGATATGACAAGTAAAAGTAAAAAAAGTTTTAAAATTGAAATTTTGTATTTTTTTTAGAAAATATGGATTTTTGAGTTTTCGCAATGAGATAGGGCATTAAGAATAACACCATCAAATTTGTCGGAAAATTTCCTATAAGAATAAGTAACTTTTAACTTTAGGGCAAAAAGTACGGAGTATAGTGCACGATACGGAGGTCAGGCTCTTCCACTAATGCTACCAATTCTCCAGTTACACGATAGACGGCACTCAATCGTAAACACCTGGCTACATCTATCTATTTGGAATTGTTTGTGGATTTGAATTATAACGCAACTGGTGTGATAAAAGATGAAAATAGATCATAAATATTACATATTGAAATATTACACTATCTAAAATGCAGAAATATGAATAAGTGAAATCCTTGCAATTTATATGTATGTATAGGCCGTGGCGAATTAACTTCTTTGGAGGCCCGGGCGGCCTCTAATGCCAGGCCCCTTGTATTGGAACCTATACAGTGTTTAAATACTTCAGGAAAAAAATTAATGCTAGATACTACATGATATTTTGATCACGAATCAATTTTTATTTTTAAAATTCTCAAAATTAATTGTACTTTACATGAGGTAGGTATAATTTTTTGATTTCACCCTGGTTTCAATATAGCATAATAATAAAACTACCATTTTAATATTAAAAATAGAAAAACATTTTTACTATATTAGTTAACTGATTATTTATATAAGTTCTAAGTAAACATAATACTTTAAATGTTGAATTAAATATGTGATGAAATGGGTTGTCTCCCGAAGCATCTATATTTTCAAAAAACTCGCACCATTTTTTTTTTTGTATTTTGGGCCATGCGCTTACAAAACGCAAAGATGGTTTATATGCAGAGAGTGAAGTAAGTAATAACTGTTTCTGTTGCGAACTACGAATTACTAACCAGAATACATTTTAGAAAAATAACTAGAAATGTCGCTAAATATACATTAAAATCACTAGACCTCTGATAAGTAGCAAATTTATGAAATATATCGTATTTGAATCATCAAAATCATTAGATTTACCTAGTGATAAAATCACTAAATTGGCAATATCGCTACCACTCAAATCACTCATACGATTTGGGGATTCCCACACCATAGCTACAGTGGTACCAGAAGTTGTAGTTTTAATTTCCTATCCTAACCTAAAAGTTTCTTGATAGAAAAGAGAAATTAAGACAGCCGACCCGAGTTTTTATGATGGTGGTTATTTAGTGGAAAAACTTAGGACTGAAATTCTTCGATTATTTGATCATTGCATTTTTATTTAGATATAATTTTTTAACCTGGAAACGGGGGCCCTTCTGTTCGGTGGGGACCGGGGCGGATCGCCTCTGTCGGCCCCTCCACCCCTTTAGTCCACCACTGTGTATAGGGTGTAAATCAAAAAGCGAGACATAAGCGTTTAACAAGGAAATCAGTTTTTCTAATTATTATTATAAATAGGAAGAGTTTGATTGCAATAAAGAAAATGACTAATCACGTAAAAAAAAACTAATTATAATAATTATTATTGGATGTTTTTATTCCAACAAGGGCACTATGTAAAAAAGATTTTTGATTACAACAAAGAAAAGCTTGATTTCAACAAAGAAAATTTTGATTACAATAATGAAAATGACTAATTACATAAAAAATTGATTAAATCTATTGTCACCGTATTTTCAAAATTAGAATTTTTTGCTTTTAATTTTTTCTATGAGCGTTGTAAACCAGGAGGGCCTACAAAATTTTTCGCATAGGGGCCCAAGAATTCTAGTTACGTCACTGAAGGTAAGTATTAAATTAAATGTCTGCATTTCGTGCTAGTGGTGCTAGACAGTAGACCATAGTCGGTGATAAATGATTGGTGAACTTTATAAAATTGCCTAAAATTAATTTTCCTGTATTCTAAGTTAATTGCGTCTTTAAAAGTTTCAACGCTATTAAAATTATATTTATTCACTTTGGTTTTTATATAAGCCCTCAAGAAGAAATCGCAGGGCGTCAAAACTGGAGCCCCGAGTGTACCAAGTATTTGGAAATGTTTGATTTAAATATTCCCTTACAACTGCAGAATTATGAGCCGGACATATAGTTTCCCTGTTTTCTTCTGCCGACCTTTTCTATTAAAAATGACAGAAAAGTTTCCGAACGTTCTGGGTTTGGTTCACAAATATTTTATGCGGATTAATTTGTGCCCAGTAGCGATCATTCTGATTTTCGTGTCTTTTTTTTAATTTGGCAAGAACATTCGTCTATAAATATAATATTTTTAAGAAAATTACAATCTTCATTAGCCCTGTTCATTATATTTTCGGAAAAAAAAATGCTCTTCGTTCTAGGTCCTTGAAGTTGGCTCCTCAAAACCATTATTTTTAAATAGAGTAAATATACGTGAAAATATTGTACTTATTATGTACAATTATGTGCAATAAAAGTTAAATTTTGTACGTTTTATTTAGCGTATAATTAATTTATGTCAAAATGGAGGACCAATTTCACGTAGCCCGTCATTAACAAACATTTTATGTATAATTATGTACACATTAAACGAAATTTTGTGCTACATTCATAATCCTATAATTATTAATTAAATACAGAGTGCCTGGAAAGACAACCCCCCTCCCTCTTAACTTTGTTATTATAAGTAATAAAAAAAATGGCGCATATAAAAGTTTTATTATTTTAAATGTACGATTTGATGGCAGATGTGAATATTTTTTATAAAGTTAGGTTTGTACGTTTTATTTAGCGTATAATTAATTTATGTCAAAATGGAGGACCAATTTCACGTAGCCCATCATTAACAAATGAGATCAATATTATGTAACCAATAATATTGTACATATTAAGTACGCATTAAATGAAATTTTGTACAACATTCATAATCCTATAATTAAAAATTAAATATATGGAGGGCCAACTTCTTGTACCTACACGTAGCCCTTCATTGTCAAATGAGATACATTTTGTACTACATTCATAATCCTATAATTACTAATTAAATATATACAGGGTCAACTTCACGTAGACTTTCATTAACAAATAATGTCAAATTTATACTGCGCGTAATGTTGTACATATTATGTACAATAATATACACATTAAACAAATATTATAATAGTGATATCAGACTTATTATTGGAGCTTTTCGTACAAGCCCAGTACTAAGCATACTAACTGAAGCTGGAGAACCGAGCTTAGAAGACAGAAGAAAACATTTACTAGCAAACTATGTAACACAAATTGCCAGCCAACCAAAGCACCCAAACCATAGTCAAATCCTAGAAAACACCACAACCCTAGAACTGAAACAACATATCCCCCTCCTAACCCAAATTCTACCAATATTTGAACAAATGACACAATACTCAATTGAAGTCACCCCTAAAGATATCTCCTCAACCCCACCATGGATAATCTCCCAACCAAATCACAACATATGTCTCCTTGACTATCCCAAGAAAACAACAACAAAAGAAACATACAAAACCAAACTAAAAGAAATACTTGACGACGACCCAGAAAACCACATCTATACAGACGCATCCAAATCAAAAGATGGAGTAGGGATAGCAGTATCTATTAGAAAGAAAACCATAAAACTCCGACTACCAAGCACAATCAGTACAGAATCAGCTGAAAAATACGCCATACTCGCAGCACTTAAAGAAATCTGTAATATTCCCTACAACGACAAAACGTATACTCTCCTAACAGACTCCGCCAAATCCATAAAAGATACCCTGGATCCCTACTCCAAATGTCCTATAACTGTCCATATTAAAGAATATCTACATAAAGTCCAAACCCAGAACACACCTATTAAGTTCATATGGATCCCCTCCCACATCGACCTAGAAGGTAACGAAAAGGCAGACCAACAAGCTAAAGAAGCAATAAAATTGGATGAAATTTACCCTAGTCGTTCCACAAAAAATGACATAAAAGAAATAATAAAACAAAAACTGGAAGAAATCAGACAACAGAGATGGACGGAAAACAGAAACAACAAATTAAGAGAAGTAAAAGAAAATATACAAAGTTGGAAAACGAAAGAACCAAGAAAACACCAAATTATTTACACGAGACTAAGAATCGGACATACAAAAATCACACATAAATACAGATTCGAAAAAACACCTCCTCCAGTTTGCGACGTCTGCAACACAACCCTAACAGTAAAACATATCATCATAGACTGTACCAAATACACACAACAGCGAACGACAAACAACATTCCAAACGACATCAAAGAAGCCTTGAGAGAAGACCACGAGCAACTAAGAAGAACCATAGACTTTATTAAAGACATCAACCTATACAAACATATATAACAACGTGTACTTATTATAACGAATACCCTTTAAGATGTACCCACTCATTGTACCAACGCTATGACCTGAGTTGTTAAAGCGTTCTAAATAAATAAAAAAAAAAAACAAATATTATACTACGTTCATAACCCACTGATTAATTATTAATACATTATTAAATGTAAATTATTATTTTGATATGTAATATTTATAGAAGTAGGGGTACTTATTACCTACACGTATTGTGTATTAAACTTGATAAGCTGCAAATTCGGTTTTAATAAAAATTCAAGGAAAAGTAAACTAGGCCATATTTATTCTAATTTCTAAACCAATTTTTGGATTCATTTATGTTTCCATTCATTCACAGACACAAAATCACACACCGTCGATTTTTTTTTGTAGGAATCTAACGTTAGTGTAACGGTCAATTTGTGGCGGCAAATTCAAACTAAAACCATAACTCGCCTTTACCGATTTATACTCCCATGTTATTCATACGGGGAACAAAAATATGCTATTTTCAACATGTTCAAAATAACTTTCAAATGCAAATGTTATCTATTAAACTTTATAAATACAAATCTCTAATGTATTGTCTATCTACTTATGTCGTATAAATATCTAAAACACCCAAACTTATTGAATAATCTGTAATTAAAGCAACAAGTGCAAATTCATTAAAACGTAGGTCGTTATTGCGTACAACTTAATAACCCTTTCAGACATCGCAAATAACAAAAATGAAAAACTTATAACCACCTTATATTATAATTTTAAAGAGAAACAGCGTCAAATCCAAAACTAACCTACAAATTCAGTTGACCTGACTGCACCAAGTTACGACATATGTTACTATTTGCAATCTTTAAAATGAAATTATGCTTAACTTATTTATTTACCTATTTATTATTTTGTTTATACTTTTACTGTACAGAAAGCAAAGAGTATTGTTAACAGTTAGTAAGAAACTCAAAATTGTACTTAAGAAATACAGAATAGCTTGAATAATATGAATTGAAAATGCGCTTCCATAAGAACTACATACATTCTGATTTGATTTAGAGTTTCGTGCCAAACGAAAATCTTAACCTCACTAATGTGGTCTATTGTATATTGGCGTAGTTAGCATTTTGATTGTACTATTTAGTTCAAATTAATTTCTATTCTATTTACTTTTTATGGTTCAAGGTCGTATTTATCGTAGTTTTAAATTTACTTTAATATCGATTTAGGTAAACCTATTTTTATAGATTTTATAAAAGGCTGTGTATAGTTAATCAATTTTTTTCCTTAATTTATTATTATTTAATGATCATTGATGGTATATTAAAACCTATATTACAGAAGGCAACATATTCTAGCACGAGCTCCATATTCGCTCACGAGCGCGAAGCAGCGACTGGGCGAAGGAAAGAGTGCTTGAACTAACTTCTGTACCGTACGTTTTATACTCTTTTCTTTGTTAAGGCTTTCTTCTGCATTTTTTGTTATAAAAATATTTGACAATTTCCATGAAAGGAATTTTTTCGTAGAATTATTAAGTTGGTGACAATGATTGGGGTTTTTATTCTGTCCGTTGCCTAGATATTTAATGCATTTACTGCAGTTATGCCAGTCTTATATACCAAAATATCACCAAAAATCGTTTAAGAGTGAAGCTCCTTCCAACATCAATATGCGTGCTAGAATGAGGCATTTTAATTCCGAAATAGTGAAACTACGTACTATTGTAGTAAAAATATAAATATGTAATGCGGATCTCACTTTTACAAAAAACTTAACTCGTACAATTGATAGTTTATGCAAAATATATGCAACTTTACACCGACTTTTGCAATTATCTGCTTTTCTTTGAAATTTTTAGGAGTAGGTCATTAAAACTTTTTTGTAACTTTGCAATTTTTTGCTACTTTTCTAGTTTTAGGGTGTAATTAGAGATGGCAATAAATATTCATTAATCGATTAATTGATCATTTGATTAATCAAAATTTTATAATCAATTTTCGATTAAATTGGTAAGAAATAATTGATTAATCGATTAATTAATTGTATAATTAAGAATTATTATTTTTTGTGTTATGCATGTTTATATGAACTATAAAAGAGGCAAAAGAAAAGAAAATCTTTATTTATTGTTTAATTTTTATGGGAATGTAAATAAAGGTAACGTACAAACAAATATAATAAACATAAATTACGTATAAAGCAACTTGAATAATCTTTTGGTTGTCAGCCTATGCCAACACTTAAATATTTATTTTCACTAAATTATTTTCCACAGTGTTTTCCACCATTATTTTTCACATTCTGATTAACTTTTTAAAAAATAAAATGGACAATTAAATAATAAATTAATCGATTATTCATTAATTAATCAAAACCACAAATATCATATGATTAATCAAATAATTGAATAATCAAAATAATCGTTGCCATCTCTAGGTGTAGTACCTGAAGTGATATGTTTATCACTTATACGTAAATATGTCACATGTTAAATTTATAAGGGTATATTTTGAATACCGGTGGAGTGTCGTTTATTGAAAGCTTCATATTAAAATGAATTACCAAAATTGCATTAAATAATGCTCAAATGAATTACTAGAGTATACGCACCGAACGAAAAGTTTAGGGGTATCGGGAAGAGGAGTTGGGTTGCCAAAATAACCATAAGCTCCGTTCGTTAAATTACTTGTGGGATAAGAATATACATATTCGCAAAATTATTATATAAATACTGTCAAATGTCATATCTAATATTTAAAATACGAAACTATGTTCATATGGGGCAAATATAATGCAAATAGTGCATATCAATTCATACGCTCTCATGACATAGTGTACTTCTATTACATTCCTTTACAAGCTTCTTTACCACTGCGCGCGATATATTTGTATTGTAATAGATTTAAATATAATTATTAAGAATATCTGTAAGCCAGTAGTAGTTCAAATGTTCCCTTCATGTAAACCACCCATAAATTTGCTAATTTTTAAAATTTCCCCTTGTCCTATGATCAGTATAGCACATGATACATAACCTGTAATATTTTTCAATCGCATTTTATTAAATATTTTCATTGTCTACAGATATGACTAGTGCATAGTTTAATTCAGAAAAAAATACGCTACTGAATCGGTATAAAAATGATGTATAACTATAATACATAATAAAGAAAATAATTGCCGTGGGCGGTTTCGCTGTTACACCTGTATATTAATTAATTTTTAATTAATGGGGTATCCGACTATTGCAAAGAAATAATAAACTTCAATAATTATAAGGTCGCATACTTTAAGCTAAGAATAAAAAAAAATGATGAAATATTTCTTCTTGTAATAAATAACGCATTAAATTTTGGACACAATTGATAAACCGGAAGTGATACTTTACTTGAACCTCTAAACAAATTTTCTAAAAACTGTAATAAAATACAATCCAAAAGTTCCTAAACTATATTTTAAGGACTTTTGTATGTGTAGGGGAACCATATTTTGGATACAAATGATTAACCGGAAGTAGCAGGAGGTCATGTACTGGCAACATCAGATTTTTTTTAATTATGCACACCCAATATAGAAACTTACCGCACACCACTGCTACAATACTTTCAATGGCACGAGGAAGTATAGCAACAATTTATATTTTTGAAAATTCATTCCACTATTCCACACGTCATTAAATCGTATTTAAAACGACAATAAATATGACCTTAAACCAGAAAAAGAAAATAGGAACAGAAATTAATTTGAACTAAATAGTAAAATCGAAATACTACTACGCCAGTAAAACAATTGATATACATACCTACATTTCTAAAAAAAAAAAAAAAATATCGGTGTGTGTTCATGAATGTATGAATACATAAATGAATCCAAAACGTGGTTTAAAAATTAGAATAAATATGACTTAGTTTACATTTTCTTGAGTTTTTATCAAAACCGAATTTCTAGCGTATCAAGTTTCCTATGGAACGTGAAATAGCAGATAACATTATTTATATTTAGATTATAATACAAAATACGAAAAATACGTACCCCATAAACATCAATGAAGGTATATACTTCTATAAATATTATATATCAAAATAATAATTTATACTTAATAATGTATTAATTAATTAGTAGGTTATGGATGTAGTACAAAATTTTGTTTAATGTATACATTATTGTACATAACATAATATGTACAATATTATGCGCAATATAAAATTAACATTATTTGCTAATGAAGGGCTACGTCAAGTTTGACCCTTCATATATTTAATTATTAATTATAGTATATGTAGTACAAAATTTCGTGTAATGCGTACATAGTAGTACGTAATATGTACAATATTATGCGCTACATAAAATTTATCTCATTCGACAATGAAGGGCTACGTGAAGTTGACCCTCCATACCTATACAGGATGAGTCTGGGAAGGAAATATATCTAATGTCATAATAAATAAACTGAAATTTTGGTTTTAGCTTCTGTTTATGAAAATCCCCATGTCAGTACTGAGAATCTATCAAATTTAATTGATATTGGAGAAAGTTCTGCGTCCAGGATATTAAGAAAACCTAAATTTCATCCTTATACAACCAAAGATTTTTATAATAGAGTTCGATTTTGCAATTGGGCGAAGGAAAATATTAAAAGAAATCCGCTCCTATTAACCAATATTTTATTTACGGATGAGGCTACCTTGTGGGCATAATATGCACTATTATACAATTGAAAATCCTCACTGGATGCGGAACGTCGACAGCCAGAGGGTATGGTCCTTGAATGTTTGGGGTGACATAATAGGAAGTTTTGTTGTTGGTCCACATTTTTTTGAAGGCCCATTGAATGGAGACGATTATTTAAATTTTTTAATTATGATCCTCCCGGAATTATTGGAAAATATTCCATTAAATGTTCGCCAAAATTTGATATTCCAACATTACGGAGCGCCACCACATTATGCCAGTAATGTTCGGAATTATTTAAATAATCAGTGGGGGGAACAATGGATAGGACGAGGTGGACATATTTCATGGCCAGCAAGTTCTTCTGACCTTACGCCTATAGATTTTTTTCTTTGGAGATACGTCAAGGATCTGGCAGTTGTTCGAACACATCACGTTCAACGCTCGAATTTTTGTATTACAGAACATGGTCGTAATTTTGAACATTTATTATTATTTGTGTTACTGAATTTGTTATTTTAGTTTATTAAGTTGTATAACACTGTTATATTTTGTTTATTTTCACATAGCCACCATTGTTGAAAAGAGAAAAAATGGCGGTTTCTATTTTAGTAAAATAATTATAGTTGCCATTTGAAAAATAAAAGTTGATAGTCGCATCTTGTAAACCTAAATTTATAAAAAAAAATTCACTTATAATAACAAAGTTAAGAGGGAGGGGGGGGGGGGTTGTCTTTCCAGGCACTCTGTATTTAATTAATAATTATAGGATTATGAATGCAGCACAAAATTTCGTTTAATGTGTACATAATAATACATAAAATGTTTGTTAATGAAGGGCTACGTGAAGTTGGCCCTCCATTTTGACATAAATTAATTATACGCTAAGAACGTACAAAATTTAATTTTTATTGAACATAATAAGTACAATATTTTCATGTATATTTACTTCATAAATAATGGTTTTGTGGGGCCAACTTCACGGACATCTTCGTTCTTGGTCATTATATTTCAGTTCCTGATGTTTAGCAAATTTATATGGTACAAACTTATGTTTCTTTAATATATATGCTACCGTCGTATGGCTCATATTTAGGTGACTAACAATCGTTCTCAGGCTTAAAGTTTGCTCACTTTCTATGAAAGCCAAAACTTCTTCATGGATATATTTTGGTTCATTTCTATTTTTATTTCTGTTATTATTATTATTATTATTATTATTATTAAATGCTCCAGTCTTCTCAATTTTTTTGATAAATCCGTCATTTGTAGATATAGCAGGAATTTGGTGATGAGGCCATAAAGCACTTATTAAATCTCGAATTCTTCTCAAACACTCTCCAGCGCAAAACGATTTTACAATTTGTAATTTTTCTTCATGCGAAAAATTATTCATATTTAAAAAATAAATTAGTGTAATTAACTAACACAAGACAAAAAATTAAACTGTTTTAGTTTTAACTGACAGTTCAAAACAAAGCAACTGTTTATTTTTTTGTCATAATCCATGATTGTTTGGCCTGAAATCTCGTAAAACCAATAACTTTATAATTATTTTTGTCGCTTACATGAAGAGCTAGAATAATCATTTCGTATGATTTAGAGCAGAATTTAAATCTCTATAACTTTTATTTGAAGCATTTTTGCGTAAAATAATTAGATAACTTTTGCGCAAAGAAAAATTGATTTCCCATGTTAAACGCCTATGTCTCGCTTTTCGATTTACACCTTATAGCTACATTTAAACGAGTACAGTGAACTCATCCAAAACATAAAAATAAACGGAGTATTTCGCAAAATATCAAGTTTCTAAAAATATGCGGAAAAACGTTTCATTATCAATCAAACAAACTTTTCTACTTTATAATGATGTGTTACTTATAGCATAGCGTACGCCTATGCAACGCAGTGGAGTTTCCCTATCCTAGTTGTGTCTCATAATTTTATCATGATAGAAAGAGAAGGCGGTGAGAGAGAGAGCAAAGATCAGGGGCCGTTGAGCGTATTGATGCACCTTTACATTCCCTTTGTTGTTGGTTTAGGAGGGTGAAGAGTTTCGTATTGTAATTTAATATAACATGGGGAAAAATATTTTATGCCGAACTATGCAATAATGGCTATGCGACGTCCTAAGAAGAAGTTTAAATTTCTGGTACTGCTAAACAGGAAGAGACATTAAAAATCTGGATACGAAAAATACGTCGCAAAGACAGAGACCGGTAGTATTTACTCTTAAACAAGGGTGATTAAGCGTTGACTAAAGTAACAAATTCAGTTGTTTTTAGTCACTTCAATGTATTCCTAAATTATTCTTATGGTACCTAATTAGTTAGTCAGGGTGACTAAAATGTTGAGTAAATACTACCCGTCAATAAAGACATTGTGTGCGCCGAAAAATTTAAAGAAGAAAAAATTTTGAAAGAATGGACTGACGGCTTCAATCATGTTTGTAAATTTAATAATATTTTTACATTAATAAAATATATAAGAAATAAAGTGAGAAATAAAACGAATATTTTTAAATTCCACACAAAATATTTCAGTTGAAGATAGGTGCTAATTCTACCATATTTCCAAACTGTCCACATTATTTGAATGAAAAAGAGACGTGAAATACTTAAACATGGTACAATAAACAAAAAACGTCAGATAACCGACACCATGCTCGTTAACAGTAATATCGATGACGATAATAATCAATCTTTATTAACAGGTATTCGAGTACATCTTAGTACTTTTATAAAAAAAATATAGTCGTATCGAAATGATATATATGAGTTAGTTTCAGCTAAGATGCAACATTTACTATACTGTTATTAATATATTACTATGGATACTAGTTTTCATATGTACTGCATCGTTCCAGATAAAATGCAACATAGGTTGTCAAAGTTGTCAATGTCAAATTAATTTGTCATCATAATTTACTAATGTATAAATTTTAAAAATAAAAATTGATTCGTGATCAAAATATCATGTAGTATCTAGCATTAATTTTTTTCCTGAAGTATTTAAACACTGTATAGGGTCCAATACAAGGGGCCTGGCATTAGAGGCCGCCCCGGGCCTCCAAAGAAGTGAATCCGCCACTGCCTATACATACATATAAATTGCAAGGATTTCACTTATTCAAATTTATATTTTTTAAAAATTCAATAGTATAAATAATTATTATAATGGGGCGCCGACTACGCGGGTGCCACGGGTGTTCATGCACCCATAACTTGACACTCACGGGTGCAGTGCACCTGTAAGATTTTTCTGCATTTTAGATAGTGTAATATTTCAATATGTAATATTTATGATCTATTTTCATCTTTTATCACACCAGTTGCGTTATAATTCAAATCCACAAACAATTCCAAATAGATAGATGTAGCCAGGTGTTTACGATTGAGTGCCGTCTATCGTGTAACTGGAGAATTGGTTGCATGCATCTCGATCCACGCCTGTGCAACGCAGTGGAGTTTCCCTATCCTAGCTATCATGATAGAAAGAGAAGGCGGTAAGAGAGAGGAAAGATCAGAGGCCGTTGAGCGTATTGATGCACCTTTACATTCCCTTTGTTTCAGGTTAAGTTTTAAGAGTGTTAAGAGTTTCGCATTGTAATTTAATATAACATGGGGGAAAAATATTTTATGCCGAACTGCAATAGTGGCTATGCGAAGTCCTAAGAAGAAATTTAAATATCTGGTACTGCTAAAGATGAAAAGACATTAAAAATCTGGATATAAAAA
The DNA here is from genome assembly GCA_943142095.1 of Ophonus ardosiacus. NCBI lineage: Eukaryota > Metazoa > Arthropoda > Insecta > Coleoptera > Carabidae > Ophonus > Ophonus ardosiacus. Next base: position 22,259,411 of record OW964833.1, on the reverse strand, counting down.
AAAAGACAGAGACCGGTAGTATTTACTCTTAAACAGGGGTGATTAAGCGTTGACTAAAGTAACAAATTCAGTTATTTTTTAGTCACTTCAATGTATTTCTAAATTGTTCTCATGGCAATAGGGGTTTCCAAGTTTTTTTCATTTTTTAATATGTGAATCTCTATATAAAAATATTAGACCCGTGTTTTTTATTTTGGCCGAAAAGCGTCTAATAAGCCAGAAAAAAATTATTATACGTTTCTAGAGCTGAGTGAGACGGATATATAACAAACACGGTGGGTATAAGATCCGTGAAGTTAGCACCAAAAATGTGAGCGCAAATTCTGAAATTTTGGAAATAATTAGCGCCTAATATGCGCCTATTTGCGCCCTAAAAATTTTTGTTCTATCTTTATTTACTTAAGATATATTAACAATTAATTATTTTTGGTGCCAACTTCCCATCAGCACCAAAAGTACTACGTATCATTTTTCTCTTTGTACTAATAATTAGCGCCCAATTTGCGCTCATTTGCGCCCTAAAAATTTTTGTTCTATCTTATTCCATTTACGAGATATTAACGATTATATATTTTGGTGCCAAATTCACGCCAGCACCAAAAGTACTACGTATCATTCTTTATTTTATACCAATAATTAGCGCCCAATTTGCGCTCATTTGCGCCCTAAAAATTTTTGTTCTATCTTATTCCATTTACGAGATATTAACGATTATATATTTTGGTGCCAAGTTCACGCCAGCACCAAAAGTACTACGTATCATTCTTTATTTTATACCAATAATTAGCACCCAATTTGCGCTCATTTGCGCCCTAAAAATTTTTGTTCTATCTTATTCCATTTACGAGATATTAACGATTATATATTTTGGTGCCAAGTTCACGCCAGCACCAAAAGTACTACGTATCATTCTTTTCTTTATACCAATAATTAGCGCCCAATTTGCGCTCATTTGCGCCCGAAAAATTTTTGTTCTATCTTATTCCATTTACGAGATATTAACGATTATATATTTTGGTGCCAAGTTCACGCCAGCACCAAAAGTACTATGTATTATTCTTCTCTTTGTACTAAAAATTAGCGCCCAATTTGCGCTCATTTGCGCCCTAAAAATTTTTGTTCTATCTCATTCCATTTACGAGATATAAACGATAATATATTTTGGCGTCAAGTTCAAGCCAGCACCAAAAGTACTGCGTATCATTCTTCCTTTGTACTAATAATTAGCGCCTAATTTTGCGCTTATTTTCGCCCTAAATATTTTTTTTCTATCTTATTCCATTTATGAAATATTAACGATTATATATTTTGATACCAGCACCAACAGTACTACGTACCATTTATTTCTTTACGCTAATATTTTGCGACCAATTTGCGCATTTTGCGCCCTAAAAATTTTTGTTCTATCTCATTCCATTTACGAGATATAAACGATAATATATTTTGGCGTCAAGTTCAAGCCAGCACCAAAAGTACTGCGTATCATTCTTCCTTTGTACTAATAATTAGCGCCTAATTTTGCGCTTATTTTCGCCCTAAATATTTTTTTTCTATCTTATTCCATTTACGAGATATTAACAATTATATATTTTGGTGCCAGCACCAACAGTACTACGTACCATTTATTTCTTTACGCTAATATTTTGCGACCAATTTGCGCTCATTTGCGCCATAAAAATTTTTGTTCTATCTCATTCGATTTACGAGATATTAGCTATAATATATTGTAGTACCCAGTTCACGCTAACACCAAAAGTAATACTTATCATTTTTACCTTCTGTCAAAAGGAAGGAATTGTTTTTGGTCAAAAAATTCGGTGGTGAGTTTTTAATGAATAAGCACGTTTTAGGGTCCCTACAATACGAATGTACTCTTTTTAAGATGTCTGTATGTGTGTGTGTGTGTGTGTGTGTGTGTGTGTGTGTCTGTGTGTGTGTGTCTGTGTGTGTGTGTCCGTGTGTGTGTGACAAATTTTTCTCCGACGATAACTCCAAAACTACAATTCTAAAAATTATGATTCTTTCATATTCCTCTTCTTTACAACAATATGAAGGGCTGATTAGATTTTGGTTATAATTGGTCAACCGGAAGTACCCTTATTTGAAGTTCTTAACAGTTTTTCTTGAAAAATCTCAGTTAAATATCTTTTTCGACATTTTATGTGATTATCAATAGAAAGAATATCTTTTTCTCTATACGGTTCGATTATAGATTTTCCTTCATATTCAATAGATATAGAGTTATAGAGAGATTAAGAGAGATTAACTTTCGAAAATCAGTCAGCTTTGCAAAAATTATGAAAACAACAGATATATTCAAAAAAATCTAATTGACAGATGTCAGTGGCAAGTGCAAAACCAAAGTGGAAAGTATATGATCTGAAAGTGATATAAGTGACAGAGTGTCCCTCGCCTCAAGATAGGAACTTATAATGTCAGCACCAAAAGTACTATGTATCATTTTTCTCTTTGTACTTATAATAAGCGCCCAATTTGCGCTCATTTGCGCTCTAAATATTTTTGTTCTATCTTATTCCATTTACGAGATATTAACGATTATATATTTTGGTGCCAAGTTCACGCCAGCACCAAAAGTACTACGTATCATTCTTTTCTTTATACCAATAATTAGCGCCCAATTTGCGCTCATTTGCGCCCTAAAAATTTTTGTTCTATCTTATTCCATTTACGAGATATTAACCATTATATATTTTGGTGCCAAGTTCACGCCAGCACCAAAAGTACTACGTATCATTCTTTATTTTATACCAATAATTAGCGCCCAATTTGCGCTCATTTGCGCCCTAAAAATTTTTGTTCTATTTTATTCCATTTACGAGATATTAACGATTATATATTTTGGTGCCAAGTTCACGCCAGCACCAAAAGTACTACGTATCATTCTTTTCTTTATACCAATAATTAGCGCCCAATTTGCGCCCTAAAAATTTTTGTTCTATCTTATTCCATTTACGAGATATTAACGATTATATATTTTGGTGCCAAGTTCACGCCAACACCAAAAGTACTACGTATCATTCTTTTCTTTATACCAATAATTAGCGCCCAATTTGCGCTCATTTGCGCCCTAAAAATTTTTGTTCTATCTCATTCAATTTACGAGATATAAACGATAATATATTTTGGCGTCAAGTTCAAGCCAGCACCAAAAGTACTACGTATCATTCTTCCTTTGTACTAATAAATAGCGCCCAATTTGCGCTCATTTGCGCCCTAAAAATTTTTGTTCTATCTCATTCCATTTACTAGATACAAACGATAATATATTTTGATGTCAAGTTCAAGCCAGCACCAAAAGTACTACATATCATTCTTCTCTTTGTACTAATAATTAGCGCCCAATTTGCGCTCATTTGCGCTGTAATTTTTTTTATTCTATTTCATTCTATTTACGAGATATTAACTATAATATATTTTGGTGCGAAGTTCACTCCAGCACCAAAAGTACTACGTATCATTATTTTCTTTATACCAATAATAAGCGCCCAATTTGTGCTCATTTGCGCCGTATTTTTTTTACTCTATCTCATTCTATTTACGAGATATTAATTATAATATATTTTGGTGCCAAGTACACGCCAGCACCAAAAGTACTACGTATCAATCTTTTCTTTATACCAATAATTAGCGCCCAATTTGCGCTCATTTGAGCCCTAAAATTTTTTATTCTATCTCATTCTATTTACGAGGTATTAACTATAATATATTTTGGTGCCAAGTTGATGTTAGCACCAATAGTACTACATATCATTCGTTTCTTTATGCCAATAATTAGCACACAATTTGCGCTTATTTGCGCCCTAAAAAATTTTGTTCTATCTCATTTCATTTACGAGATATTAATGTTAATATATTTTGTTGCCAAGTTTACGTCAACACCAAAAGTACTAGGTAACATTCTTTTCTTGTTACTAATAATTAGCGCTTAATTTGCGCTTATTTGCGCCTTAAAATTTTTTGTTCTATCTCATTTCATTTTTGAGATATTAACGGTAATATATTTTGGTGCCAAGTTCACGTCAACTCCAAAAGTACTACGTACCATTCTTTTCTTTATACTAAAATAATTTGCGCTCTAAAAATTTTTGTTCTATCTTACGAGATATATTTTGGTGTCAAGTTCACGCCAGCAACAAAAGTATTACGTTTCACCTTTTTCTTTATACCAAGTATTAGTGCCCAATTTGTGCAATAAAATCTCATTCCTCCTATGCTTTAATATACTTAATGCACGGACGCATCATAATTTGACAATTATACACGAATTTCTTAGACATAAACGTCATTTTATAGCCCGCGGGCCTCATTATAGCCCGCCGGGCTATAATGAAACGTCAAACCAAATTATAACCTACAATATAAATAATTTAAACAGGCAACATAAAAAGTTTTTATTACAAATCGATTTTTTACCTTCCGTCACCTTTAGGTAAGGAAGGTATTGTCTTTGATCAAAAAATTCGGTGGTGAGTTTTTAATGAATAAACACGTTTTAAGGTCCCTACAATACGAATATACCATTTTTAAGATGATGTCTGTATGTGTGTGTGTGTGTGTCCGTGTGTGTGTGTGTGTGTGTGTGTGTGTGTGTCCGTGTGTGCGTGTGTGTGTCCGTGTGTGCGTGTGTGTGTCCGTGTGTGTGTGTGTCCGTGTGTGACAAATTTTTCTCCGACGATAATACTACAATTCTAAAAATTATAATTATATAATAATAGTATTCCTCTTCTGTACATCCATATGAAGAGTTGATTAGATTTTGGTTATAATTGATCCACCGGAAGTACCCTTATTTGAAGTTTTTAACAGTTTTTCTTAAAAAAACGCAGTTAAATATTATTTTTTGACATTTTGTTATTATATATATTAAAGAAAATACTCTTCTCTATACAGTTTGATTATACATTTTCCTTCATATTCAATATATGTAAATTTAAAGCATTATAAAGAAATTAATTTTCAAAAAATAAGTCAGCTTTGCTGTTTATCATGGAAACAGCTGACATAATTATTCAAAAAAAATTAATTGACAGATGTCAGTTGCAAGTGCAAAACCAAATATGGAAAAAAAGTATAGGATCTAAAATTGGTATGTCATAGTGTTGCTCGCAAGTGACACGCAGAGAAAGGCCAAAGAGAAGATGGAAGGACATTACTTAGTGTAGTTTATGTTATAATTTTATTGGATTTATAGAACCTTTTCAAATGAACTTTTGGTATGGAATTTGTAAAAAATAGTATGTGTTTTTACATGATATTATATAGAATCTGTTCCAAGGACCTTTTGGTATGGGATTTGTACAAAATACATGGAATTGACGGAAGGTCTTGTGCTGGCCACAACAGATTTTTTTATATTCTTTAATGAAAAATGAAAATTAATTTTGTGATATTTATATGGAAAGCACGAAGATACACAAAATAAAACTCAAATGACATAACTAATAAACAAACAATAAACTGTTGTTCTCCGCTTTCATAGCAACACCAACACTAGATACTGAATGTACGAGGACAATTTTCGATACAATTTTTCTAACACTCATAATTTGAAAATTTCCGGCCGTGCATAAAGTTTTGTATGTACCACGAGCGTAACTTGCTTTTATGGCCTTTGAAGTGTTTTTATCCCTCGGCTTACGCCTCGGGATCAAAATCCCGCCGCAGGCCATAAAAGCCTCCTTACGCTCTTAATACATAAATAACTATATTAAGTATGTGTCATCTGTATTCAAATGATTCTCATTATGATTCAGATTTTCATTATGATACAGATTATCATTATGATTCAGATTTTCTTTTCATTATGATACAGATTATCATTATGTTACAGATTTTATTTTCATTATGATACAGGTGATCATTATAATACAGATTAATTTTATAACTTATTTATTGGTTCTTAGTTTATTTTTACCTTCCGTCACCTTTAGGTAAGGAAGGTATTGTCTTTGGTCAAAAAATTCGGTGATGAGTTTTCAATAAATAAGCACGTTTTAGGGTCCATACAATACGAATTTACTATTTTTAAGATGATGTGTGTATGTGTGTGTCCGTGTGTGTGTGTGTACGTGAGTGCGTGTGTATGTGTGTCCTTGTGTGACAAATTTGTCTCCGACAATAACTCCAACACTACAATTCTAAAAATTATAATTCTTTCATATTCCTCTTCTGTACATCCACATGAAGAGTTGATTAGGTTTTTGGTTATAATTCATCCACCGGAAGTACCCTTATTTGAAGTTTTTAACAGTTTTTCTTAAAAAAACGCAGTTAAAAATTATTTTTTACATTTTGTTATTATTATATATATTAAAGAAAATACTCTTCTCTATACGGTTTAATTATACATTTTCCTTCATATTCAACAGATGTAGAGTTAAAGCATTATAAAGAAATTAATTTTCAAAAATTAGTCAGCTTTGCTATTTATCATGGAAACAACTGATATATTCAAAAAATTCTAATTGACAGATATCACTTGCAAGTGCAAAACCAAATATGGTATGTCATAGTGTCATGCAGAGAAAGGCCAAAGAGAACATAGAAGGACTGTATCGCAGAAGAATTGAGAAAGGAAGGACTGTGTGAAGAAGATGCGTTGGACAGGGACAGGAATGAGTGGAAGACAAGAGGAAACAGCGACCCCTAATAAAATAGAGGAAAGCTAAAGAAAAAAGTGTCAAGTGCATTTTACTTAGTGTATGTTTATTTTATAATTTTATTGGATTTATAGAATCTTTTCAAATGAACTTTTGGTATAGAATTTGTAAAAAATAGTATGTGTTCGTGTTCAATTTTACATGATATTATATAGAATCTGTTCCAAGGACCTTTTGGTATGGGATTTATACAAAATACATCGAATTGACGGAAGGTCTTGTGTTGGCCAGAACAGATTTTTTTAAACTATTATGAATAGTAGTAGAAAAATAGTGTATGCAACTCATGTATATAATGACTATTAATACACTCGCATGATTTACAATACTCGCCATGGCTCGTATCGTAACCTTCATGTTCGTGTATTAATAGCTATCATTATAAACTCGTTGCATAATATACTAACAACATCTGCGAAAAGGTCAGAAAGTATTTCCAAGCACTACTAGATTGAAAACAAGTTTCAAACAAATAAATAAATAAAATAAATATATCATCACGGCATATTACCCATTTCTGGGTGTGCCAGTATCTACAACACATGTAGACATCGGTAATGATGACGATATATTTTACCGTGTGGGCGCTTACCAGGCGTCACCTCACGGGCACTCATAGCTGGCGTGGAGAGTGTACCACAGGGGTCACTTTTGTGCCATTTAAAATTCCAAATATTTGGCGTCTGTCGGGATCGAACCCGGTTCCCCCAGGTTCGCGACCAGACACTCAGGCACGCGGCCACGGGACCCCATACGTATATTTCTATCACCAATTATTTTATTTTAGTTTTCAAGTTAAGCTCAGGTTCAGTTAACTAGAATTTTCTTCATTTTATACAACGGAATGTGAAGTTGAAACTTAGGCTGTGTCCGATGTTGCACTTTTATCACCCTAATATCTAAATCCTAAATTTATATGCCCTAAATCTAGTGGTCATTTAGGATTTTAGAAATTAGATTTTAGGGTTTTGCAGGAGCACACTATGCCTTGAAGTTGACACGCACTAATTAAACAAATCATATTCGCTGCTATAATTTGTGCAAAACGTCAAATTTACTGGCAAAGAATAGCTTCTTAGCTTCTATTTTATGAAATACAATATTAACATTTACTCTCAAGCATCAAATTGAATCGAAATGTATAATTCATTTTTGTTGTTCTAAAGTGTTGCCATACAAATCAATGTATATCACTAGTGTGCCATTCGGAGTTGTATTTATGTGAAGAAGTCCTAAATACTAAATACTAAATGCCAAAATGCGACATCGGACACAGCCTTAGCTAACCGAACCTGGGCTCAGTTAAGTGAAAGATAATCCGATGATTGTATAATCGGGCCGAAATCATTAATATTTCGTAAATAAAAATAAAGTAGAACAAAAATTTTAAGAGCGCAAATAAGTGCAAATAAGCGCTAATTATTGGTATTAAGAAAAATGTGATTCGTACCACATTTGGTGCTGGCATCAGAATATTTAATAGTTATAATATTTCATAAATATAAGGAGATTGAACAAAAATTGAACAAAAGTGCAAAAAGACGCAAATTGGGCCCTAAATATAGACATAAAGAAAGGATTGATACGTAATATTTTTGGTGCTGAAGCGAACCTGGCACAAAAAATATATAGTTAAAACTCGTAAAATGAAAAGGTTAAACAAAAATTACGCAAATTGGCAAATTGGGCACCAAATATTAGTACAACGAACAAATTGATAAATAGTACTTCTGCTGTTGATATAACATGTTGGCACTGAAATATTCTATCGTTAATATCTCGTAAATAAAATATCTCGTATAAAGAGAAAATCTGTTGTGGCCAGCACAAAACCGTCCGTCAATTCGATGAATTTTGTACATGTCCTATACCAAAAGTTCCTTGAAAAAGATTCTATATATCCTGTATAATTGTAACAAGAACACACTATTTTTACATATCCATACTGAAAGTTCCTTTGAAAAGATTCTAAAATCTAATAAAATTTTAATACGAATACGAACGTACATTATGTATTGCACTTAACACTTCCTCCTGCTTCAACTTTGCCCTATTTTATTAGAAGTCGCTGTTTCCTACTCTTCTCTTCTACTCATTCCTGTCCAAAGCACCTTCGTGACACAGTTCTTCCTCTCTCAAATCTTCTGCTATACAGTCCTTCCATCTTCTCTTTTGCCTTTCTCGTACTTCTGGCATTATAAGTTCCTATCTTGAGGCGAGGGACACTCTGTCACTTATATCACTTTCAGATCATATACTTTCCACTTTGGTTTTGCACTTGCCACTGACATCTGTCAATTAGATTTTTTTGAATATATCTGTTGTTTTCATAATTTTTGCAAAGCTGACTGATTTTTGAAAGTTAATCTCTCTTAATCTCTCTATAACTCTATATCTATTGAATATGAAGGAAAATGTATAATCGAACCGTATAGAGAAAAAGATATTCTTTCTATTGATAATCACATAAAATGTCGAAAAAAATAATTAACTGCGATTTTTCAAGAACAACTGTTAAGAACTTCAAATAAGGGTACTTCCGGTTGACCAATTATAACCAAAATCTAATCAGCTCTTCATATGGTTGTAAAGAAGAGGAATATGAAAGAATCATAACGTCGGAGAAAAATTTGTCACATACACACACACACACGGACACACACACAGACACACACAGACACACACACACACACACACACACACACACACACACACATACACATACACATACAGACATCATCTTAAAAATAGTACATTCATATTGTAGGGACCCTAAAACGTGCTTATTCATTACAAACTCACCACCGAATTTTTTGACCAAAAACAATACCTTCCTTTTGACGGAAGGTAAAAATGATAAGTATTACTTTTGGTGTTAGCGTGAACTGGGTACTACAATATATTATAGCTAATATCTCGTAAATCGAATGTGATAGAACAAAATTTTTTATAGCGCAAATTGGTCGCAAAATATTAGCGTAAAGAAATAAATGGTACGTAGTACTGTTGGTGCTGGCACCAAAATATATAATTGTTAATATCTCGTAAATGGAATAAGATAGAATAAAAATATTTAGGGCGCAAATGAGCGCAAATTGGGCGCTAATTATTAGTACAAAGTGAAGAATGATATGTAGTACTTTTGGTGCTGGCTTGAACTTGACATCAAAATATATTATTGTTTATATCTCGTAAATGGAATGAGATAGAACAAAAATTTTTAGGGCGCAAATGAGCGCTATTGGGCGCTAATTATTGGTATAAAGAAAAGAATGATACGTAGTACTTTTGGTGCTGGCGTGAACTTGGCACCAAAATATATAATCGTTAATATCTCGTAAATGGAATAAGATAGAACAAAAATTTTTAGGGCGCAAATGAGCGCAAATTGGGCGCTAATTATTGGTATAAAATAAAGAATGATACGTAGTACTTTTGGTGCTGGCGTGAACTTGGCACCAAAATATATAATCGTTAATATCTCGTAAATGGAATAAGATAGAACAAAAATTTTTAGGGCGCAAATGAGCGCAAATTGGGCGCTAATTATTAGTACAAAGAGAAAAATGATACGTAGTACTTTTGGTGCTGATGTGAAGTTGGCACCAAAAATAATTAATTGTTAATATATCTTAAGTAAATAAAGATAGAACAAAAATTTTTAGGGCGCAAATAGGCGCATATTAGGCGCTAATTATTTCCAAAATTTCAGAATTTGCGCTCACATTTTTGGTGCTAACTTCACGGATCTCTAATATGCGCCTATTTGCGTCCTAAAAATTTTTGTTCTATCTTTATTTACTTAAGAGATATTAACAATTAATTATTTTTGGTGCCAACTTCACATCAGCACCAAAAGTACTACGTATCATTTTTCTCTTTGTACTAATAATTAGCGCCCAATTTGCGCTCATTTGCGCCCTAAATATTTTTGTTCTATCTTATTCCATTTACGAGATATTAACGATAATATATTTTGGTGCCAAGTTCACGCCAGCACCAAAAGTACTACGTATCATTCTTTTCTTTATACCAATAATTAGCGCCCAATTTGCGCTCATTTGCGCCCTAAAAATTTTTGTTCTATCTTATTCCATTTACGAGATATTAACGATTATATATTTTGGTGCCAAGTTCCCGCCAGCACCAAAAGTACTACGTATCATTCTTTTATTTATACCAATAATTAGCGCCCAATTTGCGCTCATTTGCGCCCTAAAAATTTTTGTTCTATCTTATTCCATTTACGAGATATTAACGATTATATATTTTGGTGCCAAGTTCATGCCAGCACCAAAAGTACTATGTATCATTCTTCTCTCTGTACTAAAAATTAGCGCCCAATTTGCGCTCATTTGCGCCCTAAAAATTTTTGTTCTATCTCATTCCATTTACGAGATATTAACGATTATATATTTTGATCCCAGCACCAAAAGTACTACGTACCATTCTTTTCTTTACGCCAATATTTTGCGCCTAATTTGCGCTTATTTGCGCCCTAAAATTTTTTGTTCTATTTCATTCCATTTACGAGATATTAACGATAATATATTTTGGTGCCAAGTTCACGCCAGCTCCAAAAGTACTACGTACCATTTTTTTCTTTATGCCAATATTTAGCGCCCAATTTGGGCTCATTTGCGCCCTAAAATTTACGAGATATTAACTATATATATATATTTATTTTGGTGCCAAGTTCTCGCCAGCACCAAAAGTATTACGTAGCATCTTTTTCTTTATACCAAGTATTAGTGCCCAATTTGTGCAATAAAATCTCATTCCTCCTGTGCTTTAATATACTTTATGCACGGACGCATCATAATTTGACAATTATACACGAATTTGTTTGACATAAACGTCATTTTATAGCCCGCGGGCCTCATTATAGCCTTCCGGGCTATAATGAAACGTCAAACCAAATTATAACCTACAATATAAACAATTTAAACAGGCAACATAAAAAGTTTTTATTACAAATCGAAATTTTTTATATTCTTTAATGAAAAATGAAAATTAATTTTGTGATATTTATATGGAAAGCACGGAGATACACAAAATAAAACTCAAATGACATAACTAATAAACAAACAATAAGCTGTTGTTCTCCACTTTCATAGCAACACCAACACTAGATACTGGATGTACGAGGACAAATTCTTTTTGATACAATTTTTCTAACACTCATAATTTGAAAATTTCCGTCCGTGCATAAAGTTTTGTATGTACCACGAGCGTAACTTGCTTTTATGGCCTTTGACGAGTTTTTATCCCTCGGCTTACGCCTCGGGCTCAAAATCCCGCCGCAGGCCATAAAAGCCTCCTTACGCTCTTAATACATAAATAACTATATTAAATATGTGTCATCTGTATTCAAATGAGACTCATTATGATTCAGGTTTTCATTATGATACAGTTTATCATTATGATACAGATTTTCTTTTCATTATGATACAGATTATCATTATGTTACAGATTTTATTTTCATTATGATACAGATTAATTTTATAACTTATTTATTGGTTCTTAGTTTATTTTTACCTTCCGTCACCTTGGTAAGGAAGGTATTGTCTTTGGTCAAAAAATTCGGTGGTGAGTTTTTAATGAGTAAGCACGTTTTAGGGTCCCTACAATACGAATTTACTATTTTTAAGATGATGTCTGTATGTGTGTGTGTCCGTGTGTGTGTGCGTTTGTATGTGTGTCCGTGTGTGACAAATTTGTCTTCGACGATAACTCCAACACTACAATTCTAAAAATTATAATTCCTTCATAATTCCTCTTCTGAACATCCACATGAAGAATTGATTAGATTTTGGTTATAATTCATCCACCGGAAGTACCCTTATTTGAAGTTTTTAACAGTTTTTCTTAAAAAACCGCAGTTAAAAATTATTTTTTGACATTTTGTTATTATTATTATATATTAAAGAAAATACTCTTCTCTATACGATTTAATTATACATTTCCCTTCATATTCAACAGATGTAAAGTTAAAGCATTATAAAGAAATTAATTTTCAAAAATTAGTCAGCTTTGCTATTTATCATGGAAACAGCTGATATATTCAAAAAATTCTAATTGACAGATGTCACTTGCAAGTGCAAAACCAAATATGGAAAGTATAGAATCAAAAATTGGTATGTCATAGTGTCATGCAGAGAAAGGCCAAAGAGAAGATAGAAGGACTGTATCGCAGAAGACTTGAGAAAGGAAGAACTGTGTGAAGAAGATGCGTTGGACAGGGACAGGAATGAGTGAAAGAGAAGGGGAAACAGCGACCCCTAATAAAATAGAGGAAAGCTAAAGAAGAAAGTGTCAAGTGCATTTTACTTAGTGTATGTTTATTTTATAACCTTATTGGATTTATAGAATCTTTTCAAATGAACTTTTGGTGTGGAATTTGTAAAAAATAGTATGTGTTCGTGTTCGATTTTACATGATATTATATAGAATCTGTTCCAAGGACCTTTTGGTATGGGATTTGTATAAAATACATTGAATTGACGGAAGGTCTTGTGTTGGCCAGAACAGATTTTTAAAAATTATTATGAATAGTCGTAGAAAAAATAGTGTATGCAACTCATGTATATAATGACTATTAATACACTCGCATGATTTACAATACTCGCCATGGCTCGTATCGTAACTTTCATGTTCGTGTATTAATAGCTATCATTATAAACTCGTTGCATAATATACTAACAACATCTGCAAAAACGTCAGAAAGTATTTCCAAGCACTACTAGATTGAAAACAAGTTTCAAATAAATAAATAAATAAATAAATAAATAAATAAATAAATAAAATAAATATATCATCACGGCATATTACCCATTTCTGGGTGTGCCAGTATCTACAACACATGTAGACACCGGTAATGATGACGATATATTTTACCGTATGGGCGCTTAGCAAGTTCACCTCACGGGCACTCATAGCTGGTGTGGAGAGTGCACCACAGGGGTCACTTTTATGCCATTTAAAATTGGAAATATTTGGCGTCTGTCGGGATCGAACCCGATTCCCCCGGGTTCGCGACCAGACACTCAGGCACGCGGCCAAGTTTCACGGTTCTAAATACTGTTTCCGGTTCATATCGTGCACTTATTTGAATTTGTACTATGTAGTCTAGTCAATAGAGGTTTTTATCCTACAAAAGGTGGGAAAAAAACGATTTTAACATATATTGTTTGGGTCGAGACGGGGATAAAAAAAAACAAATTTGTGACCTTGGGGAGGCTCGCCGTGAGCCGCCATCTTGGATCAAATCGTTATTTTTTGTACAAAAAGGTTTGTTGCATATTTTACCTAGGATGAAATCTCAAAGAGGTATATATAAAAATATTTAGTCACTCAAAATATACACAATATTAAGATTTTAATACTTATTCTAATAGATTTTGTTATTTATAACAGTTTACATTTGATATTTGACGTATATTTCTATCACCAATTATTTTATTTTAGTTTTCAAGTTAAGCTCAGGTTCAGTTAACTTGAATTTTCTTCATTTTATACAAAGGAATATGAAGTTGAAACTTAGCTAACTGAACCTGGGTTCAGTTAAGTGAAAGATAATCCGATGATTGTATAACCGGGCCGAAATCATTAATATTTCGTAAATAAAAATAAGGTAGAACAAAAATTTTTAGAGCGCAAATAAGTGCAAATAAGCGCTAATTATTGATATTAAGAAAATTGTGATTCGTACCACATTTGGTGCTGGCATCCAGAGCTGGGCAATACTCGAGTACATTCCTCAAAAGTAGTACTCAAAGTACAAATTTGGTACTCTGTACTCGTACTTGAGTACATTTGAAATATCAATACTTATACTCATACTCTAAAGATTTTTGCTATAGTACTCGTACTCAATACTCTAAATGGTACTCTAAGTACATTAAAAGTACTCAGAGTATTTTTAAATACTCTGAGTATTTTTAAAATTGTGAGTACTTCAAATACTTATACTCTATGTTTTTTTTTTCAAAGTATGAGTACACCGAACATGTTATTTATTTAGTACTTATCATATTTCTTATTTGTATTTATATGTAATGATAACTAATTATTTAATTTATTATTGTTTTGCATTGATAAACAATAACCATTTGAATAAAATTACTCGTATTTACTATGATGAAATCATAAGTACTCAATACTCATAGAGTATAGAGTACTTTTTGTACTCTGTACTTAGCGCAGATCGGTTTTTCAAATATTCAAGAAAAATATTTAAGAGTACTTTTTACTATGAGTACTCGTACTCAATACTCAAGTACATTTGTTAGGTACTTTGCCCAGCTCTGCAGTGGCATCAGAGTATTTAATAGTTATAATATTTCATAAATATAAGGAGATTGAACAAAAATTGAACAAAAGTGCAAAAAGACGCAAATTGGGCGCTAAATATAGACATAAAGAAAGGAACCTGGCACAAAAATATATAGTTAAAACTCGTAAAATGAAAAGGTTAAACAAAAATTACGCAAATTGGGCACCAAATATTAGTACAACGAACAAATTGATAAATAGTACTTCTGCTGTTGATATAAGAAGTTGGCACTAAAATATTCTATCGTTAATATCTCGTAAATAAAATATCTCGTATAAAGAAAAAATGATAAGTATTACTTTTGGTGTTAGCGTGAACTGGGTACGATAATATATTATATATAATATCTTGTAAATCGAATGAGATAGAACAAAAATTTTTAGGGCGCAAAATGCGCAAATTGGGCGCAAAATATTAGCGTAAAGAAATAAATGGTACGTAGTACTGTTGGTGCTGGCACCAAAATATATAATCGTTAATATCTCGTAAATGGAATAAGATAGAATAAAAATATTTAGGGCGCAAATGAGCGCAAATTGGGCGCTAATTATTAGTACAAAGAGAAGAATGATATGTAGTACTATTGGTGCTGGCTTGAACTTGACATCAAAATATATTATCGTTTATATCTCGTAAATGGAATGAAATAGAACAAAATTTTTTAGGGCGCAAATGAGCGCAAATTGGGCGCTAAATATTGGCGTAAAGAAAAAATGGTACGTAGTACTTTTGGAGCTGGCGTGAACTTGGCACCAAAATATATAATCGTTAATATCTCGTAAATGGAATAAGATAGAACAAAAATTTTTAGGTCGCAAATGAGCGCAAATTGGGCGCTAATTATTGGTATAAAGAAAAGAATGATACGTAGTACTTTTGGTGCTGGCGTGAACTTGGCACCAAAATATATTATCGTTAATATCTCGTAAATGGAATGAGATAGAACAAAAAATTTTAGGGCGCAAATAAGCGCAAATTAGGCGCAAAATATTGGCGTAAAGAAAATAATGGTACGTAGTACTTTTGGTGCTGGCATCAAAATATATAATCGTTAATATCTCGTAAATGGAATAAGATAGAATAAAAATATTTAGAGCGAAAATAAGCGCAAATTGGGCGCTAATTATTAGTACAAAGAAAGAATGATACGTAGTATTTTTGGTGCTGGCTTGAACTTGACGCCAAAATATATTATCGTTTATATCTCGTAAATGGAATGAGATAGAACAAAAATTTTTAGGGCGCAAATGAGCGCAAATTGGGCGCTAATTTTTAGTACAAAGAGAAGAATGATACATAGTACTTTTGGTGCTGGCGTGAACTTGGCACCAAAATATATAATCGTTAATATCTCGTAAATGGAATAAGATAGAACAAAAATTTTTAGGGCGCAAATGAGCGCAAATTGGGCGCTAATTATTGGTATAAAGAAAAGAATGATACGTAGTACTTTTGGTGCTGGCGTGAACTTGGCACCAAAATATATAATCGTTAATATCTCATAAATGGAATAAGATAGAACAAAAATTTTTAGGGCGCAAATGAGCGCAAATTGGGCGCTAATTATTAGTACAAAGAGAAAAATGATACGTAGTACTTTTGGTGCTGATGTGAAGTTGGCACCAAAAATAATTAATTGTTAATATCTCTTAAGTAAATAAAGATAGAACAAAAATTTTTAGGGCGCAAATAGGCGCATATTAGGCGCTAATTATTTCCAAAATTTCAGAATTTGCGCTCACATTTTTGGTGCTAACTTCACGGATCTGTGGGTATATCGTTTCGCACATGAACATTGAACATGTAAGATCTGTAAGATGTAAACAAATGATACATAACCCAAGAAAGTAACCAGTTAAATTCTGTTCCTCAACTTATTTTGAAGTACTTATCGAATATATTTTTAAAGAAATTGTGATTGTACATACAAATCAGGTAAAACTTGAGTACTTATAGTAATTTTTGAGATAATTAAATATTATTTTTCTATTTTTTTGTGGTGGTGATGAAATACTGTTTTGTACCGGGCTGCTCTAATTCCTCAGCAAATAATCCAAAGAAAATATGTATATGTAACGGTTCCAAAAAATGAAGAAACACGTGCAAGTTATAATGACTAAATATAAATATTCCGTATTATAATGGAGTTAATTAATTTACTAATTTAATTATTTGTGTATTCAATTTACAGAAAGTAAAAACGCTGCTCCTGATTCTTGTCCTATCCTGTTATCATTAAAATTATAAAATTAGCACATGCTTAACTTTCTAATAATTAATAAATTAAATTATTGGTAAAATGATGTTTTCTTTAAGACAAAAAAATAACAAACAACTATGAAACTATTTATTTGATTTCATAAATTAATTTGGGGAATACTGCAATTTTTCAAAATGTTGTTGCCTCCTCCATCAACTGCTGACACAGTTCTTTGTCGACTGTCTGCACAAATTCAGGATCCATATTCTAAAGAAAGTGAACAGTTTTAATATAAACAGCATTATTGGTTATTTACTTCACTTACTTGTTTTTTCAAAAGATTCTTCAAAAAACTAACAGGAAATTCAGTAAAAATGTTTTGTAACCTTAAATTTCGTCAAAATAACACTTGTTCTGGCTCACTCAAATGTCATGTCAGAACCACCGCGAACATGATCTGCGCGCTCGAAAAACCATTAGCCAATCAGAATTTTCAGAGTGCCGTTGACGTCACAAAGATGGCCGATACTGAATTTTATGCACTCAATTTAAATGCATTACATTTTAATTTTGATTTTAGAGTAATAAAAATAAGCAAATTAACGATTTTATTCATCTTAATATTACTTATACATGATGAACTCTGATATCCAATAAGTATTTCTTAAAAATCTGTAGCCTTGGAAACCCCTATTAGCCAGGGTGACTAAAATGTTGAGTAAATACTACCGGTCAGAACGTTTTCCAATAAAGACATTGTGTGCGCCAAACAGTTTAAACAAGAAGGAATTTTAAAATGGATTGACGGCTTCAATCATGTTTGTACATTTAATAATATGTTTTACATTAATAAAATAAGTAAGAAATAAAGTGAGAAGTAAAACGAATATTTTCCACACAAAATATTTCAGTTGAAGATAAATGCTTATCTTACCATATTTCCAAACTGTCCAAATTATTTGAATGAAAAAGAGACATGAAATACTTAAACATGGTACAATAAACAAAAAAAGTCAGATAACCGACACCATGCTCGTTAACATTAATATCGATGACGATAATAATCAATCTTCATTAACAGGTATTCGAGTAATATTCGAAATGATATATATACCGTGAGTTTCAGCTGAGATGCAACATTTACTATACTGTTATTAATATATTACTATGGATACTAGTTTTCATATGTACTGCATCGTTCCTGATAAAATGCAACATAGGTTGTCAAAGTTGTCAATGTCAAATTAATTTGTCATCATAATTTACTAATGTATAAATAACGCAAGAGCAGTAGCAATAAAAAATCAATATATTTCAAACACAAATTACAACAAATTTTCAAAAACTGCACCATTAATAAATAAACAATAATTTAGACTATTATAAAAATGTTCATACGCAGAATGTAATATTTCGGGAATCGGGAGTTATTGTTGACGAAGTCGCTCTAATTTTAAATTTATGTTCTTCTAAATCTTCAATTTCTCTTGTATATACTTTAGATGTTTAAAAAACCCCAGTACAAGAAGTTATTTAAACTTGGTATAATCTTATTTTGCAGCAGTTCCTAATATGTTTTGTGAATTTACTTCTCCTGTTGTAAAAAAAGTAGCTTCATCAGTAATCAAAATTTTGCTGTTTAAATCCGGATCGATATTAATTTTCTCAAAAAGTAGCTCTCAAAAGGCAAGTCTTTTCTCAAGGTCATTGTTTCTTAACCCTTGGTGATTTTGAAAATGGTAAGAATGAAATTTTTCGGTTTTTAATAATCAATATACAGATTTGCTAATATTTAAAAGATTTTCAAACATTTTCGTAGATAGCTGATTATTTTCTATTGCTTTTTTAGTAAATTATATCTCTTTTCTTCAGTCTGCGCAGTTTTTGTTCTTGTCCTCTTATGATTCTTAACCAAACATCCATCACTTTTAAATTTCGAAAATATTCACGAAACTGTAGTACATCATAGTACTTTTATAAAAAAAAGTAGTTGTATCGAAATGATATATATACAGGGTGTCCCATTTAAGGTACGAATGCATTGGTATCTCGAGAACCGTAAGAGCTACGAGGTTGGTTAAATTAGACAATAGTTGTCCCATTAGGAGGCTATTTTAATGGTGTTTTGTTATTTGCGAAAAAATGCATAGGTCACTAGATATAGGTGAAAATGTAAATTTAGCGATTTTCTTTTTTTGCTTATAACTTTGTTATATTTAATAATACGAGATTCTGGTTTGCACTTTCTTAAGGCACTTTTATATGGTGAATTTGCAGAAGTACTCAAAAAAATTTTATACCTAACCATTTACGAGTTACTAATAGCAACTTTTATTTTTCATATGGAGGTCATATTAAGCTGTGGCATTTTTAAATAGAGATTTTTTTTAGCTTTACAATGATATAAAACAATAATAATTTATTTTTATAATTAACAGAAAAATTAACAAAAATTGTTATTTATACTAAAATTGAATTGAAAAAAGTAAATCGAAGGCTGCTATGGAAACAATGAACAACAAAAAAATGCAACAATTAAATTTCTGAATTTTACTTGACAATAGTAGATTATTACGAGTAATAAAAATGAATTTTTCTCGTTGAGAAAAATATGATATGTTGAGTTGTTACATTCGTTGTCAAAGTTCGTTTATTACTCGTAATAATCTACTATTGTCAAGTAAAATTCAGAAATTCAATTGTTGCACTTTTTTGTTGTTCCTTGTTTCCATAGCAGCCTTCGATTTACTTTTTTCAATCCAATTTTAGTATAAATAACAATTTTTGTTCATTTTTCTGTTAATTATAAAAATAAATTATTATTGTTTTATATTATTGCAAAGCTAAAAAAAATCTCTATTTAAAAATGCCACAGCTTAATATGACCTCCATATGAAAAATAAAAGTTGCTATCAGTAACTCGTAAATGGTTAGATATAAATTTTTTTTGAGTACTTCTGCAAATTCACCATATAAAAGTGCCTTAAGAAAGTGCAAACCAGAATCTCGCATTATTTCATATAACAAAGTTATAAGCAAAAAAAGAAAATCGCTAAATTTACATTTTCACCTATATCTAGTGACCTATGCATTTTTTCGCAAATAACAAAACACCATTAAAATAGCCTCCTAATGGGACAACTGTTGTCTAATTTAACCAACATCGTAGCTCTTACGGTTCTCGAGATACCAATGCATTCGTACCTTAAATGGGACACCCTGTATATATATATATATATATATATATATATATATATATATATATATATATATATATATATATATATATATATTAGAAACAAATTTGGAAGCTCCAACGACGTGTCCTTCACTCTTTAATTTAATTTTGAAAAATGAAAATGTAATCACACTGCCTAACGAAATTTGGTCCTTCAGCAAAACAACAAATAATGGCAAACCATGCTTAGGATATTTAAAATTAATATTTTCTAATAAAGAAGTTCCAGTAATTGAAAAACAATTATTAATTACGGAATCTTTAGATGTGAAAATTTTTATTTACGGACAACCAATATTTAATAAGGTACACAAAATACATATTTTTATCAAATGACAGTTCTAAAATTTTAGAAGAATTAGAAATATAAAATCTGTGCCAAGGCATTAATTTAACAATTAAAAATATGAATATTAATGCTCAAAAACGAAAAGTTGAAAAAATAGAAAAAACAGTCTGAACTGTTACGGAAAATTATCAGTTTTCTTTTAATTGTACAGAACACAGTTCTGAAATATTTGCTTTCATAATTCATGAATTTATTTTATATGAGAATGGGACAATATTTCCATCCAATCTAAAAGCAAAGAATTCCGAAAAAAGCTAACTTACTATTATTACAACCTTATATTTAACTTTCCTTGTCTGTCAAGCTATTTTTAAACCGATTTTTGTAATCACTTGTTTTTTAAGTAATAAATAAATATATCATCATAAATCTTGTATAAATAAACCCTAAGATCTTATTTGCTTTCGTTTTTCTCAAGTTCTTTGTTTTCACATATATTCATAGCAGTATATTAATTTCCCATAAATGACACGATTTTGTTAACAATTCACGATGACGAATATAGATACAATCTATACTTTATTTCACGATATTGTCCAATCAAACAACAAGATCAAAATGCACCTATCTTCTCCTCACTATTTTGTTACATGAAATGAAGTACATGGTTACGAGTGTAAATATGCTATAGAAACTCTCATTCAATTAAAATGTATATTTTAGAATCGCTATGATTTTTTTACATGACAGAAATTACACACAGACATCGAAACGTCAATATTTTTAAATAATAAATATCGTACTCTAGGAATGTAACTGAACTATTAAAGTCTTAAAATTAATTAAATATTGTCCTTTCCTTTAGATAAAAATTAATAAAATATACACTGAAAGTCTTTTTATTTGAGAAATATTATGCATGATTTTATATAAACTACATAATCGCCAGCCGTGCGTAGGCCTCAGATCTTCTGTCTCTCTCATCGCTCGGCGATAAGAAAGTGTGCCACTTTCCGCTGCTTCGTTGCAACTCCTATTATAGTAGTTATATTATACTCTGTGATCTCGATTATACATTTGGCAGATCTCATGTAATAGGTTTCAGATTTGTGTAGTGCGCATCTCTCGCTTTGTAGAATGGCGGTAAATTTGAAAGTAATTCTCAGCATACTTATGCAATGATTTAACGAAAACATATTGGAAAGTAATAGAGTCATTTGTTCAACTTTCTGTGTGTGTTTTCTTATATTTAATGTAGTAAATCCCTATCTTCCCTTTTTAGGTGTTATACGTTCTACTACACAATAAACCTCCGCACTCGGTAGGGGATAGGGGGGCACATTGGTACAAGGGGTACTTTGGTACATTTCAAATTTTCGCGGTATTATAGATAGGAAAAATTTAGAAAAAATTCTAATAGGTGTCGTTAAGGTGTATAATCTTTAGTTCAAGTCACTGAATACGTAATATATATATATATATATATATATATATATATATATATATATATATATATATATAATGTATTACGTATTCAGTGGTTCAAGTAACAACTTCATCATACCCAATAACCCAATGCAAGAGATTTGTGTGCAAAAAATTATTTTCATCGATCCAAAGTAAGTTCAATTCGATATTTTCGTAAACATCTAACTTTTCCTGTGATGTTAATATCTTTTTGCTTATAAGATATTGTCATTATTATATGTATTGGCTTTTCTTTTCTATTTTGTAAGTTTTGCTATGTCTAACCTTAAAATTTTAATATATTTTTGTTTGAAAAGTGAGCTTATGGGGTACTTTGGTACATTTTTGGGTGAGGTACATTGGTACACCATACCAATGTGCCCCGAAATTATTTCCTATGAAAGTTATTTATTTTTCACACCTATTTAAATTGTTTTCCAGAAAAATGGTTCGCACTTACAGAAGAAAAACTGATCGTCACCTTATATCTGAAGAAGCAATGTCAATGGCTATTAATGACGTTTTAAATAGAAACATATCAATACGTGTAACAGCCCTAAATCATGGAATTAAAAAATCCACTTTGAAGCATAGGCTTGATAAAGCAAATAAATCTTCTAAAGATGGAATTGTGCAAAATGTCGAACCAGTATCATATATATTTAATAGTAAATATACTCACTAAGAAATATTTACAAGAGACCAAGAGGAAATGTTGATAAAATATATATTACGCTGTTCTAAAATACAATGTGGTATGACTTACAAACAAGTTCGGCGGTTTGCGTACGAATATGCAAAGAAATTAAATACTTCGTATCCACAAAGTTGGGAAGAAAACCAGTGTGCCGGAGAAGAATGGATTAAATCGTTCATAAAACGAAATAATACACTCAGTTTGCGCAAGCCTGAAAACACGAATTTATCTCGCGCAACCAGCTTTAATTCGACAAATGTTTCGGTAAGCAAGTAAGCCAAGCAGTATCAGCCGAAAGGGGAGAGCTAGTTTCTTTCTGTGCCATTGAAGTCCTGTGCGAAATACCGTTCCACCAGTTTTCATCTTTCCCAGGAAACGATTTAAAAACGTTTTCCTTAATGGATCTGCTGCTGGAAGCTTAGGGTTAGCTAATCCGTCAGGATGGATGAAGAGTGAATTGTTTTTGGATGTTTCAAACACATTAAAATTTACACAAGATGTTCTAAAGATGATCCACTTTTAATTCTACTGGACAACCATGAATCGCATTCTTCTCTCGATGTGATTTTATACTGCAGAGAAAATGGAATACATTTTGTAACTTTTCCACCGCATTGCTCTCACAAACTCCAGCCGTTGGATGTTGGTTTATATGGTCCATTTAAGAGCTATTGTAAAAAAGAATTCAATGACTGGATGATATCCAACCCGGGTTGAACTATAAGCATTTATGTTATCGCTCAATTAGCAACACATGCCTATCATTCATCGTTTACTTTAAAAAATATTATGTCTTCGTTTTCGAAAACACGAACATGGCCATTTTCAAGAAATATATTTACAGAAGACGACTTTTTATGTTCATACGTCACCGATCAACCTATGCCAATTACTAGTATTACACAAGAGGCTTCTTCAAGTGGTCAGTCAATAACATCAAGTCATGATGATGACCAACCTATGTCAACTGTTGATGAACCAGGGACAGCTGCTAATGGTCAAACATTGACACCAGAGCAGGTTCGATCTTTTCCAAAAGGCATAAGAAAGAACAGCACTAAAAGTAGAAAGAAAGGTAAATCAAGAATTTTAATGGAAACACCTGAGAAAAATCGCATTGAATCTGAAAAGATAGATAAAGACATGAGAAAAAAGAAACCACCGGTGAAAAGAACATTGTTTCCAAAGAACAATATCGCAGACAAACAATCAGATTCAGAATCGGAAATAAGTGATGAATTAATTTATGATTCCGATTCTACTCGTAATATTAGTGAGCTTGATAAGCAAATATCGGACGATGAATTTAATAATTCTACCTAAATGCACTTGTTGACCCAGTAACTGGGACCAGAAATATATATGTAGGGGATTTTATTTTGGTTCAGTTCCCAACCAAGAAATCCTGCAAATATTATATTGGAAAAATCATTGAAATACTAAATACGGATTTATATTCCGTTACTTTTTAAAGAAAGGTATCAAATGAAACTTTTATATTTCCCGATATTCCCGATATAAGCGATATCGACTTAAATGACATCGTTCTTAAATTACCACAGCCGAAAATAATCGATGGTACAGCTCGTCAAATGTCTTCTTTAAATTTTCCAATTAAACTAAACAGTTACTCATTACTACAGTAATTTTTTTTCAAATGTAGTACCTTGTTATAGTGTTGTACTTGTAGACATTTCTATTTTGTTTAATAGAATATATATTTTCTTTTCTTAATGCAGAATATTCGTATTTATTTTTTATTTTGAGTCATTTACCATCGTATCCCAAACATGTATCAATGGAACTCCCACTAAGGGGCACAATGGTACGATTTTCTTTTTATTTTTAAATAACATAAATAAATAAATATATCATCACGGCATATTATCCATTTCTGGGTGTGCCAATCTGCTTTATCGCAGATATCGGTAATGCTGATGACATATTTGTACCGTACGGGAGCTTACCAGGCGTCACCTCACGGGCACTCATTGCTGGCGTGGAGAGTGCACCACAGGAGTCACTTTTGTGCCATTTTAAATTCGAAATATTTGGCTTCGGTTGGGATAACACAACATAGTATATTAACTAATGTTTTTCCTTAAATACTAAATATTTACATAATTAAACAAAAGACCGAAGTATAAATTACATATAAATATTTAAAAAAAATAGATACACAGCACTTTTGTGCCATTTTAAATTCGAAATATTTGGCGTCGGTCGGGATAACATAACATAATATATTAAATAATGTTTTTCCTTAAATATTAAATATTTACATAATTAAACAAAAGACCGAAGTATAAATTACATATAAATATTAAAAAAAAAAAACACAGCAATGCGCAACCGTCAAACAACATAAAGTGAAAGAGGTTATAATAATTAATAAACTGCAAAATTTGGTGATGATTCATACTAGCGTTTTTATTTTATGGGCGTAATCCTGAGTGCTTACGAATACTCCCAAATACTCTCGAAACCAGTGCGAATGCTTTTCTAATGTAAATTAATTACCAGAAAAAAACCTATGCCAAATTTTGAACTTTAACAACACGTCCGGAGACTGAAAAAGGAAAAACCATCTCTACAAAATTTGATAGCGATATGTAAAACTGTCCAAATTTATATAGAAGTCAAACTTTCACTTTTATATATATAGGGTGTAACAACATGATATGTCACAAATACGTGGACGTGTTTTAGTAACAAAAACAAGAAAAAAAGTCCTTTAAACTTTTGCCCTACCTTGATTCGTTTTCAAGTTACAGGGTGTTAAAATTTTTTCGATAAAAGCGGATTGCGTTCTCGAGAGCTACAATACATTTGAATCTGGTAGGCCATGAAAACAAAATCCAAGTTATTATACAAGTGTCAGTTTGCTTAAGCTTAATACTTATTGTGTTAACTTAAAAAATTATACAACATAGTTGTAGAACAATTTCAGAAACCTCGGGATTTTTCGAACGAGTTCGGAGATCACTATTACGTAGAGCCGAAGCCTGCATTGAAGTGCAAGGACGTCACTTTGAACAATTGTTGTAAATATTAGATTTCAATAAAATAATAATAAAATAATAGATGTTATAAAATAAAGCCTTTTTTATCGAAAAATTTTAACACCCTGTATCTTGAAAACGAATCAAGGTAGGGCAAAAGTTTAAAGGACTTTTTTTCTTGTTTTTGTTACTAAAACACGTCCACGTATTTGTGACATATCATGTTGTTACACCCTGCATATACAGGTGTCTCTTAAATAGGGGGACATGGCTTAACCACAGATTCCTAAGGCTAAAATAAGACGATTTAACTAAACTTGCTTCTACCAAAAAGTGTACCATTTAGCCAGAATTCTGCTTCAAAGTTCTTCGAAAAAAAAATTAATTTTGCTTATAAAAACAGGACGCTTTATACGATTTGGATGAAATTTGGTATGACAGTTCATATGGTTATAAGTTATCTTTTAACGTGATACTTGTTATTATTAGTGAACCACTAGTGTATGAAACTTAGGTGTCCCAACATTGAATACACAGTAACTTTTTAATGACCACGCCGATAACATAAAATTATTTTTTTTTTTTTCAGAAAGATACATTCAATAGTAAACTTTTCTCTCTCTGTTTAATTTGTGATATCTGTTACGGTTCAGACAGAAAAAAATAAAACCTAAGTGACTGCATCGTGAATTTTTTTTAAATAAATGTAATCTAGCAGTCTATTCAGTTTTTGTTCTCGACTGCTATATTACATAATTAACCTCATTATTATCCCGAGGAAGGAATAAAACTGAACGCTTGATAATAATTTACAATTCAAAGTTTCATTATATATATATATATATATATATATATATATATATATATATATATATATATATATATATATATATATATAGATGTGGAAAGTACTCGCGACTGTGTCTTGTAGTTAAGAAAACAAATAGCGGGAATGCAGTCTAGGAGTATGTTGGGCTTTAGTAAATAATTGTCACTCTTTACAATTAACCAAGCTTTCGGTTATTTATTTTAACCATCCTCAGGGTTCTAAAATATGTTTAATTTGTTACAAATAAATTACAAATTTGCGATTTAAAATGTCTGTTACTTACATTGTGTGAGATTAAGTATTGAAAATTATATCTACATTATACATCGTTTTTTTTTTTTTTATGAGAAAGAAAATTTTCAGTTTTGTTCTTATAACATTTTTAATGACAGTATGTAATGAATTGTCGAAATATCATAGTAAATTTTGACTAAAAACTTAACTTTTTATCACAGTATGTTTTATAAAAACTATTGTACATATGACATTAATTCTACGTTAATTAAGAACTTGTTTGTACTGATTTCTAACTTAAAAATTGTTTCGACTGCATTTTGGAATTAAATGGTAAAATGTCGCCAGAGGGACTGCGCGAAATTTGCTTTAAATTTAATTTTTTTTTTATAAAAATTAATTTTTAATAAAACGAGGAATTGTAAACAATGAACATTAAAAATTGTTATTATCAAGTGTAAAGTTTGAGTTGTTATTAATATTGTCTGGGGGATACTTTTTCTTAGTCAAGTGTAATAAATAATTATATATGTGGCTCAAGTTGTCAATATCATTACGCCTATTCATGCTATTTTCTGTATTGTAAATATGTACTATCTGGAGAAAGTGTCTCTTCGATGTATGAGATTCTGTTGCTAATATTTTTACATCATCATAAGCCGCAGTAGAGATGCATTCGGGTCGGGCCAAGCCGGGCTTTGAGGTTTGGATCGACTCGGCCCGAAAATAAAAATTACCGGCCCGACTCGAAGATCGACTCAACAAAAAAATTAGCTAGCCCGGATCGAAAATTGACTCGAAATCGGGCCGGGCTTCGGGCCGGGCCGGGCCAAAGCTCGAAATTGGGTGCATCCGGCATTCCTAATGTTGATTTTTATGTTAAGGCGAAATTTTTAACTTTTTTCGTGTCAAACTTATAAAAAACCTCTACATTCTTATAACTTTCAACATTAGTTAATATAAGTAGTTAAAAAAGAGGCCCTTTTAGTGTAAGTTTGTTATAAAAATTACAGACCTATGAGTATTTAACACTTTGTTTACCAAAGCCGTTCGAAAATTTAAACAACCTTTTCACAAATCTTATATAAAAAAAATATAATTTACATAAGGATTTTTTATCTAACTTTGTTTCTGCTCAAAAATAGGACAAGAAATCATTATGGTAGGAACAAAAATCACTTTTATTTAAGTATACGAGTAATAGCAATAACAATAGCAACATCACAATATAATTCTTATGCTTTAATGAATAACCTTGAATTCTTGAAGTAAAATAGTACATTTTTATTTATTAATATGTCAAGTATGTTGTTATTAAAGCATTTTGATCCTTTTTAACGTCATCCATTTTCATTAAAATATTAAGGAAACTGTGCATTTGATTGAAAAGATCGAATTTTCGGGCCGGGCCAAAATCAAAAGTCCGACTCGCCTCGATTTTTGAAAACGATAAGCCCGATTCGGCCTGATAAAAAAATATCTTCGGCCCGGCTCGATGATCGACTCGAAATCGAGGCGGGCTTCGGGCCGGGCCGGGCTAAAGCTCGAAATCGACGGCATCTCTGCGCAGTATGTTTAAATTTATTAAGATGTTGGCATAGAGCCGTCGATTGTGGTTTTTGTCTTGTATCACTTTTATGGGCGTTGATTCGGTCTTTTAATAATCTGCTAGACTGCTCGATGTACATTTCGTTACAATTGCTGCATGGTATACTATAGATTACATTTGATTGTTTTAAAATTGGTACAGGATCTTTTAGTTTTGTAAATAATTTCTTAGTTGTAGTGCAGTTTCTATGGCTGATCTTCATAGAGTCGTCCGATAGGATTTTTTGTAGTTGTGGTGTTACTTCTGGTATGTATGGAAGTGATGTATATTTGACTTGCTGGTTATTTTGTTCATTGTTGTATGGTTGTGAGTCATTATATATATATATATATATATATATATATATATATATATATATATATATATATATATACAGGCTGTTATATTTTAATGGACCCAGCAAATATCTCTCTTATTTATTAAGTTAGTAATTTCTTTCATATAACATGATTTATACAGCAACATGTAAGCTACTTGATGACGGATGTACATTCATGATACCACTTCTGGTTTATTAGTAATTAATATCAACTTTGAAATTTCAAATGGAACCTACTATACTTTTTACAAATTTGAAAAGTACGTCAAATTTGCTATACAATCATGTAAAATAATCCATATGTTACATTATTAAAAAGTAAAATGGCGGGCACTTTTTTATACACCTAATTGGAACGAAAATAGTGAGCCATGACTGTGGCTTGATAAAACAACTGCAGCACAGAAGTTGTTATTTTTAGAATAATAAATGATTAAAATTTGTAATCGTTAAGAACTTAATTATCAATCACATTCATTTATTCTATATGATTCAAATTCAGTTAAAATTTGAACGTTAACAAGTTAACAGTCGAAGACTGTAACGTCCATTTGAGCAAGTGGATGATTTTGAAAGAGTCCATATCATGGATATGCACGAAAGCAGATTGTCACTACGTGATATAGCGACTCGTGTACCTCGCAGTATCAGCACTATTTCACGCATATGGCGACAGTGGGTACAGATAGGTACAGAGAGATGGCAGATAAGATCTGGAGCCAGCCGGAGGACGGGAGGACACGAGAAAGAGAGGACCGTCATTTTGTTCAGCTAACGTTACAAGACCGTTCTCAAAGTGCGTCGACTGTAGCAAAGCATTGGTGGACAGTGGCAAGATACCTGCTATCTGTATGACGTATTCGTCACCGTTTGGCAGAACTTGGGCTGCTTGCGCGCCGAGCATTATTGCGATTTCTACAACCGCGCGGCATTGAACATTGGATTGGTACAGAGAAAGGCGGTTATGGAATAAAGAGTGGAATGAAATGAGACGACGTCGGGATGAAAGACGGACTGAGGCCTGTATTCGTACGCGTCATATGGCGCCTGCACAAGGAATTATGATGTGGTGAGCATTTTCTTACAACTGAAAATCTCGTATAATTCGTATCCCCGGCACTTTAAACAGCCAGCGATACATTGAGGAGATCCTAATACCGGAAGTTGCTCCACCTATTCAATATTCAATTCCATCCAGCAGCCGTATTCAACAGATTCAAGATTCCATGTGGCGAAAACAGTATTAACCTTCTTTAATCAGCAGAGAATACCAGTGTTTCCATGGCCAGTCCGTTCTCGAGTTTCTTTTTACCCTGATAGGCCATTTTTCAACAGCAGGGCAAAAGGCCACACGAGTTGATAGAATACTGACCAAATTAGTAAGATTTAGTTCTGATTGACGACATATTTCTTTGTAGTTCTGAGTAATTCCTCATAACAATAAAAATTTTTAGTTAAGGCAAGAATAAAATATAATAATTCAGTCAAGTGCCGGGTAAGGCCGTAGGTTCCGCACCCCTGGATATATTATACGTCATAATAAAACACTTCGCCATATTTTATGTATAAATGTAGCATAGAAGTTAAATTAGTTCATTAAAGTAATTCAAAAATATTACTGTTAGGCTGAAAGCAGCGCTGCAGGTTATATGAAAGATGGCGTTCAATTGTGTACGGCTAGCAGCGCTCACCCGGCACTCTACTGGTTGGGTTAGATCCCTCAATCAAATGCAAACTTTATTGCTGTTCAGTCCTCCATCTACTCATTAATGAAATAAATAAGTGTTGGGAAAATTTAATTATTTACATTCATATGGCAATTAGCTTCGTGAATTACAGTTTATTTGATTTGTTTCATCAACAGAAAACATTTGTTTTTTACAAGCGATGTCGAACTGGAATCATTTAAATATTTTAATCGACTGAATATTTTTAAAATATTTTATTTTCTGGGGAGGTAAGATTAGCTTTAATTCAATTTGCATTTATTTTTGCCGAAGCTATGAGCGAATAATAGTTCTGCGTAGCGGTTAAAATGGCCTCAATTATATAAATAAAGTCGAAATATTTTTGTAAAACGCTTATGTGTCTTACAGGGTTAAGCAAGTTTTAGCACGATAGTACGGCCCTTTGTTGTTTTTATTATTTATTGATGATGTTACACATAATTTACACTCTAACAAACTGTTATTCGCTGACGACCTAAAAATATTCTATCCAGTTTCTTCCGCTATTGATTCTCAAGTTCTTCAAAAC
The DNA here is from genome assembly GCA_943142095.1 of Ophonus ardosiacus. NCBI lineage: Eukaryota > Metazoa > Arthropoda > Insecta > Coleoptera > Carabidae > Ophonus > Ophonus ardosiacus. The sequence goes on along the minus strand of OW964833.1, from coordinate 22,228,256 downwards.
GATCTTAATAATTTATCTAGTTGGTGTTCAATAAATAACTTAAGCTTAAATTTAAATAAATGTACAGTCATGTCTTATACTAGGAAATCTTCACCTCTTTTATTTTCTTACAGCATTAATAACCTTCCTCTAGTTCGTTGCTCTTCTTTTGATGATCTAGGCGTCACGTTTGACTCTAAGCTCACTTTTGTGAGTCATATTAATCGTATTTGCAACTCATCCCTCCGTATGCTAGGTTTTATTATTCGTACAACTCGTTCGTTCAGTGATGTTACTGCTATTTTCTCACTTTATTATGCCTTTGTCCGCTCCAAACTAGAGTACTGCTCCATTATCTGGAATCCCATTTACGAAAATCATCAGGACCAGATTGAATCCATCCAAAAAAAGTTCTTAAAATATATATATTTCAAAATTAACAGAAGTTATCCGGACAATTCATATAAGTACTTAGAGCTGTTACGAACATTTAGAATACACAGCTTAATTGAGCGTCGCGAATTCCAACTAGTGCATCATCTCTCTAAACTAATCCATGGTGATATAGATGATCCCACCTGCTTAAATCTACTCCCCTTCCACACTCCTTTCATACACACTCGCTATTTTCAAACCTTCTATCTTCCTACTCCACGCAATAATGCCTTATCTCTCTCTCCTGTATACAGAATGTGTCACATTTATTCAAACAAATTTTCAAATGTTGATGTATTCCGTTACTCCCCCAAAAAATTCATAAATATTCTTAAACACATACAGTGACATAGTTGCATGTTGTTCTTTTTAATAATTTTTTTTGCATTGATCGTGCAGACATTTACTCATTTTTATGTAATGTAATTCATGTATTTTTTTTTTCCTGCCCTCTTACTGGGTCTTTACCTGTTGGGCATTGTATGGATAAATAAATAAATAAATAAATAAATAAATAGTATTCAGACGGGTATCCGCTTGATCACAAAATAGCATTCTAGAAATGTGCATTATAATTATTTAAAATTATTGCTCAAATGTAACCCTTGCTGCAGCTGCAGTCGCTATAACAATTTTAAGTGCTCAGGAGGTGATCTCCTTGTAAATTACAGAAATCTGAGAACAAAATGGATAGGTATTTAGCCGTGATATTTATTTAAGTTATCCATGTTATAAAATGCAATATGCAAATTATCATATTTCGGCATGGCAGTGAGTAATAGGTCGTTAAAAAATCGCTGCTGCTACCCTTTAAACCGGTAGATAGTGATTAAAAAAGGACTGTGTAACCCCGATTCCGTATAAGGGAATAAAGCTTTCCACTTAATATTAGCTTCGTAAAGCATTATAGAAGTGTACTGGGCTATTGATGTATAGGTGAATTCACCTATTAAGCATCAAGCAGAAGTTATAATAAAATGCGTCAGGTGCCTATTGAAAAAGAAGTTTAATAAGTTGTTTTTTTACTTCCTTGTACGAAGTAAAGGAAGTATTGTAATCGCGAAAAATTTCGGTTTCCAGATTTCAACGGAAATATCCATTTTGAGCATCCCTGAATCCATTTTGACTAATTTCGGCGTGACGTCTGTACGTACGTATCTCGCATAACTGAAAAACGGGAAGCCGTAGAAAGTTAAAATTTTGTATTTAGGACTGTTATAACATCTAGTTGTGCACCTCCCTTTTTGGTCATTACATAACTTTCGGAAGTGGTACTTTACTTGAAGCCTATAATAGATATTAATGAAAAATTATATTAAAATATAACCCAAAACTTTTCAAATTTGGTATATAAGACTCTTATATCAATGGGAATAATATATTAGATTTTAGTTAAAATAGTCTAACCGGAAGTGGTACTTTACTTGAAGCCTATAATAGATTTTAATGAAAAACTATATTAAAATATAATCCAAAACTTTTCAAATTTGGTATATAAGACTTTTATATCAATGGGAATAATATATTAGATTTTAGTTAAAATGGTCTAACCGGAAGTGGTACTTTACTTGAAGCCTATAATAGATTTTAATGAAAAACTATTTTAAAATATAAACCAAATCTTCTCAAATTTGGTATTTTATATTTTTATATTAATAGAAATAACATAATAGATTTTGGTTAAAATAGCCTAACCGGAAATGATACTTTACTTGAAGCTGTTATCAGTTTTTCTTTAAAAAAATGGTGTTATTTTGAATTTAACAATAAATGCTTTTAGAAAATTGAATTCTCCGTCGAAAATATCAAGTATGATTAAATTAGCTCTTTGTATAAGCGAGATATGTAAATTTTACTTTTTGGTTTCTGTAATTAAGTTTGCTAGGAATTAAGACAAAAAATAACAAAAAAATAAAGAATTTAATGTCAATGTCAAATTATGTCCAATACGTGCAATTTAATGATTGGGTCTGTAATAATACATATTTTAATTATTAATAAAATATGTATAGTGTAACGCTAGGCGTACAAGGAAGTCATGTGTTGTCCACATCAGATATTTTATTTTTAAATTCTCGTTTTTTATACCTATAGTTTTTATTTTTTCCAGAAATTTTCAATTAAATTATTTTTTTACGACCACCTACTGACCATTATATTTGAATTTCAACATTTTTAAAACTTACATTACTCTTCCGTTATTACACAGATTATCTATACTACCGTAAAAAATGTTTGTAAATGTCATTAAAATATGTAACGATGGCAACAACAACAATATATATATATATATATATATATATATATATATATATATATATATATATATATATATATATATATGAAGGAAAAATAGTTTGTATTTGGACCTACAGTAGTTCAGAGTTCATTTCCCTTTCCTATATATGACCTTGTTTTTCCGTTTCCTGTTATAATTTTTTGCAAAGTATTATAGTTATCCTTTATGTATTTGATTATTGTATTTTACATATTTATTGTAGTTTCCTGATGAAGTAAAAATAGACAACGTAGACAAAGAAAATAAAACATTTCCATTATATGACTGAAGTTCCTTTTTATTTTAATATATATTATATTATTTAATTCTTTGTTTTTATATTAGTAATATATTTAAATAAAATGATATCTAATAACTAGTAAAAAAAAATATATATTGAAATATAAAAACTCTTTATACGGATTTGAACTCGTGACCTCACATAGAATCGGTGGTGAATTGCTCTAACACTCGCTCCAACCAACTCTGCTACAAGCCAAGCTGTATTGTCCTCATATTTGTAGGATTTTGAGGTAGTAAATTATTTCATTAAAAACATGGCTGCCAATAAAATTTTCTGGAGACAATAACTTCAAAGGTACCGATAGAGAGTGTCGCATCTGGTTACGATAGTATAGGTATCTGTGGTTATTGTTATTATATCAAACAATTAAAAGTAGAATTCTTTATTTATTTATGCAATTTTATATAACTCATCTAATTAAAACATGGACCATTCATCACATTTTCGCATGTTTTGCATATGTAAAGATCAAAGGACACAATACCTATTTACCTTTGAAAATAACAATTCTTTTTTTTAACTACTCACAAAATTGCATCTATTTTTAGTTACTTACGTGTATATGTAGTTTTATTTGGTTATTATTTATTTGATTAGTATTTTAAATTAAGGATCACTATACAAATAATTAGGCACTTATAATAAAAATGGAATCTAATAAATCTAATTTAATCTAAATTAACCTCAAGTAATCTAACCATAACTTAATCTAAACTAATCTATCCTGGACACTATATACATATATGGCTGATCATTAATATAAAAAATATCGACCTTATAAACTGTTTTATTTCAAAACTTCAAAATAAGCTGTGATTACATATTTATACAAGTCTCTTCTCACATAATTTGGTCCAACCACTTTAATTTAATTTTATTTAGTTAATATGTGTTATAAATAATAACTAACAAATTATAGCCAATATTTATTAACAAACATGATGTCGTTCTTATGACACGTACCATGATATGTTTTCTAAAATATTTTACTATTTGAATGTAAAATGAAATAATACTTAGTTTTAGTAACAATTCAAGAAAAACTAAAAAAAAAATCGAATTTATGTTGTAAGATTATGAGATTTTATTAAATAAAATTTACAGTAATAATTTAAAATAAAAAGGAATGTTACCCAATGTTGACATATCATATGAAATTAATGTATCGATTTGTGTTACTGTTTAACCGTTAAATTTTTAATCTTTAGTTAAAAATTTAATTTAAAAATCTTCATTTTAAAGAAAAAGTAAAGATTTATTTTATTATTATTACAAATTCTATTAGTTAAGTTAGGTTAATTGATTTTTTAACAAGTGGGCCAACTGAAGTGGAAAGGGGCTCGTATAATGGGGATTTCCACCATAATTAAAATAGTGAAAAATAACATTGTTACACGAAAATATGTACGTATATTATGAAACATTTATAAAAATACTAACTAAATGGTTAAATATTTTTCTAATTTCTTTTTAAATGCTTGAAAGCATTACACTGCGTTCAAAGTGCGCCGATTGCAGGCCGGGCTATGATGTAATTCGAATGAGTTTACAGATTTCTGCGGTTTTCTGTTTTACCTCACAACATAGGATTAGTTTCCAATATGTAATGTTTTATATGCATAAATATATCAAATAATTTCAATGTCTTTACTTTAGGCGAGTAGATTTTAAGCACTCCTACTCCTATTCCAATTCTTCAAATTACAAAACTGAATTTTTAACTTTGAGCAAATGTATAACAGAAAAAGCTACTACCGCACCATCTATTAAGCGTTAGCAGACCTGCGGCCTATGACGCACTGTCGTGGTGGTAAAATTAGCAATTTAAACGAGTTACAAAAATACTGTTTTCAATATATTTTTTTTTTTAACAGAAAACCTGTTATAGTAAGAATGTTTTACTTATTCTAACACATTAACTTTTCATGAAGAATAACATACCGAGTGTCCACAGGAAGCGCGGCACCCTTATTAACTTCTTTATTTCTATATATGGCTTAAATTTTATGTATAAATGATAGATCATCACGGCATATTACCCATTACTGGGTGTGCCAGTATGTACATCATGTCGACATCGGTAATGACGATATATTTTTACCGTGTGGGCGCTTACCAGGTGTCACCTCACGGGCACTCATAGCTAGTGTGGAGAGTGCACTTTTGTGCGATTAAAAGTCTGCACTGGCCGGGATCGAACCCGGGTCACCAGATTGGCAACCAGTCACTATACGCACACGGCCACGCGATCCCATATATATATATATATATATATATATATATATATATATATATATATATATATATATAGGGAATGGAAACAATTTTGAAAATTATTTGTGAAGTTAAATACAAGTTAATTGTTATTATTATTATTATTATTATTATTATTATTTAAGCTTATATATAAATATATCATATCATCACGGCATATTACTCATTTCTGGGTGTGCCAGTATCTACAACACATGTAGATTTCGGTAATGATGACGATATATTTTACCGTGTGGGCGCTTACCAGGCGTCACCTCACGGGCACTCATAGCTGGCGTGGAGAGTGCACCACAGGGGTCACTTTTGTGCCATTTAAAATTGGAAATATTTAGCGTCTGTCGGGATCGAACCCGGTTCCCCCAGGTTCGCGACCAGACACTCAGGCACATCAACATCTAGGTTATTATTACCCGTTACAGTTTGTTAATAAATAAAGTGATATATTATTGATAATTACATGTGGATATAGGGTTTTGACATTTCAAATAAATTTGATGAGTTTTATGTTAGTTAGAAAATTGATAGTATATTTCAGATGTTCTATATTGTTTCCCAGTGCCTCGTCTAGTGTACTTGGTATATGGTGTTGTATTCTTTGGTTGCCGTATATGGGGCAGTAGATGATGATATGTTCCAATGTACGGCGTGTATTGCATCGTTCACAAGTAGGTGGCTCGGTCTTCTCAAGAATGTGTTGGTGGGTAAGAAGCGTGTGTCCTATTCGTAGTCTCGTAATTTTTGTTTGGTGCCTACTGTTTTGTGTTATGTTAAATAAAATTTATTTAATTGTCAAATGAATTTTTCTCAATATTTTTTAATGTAAACACATAAAATATTTATATCGTTGAATTCAGAAAAAAAAATACTCTGTCGAATGAGTCTAAAAAATGTATAATATCCCATTTAAAAAAATATAACTTTGGTTTTAACTTGAGAACCACTGGTTTATTTATTTTTCTTCAGTAAGTGAATGTCCCCCTTGATCTACTGCAACTTTTATTTGAATGATTTTCTTCTATTCCTAATAATTAAGAAAATAATTGGGGTGTCCCACATCCGTGAAACAGCCTGTATATATACCATTTTTATCGAAATAATTGTTACACAATCTCAGAAACTATAGGAGCTACGAAGTCGGTTAAATGGGAAATATTGTGCAGTTTTTAGTGCTTTTTTAAATTTCGTTGAGAAATATTTAAAATTCCGAACAGTTTTAAAGTTATTAAAAAAAACTGAAAATCGTGATTTAAAAAAAATTAAATTACTTCGTTATTATAAAAGATACAAAAAAATGTTTCGTATAAAAGTTACATGATTTGATGAGAGAAACTAAAAAATGATGTCAGAACAAAATTCAAGATGGCGGTTTACAAGATAATAACAGTAACTTTCTTATTTTAAATGGGCGCCATGTTGGATTTTTACATGATTTAATAGATTTTTTTCTCTTTCCAACGATATATTGAAACGTATGTTTGAATTAAAATTGATTAAAGGTATTAGTTATTTTGATTTTAAATCAAATCAAAGAGGTTCAAAAAGAAATGCAGGTGAATTTTATTTTGCAAATAAATAAACAGAAACAAAACATCTAAAACTAAAACAATAAATTATAATAAATGCTCAAAATGCTGGCCATTATTAGCTGAACATAATTGACAGCGTTTAATAATATTGACAGTTACTGTTCGCAATGTATTTCTATTAATACTATTAAACGTATTTACAACTGCTTCATGTAGTTCTTCTACATTATTATAAATATTATTGCTTCCGTATCCTTTATCCCCATAATAAAAATCAAGTGGTGTTAACTCTGGTGATCTTGCTGGCCATGAAACGGGCGTGTTAGTAGATATAATTCTATTATTGAAACGTTGATTTAAATAATTAACAACATTTCGAGCATTATGTTTTGGAGCGCCATCTTGCTGGTGCCATATTCTAATATTTTACGCCAATGGTAAATCATCAAGAAAATCTTCTAATGATGTTTGAAGCATTTCCAAATATCTCTGTGCGGTTAAATTACTATAAAATATGATGGGTACAACTAACCGATTTCCCAGTATGCCACAAAAACATTAAAACCAAATCGAACTTGGTTTCGCCGTGGAATAGATACATGCGGATTTTCCTGTGTCCAATAATGTTCGTTGTTTGGATTGAAAAATAAGTTTCGTCAGTCAATAGTATGCAATTAATAAAATAATTGTTTTGTGTGGTTTCATTAATAACCCATCTAAAAATATTGATCTCCGCATATTATCATTGAGTCGTAAAACCTGAGCAATATGTAATTTGTACAGACGAAACTTGTGTTTTTTGAGTATTTTTGATGCTTTTGTCTTCGATACATTTACTTGCCCTTCTATTTCGCGAATTGAAATATTGGGATTAGCTGCCACACATGCCAAAGTTAACACTTCATCCCCAACTTCATCTTCATCATCTATCGCTATCATATTGTTACGACTGGGTTGTCTTAAACTTCCATATTGTTGCATATTACTTTCTAATCTTCAACATATTTTATAATTGGGTGGCCGTTTTTCAGGATAATTGTCAGAGTAATTTTGTGCAGCGACGGGAGTTTTTGTAACATTTTATGTATGTACAAAACATATGATATTGTTCTAATATTGGAAAATTCGGCATTTCCTAAATTTATAATAATAATAAATAATAAAGTTCACAACTTAAATTCAACAAATAAATAATAGTAACTAATAGTCTTAACATTTGAGTAGGAACTAATTTTATTATAACAGTTCGCTGTTATAATAATTTTTTTTATTGTTACCTGGTTATTCGCCTGCTTTTGTTTTTGAGCCTCCTTGATTTGATTTAAAATTAAAATAATGAATATCTTTAATAAATTTTAATTCAAACATACGTTGCAATACATCGGTGAAAAGAGAAAAAAATCTGTTAAACCATACAAAAATCCAATATGGCGCCCATTTAAAATGAGAAAGTTACTATTATTATCTTGGAAACCGTCATCTTGAATTTTGTTTTGACATCATTTTTGAGTTTCTCTCATCAAATCATGCAACTATTATACGAAATATTTTTTTGTATCTTTTATAATAACGGAGTAATTTAACTTTTATTAAAATCACGATTTTCTCAAAGGAATTTAAATAAGCACTAAAAACTACACAACATTGCCCATTTAACCGATCTCGTAGCTCCTATAGTTTCTGAGATCCCAATGGTGACCCATTCTGTTTGGGACATCCTGTATATATATATATATATATATATATATATATATATATATATATATATATATATATATATATAGGGTGTAGAAATGAAATATGTAACATAGGGAATACAATGTAATTTTTTTAATGTGACGATTGATCCTAATTAATTACAACAAAAGTGTACATACAAAATATGTTCAGAATTAAAAACTACACATAACAATTAACAGCACGATGTTCCATTGTTTTTATGCCCATATGAGAAGTAAATGAAAAATAGCTTTAATTAAAAAAGTTACATATTGAGAGTGTAAAGGGCGAAAAGTAGTGGGCTAGTGCATTCCCCTTAAAGTACATCTTGTGTTATTTTTATGGTGTCTGTTAGTTCGCAATTTACCTTGACTTGCATACTTGCTTCATTGTAGATGTTTCTAAGTAGCCTTACTATTTTTCCGCTAGTTCGATGAATGTAAATTTTCTCCCATAGTTTGTCGTGAGGTACAGAGTCGAAAGCCTTTTCACCTGGCTATTGGAAAAGCAAAATTTTCAAAAAAAAAAAAAAAACAGATTTCAAATATAATAACTTCATATTGCCAATACCTCTATGATATAGATACATACAAAACGAATTATCGACTCCTCTTACAATCCTTTCTTTAAAACATTTATCTATTTCAACATTTTCACTCTGTCCAACATCCCATATAAAATTGCCCAATTAATAAGCCAAATCCGAACCGCATCCTTAAGAAATACAACCCTATACCATACCATAACAGTATTCTTTTTAGATTCAACTAAGACGAAATCTATTCCATATGCAACACCTACCAACAAGATGATCTACAGCATTTCCTCTTCAACTGTCCATTCTATAAGGTACCAAGAAAAAAGTTCCTAAGCAAATACCTGGTCAACTTCACCGACCCAGAGAATATGTGCACTACCCTGCTAGCCGACCTGTCCCACGATAAAGTATACAACATATACAATTTTGTTAGCACCTCCTTAAAATTAAGAGCATTTGCTCAAAATATTTAATGTATTAATAATGTGTTTATAACTAATTTATTTATTGTAAGCAAAGTGGGTTATTTCTATGTTAATGTAATAATATAATACTATACTACCAACCATTTGTATGAGAATTCTCAAGCAAATAAACATTATTATTATTATTATTATTATTATTGTTATTATTATTATTACATATTGAGAGTGTTGTGGCTGAAAAATAATAATAAAAAAATAGAAGAAAAATGAATTAAATTGACAAGTATGTATAAACAAAAAACCAAAATTAATTACAATTAATAATAAATTATACCTAGCTACTCGTAAATTTATTTGACAATACTTATGTGAGATAATAACAATAAATAGTAATAATAAAAAGTAAATGAATGATTTTAAAGAAAAAAAGAACACAAAATATTGATTATAATAAATATTCGAACTGATCTCCATTTACAGCCAAACAATGGCCTAATCTGTTGAAAAATTTCCTACGAACTGCAGCTATTTGTCGCGCTGTTATTTTGCCATATTCTTGTCTTATGGCATTCTTTAAAGAGTTTCTCAGAATGATGTTGCCTATAAACTTTTTCTTTCAAATAGGACCATAAAGAATCATTTGGAGCTAAATCAGGTGATCTCGCTGGCCAATTCACTGGTCCACCTTGACCTATCCATGTATCAGGAAAACATTGTTCTAAATTCATTTTTATCTCAGCACTACTATGAGCCGGGCAACCATCTTGTTGATACCATACAGTATTGTTTTCATCAGCAATGGATTCCAGTTCTGGACCAATAGAATTTTGCAATAAATCCAAATATTTATTATTTACTATTAGTTAATATTTATTTATTATTAATTATTTATTTGCATTTAGAGATTCCTCAATGAAAAATGGACCAATTATATTTGATTTAAAAATGCCAGCCCATACATTTACTTTTTCTGGATACTGTGTGTGAGTAGCAACCATCAAATGAGGATTTTCTTTACTCCAATATTTCAAAATTTGCGTATTAGGTTCACCATTTAAGGAAAAAGTTAATTCGGTAGAAAAACAAATGTTTTAAATTTTTTTTATCCATATTAGATATCTCCATCATTATTTCACAGAGATCATTTCTGTTCATTTTGTCTTCTTCATACATTTCTCGATGTTTTGAATACTTATAAGAATAAATTTTTTATCTTTTTAATATTTTATGTATACTAGTGTAATGTACATTTAATTGCCTAGCTATACTTCGCACACTGTAATTTGGGTTTTCAGCAATACACAGCAATACATTTAATTTATTTTCATTTTCTTCATTATCTTCAACATTATGATTACAGTTTTGAGATTTAAAATTTTCACAAGGTTTTAATATAGGTACTACCCGTTTCTTCAAACTGTTTCACAACTCTTCTAATGGTCACAGTAGATGGGATAGGTTTAGCAGGTTTAAAGGCACTAAATAAATCACGCATTTGATTCAGCGAATTTCCGGAGTAATACCATTTTACAAATAAGATTTTATCGTTCTTAGAAAATATTTCCATTTTTAAAAACGTTCACATGAACTAATTTCTTCGGCAAAATTATAACTTGACGTTTAATTTTTCAATAACTGTCAAAGTTTATAACAAACAATCTGTAATTTGTAATTAACGGTGCGATTCTGTAATTTTCTATATCACTATAGAACTGTAGGTATCAACAAAAGCGCATCATTTTTTAATGTCAAACGATAATAAATGTATTAGTAAACAAAAATTGTTGCGATTTTGTTCACGGTTACATTTCTATAGCGTTATAGAAAATTACAAAATCGCACTATAAATCTATTTTTCGTTTGCTTCTCACATGGTCATAAAAAACAATTGATCATCGTGTTGTTAATTATGTGTAGTTTTTAATTCTAAACATTTTTTGTATTTTCACTTTTGCTCTAATTTAATTAGAGAAGCAGCAATCGCCACATTAAAAAAATAACATTGTATTCTCTACGTTACATATTTCAATTCTACACCCGGTATATATACAGGATGTTAATTAAAAAGCGGGTCATAGGCGTTTAACATGGGAAATCAGTTTCCCGTGTGCAAAATTTCTCATTTAATATTAGACAAAAATGTTTCAAATAAATGTTGTAGAGAATAAAATTCTACACCTAAACCACGAATCAGATTTCATTTTGAATGTTTAGTGAACTGAAAAATCCAATTTAAAATTTTATAAATATTGGTTATTTGTAGTGATAGCTTTGGAATTTAAACAAAATTACAAAGAAAAGCGTATCGCTTAAAACTGTCTAAAATTCGATATTTAAATAAACGTTACAGATAATTATATTCTACACCTAAGTACTTAAAAATATTTTGTTTTAATAATCTGCAACTATATCACCGCACAGATTTTATTTGTTTTTATTTTGTAACCTGCAAAATCAAAATGTCAGTTCAAACGAAGTGCATTTCTTTGTAATTTTGTTTAAATTCCATGGCTATTACTACAAGTGAGCAAAATTTATTATATTTCAAACTGGTTTTACAGCTTAGTAAATATGTAAAATAAAATGTGATTTTAGGTGTATAATTTAATTCTCCACAACGTTTATTTGAAACATTTTTTTCTAAAGTCAAATGGGAAGTTTTGCGCAAGAAAAAACGAATTTCCTATGTTAAAAAACTATGGCCCGCTTTAGGTTACCATTTAAAAAAATCCAATTTTGTTCTACCGTTTGTGAACCACTGGTTGAATTTTCTGATTGTTATTACTGTTATATTGACCCTTTTTCTTTGTCACTTTTTGTATATAACATTTTCCTTTAAAGTCATTAGTTCGCCCGGAAGTTATATGTTTGTCATTTATATATAAAAATGATGTCACATATGTTAAGTTTATGCATAGAAATATTCAATTAAATATCTTAATAAATAAAGCAGTTAATAGGGGTGCCCCGCTTTCCGTGGACACTTGGTATAAAAAAAAATGTAAAATAGTGAAAACTCCCCTTATTATTAAGTTGGTCTAAAATATGAATAAAATCAACGCGGCATATATCTTTCTAAAGTTAAAATTATATAATTTTCTATCTATAATCTAAATATAAGGTAAAGCGATTTCAGCTTTCTTTCGAAAAGATTTCTGCTTTTTTTATTTACTTTGCCGAAATTGGCTTTGTACAAAAAGTATTTGGTAAATTAAAAAAATCTTCGCAATCTGCTTTTATTTGTGTAATGATTATTTGAGCATAGAAGTCTCTGTATTTTATTTTCTTTTCATTTGCATTTAAAATTTTTTCATTAGGTAATTGTATAATGTTATTAATTTCACATCATTTGCAAACTGATAGAAATTTTCACTATAAACAAATATATGTTCTAGTCAACAAACTTATGCGAGATTAATTCATGAACAGGTTATTCATGTGATATAAATTAAAATTATTTACTGATATTATTAATATTTAGCATACGAAACGTATTATTCAATAATTTCCGATATATGTTAAAAGTATTGTAATATGGTAAAATTTTGCAATCCTAAACAAATATAAATTCAAACTAAAAACGAGAGCAACATTCAATTTATTGTGTATATAAGAAACATTATAAATAATCGATAAAATATAAAAGTGTTTTTGTTCATAGTTGCATACGACATCGCAAGATATATAAAAATTCGAACTTATATTAGGTAAAAAAAAATACAGAATTTTTCATATATTACTCATATTTTTTTAATTACAGTTTTGGTATTTTTGAAAGAGAAAACTTTATAATTATTATAAAAGAAATATAATGCACCGGATGTTTATTTTTTGTTCAAATAAACAGACCCAAATAAATATTAATTATGAAGTATAGCTTAAAATTGAAATCGAATTTTGTATTTGTAATAAGTCCATCCCTTTGATAATAATAAAATCAAGGTAAGTATTAAATGCATTACAAAACAATGCAGTATTTTTTCATTTCTCAAGGGATTCTATAATGTATTATATCAAGAAATATGGACACGTTGGATGCACTTTCTAATTTTGAACATTTTTTTTTTTTTTGTATTAACAGTTTTGTTCATAAATTAATAGGGGAAAATCTATTACCAAATGAATATTTTACCATTGTATATAACAAAAATAAACACCGATATATATACAGGTGTCATAAAAAACGCGTCCCTGTATGGGGATCCCGAGAACGATAAATAAGAGATCGGTTAAATAAGACAAAAGTTGCCTCATTAATTCACTAGATATAGGCGAAAATGTAAATTTTGCAGAAAAGTTATATGTCGTTGGAAAAATTAATATATTTTTTTTTCTATGGTATAACTTTCGTCGAAAGAACGTAAGAAGTATCATAAATAGATGTAAACCAAAATGCAGTATTACTGCATATTTGAAAGTTATGCGTTGAAATAGAAAACTACAAAATTTACACTTACAAATAACGAAACACCACTCTAATGATCTTCTAATAGGGCAACTTTTGTCTCATTTAACCGATTTCGTATCTCTTATAGTTCTCGAGATCCTCATGGAGAGCACGTTTTTTGGAACACCTGTATGTAAAAATGTAGATTTATATTTTTATATAAACGTTTGACACAAATTTGAAATATGCATTTGGTAAACATGAAAAAGAATAATTGAGTGTTATTTATTTTTTACCTGAAACAAATTTTTGAAATGGATTACGAAACATTTTAATTCAAAAATATTCATTCCATAAATTATCAATAATTAAAAATTATTTTAATTCATTTTCTGTTAATATTCATAATTATATCAATATGTAATTGTTTTATGAAATAATTCAACAGGTGACCAAATTAAAAAATTTACCTCATGAATATTTTATTGCAATTATTGAAATAATTTTAACTGTCACTTTGTATATATTTGTGTAACGGAAAACTTTGAAACGTTTCATTTATTATTTGGTATACATAGTATGCAATGTTAATTATTGATTGGAGCGATAGATATATTCTACATATTGATAGTTTATTAATAAAAAAATTGATTACAGTTTTCACTTATTATCTAATTGTTTTTAATTTTGCACAAATTAAAAACAGAAAATATATAAAAATTCTATCGTTAGTTTATTTTTTTTAAAATAAATAATTCAAAGATATATTTATTTAAAATTATTTCAAAATTTATGAATAAAACTTGAATTATTATTTTTATTACTATAGTTATCGAATAAACATTGTAACAATTATTACTACATGCAAAGTATTTTATGCTATGCTATTGTACAACATAAGAAATTAATGCAAACATAAAAATATAACAAAATTATTTTAATTCGTGATTATGGAAAAATTTAAATACATATAGTCAACAAAATGTTTTACATATACCTACTCAAATATAATAAAATTATTCTTAAGTTATTTTATTATTAAATAATGAATCAATTGACAAAAACTAAAAATGTAATAAAATCATTTATAAAAATTGAAAAATCTTTACACACAAAATTGAACTTATAATATTTTCTTTACTATAACCATAAATATTAAATAATTCACTAACATTTACATGCAAGATCATCATTCTACCTTTCAGCCTTATTTTCTTGCGAAATGTCTATTTTCTATGCGTCTTGTTTCTATGACGCTCGTACCAGAACTGATTTTAAAGCACAGCGACGTCGGCGTCGTACCCTACGGAACTGCCGGACGCTCGTGCTCGTCCAATTTCTGCTCTGCGGAGCGAATTGCGCACGCGGCCTACGAATTCTGCAGATCCTGTAGCAGGCAGGCAAGAACCCCTAACCTGATTAGGGCTGTCAAAAGTATTCGGTTAACCGTTTAATCGGTTAACCGGAAACCGGTTATTCAATAATGAAATATTCGACTAGCCGTTTAACAGGTTTGTAGCCGGCTTTTAATCGGTTTATAGCCGGTTTTTAACCGGTTTATAGCCGGTTTTTAACTGGTTAATAGCCGGTTTTTAACCGGTCATTATCCGGTTTTTAACCGGTCAATGGCCTGTTTTTAACCGGTTAATAACCGTTTTTAACCGGTTTATAGCCGGTTTTTAATCGGTTTCTAACCGGGTCATAGCCGGTTTTTAATTAGTTTGTAGCCGGTTTTTAAACGGTTTGTAGCTGGTTTTTAATCGATTTGTATCCTCGTTTGACCGGTTTTCAGCCAGTTTTGACTGATTTGTATTCAATTTTTGATCGGTTTATACTCAATTTTCAACCGGTTTTTAGCCGGTCTTTATTAATTTTAAAACTGATTTTTATGATCAGTTCATAGCCGTTTTCTGACATAATAAAATATGAGACGTCACAGTCACAGATTGCCTTTAAGGTGTAACGTACCTACACATTATTTGATTTATTACATATTTCATTGTTTTCTGATATTTCTGATTATATAATAATAATTATTCAGCCAATGACATTTAAGAATTTTACTTAGATACAATGTATTAAATATATCCTTGACGTCATGATAAAATTGCTTTTTCGTATTAGGAAATAATTCATTAGTCACGTGAAATGTTTTCCGCCAATCAACATTCCGAATTTCCATAGTTACATATCTATCACAGCGATGATAAAAAACAAAGAATATCACCTTATTTCTCTTCGTTACTAACTACTAAGGCATTTTTACAACATTGACAGTTAATTTTAATAAAAATTCATTATATTCTCTCATTAAATGTAAGCTCGTGATATTAATAATGAAGAAAGGGGTGAAAGGACCAAGCGTTGAATGGTTTATAGGTGAAAACAAAAGGCATAAATGGTCCACGTGTATTGTAAAATTCTTTATTACGGACGTTTCGGGCTTAGGGCAAGCCCATCTTCAGCAATCGTTGAATATACAGTAATAATTAAAATTTATGACAAAAATTTTTTAAAGTTGTATTAGACGCGATGATTTATATGAACAACATCGAAAACAATTTTAAATACAGCATTTCAACAACCTTCCGAATCAATACGGAGTTGGTGAAATATGAATAATAATCGAAGATATTGCTGGCATACCATATACGTATATCATATACCATTGCTAAACAATAAATTGTCAAAATTTTAGTGCACACAGGCAGGGCCGTAACTAGCTATTCTTGCGCCTGGGGCGGAATATAAAATTGCGCCCCCCACCCCCATTTTTTGGAATTATTATTAGAAACTTAATTAAATAAAATGTTTTTTATTAACCATATATTAAATATTACATTTATTTATACATGTATCTAAACGGGACTGTGCCCCTATAGGTAGTAATGTTGGTTGCCTAATACAAAATATTTATTTGAAACATATAAATATTATTCAATTACAAATCATTTGAAAATGAAATTTATGTTACTAATTTTATTGGGTTTTTGTTAAACTATTTAATAAATAATAACATAAAATAAAGACCGTTAGTATGAACGATGATTAAGTGCGATTAGCGAGCATTTTATTAGCATTGTTTTATCTTTTTCAGTCGTTTATGGATTATTTTACAGAAAAATGCTTCAAATGAAAAACGCGTGCAATTAATTTTTCTCTAATTTTTATTCGAAGTAATTTTCTCTAAAACAAAAATAATCCATAAACGATTGAGAGAGATAAAACAATGCTAATCATATTCTCGCTAATCACATTTAATCACATGTTCATACTAACGGCCATAGTTTTTAATACTAATATTCTTTTAAATTAATTCTGATGAGATCTAATGTAATGACAACATTTATAATTAATCATTAAATAGATAAACAATTTTTTAGCGAAATATAAGAAAATTATTAGTAGTTTAAAATGGATATTGTAAAAGTACAGTTATGTAACAAAAATTTCGAAAAAGTATATATGTATGGTAAAAATATCCTTTTATTTTACATTTTATGATTTACAAATGAATAGTAATAGATGAATCCTTTTTAACTCTTTCTGGAGAAGCTACACACGAGCCCATGAGCGAACAATGATTTTTATTTTCATTATTATAATTGTTTTTATAATAAATTAAAAAACTATAAAATAGTCAAAAAAAGCGCAAATAAATAATATTGACGATTATGAAAACTATTAAATAACTATAAACAAACACTAAAATAGAAAACACAACTTTACAATTAAATACACAGAACTATTCTCAAATGACATAAACAAAATGGTTGAGTACTCGTCGTATCTTGCAATTTACCGTAAGTTTGCAACCTGCATAACTTCTAAGTCCACAATTCCCTTTCCTCAAAACACAGGCCATTTGCTTCACAAAAAATGTCCGTATTACGTGTCTATAGTTATATGGTCGAAGAATCGTACTGTCAAGCGGTGGGGCGCCTTACGCGCGAATTTTGAAACTCAATGCAATACAGTGCATAGAAATACAATATTAATTCGCAAAGTGTACATTAAGAAATCTAAGAGTGTGCTTGATTTATATTTATGATTATTATTTGGAGAATTAACAAATGAAGAATTTATTTATAAGTAATAGTTACGGCCCTGCACACAGGGAAACTTTGTAAAGTTTACCGAAATTTATTTCCCAAAGAAGAAGTACGATGTTTCCAAAAAGTTAACGGCGCCGTTAAAACTCGATACGTTTTGAGGAAACTTTTGAACATGCACCAAATTAAAGCTTAAAAACCTGTTTTCCGACCGGTTAAAACCGGTTTTCTGACCGGTTAAAAATCGGTTTTCTGACCTGTTAAAAACCGGTTTTTTGACCGGTTAAAAACCGGTTTTCTGGCCGTTTAAAAACCTGTTTTTGACCGGTTAAAAACCGGTTATTTGACCGGTTAAAAGCCGGTTTTTTGACCACCTAAAAACCGGCCGGCTATTGACTTAAAACCGGTTATTTGGTTTTTCGGTTAACCGGTCTGTAAACTGACGGTTAACCGGTTAGCAATTTCAGCAGATTTTGACAGCCCTAAACCTGATAGGATACTTCCCGATAGAATGGGGTAGTAGATACAGATGATGTTTACTATCTATAGGAAGGTACGAGGATCACAATAGAATTATTCAGAGTAAGACATATTCTTTAGAATTTCATTTCAAATATATTCAAAGTAGTTCCCTGCAACAATTATACACTTCACCATTTTTGCCTTCCACTTCTTAAAAAATCGGAATGCTTTCAAAAACTAATTTCTGGTGACGTAAAAAGTCCTAAAGTTGTCAAACAAAATGTGAAAACTATTTATTGGAAAACTTAAAAACTGTCAAATTAATTTTACGCTTAAAAATTATCGAAGCTGTCAAATTTCGTACCTTAATTACAAATTTCGTTTTCCTCGGTCTACCTGATTTACTTATTCTTAATAATTCTAACTTGACTCTCGTATGAGATTACGGGTCATATTCTGCCAACTTTAGTAAAAATAACAAGACAAAGAAGTAACGATGGAATGGATCGTTGAAAGACCTGATTACCGAATCTGGAATTCCGGCTTAAATTGGATCATTTCGGATCGGGTCTAGGGTCTGTGTTTATTTACATTTTACTCTTGGTCGATACAGTGTGTTGTTATATGTCAGTTGTACGTAGCATTAAAGAATGAATGCGAAAAATAAATGAAACAAAAGCTATCTCCCTTACTTAAATTTCTGGAAACCTATAAAATTATGAAAGCCACTACAGAAGGATTAGAATTTATGAATGATTAACTTGATCTAGTTCAGACTCTAGGCGCCATTTCTAGATGGGCAGTAGCTAGCCTATCTTCAGGTAATTGAAGTAGAAATTATGCCGCTTATAAATTTATGCCATTTACAACCAGTCTTTACTTGTTCCTGAAATTTAGGTGAGATATCTGTGAGCAACATGATAAAAGTCGGGAGAATGAACTATGATATTGGTTGCATTCACTCGCGTTGCACTTATTAAACTAAACTGGAAATAAACAACCTCAAATGAAATCCCACGAAAACAAATAAATGTCAAATAATCAAATTGAATACGGTATTCACATTGCGGGACACTAGTTATTAGCTGTGGGGCAAGGAAAAGAAATGCTTAATCCATAGGCGTCGTCAAAAAAATTGATATAGTAACTCAAGATAAATTAAGTTTATTTGGAGACGCCCATGATCCGCGTATAAACAAGATAAAACTGAGTAATAACACAGAATGTCAATTTCAGAATGACTGCAGGCAACTTTTATATATGTTATGTTAGGTAAGCGCGACGTAAAGTATCTGTATATCATGTAGATTTAAACGGAACGCATATATTTGACAGTGATTCGTGCTAATATTCTCCGCAGAGTTCAAGATTCGTGCTCCTTGCAGTACAACTTCAAAAGGTGAAGAACTGAGAGCGGAGGAAAAGAGCTGTTATTTAAACGTAAGGATACCTTAGAAATGAAGTGGCGCTTTAATAAGACAAGCGTTTAAGAGTTGCCGTTGCAAACAGACATAACTATACTATTCAAATTTGTCGTGATACCAGTGCCGAATACTGTATTTGAGACATTGTTTTATGGGGTTCTCGTACAATAGATAATGATGATGAACATGAGTTTGCTGTTCCCTGCGGAGAGCATGTGGTTCAAATTTCTGGCCATTTCAGAACGAATCAATTTTACTTACACTGCATTGCTATAGGGTCACTGCTAAGGTACTACCAATTCGTGGTTAAATGGCAAAGCAGATATGTTATTTTTCATACTTATATGTATTTTAGAAGATTGAAGTTAAAGTTTGTCTGCATATAAAAAATCAAATGTTGAAATTTCTTTCTTTCATTTTTGACAGTGTTAAAAGCAGGAATTGAAGTATATACCATTTTTCTTCTTATTTGCGTTTAATCTTGCATTACTGCACGGTCTATTTATTTGCACTGTCCGCACAGTTTGTCCAAGGCGTCAATTAGGCTTGATATGTCATTTTCTTTGGAGATTTCCCCTTCCAAATATTAATTGAATGGTAATGATAAATACATTACTTTGTTAATTAATTTTATATAAATTCGAAATGAATATGTTTATTTTAACAAACCATAACAATGGTATAAACATGTAACCGAGAAAAAAATAATGATTCTTCAAAAAAAACCTCTTTTGGATTTGATAACATCTTCACAAACTTTAAGCATTCTGTGTATTAGTTTTTGTAAAATATTAAACACTGATTTTCAAATGTTTTGCAAATTCTCCCACAACAGATTAACATTTGTTGATTTGATTTTGATGACTTGTCTCTTCCTCAGCCCACACTAGTTCGACAGGGTTCAAAGGAAGCACACTTAATCAATGGTAAAAATAAGATAAAATATTCAGTTTTATTGTACTTTGTAACTTTCATAAGAATAATATAACGGAAATAATTTTGGACTGTCTGGAATATTTTTATGTTTAGCAGAAATAATTTCATTACTTACACACAAAGAAACAAAAATACCAGGCACCAAATTTTATCAATTTTTACGTAATATGATCCACGTTTGTAGTAGCTAGCAGTTATTCCTTGTTTCAACTGGAAGATGGGGCCAGTAATGTAGAAGGGCATTACAGAATACGTGAAAATTCGGGTACCTAATAAATTTAGAATCATTTTATATATTTATAGATAATTCTCTTCCGGAAATTCGTAATCCAATTCCAATATTCCAATAATAATTAGAAAACAATTCCCGAGAACTGAGAGGCTATCCATAAATGAATATAATGTGTAGGAAGCAATAAAAAGAATCAAACCTTCTATATTAAAGAGGGAATTTACGGATGGTGGGATTTTATGACTTGAGGATAAAGTGAAATTTCCTTTTATTCGGCTGCGAGTGCCTAATCTCGCCGGAGTTTTTGCCCCTTAGGTGTAATTTATGAAGGCCAAATGTGTTTATGTAAACAGGAATATAATAAAGCCAATGATGTTTTTTTTTTTGCTCTAAGATTACGGACAACTATTTGAGCCACGAAAATGAAAATAGAGATGGATTCCTTGTTAGATAAATTTAAAAAAAGTTACCGTCGAAATTTAAATATAGAGATTTTCTTTAATTTATTTGGCAATAGGATTTTGAAACCAGGACCTTCCCGGGTCCTTCCTGTGTCTAGCAGGGTGCTCTATCAAATGAGCTATGAAGTACCCTTGAAATTAATAATTTTTTCACCTATCTTTTTTAATGCTTGTGTTAGACCTCATACAACTTCAGACTTCATAGCTCAGTTGATAGAGCATCCCACTAGATATAAGAAAGTCCTGGGTTCAGGTCCCGGTGAAGTTCATGAACTTTTCACAAGAATATTTCATCGTTATTTAATAAGTGAATCGTGCAAGATTCTGAATGTTACAAAAATAACTGAATAAGAAGTTCATAATACCGAATCTATAGAAATCGGATGCATTGATCAAGTCTTAAAAAAATAATTGCAATAATAACCAATGTAGTAAATCTTCAAAAACTTTTATAGACAGTTTAAATTTCAGAATTAATAATTAGTATTAATACATAGTACAGAATGTGAAGTTTTACCAAAAGGTATTATTAACACTGAAAGTTTCTTGTTGATTTTTAAATCACTCATTTCCAAAAGTACTAAATGTTGATAGTGGTCTGTAGTGGGTCATTTAGTGTTTATTTTTTGTCATAATCCATGGCTGTCTAGTTTATAAGCTCATAGAAACAATAAGTTTCTAATTATTCTTTTGCTTACATGAAGAGTTGGTATAATTGTTTCACATAGATGTAGAATTGAAATTTATATATATATATATTTTATTTGAAGTATTTTTGCATAAAATGATTTGGTAACGTTTGCGCGAAAATACACTAATTTCCCTACGGCCCACTCTTCGTTTTACAATCTGTACATTGTTGTTAAGAATTATTGATGTTCCTTTGTAAAGGCGAACGTTAACTATATCCTAAATTAAGTTCAATTTAAAAGGTACATGTTCCTAACTTTCAATGCAAAAACGAAGAGATATTGACCAGAGATTTGAAAATTGAGAAACCGCGTATCGAAATCCATTTAATATATTTTTCGACCCATTTTTGAGTGTTCCAAATTTGATCACTTCTCATACCGAAAAACCTGTGTATATCGTATTTCCAAGGGTACGTATTAGATTTTTTGCGATTTTCAGCCGTTTACCTTGGGTTGCAGATATTTGTATAAGCGGAACTAGCAGAGCAAGTCATTTGAAACTTGTCATATTCTTCTGTACAATTTACCGTATATTTGAATGCCGAAATTTACAGGTTTGTATATCCATCCATTTTTGGTTTATGGGTGGTTTTAGGGAGAACGGGAATCAAATATCTTGACAAATAAAAGAGACGCGGTTTGAAAATTTAGAATCTACCTATTTCATATATTTTTCTCATAGCTAAAAATTCGTATGAAATATGGCTTCAACGGTTTCACGAATGAATTGCTCGTGCTGAAAAACCTATATCCCAGTGTGTACACCTTTTTATCTCGCTTATTGTTAAAATTAACGAATTGAACTGCATAACATAGATTATAGTACACTAACCCCTCTATATAATTTCGAAAGTAGCTCAATATTATTACTTCGACTAGTTGATGGAGACTTTTAATTTTCAATTGTAACACGTATACCGGTGGCTCTCGAAATCCGTTTCAGAGGCATTTAACATGGGAAATTAGATTATTTTAAATATTTGCTTCCCGTTAAAATTGATTGTTATAAAATTTTGTACACATGTTCGTGAACACCTATTGCATTATTTTAATAATTAATTATTCAAATTTAATAATGAATATTAAAGAAAATTAAAAAATATTATAGCTAATTTAAAGTAATAAATATTATCCCCCGTAAAAGGAAGTTTCACAAAAGGTGTTTCGTAGCACGGTGGTAATGCTTTTTCTTCTCATGGTAAAGTTCGAACCTACTCAACTATTTTATTTTTTATTTTTTTGTTATATTTATTTAATACAATTAGATAAAACTGGATGTATTAAAATTAATACGTATTTAAAATATATGTATATATAACAAAAAATAAAAAAAATAAAGAAGTTGGGTAGAATCAAACCCACCTCCCTCACCATGAAAAACAAAAGCATTACCACCGCGCTAGGAAACCGTTTTTGTCAAGCTTTCGTAATGAGGATATATGTATGTAATATTTAATACTTTAAATTTGCTATAACGTTTTTAAAATTTATTTAATTATTTCTTATTAATTTTGAGTAATTAATTATTAAAATGATGTAATAGGTGTTCACAAACATGCATACAAAGTTTTATAACAATCACTTTCAACAGAAAGCAAATATTCAAAAAAATCTAATTTCTCATGTTAAATGCCTATGCAACGGACTTTGAGCGCTATTTGTTCATATTTGAAAAGTACATAAAATTTGCTATCCATTAACATAAACACAATGATATATTATTTTATTAAAAAACGCAATGGTGAATGATTAAAATATTACATTTTTATGCAATGCAGCACGCTTTGTAATTTACTTTTTTAAATGTGACATGTCCCAATCGTATTTTCTGGACAAGTGTTGCTTGAAGTATTGCCTAAGATGTATTCAAATAGACGGACATCAATATGAATATTTACGTAATAAATTTTATTTCAATTTATATGGTTGCCTTCTGCATTGCATAAAAATGTCCTATTTTAATGATTCGCCATTACATTTTTTAATCATTTAACATGAGATTATTTTTATATTATTGGATAGCAAATTTCGTACTCTTTAAATATGAACAAATATCTAGGGTGTTACATTTGAAAGGTAAAAGTTGCGATCAATTACTCGTAAACCGGAAGTAATAATATTGTGCTATTTCCGAAATTATATAGAGAGGTTTTGCTAAAATTAATAATAAGCGAGATAAAAGGGTGTACCTACCAATTTTTTCAAATACGCTGTATACTGATTTACAAGAAAATGTTCCTACGGATACATTTTTAATTAAAGATTATCGAATATGGCCAAATACTAAAATAAAACTCAAATTTTTCCAAAGGATATAACTAGTTGAGATAAGATAATTGAAATTCGATATTCATATGTAAAATTTTACGTAGATTTGATTGGCGTAGTTATCAGCCTTCAGAGCGAATCTACTCATTGAAATCGATTACCTATTTTATATATTTTTGGAATTATTTTCCTTCCGCCGAGTTTTAGGTCCTTCAAATCCAGCCTGCTCTCATACTCAAAAATTAGTGTGAAATTCATCTTCAACGTTTTCGCTCATGAATTGCTCGTATTCAAACAGCTATGTATACCAATTTACATGAAAATATTTCCATGGATACATTTTTAATTAACACCGCTTCGGAGTGAATACAAATTTAGTATTTGCCCCGAAATATTATGCAACCGTTAAACACTGGAACTTGCTGTTGCTGTTCTTCAAACTACTGTCTGCCGACCGAGGGTCTATTTATTATGGGTTGTAAATTATGCAAATAATAATCTTATATAGTTTGTGTGTTAAAATCTTTTAATGTATTTGGTCTATATAATTCTCGTAAAACTTTATTTCATGCTCGGTTTCACATTATTCTTATTTCAAGTGTTCATTTGTAAACAACTGAAGTAAAATGTGGCATCCGTGGTGTGATTCTTCTGATGAAGATAATTGTAATATTTTAAGTGAAGAAGGAGAACATGTTAAACAAAAACATTTATCGGACGACGCAAAACAAATTATTTTAAATGTGCATAATTACTTAAAAAGTGTTGTTGGAAGTGGAAGTATCCAGAAAACGGCAGATTAACAAAAGTGAATTATTACGCTGTACGCCCAATTGTTAACAACGGAGTTACACCAAGAAAACGTAGGTGTGACGCCAGTAAATTACGATTGGTCAGTGAATTTGAAGCTGATATTATCCGCCGGAAATTTTAAAAAATGTATAAAGAAAAACTACTTCCGTCTGTTAGAATTTTACATTAGGGACTAATCACTGATAGTAAATTGTTCGGTGTCCACTTTACACTGAGTATTGCGAAATATAGGTTTTCGTTTTAAAGAAACTAATAAACAACAAATCATAATGGAGTATAGAAAAATACGCTAGTGGTGATATAAATATTTAGTGATAATTAAAAAATATCGCGAAGAAACTCGTCCAGTCATTTACCTTGATAAAACTTACTATGATTCCCATGACACTGTAAAGAAGAACTGGACAGATAATAACACTAATAATTGCGCCGTAGATGTTCCAGTGTCACGGGAAAAGAGGTTTATTATTTTACATGCTGGTATAATAAATTACTTCCCAATGTACCCCCTAACAGCGTGATTATCATGGATAATACAAGCTACCATTCCGCATTCCCGTTTATCAGAGAATGTAGCAAATATGTCCAACAGAAAGAGCGATATAGTAAACAGTAAAATTACATTTTACATAATATTATTATTTAGCCCAGAGTCTACCTGGTACCTTGTTTTCTTGGCAATTATCTTCATGAGATTATTGTTAGTAAATCTAGTAGCGACAGAAAATATACAGAAAATGAGAAAATTATGGGTTAAAAGTAAATATTGTTTTACTTGCGCGAGGACAATTATAAAAAAGAAGAAAAAGATCATATTTGTTTTAAATATTGGCTCGGTCCCTCAACAAGAATGGAAAGCAATATAATCTTGTAGGGCTTTAAATGTTCTTTGTCGATATATAAACTGAAGTATAACAAAATTAATGGAGACGGAGATAGTAGCATGTATAGAACAATAATAGATTCAATGCCATACGATCCCTTTTGCTAGTTAAAAAAAAAAAAAAAAAATAGGATGCAAAAATCACATTTTAAGACTGTATTTAAATAAATTGGAAAAGATAATGTATACTTACAAAGAGGTGCGACAACACATTAAAAAAAAAAATCTAATAAGATTTTTATGTGTTTTAAAAACTATAGAGTATAGAAAGGCGTAAGGTACTACAAAAAACAAAAAAATATAGATTTGAGTAAAGATGTTGTTGATAGACCTCGTCATTTGTTCGGCGATCATCAGTATTGTCCAGAAAGAGGATATTTTTATACAAGGACAAATAGCGAGTCAAATTTGATACCAACCATTTCAGTCAATATCTTTGCGAAAAGAAGAGAAAAAAAATATATTTAAATATTATTAAAAATGACGACCGAAATTATACAGGTTATTATGTAAGTAAATGTACAACGCTTAACCCATAGATAGTAAATCTGGCATTAATTTTTGTTTACCATGCTTTCTATAAGAATTAGAGGCCTTTAAAACTGACCAATCACGTCATAGTTCAAAATTTTGTAAAAAAAATGAAAATGTGTTCTCTGGAAAAAATGTCACACCTGTCACAAATGACATGTAAGATCATTGGTGTCGCGGCATATTTCAGATTTTCATAATGAAAAACTACGTGTTTATGAGCACTAAGTAATTAGACTAACAAATAAATAAGATAGAGGAGTACAAAATTCAAAATAATTCAAAAAAAAAAAACGATATAATTTGTACGTCTTTGCAAAAAACGTCTAACATCAGTTTTGGCAAACAATATTTTTTCAGAGAACTTTGAACTATGCCGTGATTGGTCAGTTTTAAAGGCCTCCAGTTCTTGTAGAAAACAAAAATTATTGCCAGATTATAATTTCTATGGAGTCAGTTCTACCATGGGTTAAGCGTTGTACACTTACATAACATTTTGTATATTCTAACACACTTTTGATCATTTTACTGAACGGCTTTGGAAAGAAGAAAAGAGAAAACGTGTTACTACCTCGCACTTTGGACAGATTTGTGTGTTTGCAAAAAACAAACGATAATTTTATGTACCAAGTACAGGGTCAATTAAATATTTCTAATAGAAATTTATGGTACTTTGTAATATACACAAATATTGACATATATATATATATATATATATATATATATATATATATATATATATATATATATATATATATATATATATATATTAAAAAAATACAAAAGAATTCTGTATTTTGGGAAGAAATAATGGTTCCAAAAGTAATATATTTTTATCAAAATTCTTTGTTGCCCGAATTAATTGATCCTAGATATGGACCTGGATTACCTATTAGAGTTAACTTCTAATTTTATTTTTTAAATTGAAAAAATGAATAAATTATTTGAATGAATATTTTTCTGCAAAACGACTTCAAGCCTACGTTGTTAGATTCCTAGGGTTAGGGTCCCTGTCCTTACAAAATATAAAATAAAGGTTCAAGTCGTAAAACCCTCACTGTGTAGACCCCGCAATAAAAATCTATCTATTTTTTTAACCATCGCCGCTGAGAGCACAAAATGTTAGTTTGGTTTTTGGTGGCGTAGTTTTGTATATTTGGGATTAAAAATATGGTGTAAAAAAATTATTTCTTCATAACATTTCATTTTATACATATGTAATTTGTATATTGTAACGCTCTGCAATCTGTGAAAGGTTTACTAATAGCTAAACACAAAAAGGCCTGTTTGTTGCTTCTTATAAACTTTATCAAAAAATTTTGGTCTTAATATTCCATATATTTATTTCAACATGTACAAAATATTTGAACGTTTCGGGCTTCACCTGACGCCATGGTGATAGCTTGTACAATTTTCTTTTATCGTTCCTATTATGATTACCAATAAATCCTGGAGTTGATTTATTCGTACAACCTGTAAAAATGTATCGATAATTGGATTTCAAAAAAAAAGAAATTTTATTTTTTACCTATTGCTTAAGATGGGCTAATTTTTTGCCCGAAACGTTCAAATATTTTGTACATGTTGAAATAAATATATGGAACATTAAGACCAAAATCATTTGACTTCTTTTTAGCAAAAAACTTAACAACAAATGTTAATATTTTTGTATCGTCATCATTTATATAAAATTTAAATAATTTTTGTCCCATAGAACAGCAGATAAATGTATAGCATTTTTAAGCAATTTTGCTTGTAAAAGGAGCGACGAGATGAATTTAATATAAATAATATTCAGCACTCCAGGCCGTGTAGACCCATGGCTTCTTGTGTAATTTTCTTCCACGCCGCTCTGTCCTTTGCTCTTTCTTTCCAGTTTTTGTACACTTAACACTTGTAAGTCTTTTGCACTGATTTTAACTACTTCAGTTTAGATCTTCCTCTTCTCTTTTTCTTTATAACCTCACTATCAAAAATTTTCTTTACCCCTCGGTCAGGCGTCATTCGTTCCACGTGACCTAACCATTTTAATCGGTGCGCTTTAATCACTCCTGTTATTCCTGGTTCATTATAAAGTTCCATTAATTCCTTGTTTGTTCTTCTCAGCCATATTCCATCTTCTTCTTTCCCACCATATATTTTTCTTAATATTTTCCTTTCCCATATTTCTATTGTCCTTTGATTTTCTATGTTTAGTACCCATAGTTGACTGCCATATAACACTGTTGGTCTTATGATTGTTTTGTAAAGTTTTACTTTTGTCTGTCTTGATATATTTTTAGCCTTTAGAATATTAATAACTGCTCCAAAATTTTTGGTTCCTTTTGCTAATCTTGTAGTTATTTCTGTGTCTTCTTTATTTGCATTTGTTATTGTAATCCCTAGATATACAAAATGTTCCACTTCTTCGAAGTTGTATTCATTTCTTTCATCCATTTTTATTCTTAATGTGTTATTTTTATTCTCTTTTGTTCCTTTTAGACAAATGTATTTTGATTTGTTTTCATTTACTTTTAGACCCACTTTTTCGGCTGTTCTAACTAAACCTGTCATTGTTTCTTGTAGTTCCTTCCTCGATCTTGTAATTAATACTACGTCATTTGCATACGCTAAGCATTGATGTTTGTAGTGGTAAATTGTACCCTTAGTGTGTATATTACTGTTCCTCACTATCCATTCAAGTACAATATTGAATAATATGGGAGATAGAGGATCTCCCTGTCTCAAACCTTTTTTTGTAAAGAAAGCTTTGGATTTTGTACCATTTAATATAATAAGAATAATAATAATAATAATAATAATAATAATAATAAAAATAATGTTTATTTCTTAACAGGCGAACCCAAAACAAGAAAATGTACAAAAAGTATTACAAAAAATACAAACTATACAGAATACACAATTTAATTATATTCATTATATGCGTTGCACATAACAGCGATCAGAGATTTAAGCAAAGTATTCGTCTTGTAAGATGGTAGATAAAATAAACGGTAATTCCGCGATGATGTTGATGGTACATGAAATGGCAGTTTATATAATAAACTTGGAAAGTCAATATTATTATTTAAAATGCTAGAAATGGTATTAAGTGCTGTAAGCTTATGACGATTTTCAACAGAATCAAAGTTAAATTCTTGTAAGAGAATATTGTGTTCTATTCCTTGAGCAGGGTAAACATGGAATTTTTTACCACATGATATTAACTTAAGAAATTTACGTTGAACACTTTCAAGTAAATATTTATAACTGATTTGAAGAGGGTACCAGATTAAACATCCATACTCACGTTTAGAGCGAATGTGAGTCAAGAATAATATTTTAAATGTATCTTCATTGTATATGCTATTTCTGATAATAAAACCAAGTAATCTGTTAAGTGAACAAACTAATTTAAAAAATATGCTCAAGAAATTTTAATTCAGGATCAAATACAATGCCTAAATCTTTCACGGAAAAAGTACGGGATAAGGGTACATTTTCAATACAGTACGTAAAATATAATGAATTCCTTCTACGTGTATGACATAATTTTGCGTTTACTAATATTTAAAGGTAAATTGTTAATTTTGTACAACTCGTGAAAGGTATAAATATTATTCTGTAAGTCAATGCAGTCTTGTGAAGAATTAATTTCTCGAAATATTTTTATATCATCCGCGTACAAAAGTATGTCACAGTTTGTAAAGGAGCAAACATCATTAATAAAAGGTATGAAGTAAATCGGACCAAGATTTGTCCCTTGAGATACCCTGGAAGTAGCAGGAAAAGCCTCATTAATAAATCCATTGTAAGAAACCAATAATAACTGATCAACTAAGTAGTTTTTTTTTTTTTAATTATAAATCATTATTGAAACCAAATAAACCCAATTTAAGTAATAAAATATGATCTAATTTGTCGAAAGCTTTTGAATAATCAGTGTGAATTACATCAAGTTGTCCATTCATATCTAGAACCTCAGATGCAAACTGCGTAAAAATGCATAAGTTAGAAATGGTGGAACGTTTCGGCAAAAACCAGTGTTGTTGAGGCGATACAAACAGACGAACCTGGGGCAGTATTTGATTATGTAATAAAATCTCCAAAACTTTCGCAAAATTACATATGATAGATATTGACCTGTAATTCGAGATATCCGAAGGGTCTCCACATTTTAAAACTGGACAAACTTTAGTACGTTTCCATATAGAAGGAAAAATACCAGTGTTGATGGATATACAATATAGGTGCAATAAAGGTACTGTTAAAACAGAAATGCAATCATTAAAATATCTTTCAGAACTCATATTATTAATTGGAAAAATACTACCTTTTTTTAGTTTCGGCACCATAAACTGGTGCCTTCTTCAGGGGATACAATGACATATTTTTTGAAATAACAAAAACAACAAGTAACCAAGGTAACAAGAAATGTTCATAAATGTTACCTTTTTTTATGTATACAATTTTCTAGACAATATATGCATGTCCGGCAAAAACATGGATGGCGAACATGCAACTTCTCAAGAAAAAATCTCCTTTTACCAGAGGAAAAACCGTCCCAAAAACTGGCAGAGAAGTGATCTGTATAACTCAGAGACGCTTTATCGGTAGCGAAATACCGCAGCCGTACTCTTTATTAACAGATGTTAGAAAAAGTTTAGAAAAAAAAAATTGTATACATATTACAAATTACAACATATTTAATATTGGAAGCTATGCGCGACTAAGTTCTAATCCAACACAATGATTGAGATTGATATTTCTTGTTTTATAAATCTCAATGGCTTCTCTAATTAATCTGTTGTTAAGTCGAGTAGGTCTTGCAATTATTTTTGTATCTTCAAATTTAATTTGGTGGAATTCTTGAACCAGCCTGAGAAATCGTCCGTTGCAGAACATGCCTTGGAAGAATTCCACCAAATTAAATTTGAAGATACAAAAATAATTGCAAGAATTGTTATTTCAAAAAATATGTCATTGTATCCCCTGAAGAAGGCACCAGTTTATGGTGCCGAAACGTTGGGTTAAAATAATAAATTACAGAACTTAAACTAAAAAAGGTAGTATTTTTCCAATTAGAAATGCAATCCTTAACTAAAAAAACTAGGAACTTGATCCAGACCAGCTGTCATGGAGTTCTTTAGCTTTTTGGGAGCTATAAGTGAATCATTTTCATTTATTTTAACATATATGTTATGTGAATTTAAGAGCGAGTTATTAGTGACTATATTGTTGGATGAACTAGTAGATGAAAGTTTAAGAGAAAATTTTTTCGAGAAATATTCACTGAATGTATTTAAAATAACTTGAGGATCCTCATTACTATTGCCTTCAAACTTCATGACACCTGGAATTCTAGATGTGCCTTTCTTTTTATTTACAAATGACCAGAACTTGTTAGGGTCTTTAAAATATTATTTTCAACATGAGACGACATTTTAATAAGATGTGTTGTTTCATTTTTTGTCTGTTTATATTCAAGAAATTGTTGGTGAGTTCTATGTCATGTATTTTTTGTAAAGTTCAGTTTTGAACTTAACTTTCATAACTGTCTCCTTTGTAAACCAAGGTGGAAATTTAGCTTTACGATTAGCGTACATAGGGACACAGTAATAAAAAATATGATATATTATGTCATAGAACGTACCACAAGCCTCTTCAATAATATTGCAGTTAGTGACTGCAGACCAGTCACAGTTTAAAAGCATGTCGCATAAAACATTAAAATTCGTCTTTTTAAAATTATACATTCTCGTGCAAATATTATGCTTAAAACTAATACTACGTGAGCAATCAATATGTAGGAAAATAGACAATGGAGGGTGAAAATCATCTTCTTTAACAAGCGCGGAATCATCTTGTGTGACTTCACAAGAAACATTACTAAAAATTAGATCATGTAAACTATTTTGACTATTATAAACTGAATTAAACTGTGTTAACTGATTGTATTCAGTAAAATTATTAAGTAGTTGACAGACTGCATCACCTATTCCATGGTTACAATAATTGGGAATATTAAAGTCTCCCATAATAATAATTATTTTATCATTTGTAGAACAAAGACATTCTAATTTTGTTAGAATTAGATTAAGAGTATCTAATGTAGGTGTAGTAGGAACATAAATCACGATAATAATTATATTACATTGTGGCAAAAAAAAAACTTTACAAGCTGTAATATCAATATATGGCAGTAAACTGTAGAAATTTGACAAGTCCAATTGTTCTTGTTTATAAGAGTTTTTAATGACAAGCAAGACTCCTCCTCCACGAGTGACGTTCATGGCAGCAAAAATTGCGGAGGACAGAGAAGTAGTCAGGCGAAATAATTTCGGAATCGGAAACATCAGAACGGAGTTTCAAATACACCAATCACATCAAAATGAAATGGGCTCCTCTGGCCTCGTGCCTGAGTGTCTGGTCGCGAACCTGGGGGTACCGGGTTCGATCCCGACCGACGCCATATATTTCGAATTTCAAATGGCACAAAAGTGACCCCTGTGGTGCACTCTCCACGCCAGCAATGAATGCCCGTGAGGTGACGCCTGGTAAGCGCCCGCACGGTACAAATTTGTCATCATCATTACCGATATCTGCGAAAATATGCCGTGATGATATATTTATTTATTTATTTAATTATTTATCAAAATGAAATTAAGAAGTCTCACTTTATTACATAAACTATATACGTTTTGATATTAAAACGGCATGGTTATGAAGCAGTTGCATGTGCTTGTAGTTTTTGGCCTAAAAAATTATTATTTTTATTTTTAGGAAACCAAAACTTTTTAACTCAAATGCCCTCTGGCCAAATGCTAGGGCTTAGATAATTCTTGCAAAGCTGATATGGAACGCCAAGCTTGAATGAGGAGAGATTACCTTTGTGATCTATCTTCTCGCACACACAATTAGTATTTAGGTTGTGCGAGGCAAGATGATCCAACAGATCCGTGTCGGTGGCATCCTTATTGGCAATTCTGCTGACATGAAGCCAAGCACGACGAGGAGCACCTGTGAGTTTGCTCCGAGTACTACTCTGCTCTGTACCGAGAGTATAAGTGCGCACACGTCTGGGATCATGCACCGCATTTAAAATGTAAAATACTCGAAATACTTGGCCAGACCCAGTTTACGGTGTAGGATTCGAAGAAATACTTATTCCAGCCTATCATAAATAGTTCTCTAAAGAACAACGTTACTTATTACTGATTTTCTGGTATCGTAAACGAACATTGTGTTAATTTTTCTTCATTGTATGGTCTAAGAAAAACGAATATTTTGAAAATGGTATATAATCGGCAGCACTAGCACCTTTTCAAACACTAATTACATTTACGTGTGCCTTAATATCTGACAATCTCGCGCGAATCGATGTGGCAACAATGCCATAGGCATTTTCTCTACTCGTTTGATAATAAATTGCCCATGCACCATTGCAGTGCTCCAGATAATAAGTTTAATGCAAAGCTTGTTCAAATGTTTAACCACGTGCTACTTATTATTCATTTAATTCTTTATACATCTCACAAACTTGTGGCATTCCACAAAAAATTAAACATGCTTTACGCATATTTGGGCCACCATGATTTTTTCAAACATAAGCAATATTAAATTGTGGATTTTAAATTTTTTCTTATTCTGTTATAGAATTTAATTTTAATTGTTCTTACATTATTATTTAAAAAGTGATGATCTAAATAATGTGTAGAACAAGGGAGAAGAATAAGACACATGGTTCATATTTTATAGAATTTTATTTTAAATATATTTATAGTAGTTTACCATTCTTTTCTTCCACTTCTCAAAATGTAACATGAGGGATCAAGCTAGTTGGTTGATTAACATTACCGACTATGAGTTGGATGTGGTCATCAATTGGAGTCCGCTTTACTGAGGATGAACACACACATTTTCACACTTATGAATACTTATATGGACACGGAGACACTTAGATATTTTTATACTAATTTCTATTTACACATATTTACATACACTAGACTAACTTATTATTACACTTACACTGAACATAACTAAATCCTAAAGATGCCGATGTATCTGTACGCCAAAACACCCGTGTTACACAGAACGCAAGCAAAAACTAAAACTCTACATGTCACTGTATGTCTATCCGATGTGAATCTCTAAACTCGACTAACTAAAAACAAAGAGTTATCTTCTTAGGCGTGTATATCTTAAGGGCGCATAGTGAAGGGAATCATATGGCATCCATAGACAAATATCAACCCTACACGTAGGCTTGCAACAGTGGCTATGCATCAGATGCAGCAAGTGAGGCCAGGCTCAAAATTTTATAATTCTATTTTTTATTAAAATGTATTGAAGTAAAATAAATGTACAATATATTAACTCACAAACAATAATTAATGTTACTATAATATGCCAAATAATCAAACAAATAATGTTATTTTCACGAGTATTTACACAAGGAGGCCAAATTATACTGTCTGCATGGGCAATAAATAAGTGCGAGTGAAACGGAACGATTTTCTCTCTCTACGCTATACAGTACTGCCAGTGAGCCACGCGATTCACTTTATCCATTCATGGCACTTTTATTATAGCAATATTTTAATCAAATTAATATAAAACTTTACATACATTTTGCTTTAAACAATCGTTATGCAATGGTATAAAAATATTATATCACTGAATTCAGAATTAAATTCTTTAACGAATGAGGAAATATAAATATATTTTCTCATTAAAAAAAAGTTGAGTCCCATATTTTGAGAACCACTGACCGAAAAAAAATATTTTTACATTTCTTTAAATATTTCTTGTGAAATAAAAATTGTTCATTTACCCGTCTTTGTAGCTCTTATAATTTTCGAGATAGCAATGGTGGCCGTGGCCCATTTCAAATGTATATCTCGAAAACGGAATCGAATTTCTATAATCTGTAAAAACGGTTTTATATACAAAGCTTTTGTTTTTCTATGTCAACGTAAACTTAAAGTTCAAAAAATTCAAGTTTGTTAAATGGAACACCTCATTTTTTTATTATTTAAAATGAAATGAATTCTTCGTTATAAAGTAGGGGTAGTGTATGTTGAATTAAACTAAAAAAGGTAGTATTATTCCAATTATCAATATGGGTTTGTTAAAGGAAAATAGCCAGGTTGATGTCATTTATACTGACTTATCTAACACGTTTGACAAAATTGATTATTCTATTTTAATTAAAATGCGTGAAAACTTTGGTTTGTCAGACTCATTAATAATATCGTCTTAAAAAATTAATATCATATGTGTATTGTTCGTAGGATAAATGTCGAATATTTAATGTACGGGGACGATTTGATATTGTTTTGTAAAATATGATTTGTAACTGAATGTGAGAATTTACATGAAAGCATTACTGATTGGTGCAATGTGAATAAACTACAGCTTAATGTTCCAAAGTGTCAAGTTATGACTTTCACTAGAAAGCAGAATGTTATCAAATTCAATTATACAATTAATAACTGTGAACTTAATTGTCCTGATCTGATTTCTCATTTGGGAGTAATATTTGACCTCAAACTTGCATTTACTAAACTTGTTGAATCGAAAGTATCTAGTGCTTTCAAAAATATAGGTTTCATTATTAGGAATGCGGGAATGTTTAATGGTTGCGTTTTGTGAGTTCTTTTTGTGTCTTTGGTGTGTTCTCAACTGCAGTATTGCTCAATTATTTGGGAACCAATTTATTCCAACTCTTTTGAACAAACTGAGAAAGTTCAGTGTGGACCACAAGAACTTGAGAGATTTAATCCTAATTTTTTACAAAATAGGCGGAGTATTCATGCTATAATTTTGCTAAATAGTAAATAACAAAATAAATTGCTCATATTTACTTAATAAACTAAATTTTTATGTACCTAGATTTTCCTCGCGTTACTGCAAGGTAATATATGAAAACACCCAATTAAAAAATATTAAATTGCATCAATCATTAAATTATCAAAATTAACAAGACATAATAAATTATTGAAATATAATATTAAGGATAAAAATGAAAACTCTTGGTTTTGTTGATGTAGAATGTATTAATTCGTCAAAAATATGTTATATATATGATGAAAATAATGTCTAAAATATTTTAATCCTGATAAGCATATAACAATATTAAATAATTTTTGATTATATCGATAAAAGATTTACGAAAAAAATATATGAGTCAATTCTGAACAAATCTGTAAGTTTTACAGATCTGTTAATCTGTAAATAAATGAATAAAATCGCAACGAAAGTTGTCACCTTAATGTATAATTTTATATTAATAAACAAAAATAGATGCGTTTTTATCAGGTTTTTGCAGATTTACAGATTTGTAAGACTTATTAGTTTGACTTGGTCCAGGAAGGAAACTGCCCGGACCAAGTCAAAATATATTTTCTTCATAAATCTTTTATCGATGTAATCATTAATTATTTAATGTTGTTATGTACTTCTCAGGATTAAAATGTTCTACACATTAAACATTAATACATTCCGCACCAACAAAACCAAGAGTTTTCATTTTTCTCCTTATAATCATGCAGAACAGCCTGGAAAACTTTTTCCACTTCATGAAATATTAAGTGGCAATTTTGTAAATATCTTGAAAAATATGATATCAAAAAAGATGTTCAAAATGTGTAGAGCCAACTTTTGTTGATTTAATTTGAATTTTTTTTGTATTATTTTTGCTGCACAATTCGACTTGTGGCACATCACTGTATTCGGAATTTAACGTAGAATTCAAAAATGTAAAACTGTACAGGGTCTTCCAGTTAAAATAAGAATGTTTATGGTACTTCCGATTAAACCTTAAATGATATGTTTATCATTTATACATAAAAATGATGCCATATATGTTAGTTTACGCATACAAATTTTCATTTTTGTGGACACACGGTATATTATTTTTATTGTAATAAAATTTTATAAATTACTATTATATTAATGCCGAATATGAAATAAACAGATATAGAAAATATATAACATAAAGCTAAAACAAAATGTTCATGATTCCTGACCAATTAAACTTGAATTATGAATAAACCGACACATGGAATATACATATTTTCCATATTACTAAAATCTATCAACTTTCAACAGAGGACATAATATACAAACTATGTACCTCTATTTTTTAACGAAGAATTCATTTTAATAATAAAAAAAATAGTGTATCCCATTTAAAGTTTTGAGTTTTTTGACTTTTTTAACTTTAAGTTTACTTTGACGTAGAAATTACATTTTTTTAAATTGTCGATTATTAATTTATCAGTGTAAATAAAAGCTTATTTAATAAAACTATTTTGGTAGATTATAGAAATTCAAAATTTGATTCCATTCTCAAGATATAGAGTGATAAAGAAGTGGTCGTTTTTAGAGAAAAATAAAAAAAAGTGCAATTACGCCGGAAGTAGTTGATCATGAGTGAAATGTTTTTATTGTTTCATATGTTAGGAAGTACTTCTATTTAATCCGGAAATGCTATTACAGAATATTTTAGTTGAAACGGGCATGTCTGAAAACTCATCGAGACCAAGTTTCGTACAATAATATTAAATAATTTTCAAAATAAGGATAGCATAAGCTCATTGTGGAACACTGTATAGACTAAAAGAATATAATATTTTTATTTTATTACAGATAAATTTGCCCACATCGAAATTGAAACCCAGAACCTGTGGATTGCTGGGTGGTAGACCAATCCATTGTAAAATTCCGGGTTCAATTTTGAATATTATATTTGTTACATTAACGATCATCAAAACTTGCACATTGATTAACCAGATCTTGTTTGTGCGAGTAGACTTTGAAAATACTCACCCAGGCACTATAATAGAAGACTCCAGGGTTCATGTACATTCTCCACACGCTGTGTTGAGTTCGCTGCCCGCCTTTACTGACAACGTGAGAGTCTCAAAGTCGTTGCTAACTTACGCTTTTTAGAATACAAGTCTCATAAATTACAACTGCCAAAGTTTTATTGAGTATAAAATTAATATAAAATTATTTTGTATACAAAAATATATTCAATTTGACTACAAAGAAGCTGGCATTTAAAGCACAATAAAAGCATTATACTTATATTTCTTCTTATAAGAAGTTAATCTTTGTATTTTCTAATATTGTGCGTGTTAACCCATTTACTCGTATTATTATTGTTCACCAGGGTTTTTCTTTCCAGAATGAAACTCCAGCAGTCCAGGACGTATCCAGACTTCAGGTTTCCAGAATGGACGTTGGACAATACTCCCGGGAGATGTGTGAGTAATCAAATATAAGAATTGATTCTTTTGATTTTATTTATACAATATCGGAGAATAAAAATAGAAGAAATGGGTATTTTCAAAGCAATTGATGTGCATTGAAAACAGTGAAACATCTTAGGGTTGTTCAATAAATAAATAAAATGTAGGGTGCGTATTTATAACTGAAATTTTTAATTCAAAGACCTGAATGTTATCTTTATTTTATAAATAAATATTTGGCAGAAAACCTTAACAATATATGATTCCTTTTCTTTCTTTAATGTACTATATTAAATTATTATCAGTTTCGTTTAACTACTTATGAGTCAAAATATTTTGGTACTGGTACACTTTTTAGCGACCATATTGCCGACTAATTAAAAATAATGACTTCTAAATTTATGCTAAACCTTTCCTGACTAATTGGTAAGATAATCTGTTAAAATGAGACGTGCCTTCATTAATAAGGTTAGTTCAGTCAATATTTTGAAATATAATATACAGAGTATATTCAGAGTATCGTCCAAATATACTACTCAAATGATTCGTATAAATGACTCCATTTTCAGACTTTAATTATATATAATGTAAAATAAGATTTAGTAAAAAAATCTGATGGTTTTATGAAATAAGGATTAGTTTATTTTCATAAAAAAGTTTTATTATTGGCAATCGATTTCGTCGCAACGGACATCATCAGGCCACAGCTGTAATACAATATATTTCTAATTATAAATTGAAGAAAAAACATATAAAATTTTATATATATGGAAAGTAATGTTATACAGAATTATTTAAAGGGTTAAGATAAATTTAGAAAAATAACATATTTTAGTTTGTTTTACAAAAATATGTATGTAGATAAATATATGATTATTAATAATAATGAATAATAAAATGTTAGAAATTAGAAGACAGGTTTATGAGATGATTAAAATGGATTTCAAAAAGTTTTTGTAAGGTTAGGTGAATGAAACAATCATAAACTTTAAAATGGATTTAAAATGTGGATTTATATAAAATTGAATAAACTTACCGTCAATTAAGTATTTAAACAGAAGTATATAGTATTTTCATTTTTGAAAATTTAAAAAATATGAAAAGTGTTGTAAACCCTTTAAATAATTCTGTATAACATTACTTTCCATATGTATAAAATTTTATATGTTTTTTCTTCAATTTATAATTAGAAATATATTGTATTACAGCTGTGGCCTGATGATGTCCGTTGCGACGAATAGTAGAGTGCTCAGCGCTACGAAAAGCGTCAAAAAATGGGTTTTGTGGGGGAATCGGTGTTACAAGCTGAAATTTTCACCCATAAAAGTTAATGACCTAACAAACTAAAATTTCGAATTTGTTAAACTATAAGCCTGGCAAAAGGGCACTAGAATCAAAATTTGAGTTATACACATAACTGTAAAGAGAAGGAAATTCTGAATTTAATCATATTAAAAAAATGTCAACTTTCGTGGCCGGTCTATTTTTAATTATTTTTTGAAATATACGAAATACATTGTGGTTTACGTGTTTAAGAAACTTTAAATCGAATTTACTCTAAAAGAATGACGGAAAAATCAAGCAAAATTAACCAATTTTTATATTTACACCAGATTATCTCAAAAAGTAAGGCGTAAATCAAAAAATTGTATTCTTTATAAAATTTTCTTTCATCTTTTAGGGATGCGATGGTATATTTTTTATAATTTTTGGATTTATGATATTCGAATTATTTAATAAATTATAAAATAACACGTTTTCATGCATTCCATCAGCGTTCGGCGTTGAGCGATCCCCACTTCTCTAGTTATATCTCCCTCTCTGTATCTCTATTGAACTATCTCTTTCTATCCATCATTCATTTGTGGTTTATTTTAATAATTGTAGTACATATGTATTGTATTAATTAAGATTCAAAAAATATACGATATATGTACACACATTTATTACCTCTTTTTGGCAACAAATTTTTAGTAAAAGTAATCATAAATAATAGTAATTTATTTACATGAAGATTAGACACACTAATACATATTAAAAAATAATTTGCTTTTGTCATGAATCGATATGTTATTAATATTTTACTTACCTTACTTTTATTGCTAAGTAATACTATTATAACTTAAACTAGGAAGGGATAATAAACCAAATATACATCCCTATTCACAAAATAAATATGCCTGAAAACCTAATTAAGAATTTATCAGCTTTTCATGCTCTGGCTCTTGCGATTATTTAAATGATGACGTTCACGACTTTAATGACGAAATATTTTCCAAAATGCATAATTTTGTTATTAAAATGTACTCCAATCATCCAAATATAGAGAATTACTGGATACATAAGGTGAATTGTGGCTGTTTCAACACCAGACTCTACGTTACCTCCAACTACAGATGCCCTAAAACATCATTATTTACGTGCGTTTTTTCAAACGAAAATTTGGAAAAATTCTTTACTGCTAATATTAAAATTACCCGATATTAAACAATATGGCTGGCTACTTGACAAAGATGGTAATGTGTTGTTACCACTTTTAACAATTCTTCCACCGTTTCCAACCCAATTAGCAAATTTATCGTTTTTTTTTTATAGATTGTGCATATAAAAACTGTAGTTACCATAAAAATCAAATGAAATGTATTGCTTCATGTAAGTGCATGAACAATGAAAACACTCTTGTAAAAATTCCTCGGTTGCAAAAGCAGTATTACACTCCACTATTAACGAAACGGATTCAGAGGGTTCCGATAAAAATTAATGTTATATTTTCCAAATATTCATTTATAATCTCTATTTTATTTTTTAAATAAAAGTTTAAATATATTGTTTGGTTTATTATCCCTTCCTAGTTTAAGTTATAATAGTATTACTTAGCAATAAAAGTAAGGTAAGTAAAATATTAATAACATATCGATTAATGACAAAAGCAAATTATTTTTTAATATGTATTAGTGTGTCTAATCTTCATGTAAATAAATTACTATTATTTATTATTACTTTTACTAAAAATTTGTTGCCAAAAAGTGGTAATAAATGTGTGTACATATATCGTATATTTTTTAAATCTTAATTAATACAATACATATGTACTACATTTATTAAAATAAACCACAAATGAATGATGGATAGAAAGAGATAGTTCAATAGAGATACAGAGAGGGAGATATAACTAGAGAAGTGGGGATCGCTCAACGCCGAAC
Source organism: Ophonus ardosiacus (assembly GCA_943142095.1). Lineage (NCBI taxonomy): Eukaryota > Metazoa > Arthropoda > Insecta > Coleoptera > Carabidae > Ophonus > Ophonus ardosiacus. The sequence goes on along the minus strand of OW964833.1, from coordinate 22,186,198 downwards.
GCTGATGGAATGCATGAAAACGTGTTATTTTATAATTTATTAAATAATTCGAATATCATAAATCCAAAAATTATAAAAAATATACCACCGCATCCCTAAAAGATGAAAGAAAATTTTATAAAGAATACAATTTTTTGATTTACGCCTTACTTTTTGAGATAATCTGGTGTAAACATAAAAATTGGTTAATTTTGCTTGATTTTTCCGTCATTCTTTTAGAGTAAATTCGATTTAAAGTTTCTTAAACACGTAAACCACAATGTATTTCGTATATTTCAAAAAATAATTAAAAATAGACCGGCCACGAAAGTTGACATTTTTTTAATATGATTAAATTCAGAATTTCCTTCTCTTTACAGTTATGTGTATAACTCAAATTTTGATTCTAGTGCCCTTTTGCCAGGCTTATAGTTTAACAAATTCGAAATTTTAGTTTGTTAGGTCATTAACTTTTATGGGTGAAAATTTCAGCTTGTAACACCGATTCCCCCACAAAAGTGAAAATTATTGTTCTCTAGCACTCTACTAGAAATCGATTGCCAATAATAAAACTTTTTTATGAAAATAAACTAATCCTTATTTCATAAAACCATCAGATTTTTTTACTAAATCTTATTTTACATTATATACTACTCAAATGTGAATGGGGATATCAAAAAAATCGTATAAAATATATAAATATTTATTCTTAGATTATATAATAAAATACATATGCAACAACTTTTTTAACAAAAAAACAAAAAATTTTAATAGTGAAACCGGGTTAAATAAAAATAAATGAAGTCAAATTCTTACGCGCTATCACTACCGTATCTTCATCATCACATATCTTTTTTTTTAAATATCGGGTAGTATTACCCCGCGCATTTACAATAGCTTGACACCTCTCTGGCATGCTTGAAATACAATTGTCAATGTGTTCTTAGGGTATCTCATCCCATAGAGTAGGCATTAGTTCTGAAAGCTGTCTTAGGGTTGTTGGGTGTGGAATATGAGGTGTTCAGTTGTCTTTGAAGTATATTCCAAACATATTCAATAGAATATAGGTCTGGTGACAACGGTGGAAGGAGAAGATGTTTAATTCGGAGATGTTCGAGGACTCCAACACTATTTGCGCTCAGTGTGGACCAGTATTATCGTCCAAAAACATAACATTTTCAGGCCCAATGAAATTCCGACTAAGTGCCATGTATTCATAGACAATTTCGTCTCTGTAATGTTGCCCTGTAACTCTGCCGTTAAACATGTGGAGATCGGTACGCCAGACTAAATATATACCAATCCAAACCATAACACCGCCTCCTCCAAATGGAATCACCGGCTGTATATACTGCGATAATGTCTTGCTTCCTGCATTCCTGTACACTCTCTGATGTTGACTGTCGTTCTGGACGCAGTATCTATTCTCATCCGTGAAAACGACGTGCTAACAAGGAGTAGCCTCAGTGAGTCTTTGATTAGCCTATTCTAATTTTTGTCGCCGGTGAGCAGGAGTTTTCGCTGGTGAACGATGGTTGGTGTGATATTAAACCAACCTCAAACGGCCGATTTCGGATGGTTTGGTCACTTATCAAGACTTCTGTGACGTTGTGCAGTATAGTTGTCTTCTCGCCGAGATAACGGTTCTGTCGCGGTGTTGTGACACGGCTGGATCCACTTCCAGGCCTTCAGGGTGTTGTGCCTGTTTCTCGATATCAACAAATTAACCGGGAAATAACACTCTGGGAGGTATTGAAGTACGTGGCTATGTCCAATTGCCGATCAACTGCATAAGCAACACCAGAGCACAGTTTTCTTGTGGAAGATGGTTCCTCTGCATTTTTTTAAACAGTTGAAACAGCGAAATTAAAAAAAATATCGTCGATAAGACTTTTTTCATAACTAATGTAAACTGGCAGCAGGTTGACGATATTGAAAAATTAGATTCTAATCTGTATATGCGAAAGATAACTGGTAGATTTGGATTTGAAGACATTTATTTTGATGTATTCATTCATGTATATAAATATAGTTTGTGTAATTTTGTTACAAGAGTCTCTTTTTAAATATCTCTATTCACTTTTGAGTAGTTTATATAATAATAATATTATTATTAATAATAATACCTTTAATTGACAGAAATCAAAAGGCGAGGTTCAGCCAAAGACTGGTCTTCCACCTAACCATACAGATATGTAACATATCTTTTTTTTAATATCGGGTAGTATTACCCCGCGCATTTACAATAGCTTGACACCTCTCTGGCATGCCAAAAATGCCAAATTAACAACTGTACCAACACATAGCACAACTATATACATGAAGAAATATAACAATACAAACAAAACACTGATCCTAAACACAAACATTAACCGTAAATGATAATGTAATACGTAGTACATGAGGAAAACAAAACAATAATGCTACTGAAATAATTGCTGATCTGCCTAATATTTGAGGGATCTAAAGTAGCAAGTATGGTAGTATCATCAGCATATGAATGAGCCGTAGAAAAATCTAATATTGATGGCATTATCAGCTACATAAATAAGAAAAAATAACGACCCTAGAATTGATCCCTGCGGCACACCACATTTTAAACTATAAAAACTAGAAGAAGGTGACATCTAAACCTGAAAGTTCCTATTATCAAAATAATTATTACACCACTGAATTGATCTGTCGGAAAAATTGTAATATCTAAATTTAGCCAATACCATGCTGTGATTAACCATGTCAAATGCCTTAGAGAAATCTATTTGTACTGCCAGAGAAATTTTAGAATTATTAAAATTATTTTTAAAAATGTCAACAATATTTAACAAACATATATTTGTGCTATGCCCAGTGCTAAATCCGGAGTGAAAAAGAGGTAAAATATTATTATCATGTAAGTAACTCAAGATTTGGTCACGGCATGCTCTCTCCGAAACCTTCGACATTACGGGTAAAATACTTATCAGCCGTAAATCATCGACTGTAGTACAATCATTATGTTTAGCAATTGGTTTAATAATTGCAGTTTTCCAAATATCATGTACTACGCCATCCAGAATACAAGTATTTACGATGTGCTCAAAATAGTCCACAATGATGGGCAAAATGAGCATGGTCATTTTTAAAGATATACCATCTATACCTACGGCATTAGATTTCTGCTGCACCAAAATTTTAATTATTGTATCTCTGTCTATACTTTGAAATCAAGTTCTTGTTCAGGTTACTCTATATATTTGCTCTGCAAAAAATTATTTAATAACTCAGAGTTTATTCTACCATCACTTACTTTATCATATAAATATTGAGCATTTTCATTGGCATCAATATTATTTGGAATATCCCTTTTTATTTTCTTGTTTACCCCCATTTGATTCAAATTTTTGCATAAAAGTTTACTATTCCCGATATTATTATTAATTTCTATTCTAAGTAACACTGTTTTTCTTTACGTATGGCAGCTGTAGTTAGAATACGCATTTGTTTATAATAAAGTAATTTTGAATACAGAAAAACATGAATTGAGTGACATGGGTTTATATGACCACATGTAAACATACTATTATTTGGACAATTGTTGAGAGTGTTACAAACAGCGGTTATCGACATAAATGTGCGAAGTTTGGCAAAAATAAACAAAATCAGCAAACAAACAGAAAGAAGTGTCAATAGTTCAATGATCCCCTGCACGTTCTGACGAAGATTAAATTTTAAAAATTATTAGTGCCTGAAGTGATATACATTGAAGCGTAAAACATAATTAAAAATATTTAACTTATGAGCATTCTAGGTCATATAAATTGTTTATATAGAACTTTTTGTCTTTTCCACCACTAGGTCGACCGTCGAAAATCCACACGTTCTTAACATTAAATTTCTCTGTGGCGGCCTTAAGAAGTTTCACCCTGTCTTTGGTAAGATCTTCACGAATAGTGATTTTGGTACTTTTTCAGTTTTTTTTTTGCATTGAAGACTCTACTTCTGTCGCGATAGCTGATGAACTTCACAATTAATGGCCGGATCTTATTGGTCATAGGTTTCCCTAAGCGATGACACCGATCGATATCATTAACTGAGATATCCACTTTCAGTTTATCCCGACACAATTTCACCACACTATCATCACTTAACTCATTTTGCACTTTAGGTAGTCCAAAAATTCGTAAATTATTACGTCGCGTGTACTGCTCCAAATTATCCATGGTGTTCTCACAAGTTTCACAAGCCAATTTTAAGTCAGTGTTTTCTTGTTTTACTGTCCTTATTTCGTTTTCCAAGGACCTAATCTTCTCATTGAACACCTTTTGCACTGCACTTGACACCTCCTTAACAATTAACTCGATGAATTCATTATTCGAAACCGAATTGAGTAGCGAACTTGAATCATTTGTGTTATGGTCACACGATCGTCGCGGGATAGCATTTTGGATGCAGAAATAAGTAGCACTTTAAGCAAAAAATAAATCTTGCGAAAAATAAACACGTCTATCTATGCTGAATGCACATGTATTAATATGGACACACCTGATAATAAAAAAATAACTATTGTAACAAAATAGAGCATTAATAATTGAATCAAATACAATAATAAACCTTTCTTCACAAATAATATTTTATTCTCAAAATGTACATTTCGATTGCAACGCAATCATCATCAGTTGTACTACAATAATAGAATAAACATAATTATTTTATTTGATTTAATTTATATCTTCACGTTTACTCAAATAATTAATTAAGTATTAATAATTGAATATTTTGAAGTAAGACTAATATAAAATTAAGTGAAAATGACAACTATTGTATACGTATTTTGAGAACAATGTTTTCATCACCAGTTGTATGTATCATAGCAACTTTTGTTTTTGGTGCAATGTCAAAATTTGAAATGTGAAAAATTAAACAAAATTTATGTTTAAATAGTGTAATAGTTATACATGAAGAATTTATATAAACTACGTACAACAAATGTAAATAACGCATAGTGAATTGTGAATTATGACAGTGATGAAAAATATGTCAAATATTCTACGTCAGGTGACAACACACTCGTAGAAATACCTATTCAGTCAAATCATGCCGACCGTGAAGCAACTCAAGAATTTGGCAAAGAAGTTGAAGAAGATTCAAGATATTTGAAATTTAAATGTAAAACTCAGGGACAAGGAAAGAGCCTCCAAGAAGGACACTCAGTTGTCCCCTGGGCAACGGTTCCTTTTATTTATACGAGTCCCGTCCCTCATTACTTGGCCCACCCGCTTTAATTTCATTTTATTTAGTTAATAAATGATACAAATAATAATTAAAATAAATTATCGCTAATTTTTATTAATATTACAGATATTTAGTGGTTCTGATGACAACAAGATTTGATAAATATTGTTCAAAATTGGCGATTTTCTAAATCGTGTAAAAATAATCCGTGGAAAAACAAGTTTGAGTGAATATCGATTTGTGTTACTGTTATACCGTCCGATTTTTAATCTTTAGCTAAAAATTAATTTAAAATGTCGTTATAATGTTGAAAATATTCATTTTAAATAACGAGTAACGATTTATTACACATTTTATTAGTTATTATGATAACTGATTTTTTTAAAATTGGGCGGGACCGGGTTCATATGTACCAGCTAATTTTTCCACAATTGGAGCATGGATAAATATTTTATGCTTTGCTTTTGATACGAAATAAATAAATCTTCAGTTGTAAATTTTGCTCGAACCGTATTAAGGTGGTAAAGAGAGATTAGGTTACTAAATATATCAACCATGACAGAGGATCTAACAGAACCTTCTTTTTGTTTCTTTTCTTTCTTAATAGAAAAAAAAACTGATTTCCAAATGTTTTGCAAATTCTCCCACAACTGAATAACATTGATTGTTCTCATTTTTATATCATCCCACAGAAATTCGACAAAGTAGCAAGAAAACAGTGGTAAAAATAAGATTCAATATTCAGTTTTATTGGGTTTTATAACATTCATTAAAAAGTATATTAGGGAGATAATTTGAATTGGTATATCGATTTTTCCAAATCATCAGGTGTAGTCATATTTTTTGATGGTACTGAACAATTATTTCAATGTTGGCTTTGCTTTACACAAATGCGTAGATATTTATGTCAGCATATTTGAGTAATTCTGACAAATTAGATTTTTCAAGTATAAATCTCTGATTTAAAAAAAAAACAGACTTCTTACTTTAATTCTACTCATCTGTATACTTAGAATTTTGAGGATTCTTGTTGTCTCCGCAAGTTGTATAGTGCTGGATACCAATCTTGACCTGAGGGGTAAGGGAAAGAAATGTTCAAATCGTGATATTCCATAGACGCCATGAAATAATTATTATTACGGTAACTTTGTGCTTATAAGTCATTTGTGTATGCTTATGATCTGATTGTAAACAAGACAGGAATTGATACGAACACCAATTGCACAGATCAGCTGCCAATATAAGAAATGCTGCGTAGCTTTAAAACTTATTTGGGCAACTATTATATTTTATATTAGGTATGCGAAAGTAAATTAATTGTATTTCGTGTGAATTTAAACGAGGGGCATATATTAGACAGTGATTTGTACTAACATACATATTTCCCATAGTTCATCTTTCGTGTCCTGGACTATACATAGAATACTTCTAACTTTCATTTAGTTTATGGTCAATATAAACTATATTTACAACTGTACGTACTCGATTAATACTTTATCTTTGTTTAAGGTGATAATATGGTTTACGATGACGTTTAGATTGTGATCTGGGAGTGTTATGATCGACTAATATTGGTAGAAATTAAATTAACCTAATCAAGGGTGCGGACTTGAAACATCCAACATGGAGTCGAAAATCAAGGGGTGGTGGGTGCTTCCTTAGGGTTGCACTAAATGACCGATAGAGGCAGCACCGTATTTTCAATATGGCCGGCGTAGTAGGTAAATGACAGAATTTACACAGTGTGAGCCATATGAAAATAACCCAATAAAGTTCATAATTTTTTAAATGTAAACTAATTAGAATTTAAAGGAAAGTATTTGTTCTTTATTTATAGAGAAATATTTAGTTATATCGGTCCTTTAATATATTTTAGATATATAAGTTTATTAGTGCCGATAAGCAGTTATAAAATGTGAGGCACAGGGAAGTAAATCACTAAAGTTTATAAATTTTTAAATGTAAACTGATTTAAAGTGCTTCATTATTTAAAGGGAAGTATTAGTTCTTTATTTGTAGTAAAATATACAGTTATACCGGATTTTTCATATAATTTAGGTATGAATAACTTTCTTAGTGTCGATAAGCAAGTTGGTTTTCAAGAATTATTTAGATATCTGGAAGCAACGAATTTTTCAAGAAATTTTATCTTTGCGTAAGAAATAATTAATAGTCGCTTACTATTTTTATGTGGAGTTGTGGAAGTAAATTTTGGAAAAACAGTGAATACTAATTCCCATTTTCTTTCCCGCGCGGGAATGACATATAATAATTTGTATTGTTCATTTTTGGTTTAGATATCAAATCCATACTCAGCTTCCTCAAATGAAAAGTATTTAGAAATAGGCCAAAAAAAAAATAAGGATATTAAAAAGAAGATAAAGTATAACCCACAAGATACAGGAAAATACCAAAAATTAATTCAAAGACAACACTGGTACGCTACGAACGATAACTTGCCACATTTCACTCTCCTCATTAGACAACTTCATAATTTTCCCACCAGGTGGCTACGAGTTCATTTTCTGTGCCAATAGCGGTAGATCGCTGTTGCTTCTAAACAGTATGTGCACTTTCAGGTATTTTTGTTCCCAAAAAAATTGACCTTGCTGGCGTGCGCGGACGTAGTTATCACTCTTGCCGTATGATGGCCCAAGAAGGCCAAATGTCACTGCTGTTAAAGCCGCAAGACGGTTATGTATTTTTATTAATTGGCAGTATGTAGCGCTGACATCTACGATGGCTTTTTGCAACAAACAATAATTATCAATGAATGAAAATCGAGATGGAAATAAAAAAAAATATAAACGCGAAATGACATATTTAAAAAAAAATGCTGTTTTTCAATTCATCTTTCAGCGCTTATTTAGAAATTAAAACATGGTGCCATTATGAAGCATCAAAAAAGAATTTTTAAATATTGAATAAATTAATTACACTTATTATACTGTGAGTACTTTTTAACGTTAAACATTTTGTCATATCCATGGTTACACCGTGAACGCAATGTATTTGCTTCTTATTTAAAATAAAACATAGGTATGCTGTATTCTTTTTATCTGAGCGTTCGCTTGTAAGATTTACAGAGCATGTTTGAATTGAGCAGAAATAAAGTGTGCGCTCGCTTCACAAATAAAACAATTTATTTACGTACAAGTGAGCAAATTTTTGCATGGTGTCAAGTACATAATAAATATGTCTCAATCTGGCTGCAATATCGCACTATTTGTAAGTAATCTGATTCACATTATTAAAAAACACATTTTGCAAATAAACACAGTAAGTTTTATTCATAGAAAGATAACGATAAAGATTCCACTGAACCAAGAAAAAAATAGCTAAAATGGAAAATTTTGTTGAATGAAATATATCCTCAATACGATAATCTTCAATCTCAGCTTCAATCATGTTTTCAAATATATAAACTGTATTTATAACTGTCAAAAATTACTTGCTCAGTTGCTCACAGAACTAATCCCCCTCTCAAAAGTTGATCAGTAGCGATAAGGTGTGAAGAAAATGCTTACTTCATGTGAAACTGAGCAGAGTAAATAGTACATGTACAATTTTCAAGATCACTATTTTGCTGGAGCAGAACTGATCGCTCATATAAAAAAAAAAAAAAAAAATACAGCAATGGAGAACGAATTTTAGAAGTATAATATTTAAATTTTGTAAGAAATTAATTAACTCCATTAACTGCTAAGCAATGAGCCAATGTTTTATAACACTCTGGAAAAATATTCGTTATTTGAGCAGCTGTAATATTTTGAGTATTGTTTTGAATTTGAACTTTTAATTTATCTAAATTTTAAAGATTTCCCTCAGTGTAAGCTTTTGATTTTAAAAATTCCCAGTAAAAAAAATCTAATGGCGTAAGATCGTGTGACCCAGCAGACCTTCCTACTTCTCCACCGCGTCCAATCCATTGATGGAGAAATGTTATATTTAAAAAGTTTCTCACAATTTGGGTATTGTGCGCAGGGGCGCCATCATGTTGTAATGCTGACAGACTAGTAAAAAATTGTCAAATTCGTTCACTATGTTTCATTTTAAATGAGACAAGCTAATACATTGCTGTTGATCAAATGCCAAGTCGTAAACATGGATATGAAAAATTAAATGTTGCACGTTAAAAAAATATTCACGGTATTATTGTTATAATTATTATTAAAATGTAAATTCTCAGCATGCATTCTACTTCATTTGTTTAAAACTAAATAAAAATAAGATTAATCTGTAAACAACACGGGGCTCTATTGTTTGACTGTTCAGTCCCTGTATTTCCACGCAAATTAAGTAGCATTATGTTTCCGTGACATTGCATATAAATATTTTACCATTTTGTTGACATAATCGTAAGAAAACGGGACAAGATATTCAGATTTTATTTTCTGAAATGTTATTTATTTTTGTTAAGTATTAATTTAGCGTTGTTTAAAAATATAATTAAAATGAAATAAAACTTTTAACGAAAAGTGAAATTGTATATTAATAATTAATAAGAAAATTATATGGGTTCTAAATAAGAATTTATCATTTTGAAATATGTATATTTATTCACATAATTTTTACAGATTTTTTTTGTAAATATATACCAAAAATACATGTACAATTACGCAGTTAACCGTCACAACATTTGCCAAAATAGTTCAGCCCCTAGCCACTAGGAGTTTTTCATATAAATTAGTAAATGTAAACTACATGGTTCTTCAAAAATTTGGTCACTCAGTTGTTCAGAGGAGTGGGGTGGTTTTTGAACTTTAGTATGTTTGATGTTTCGCGTTTCAGTAGCAATTGTAGCATCACATTGTAGTAATTTTATCACTTAATATTTTTTGTATTCTGTATTTTCATATTTTGACTAACGCAACAGTCGAAAGATGTTTTGTAATATATATTGCAATATTTATACAGATTCGTATCAAAGAGCATTTTTTTACATGAGTTTGTTATTTTTGTTCTCTGAACCAAAAGGATTTTTCTAATTGTCTAGATATAAATAGAAAAGTAATTATATTATTTTGTTATTAATTGTGATATTGATATAAAATATTTTCTCCAAGGGACTAGGAATGTTGCGTTCGTCTTGAATATAAACATGCTGGCCATCAACTGCAACGAGTACGACCTTTTAGAAAGATATAGCATATCACATTGGTGTGTATTATAAAAATTTAGGATATTTACCTCTCATTTTAATGACCTATTTTAGAAAAGACATTTAGGATTTGTGCAATCGGATAAGATTTTTAGTAAATGTTAGAAATGTTTAAAGGTGAATGACGTATCTACAACAATCTTTGATACGACATACATATTGAAATTTGCAAAACATGTACCGATTATTAACAACATATCATTTTAGACGAAAAACATGGAATTTTGAGGACAAAGCTGAAAATTTCAGGATTTTTAGTACTTTTAGGGTACATTAACATCCCACAAATCGTCCTGTCTCCCGGTGGAGCTTCCACCTTTATTTATAAAAAATGGCGGCCGCCCATCTTTTTGCAAAAGAATAATTAGAATAAGAGTAGTTATTACTAAAAAGAAAGTAAATTTCAATTGTGTATAATAATTTCACAAATGTTTACAATTTTTGCAAGAAAATTTATTTACCCGCGTCAAATGTTCGGTACATTATGTTTTGTTTGATATTTTGCTACAATGTCATGTTTTGAATTTTTCTTTATAATACCTAATACTAAAGAAAAAAAAAAATAGGTAAGTCAAAAACAGACTGTTTTATGGAGTAGATGTATTCGTATTTATATGAACTGATATTTTTATTCATGAATTAATTTCTTCACCTATAAGTTTTAATAGTTACAATTATTATATTTTTATCTCCCGCTTCCCTAGATAAGTGAAGTACAGAGATAGAGCTAAAAATCTCAACCAAATATTGATAAATACATAGACACATTTTAATGCCCATAGAGTCCAATTTCAATTTTTTTCGGTGATTGCGGGTATGCTCATTTGCTTAATAGATTTTCTTAAAAAATATATACCTGCATATGGGTAAATATAATTTTTTTATGTTTTTCATTTTTTTTACAAAATCTAGTAATAGTTGTTACAGTGTATTCACGTAAATCATTCGTACAAAATACAGAATACACGTTAGATACCTATAACTTGACGTATATTTCTATTGACAGGTACATATTATACATTATTTACTTTCGTAACTACGGAAACAACTTAAGGTTATATAATGTTCATGGTACACCTTTCTTCATTATTTAATTGTTTTACAAATATTGATTTAAGAATATTTTTAAATTATGCATGAATAAGTCCAAAATAGTGACATAATTTCTTTAGCCGTGGACTAAGCAGGGGTTTGATAAAACAGTCTGGAAGCTGGTCTTTATTGCTCATTCTTTGGATTTGTATTTAGCCTTCTTGTACCTTTTCTCTTATGAAAAAATGACGAATCGCTATATGTTTAGTTCTTTTGTGCCAAATTGGGTTCTCTGATAATTTAATTGCAGCATTTTTGTCTATAAATAACGTTGGAGTTTTGCAGTGTATGATAAGGTCATCATTCAAAAGCCTTTTCAGCCATATCATTTTTTGAGCTCCTTCTCTTGCAGTTATAATTTCTGATTCTGTTGAAGAAATTGCAACAGAAACTTGTCTTCAGTTTAGCCAGGAAATAGCACCACCAGAGTAGATAGTGACTACACCTGTGGTAGATCTGCCTGTTTGGACATCACCTCCGAGATCTGCATTGAAATAACTATCTAATACACCTTTCTTGAAATTTCTTCTGTACATAATCCCACAATCTGATGACCCTTTTAAATATCGGAATATTCTCTTTACTTTTACAATGTCATTTTGAGTAGGATTTTCCAGAGTTCTTGAAACTACTCCCACTGCATACGCGATGTCAGGCCTTGTACCAGTCATCAGGTACATTAAAAAACCTACTGCTTCACGGTATGAGAAATTTTTATCTTGTTTTGTTTCCGCCTTCCTTGGTTCTAAATTCTCATATTTCAGAATAGGCGAATTTACTGATTTACATCCTTCCATTTGAAATTTTTCAAGCAACTTTCTAATACTAGTAGTTTGACTAACTTTTATACCTTCCTTGCTTTATTTTATTTGAAGTCCTAAATAATAATCAGCAGATTTAATTTTAAATTTTTATTGTAGTTTTTCAACAAATTTCTCCGCTTCTATTTGATTTGAAGGCACTATCAATCCATCGTCTACATATAACACAAATAAAAGTTTGCTCCCGTTTGTGTTTTTTATGTATATCACCGTACTTCTCTTAAATCCGCAGTTTTTAAGAAAATTGTTGATTCTTTCATTTCAATAACGTGGTGCTTGTTTCAATCCATATAGACTTCTGTTCAGTCTACATACTCTTCCTGTTTTTTCTTTAAATCCTTCAGGTTGCCTTATCTAAATTTCTTCTTTTAATTTGCCATTAAAGAATGCAGTGATACATCAGACTGATGAAGATACATGTTTTCATTGGCTGCTACACTTAAAATGGTTCTAATTGTAGTTCCTCTAGCTTCTGGACTAAATGTTTCCTCATAGTCAATACTTTGTCGCTGAGAAAACCCTTTTACTACCAATCTGGCTTTATAACGGTCCAGTGAACAATCAGCATTAAACTTCTTTGTGAATACCTATTTTGAAGATTTTGTTTTCCTATTATGCGGTAAATCACATAATGTCCACGTTTCCTTTTCTTGAAGTGACTTTATTTCGGAATCCATAGCAATATTCCAGTTTTCTGATTCATTACTTTTAATAGCTTCTTGGTAGGACTCTGGTATACTTCCATCATGTTCACTAACATAGACGTAGTTTTCATAATATTTTTCTTCGTTTTTGTAGTCCACTGTGCACTCTTCCACTGTGCACTCTTCTATACCATTGTCTTCTTCTTTGTTATTTTTGGGTTCATTGTCTTCTTCATTGTTTATTTCTTTCTCTTGACTTGATTCGGGTAAATTCTGAATTAGTTTGAGTACATCTTCCTGAAATATAACATCCGTGATCTTACGAGTTTATTAATACACCAACCTCTGTAGCCATCGTCTCCGTTATATCCGATCAAAACCCCATTTTGGACTTTCTATCAAATTTTTTCATGTTTACTTTTGGAACATATACCCTACATTTTGAACCAATGATACGTAGATGTTTAAAACCTGGCTTATAACCTACCTATGGTTCATAAGGAGTTTTTCCTTTTATTGATGACATGCCGGTTCTATTTAGAATGTAAGCTGCAGTGTTAATCATCTCTGCCCATAATTGTTTAGGAAGGGGGTGTTTTCTGGCATGCATAAGTGTTTTGGATGTCTCTACAATGGTTCGGTTTTCCCTTTCTGCACAGCCGTTTTGTTGTGGGGTACGCGGCATAGTATATTTTGGTTCAATACCGTGCTTTTTAAGAATTTGATGAATTTCTTTATTGTCAAACTCACCACCATTGTCACACAGTAAAGTTTTAATCACATGACCAGCAGTTTTAGCTTCAGCTAGAATTTTTTTAAATTTGTTTATCACTTCATCTTTGCTTCTTATAAAATATATTCTTCTTCTAAATCGACTATAGTCATCTTTCAATACTAAAAAGTATTTAAATCCACTTTTAGATGCTACAAATGGACCACATACACTGTGTGAATTATTTCTCCTGGATTTTCAGCTCTCTTTCGTTGTCCGAACTTCAACCTATGTGTTTTTCCACTTATATATCCTTCACATAGCTCATCTAAAGGAATGTGAATATATAATAAAATATCTTACATGTCGCTTATTTTGATGTCCCATTCGTTCATAGTAGACCTGCAGCAGTTTATCTTCTTTGTGTGAGATGGCAGAGTTGGTATTAACTCCCTGGTTTACTTGCGTAGTTCTGATTGCTAATTTATAAAGACCACCACACCTTTGACGTACTACCGTAATAAGTGTTTCTTTGCCGTTAGTTAATTTACATGTAGTAGTTATTCACTCAAATTTACTTAGTGGTCTTCAATATTGAGGTGCTAAAACCAAAAATATACAGGTGTTCCACAACTTAGGACAAAAATTAAGGGGTACATACTGTACGACGTGCTACATGAAATAAAAAAGATTTTTTTTTAAATTCGGAAAATTAAGGGTAGTTTACTTGAAATAGACATTTTTTGGACCACTGGAGTAGCATACGTCATAGAAAGAAATGTTAAATGAAATTAATTATCAAAGAAACATTATGTAATGTTTGTTAGATTTAGAGATAATGATAGTTTTGAATACGAAATAATTTCTAATATTAATGCGTCGTGTGCTAACACTCATAGTGAGCGGACGTGCCGAACGCCAGCAGTGATTACTACATCGACTAACTCTAGTGAAATAACAGTAACCAAATTTAATTATTAATTAATTAAACAACTCATCAGAAATAACAATAGTGTAAGTGAGCAAAACAGCCACATATTACGTACGAAGGCCTCATGGCCGATGTACGTAATAACACCATAGCCGCTAAATGGCATGAAATAAGCCAAATGAAACGGAAACTCAACAGAAGCGACACAAACCCGAATGAAAGACACGTAAAACCAAGAACAATTACTAACTCACAACCCACCATCAACGTTAAAAACCGCTTTCAAGCGTTAAGTGATAACAATGATATCAGTGATGCTGATAATACAAGCACAACAAACAAAACACCTAAACCAGCTCCCATATTCATACCAGGAGTTATTGACATCAAACCCTTAATAGAGTCTCTAAACACCATAACACCAAACGGCTTTCAACTCAAAGCAATTAACAATAACTTGTTAAAATTACAACCCAACACCGTTGAAAACTACAGAACAATAGCAAAGTATCTACGAGAAAAAGACACATACTTCCACACATATCAACTGAAAGAGGAACGCAGTTTCCGAGTAATTATACGAAATCTACATCCCTCAACAGACCAAAATGATCTCAAAACAGAAATAGAAGAAAAGGGTCACAAAGTCATCAATATCTATAATATGAAACAAAGAATTACAAAGAAATCTCTTCCCCTCTTCATCGTAGAATTATCTCCAAATTCTAACAACAAAACAATTTATGATGTTGGGGTTCTTCAGTACACGAAAGTTCAAGTAGAGCCCCCGCTTCCAAAGAAAGAAATCCCCCAATGCGCCCGGTGTCAACGATACGGACACACTAAAACTTACTGCTTCAGGCAACCCCGCTGTGTTAAATGTGCCAAAAATCACTTAACTAACCAATGCAATAAAGAAAAAACGCAAGCAGCTACATGTGCACTGTGTGAAGGTACCCACCCGGCAAACTACAAAGGCTGTACTATCTATCAACAAATATACAAGAGAAAATTTCCACCATTGCGCGAAAGATACGTTCCTGAACCCCAACTTTCCAACCAAACATTTGAAAATAATCAAGAAACAACAGAAAAAGAAACTCCAAATTTGTCATATGCCCATATAACAAACCAAAATCTAAATCAAAATCAACCACAAAATAATAATTTGGAAGCAATACTACACAAATTAATGGAGAGAATGGATACCATGTTAAATCTTTTAACCACAGTCATATCCAAACTAAAATAATGTCTCAGATCCTGACTATTGCAGTATGGAACGCCAATGGCCTGGTTCAACATAACCAGGAGTTAAAATCCTTTTTAAATATTAATAATATTGATATAATCCTCATCTCCGAAACACACTTCACCGACAGAACGTATTTTAAAATTCCGGCTTACACTCTATATTATACAAATCACCCAGATGGTACGGCACATGGAGGCACATCTATCTTAATTAAAAATTCCATAAAACATTTCCAATTACCGGAATACTGTATGGACCACTTACAAGCTACACAAATAATAATAGAAGACTGGACAGGACCTATAACTGTAGCAGCAATATATTGTCCTCCCAAGCACAATATTAGCGACGCAAACTTTGACTCATTTTTCACAACTCTTGGAAATAAATTCATAGTAGGCGGCGATTATAACGCCAAACACACAAACTGGGGTTCACGGCTAATTACTACTCGCGGACGACAATTGCTGAAAACAATTCAAAATAATAATTATTCATATGTCTCAACAAGAGAACCAACTTATTGGCCTACAGATAGGAACAAGATACCTGACCTACTAGACTTCTGTGTCACGAAAAACATTGCCGATAACTATATCCGGGCTGATACATGCCTTGACCTTTCTTCAGACCACACACCAATTATAGTCACATTTAGCACAAGGGTAATACCTATACAAAAACCTGTAATGTTGCATAATAAGAAAACCGATTGGATGACATTTAGGAAAATAGTGGAACAAAATTTAGAACTAAATTTGCCACTGAAAAGTCAAGAAGAAATAGACAACGCAGTTGAACACTTAACACAAATAATACAATACGCGGCATGGGACAGCACCCCTACAAAAAATAATAACAATTGCACTTCCACAATACATTACCCCATTGAAATCAAACAAAAAATAGCCGCGAAGCGACGACTTCGCAGAATTTGGTTCAGGACACGTCATCCTAATGACAAAAATAGACTGAATCAAGCTTCTGCACAATTAAAAGAAGTCCTTAAGGAATGGAACAATAAGAATTTCGAAGATTATGTCTCCAACCTTACAGCGACACAAATGACTGAATACTCTCTCTGGAAGGCTACAAAACGCCTCAAACAACCGAAACTGGCTATACCCCCGATAAGGAACAACAACTCATGGGCAAGAAATAATAAAGAAAAAGCAGAAACTTTTGCCTCGCATTTTGCACAAGTTTTTGAACCATCACCAAGAGAAATTTCACAAGAAGAAGAAAGCGAAATATATGAATACCTCGAAAGTCCGAATCAATTATCTCTCCCGCTCAAAAAATTTGATGTATCCGATATAACAGCAACGATTAAATATAAAATAAGCTCTAAGAAAGCCCCGGGGTATGATCTAATAACAGGAAAAATCCTAAAAGAATTACCGGAAAAGGCATTGAAACTAATAACTTACATTTCTAATGCAATTCTCAAATACAATTTCTTTCCTTCTCAATGGAAGGTAGCCCAAATTATCGTAATTCCAAAACCTGGAAAACCTGTAGAAAACGTAACGTCATACAGACCCATTAGTCTGCTCCCAGTATTATCCAAAGTGTTTGAAAAACTCTTCATTAGCAAAATAAAGGATACAATAGAAGACCTGAACTTAATACCAGATCACCAGTTCGGCTTTAGGGAAGAACACGGAACGATCGAACAAGCTCATAGAGTAGTAAACAAAATTAATGAAACATTACAAAATAAAGAATACTGCTCAGCTGCCTTTCTTGATGTAACCCAGGCGTTCGACAAAGTATGGCACACTGGGCTACTTTACAAACTTAAAAAAATGCTACCAAGCAATATTTACTTAGTAATAAAATCCTATATTACAGAAAGATCGTTTCAAGTTAAAATGAACAATGAGCTAACCCCACTACTACCTGGATTCTGGATTTGAGGTGGAGGGTGAAGAAGATACTGCACGCGCACTTAGGCCTCACAAATGGGCCCATTGTACTACCTCCTATAGCACAGCTTCCGACCTACCGATCTTGAAGCCATTCTACGCTTAGGAAGAAGGCTAACAAGTTAGCGGGGGAAGTTGAGCTAAGTGCGGCCATGGAAGGCCAGAATTCCCCTAACATGGATCCTCTCTTTAACGCTAGAGCGGGACACTCGAGAAGAATGTGTTCCACTGTTTCGTCATCCATCTCACAGCCTCTACAAAGAGGACTGTCGGAGATTTTTATGCGGTACATGTGTTTGTTGAACCGACCATGTCCCGTAAAGACCTCAACAAGAAATTTAAGGTTGTTCCTCGAAAGTCTGATGAGATAATTGGCTAACTTATAAGTTGGTTTAGAAATAAGGTTTCTCGTTTGTTTACAGGTGGATATATTTCTCCAGCCAGCTGAAAATTTTTCAAAAGTAATGTTTCGAGTAATATTGTGAAGGAACGATTTGGCTAGGGGTAGCATGGGCTCTGTGCCCCAGGGTAAACCAGACGAACCCTGTTTAGCTAGATTATCGGCACAGATGTTACCTTCAATACCATTGTGTCCCTTTACCCAAGCGAGTTCCACGACATTGTTTTTGGATATATCCGACAGTGCAAGATGACAAAGTTCAACCAGACCTGAAGTGAATTTAAATCCACTAAGGCTTTTAAGAACTGCTTTGCTGTCTGAAACTATCCTGATGTTCTTGTTCTGAACTTTATGTTCTTTAATTAGTAGTGCACTATGCAAGATACCTAGAATTTCAGATTGAAAGACGGTGGCATAGGCACCAAGGGGAATACTGACAGACAGGTTCATTTGTTCGGAGAAGATTCCTGAACCGGACCCTGTACCACTCTTCGAGCCGTCAGTAAAAATGAGAATGTCAGGTATAGAAGGTGTCTGACAGTCTAATTTAATTTGATATGGTTTCTCAAAATAGAATTTTGGAGCAATGTAGTCGTTACTCATCTGAAGAAGTGGAGCCCGCAAGGCTGCTTCTTTGAAGATAGAGCAGTGTTTACTATTTGCTCCTATTTTAGGCCAGAGACCTAGTTGGGAAAGGCGCAGAACAGACCTCAGTGCAACCTCCTCAATGTAGATATTAAGAGAAGGAAGGCATAGAAGAACTTCCATTGCTGCCGTTGGTGTAGTGCGCATAGCGCCAGTTATTGCTAAACATGCAAGCCTCTGTACATGTTCTAATTTAGATGTTGCTACGGATTGTCTGATTCTGGGCCACCAGACAATAGCACCATATGTAATCAT
Organism: Ophonus ardosiacus; assembly: GCA_943142095.1. Lineage (NCBI taxonomy): Eukaryota > Metazoa > Arthropoda > Insecta > Coleoptera > Carabidae > Ophonus > Ophonus ardosiacus. Next base: position 22,167,164 of record OW964833.1, on the reverse strand, counting down.
TGGCCTGATAATGGCTGTGTATAGCCAAAGGGTGAGCTTAGGTGTTAAGCCCCAAGTTCGACTCAAAGCACGGCGACATTGCCAAAAGGCTATACAGGCTTTTTCAACTTTATTGATTAAATGTAGACTCCAGTTGAGTTTGTTGTCAATTATGATACCCAGATATTTGACACTACTTGATAAACTTAGAGTTTGGTTGAAGAGTTTCGGCATCCTAAGATCGCCAATTTTGCGTTTCCTAGTGAAAAGGACTATCTCTGTTTTGGCTGGATTTGCCGAAAGGGAGTGTTCCTTGCACCAGTTTTCGATCAATTTAAGAGCGTTGTTTGCCAAGTTGGCAAGAATGTTCTCAAATTTGCCATTTATCAGAACTGTAATGTCGTCTGCATATCCAATGGTGTGGTATCCATTGTTGTTAAGAAGTATAAGAAGGCTGTCTACCAACATTGCCCAAAGAAGGGGCGAAAGAACGCCACCTTGTGGGCAGCCTCTGGTGACATGTCCTCTGATATTAGTTTCCCCGGAAGAAAATTGTACTACTCTATGCTCTAGCATGAATTTTATCCATTTGAACAGAGGAAGTTCGACTCCGTGTTCCTCTAGAGCATTGACTATAGAATCGAAAGTGGCTTTATCGAAAGCCCCTTCTATATCTATGAAGATTCCCAGGGTGGAATTGTTATATTCCAAAGATTTGTCGATCGTGCTGACCACAGCATGAAGAGCAGTTTCAGTCGATCTACCCTGAGTATAAGCATGCTGGTTAGGGTGCAGTGGATTGCGAGCCAGTGCAGTATCCCTAATATGTCTATCGCAAAGTCTTTCCAGAGTTTTGAGGAGAACTGAGGTAAGACTTATTGGACGATATGATTTAGGTGTTGAGTAATCTAAACGTCCAGGTTTGGGAATGTAGACTACTTTAACTTCCCTCCACTTAACAGGAACATAAGTGAGGGTGATGCAGGCTCTAAAAATCCAGATAAGATGATGTATTAACAGATTGCAGCCCCACTTAAGGAGGGCAGGTACAATCCCATCTAACCCTGGTGCTTTATAGGGCTTTAGAACATTAATCGCCCAGGTTGTGCGTGTTTCATCAACGATCTCCGAAGAGAGTTTGAACGCCTCCTCCGAAAAGGAGTGTTCTTGAACTGCCCAACTACTTCCTTGAGAAATTACACAGCCTGGAAAGTGACACTTTAGCAGAATTTCGTTATTTTCTGTAATGGAGGTAGCGTATGAGCCGTCCTCACGTTTGAGGCAGCTCAGCTGTTGGTTAGGGTCCTTAGAGAACATTTTTTTTAAGCGAGCTACAGGGGCAGTTCCTTCGATATTGCTAACGTAGTTCTGCCAAGCAGTTCTCTGCTTTTGTCGTATAACTTTTTTGTATTTAGTTTTCTCTATTTGGAAAGAACGCCAGTCGGCTTCGGCCTTAGAGTTCTTTGCTTTGTTAAACAATTTCCTAACGATTGTTCTCATTTTACCTAGTTCACTACACCACCATGGTGCGTTCGTGGGCTTAATTATACTTTGGGGACATGCCTGTTCGTATGATTTTGTAAGAACCTGCTGAAGATTACTAGCGCAATTTTCAAGTGTTTCTATATTGATTTGTTTGGGTACTTGACATTCCTTGATTCCAGAAGACAGAAGGTCAAGAAATACGGTTATGTTAGTTTTCCTGGGGTTACGAAAAACCTTTTTTTCAATGCATTTAGCATTTAGTGTAAAACATATCGACCTGTGGTCAGACATTGAAAGATCAGATGATACACACCATCCTGATATGTCGCTGGATATGTTTGATGTGGCTAGGGTGATGTCAATTCTAGTTTGAGCACGGGAAGTGACAAAAGTAGGTTCATCGCCCTTGTTAAGTATTTCTAGAGTGGTGCTAGTGATGTATTCACTTAAAGATCTACCTCTGGGATTAGCATCTTTGCTCCCCCAGATTGGGTGGTGCGAGTTAGAATCGCAGCCCACGATTAGATGTTTGTGATTTTGTTCACAGAACTCAATCAGCTTCACCAGTTCAGGACTAGGAGGAAGTTGTGAAGAGTCTGAAGGGAGATAACAGGAAGCAAGAATAATGTCTTCCTTGGTATTTTTGGTGATTTCACTAAGAAGGATTACAGTGAGATCGCGTGTACAAAGTTGTTGAAGGACAACAGCTTGTATTTGTTTAGGAACTATAATGCATGTTCTTGGTTTTTCAATACCAAATCCTGTGAAGGTAGAGGTATTTTTGTCGCCCAATCCACAGATCTTGGATTTAACTACCCAAGGCTCTTGTATTAGGGCTATACTGTTCTGCTTGCTGTCTAGGTGTCGTCTCAGAGTGGAGGTCGCCGCCCGACAGTGTTGCAGGTTTATTTGGATGAAGGATAGTGGGGCTTGGGAAGGGAATTTAGGTTGAGGATTGTTGGGGCTCATCCTTGGGAGAAACTGACGCAATCTCCGAAATTAGCAGAGACTCGAGCTCTTGCAGTTCAGCAGCCTCGTTGGAACCTAGTTCCATTGGGGTTGCACCCTGCGAAGACTGAGTCGCAGTCTCTGTTGACGGTGTCTGAGATGGTGCAGAATCACCAACCTTCAGTTTAACGGAGAGTTGGGAGAACCTGTACCTCAGTTTCTTCCCCTTCTCCACAAGAGTTTTGGCATCCTGGTCGTTGATGCCGAAGACCAACAGACGTCCCAGCGGTTTCTCTTTTGGTGCATCGTGAAAGACACACCAATTGGAAACCTTGAGGTGGTTGTTCTGGACCGCCAACCTCCGGACGACAGTCTCTCTATCATCGGCTTTACCCGGAATCCAGACAGCTGCCTTGACCAAACGAGGAAGTTGGTCCAGCCCAACGACCTCTAACTGGGCGTTGTCCCAAAGAGTGGGAAGTCCACGTACCGTGGCTTTCAGCCATTCCAATGAATGGTTGTCACCACAGGTGATACGAAGGATCTCGCCGGAATGTTGCCATCCATCGAAGACGGGAGGCTGTTCTCCTTCCTTGAGGGCAAACAAGCAGTCGTCCAACTGTTGATACAGTTGGTCCTGCAGGGTTTGGGCCTGAGGAGAAGAGATTTTCCCCAAGGGGTTGCTACGGCAAATGACCGCGACTTTAAGATGCCTTTTCGTGGCATCTGAATAGTTCCCTATAGGCTTGGGAGCCGAAGGTCTCTTACTGGGCAGAGGACGATTCTTCTTCCTAACGTTGGGAGAAGGTTCAGAGCCCTCCGATCTAGAACGTTTGGCGCCGCCAGGGCAGCCAGCCATCTTCACTGTTTTGGACGATTGTCCAGAGCCAGCGGGGTTAGCTTTTTCCTGTTGCGCCGAAGACGCGGGATGAGGCCTGCCACCTGATTTGGCTTTCGCCTCCTCAGCTTGGCGAGCCTTCCTCCTTCGCTTTTGCTCCGCTCCGCAGATGCGGTGCCTTTTGGGTTTGGGAGCTGCATATGGGGTATCCGAGGACGCACCCATTGGCAGCGGGGTATCTGAAGACGCACCCGCTTCTGGTGTTGGTATCGGGGTATCCGAAGACGCACCCGCTGGGGTTATGGTAGTCTTTGTAAAGCCATCCATAGGGGAAAAGAAGATTCATCTCACCGGCGCCCCACCCGCCGAGGAGCCCCAAAAGGGGACGTTGAACTTCAACGCCAGGGCATACCGGATTGATATAGCCCCCAAGGTTGACAAGCAACACGAGAAGGGGACCGGCCAGCCGAAGGAGTGTGACTAGCAAACCGTCGTTGGCTGGGCCTCCTGTGTGCCCACCAACCCCAAAGACTCACCCTGACGGCGGTCTGACCCGACGTCGCAGCCGATTGATCGAGGTGGGTTAGCCTCGACCGCCCGTCTAGGCGAAATCCAGGCCAAAGTGGAGTGTTGTCTCGCGACTCAGCCACCAGGATCCCTTCATCCTCCGACACGGGTCGCCACGCACGGCACAAACACGTGGGAGGATGGTCCGCGGCGATAACCTTAGCATCACGCATGCCGAGGTTTTAAGCCCAGAGCGTCTGCATGTAGTTATCACTAACCATATCACCAAAGCAATATGGCCGTTCCCCTATCCGCCACCCGGGGACGCGCCCGGTAGTTATCCCCAAACCCCGGGCCCCACTACTACCAATTAAATCCGGTGTCCCGCAAGGAAGTGTGTTGGGTCCTATTCTTTATTTATTATACACAGCGGATATCCCAAATTCCGAAAATGTCACAGTAGCAACGTATGCAGATGATACGGCTATCCTAGCATCCAATACCAATCCACTGCAAGCCTCCGCCATCTTACAAACACACTTAACAGAAATTGAAAGCTGGACCAGAAAATGGAGGATTAAGCTAAACGAAACGAAGTCGGTACACGTGACGTACACCATGCGAAGAGAAACATGCCCACCGGTGTACATTAATAATATTCCACTTCCCCAAACTGCTGAAGCAAAATATCTTGGCATGCACATAGACAGGCGCGGAAATTGGAGAAAACACTTACAAACTAAAAGGTTACAATTAAATATAAAACTAAAAAACATCTACTGGATGATAGGACGTAAATCTAAATTGTCTTTAGACAATAAACTATTAATATATAAAACAATTATAAAACCTATTTGGACCTATGGGATAGAATTGTGGGGAACAGCAAGTAACTCTAATATTGAAATTATCCAAAGATATCAATCAAAAATGTTAAGAATAATAACGAACGCACCATGGTATGTTTCTAACTATACGCTGCACAACGACCTAAAAATCTCAACTGTAAGAGAAGAAGCCAAAACTAGAAGTGAAAAATACCTAAAGAAACTGGAAAACCACCCAAACTACACCGCTGTAAACCTATTGGACAACAGCACCCAAACAACGAGACTCAGGAGATTTTCACCCCTTGACATAATAAATAGATTCTAATATTTTTTTTATCGTCTATTGTTATGTAAAGAAAAGGTAGCACTGGCCATCTTTTCACGGATATTATTTAATTTTATTTTATTGTTAAAAAACTTACCTATTATTCACATGAATAGATTGTAAAATTTCATTAATAATAATAAAAAAAAAAAAAAAATATTAATGCATTGTATTTAATATTAAGATAATTTGGTAAATAACTAAGCACATACCTGAAGTACAAAACTACAAATACTGTTCAAAATTTGCACCATTCATCCCTACACACATTGCAGCACGTTGAATTAATGATCTAGTACAGCCTTGACACGAATTATATACTCGTATTCTTTCTTCTGAATTTTCTATTCTCTGTCTAAGTTCTTCTTCGTTTTCCGGCGCATTTTGGTTTTCGTATACGAGTGATTTCAAATGACCCAAGAAATAAAAATCCAGCGGATTTAAATCAGGGGATCTAGCAGACCACCGCGACCAGTCCACTTGTCATCAAACACTTGGTTTAAATGTTCTCTTACATTTAGAGCATAGTGTGGTGGCGCACCATCGTGCTGAAACCATGCCTGCTGACGCACATTTAAAGGCACATTTTCAAGTAGTTCTGGCAAATTATTTTGTAAAATAATAAATAATTAGCTCCAGTCATCCCATTTGGTAGAATGTACGGCCCGAGTAACATTCCATTAACAATACCTGCCCAAACATTTATCGAAAAACGATGCTGAAAACTGCCTCGTACAACAACGTGCGGATTTTCCATTAATGAGAGTTATGAACTCCCCCCCTCGTAAAAGTTCCCTCATGTACGAGGGAAAATTAGGATTTTCAGTATGTTTTTGTAAAAGCCAGTTGCAAAACCGTACTCTAAATTGATGGTCAGGTTCTGTTAGCCCCTGTACCCGTTGAAGATGGAATGGGTGGTAGTTTTCATATCTTAAAATTCGCCATACTGAATTATGTAGTACTCCTAATTTTTGAGATACTGTTTGGGTACTAGTAGTTGGTTCAGCAGGTACAGCATCTACAATATCATTTTCCATATTCATGTCATGCCTACTCTCAAAATACTCAAATATTTTGAATCAATCTCGACGATTAGTAATGTGATTTGTTGCTCCATTATCTGCGTACCAACATTCATCTCTTCTTTCTGTTACAAAAGCTTCTGGACTGACTGCTATAAGCGTAGCTCCCTCTGTTGAATTATTTTTCAAAAACTTGGCTTTAGCAGGTTTTGACGGACGACCATCTGCGATCCAATATCGACATTCTGAAATGTAGTGCTCTTTTTCTGACAATATAAACATCTAACTTATTTTTTCTTATTTTTAGTCTTCATATCTTGACCTTTCTCATAAATTTTCTTCAGGGTATTTGTTTTTGCATGAAGAACTTCTTCGACATGTTCTGACAATTTCTTTTTAAAAGTGCACAACTTTTGTGTCAAATATTAAACTTCTGTTTTCTTTATTAATTAGTCTTCAGAGAGTTGTGAAAGAATTAAATTTTTCAGGTAATGATTTCAAAATTTTACATACTAATAACATATCATCATCATCTGGTTGCTTTTCAACTTCTTGCTTCAATTGATTCCAGCTATCTGACAACCTTGCTATAAAGCTCACTACTTCATCCTGGGGCATCCATTTAGCTTCAAAGAAGTTGTTATAAAGATCAAATATTCTGTCCTCTGAAAATGTATTAAGAGTTAATATAATCCAAGCCACATAGATCTTGCCATTTCGAATCGTTCTCAAACATTTCTTCCCTCGTGTTGTTTGACAATATGAACAATGCATTATTATCAGTTGTACGATACAAAGCTAACTGCGTCCTATAACTCTTTAATACTTTTCCTGGATTTTCAGGTGCTACTGGAACTGTAAATTTTCTATCAATAATGTCGATACCATTTTTAAGGCCATTCTAATTTTTGCTTTCCAATTCTCCCAGTTAGATTTTCCTTTTAACATGTGTAGCACGAACTTTTGGGTGCGAGAGTTATGTTTTAGACGAATAGGTTCACCTGCAGTTATTTGTTTACAAACAACACTTACCGTAGTAGACCTGGCTCAACAACTAATGTTCTGGGGTCGAAGCCCTACCTAATACTTCACTAAGGCGAGAACAAGTCGGGTTTCAAAAGAAATAAATAAATGTAGTTTCAAGAAATTTAATACAAATTTAAAGAAATATAAATATACGAAAAGTATGACAAAACTAAAAACGCTCAAATTCGCAAAATAAGTTAGAATATAGGAATGATTAAAACGAAGTTATAACTTACTACAAATCTTAATAACGAAACACGTCTGAACAGGTCATAGGCACAAGACAGAATCCTTTTCGACACGATGAAATTACTTACTATCTTTTTAGCGGGGGTAGGAAAAATACAGCATCCATAGTAGCCTGTGTTTAGCTCACGTACGCTCAATAATTTTGAAGAATTAATTATCCACAAATAAATGTCTAGATTATAAACACAGAAAATTCTGAGATACCAATTACCAATGACATAGTTTTGACAAGAGCGAATTCGGACGCGACTATCATAATATGATAAGTATTTCTAAACTAAATTTTGACATTTATAACTTCAACAGATAATTGAGTTAAAATATTGTTACTGAAACTATAATTTAGAAAAGTTTATTTGTCGTCTGCGTTCTACTTATCACACTATCCCCCCATTTAGACATAAATATATCGCGAAATTGATATAGTTATTCCCAAATCTTGCTAACTATTTGCTAAAACACTTATTTTTAACCAAATATGCTAGAATGCTGAATTCATTGCATGATGAAACGCAAGTTGATGTTATTTATACGGATTTTTCGAAAGCATTTGATCGTATTAACCATAATGTCTTACTGCATAAGTTAAATGATAACTTTCAATTTTCTTCTGATCTGCTTCAACTTACCTCTTCTTATCTCAGTGATCGGGTTCTGTCTGTTTCTTATAATAAGTATAAATCTAAGTCTTTTACAGCTACTTCAGGTGTTCCTCAAGGTTCCAATTTGGGTCCTTTACTGTTCTTGCTCTTTATTAATGACATTGTTAATTCAGTTCAACACTCTCACTTCTTATACACTTGTTATATGCTGATGACTTAAAGATTTTTAAAACTATTAATTCTATTGAAGATGCGAAGCTCCTACAGGCAGATATTAATAACATTTCAGCTTGGTCTGCAACCTCTAATCTTTTTTTAAACTACAGTAAATGTAAAATAATGAGCTATTTCGTCAAAAAACTATTTACAAATATGATTACAAAATAGACTCTCATACTCTTGAAAGGGTCATACAATTTAAAGATCTTGGTGTTTTATTTGATGAAAAGCTCAATTTCATTAAACACATATTACAAACTGTTAAATCTGCCTACAAAAATTTAGGTTTTATTATCAGAAATACACAATACTTCGTTCATATTTCAACTCTGAAGAAACTATATATCTTGTTCGTAAGAACAAAACTGGAATATTGTCAGCAAGTTTGGTGTCCTATATATAATAAATACTGCCATGTTATTGAATCTATTCAACGCAAATTTATTAAATTTTGCTTCTTCAAGCTTCACAGATATTATCCTAGTTTTGATACTGATTACAAAGATTTGTTGTGTGAATTTAGTATTGTGTCTCTTGATACTCGAAGAAAAATACAATCATCATTGTTCCTTTATAAAGTTTTGCATTGTATTATAAATGATCCCGTAATCCTAGGTAAAATTCCTTTCTTAGTTCCTGGGCATAATTCCCGATTTAGTATACATTCTACTGTAACACTCCTCGAACGAACTATGAAGTAAAGTCACCTATTCGTATGATTTGTTTTAATTTTAACAATTTACCTGAATATTTCGACATTTTCGTCGGCTCGATTGTAAAGTTTAAAAATGCTTTGTACAATTATTATATTCATTAACTACTACTATTCATTACAATACATTATCTTAAACAGCTATATGTATTATTAAGTTCTGGGTTTTTTTTTGTGTCATTCTATTTAACTACTTGTGTCATTAAACATGTTAAATTTATGTTTTATTATAGTCAACCTGTAATTGGGGTCTTGAACCCTGTTGGTCAGACTAACAATAAATAAAATAAAATAAATAAAATGCAACGAAACATGGATGAGGCATATGAAAAAGTCAAACTAACAGAAAATTACACAATAAACTTAATTTCACTAATGCTAAAGTCTCTATAGGTACCTGGATAGATGTCTCTAACGTGGGGTAAGGGATTTGTTGATATATGATCCGAATATCACTGGCACTAAGTTAAAAGTTTCATATAGAAAATACTGGCATTTTTACACCACACACACTGTCTCGAGAGGCACAGCCGACTCATTTGTCTCTGCCTGCTGCTGCTGTTGCTGCTGTTGTTGCTGCTGTTGCTGCTGTTGCTGCTTCTGAAGGAAGTGGTACAGGTAGCGGTCGGCAAGCGCGTGCCATAAGCTAGCCCACAAAAACATCTTAGATCGCGATGTAACCTGGTGGCCTTCTTCAGGGCGAGGTAGTTAAGGATCACACCGCCAATGTATCCACAGACACATAATAGAGTATATAACAGAAAAGTAGTTGCTCATTCGCGACAGAAATCCCCATACTTGTTCCGCTGAGGTCGTTACCATGTGTGCGAATTCTTTGGTGCTGAACACGTTAGGTAAGTGGTAACCCTGGTGGTCTGTGACATCGCTTATGGGTGATATTCTCGTCATGTGGAGTATAGGATCTTCTTCATTGGCGTCGAGTACGAGAGGGTCAGGTCGAGTATGGTGTATGTCTGGGTAGAGCTCCAGCCATTTGTTCTCCAGGTGGAAAATAGCTGGTAGTTTATCACTATAATCCACCTGGGAACCGTGGTCCTTTATAATATGTGTTATGGGAGTCATGAACTTGGACTCGTTCTTGTAGTAAATTGGGAGCTCTTGATAGCAATATTCCGACCTTCTGTGCTCAACGATTTTGGCACTGCAGCGGGCGATGTAGAGCACTTCTCCGACGTCTCTGCCGGGAGCATCACGTACGAGGCCGCTGACGACATCTGGTGACTGGAGGGCGAGGGCGAGACGATTTTGCAATATTTTTTCTCGCAGACGACACCGTTTTAAGATAGAGTCATAGATTAGCTCTCCCATATATCGTTTTACGGCAATCTCCAAGAAGAGAAGTTTACTCAATACTTGAGTCAAAATGTCTGTATTTTGTACTAATTTTGGAGACTTCCGATAGTAAAACCCAAGCGACGAATCGAAAATCACTAACAAGCGGTTTTATTCCGTCCTCCATGCCTGCTGTTGACGGATAGTTTGTGGCTTCGCCAGCTTAATAGCAAAAACGGTGTCGTACACCTCCACCACAATGTACAATTGCGGGTTGGTGGAGTCGCCATTCTTCATGATGAATATTGACGCCATCCCTTCATACAGTACATCCATGCCCGTCGCTGAACATTCTTCATATATCTTAGACTCCCAAATCACTTCTCCAGCTAAGTCGTCGAAGCAATACCCTGCACTATAAATACATACAGTGCCCGTGCGCAGTGAGTCGGTTGCTCTCGACCAGAGCTACGGCGCTGTAATCGTGCATGCGGATCGTGACGGCCGCGCTCACGACATCGTCTTCGTAGGTAATTTAGTTTGTGGTATATTTATCGCCATGATATCTGCCAGCTGCGTCCAGGTTAACGGCAATGGTGACTGACACTTCTGTTGTCCCGTTCATTTGGATGTTCGAGATGATACTTGCACCCAGCCCGGACAAATTCAATTGGTGGAACCTGTGTGCATCACGACAAGCAGAAGGTTTGACACAAAAAACATACTTACCTACTCCGCCCGTCACGATACTAGCGTGCGAGTGCATCCCGCAGTGAGTTATCAGTTGCTGTACTGTGATCATGCAAGTGTACACATGCACTTCTGCATAACGCCTTTCTTGCACCAGCTGAATCTTTCTTTGTTCGGTTTTGGGCGCTTTCCTTCGATCTAGACATGGTTTTACATATAATAGACAAAGCCGTGTAATTTCGGTGTCTCTATCTGTGCAATCGTAGGTTATTATCTCTGCCCATGATACAAAATTGCTCATGATAAGCAACGCCATGCCTAACATGAATAGCTTCCTTTCCATGCTGCCTTTCTGTAACAAAAATCAAACTCTGCCTTTCCTAATCCACGCGAGGTCAGGTGCAGGGCCTCTACTCCTCGTAAGGTAACAGTAATCACTTGAATTTACAGGCTGTGTTGGGGTAATTGGTGAAATGGTGGTCGCTTCGTCATGGGTTATGAATGGGAATTTTAAAGGTGTTGTCGTCGTGGGTTCAATGACACAGTCGGCATGTGGCTGTGTGTCAGCTGAGACATCTTCAGATAAAACTTAAGCGTTCAGAGGCAAAACCTTTTCAAGTGGCTGCGATTGCGGCACACTTATTTTTTGTGCAGTTGTTGGCGGTAGTATGGCGAACAATATATCCTCATCTGATTTATCATTATCGGCTTATTTTCATTACTTTAACAAGGTTTCAAACGATTAACATGCATTTTTTCTTCTTTTATGCCAAATATTTCTTTTATGGTTGCATTTATATTATTATTATTATTATTATTATTATTATTTAGAATACAGACCCAACAGGCAAAGCCCAATAAGAGGGTAGGGAGAGACATAAGAATAAAACAAATACAAGTTAAATACAAGTTAAATACAAAACACAAATACAAAAAACAATGCACAAATTATTCACGATTAATTACTGCACGCTTAAATTGTTTAAAATCTAGGAGGAAAATATCTACATCTGAGAACTTGGTTTCGTAAACTAAGCTCATCCGATAGATAGGGGAGGATAAGCGAATATTTGAGCGGGCAAAAGGAAGGTAAAATGTGTAGCAGGACCTAGTTCTAATGGAGGGTACATGGAATTTTAGTAGTGATAGGGAGTGAGAGTCATCAACTAAGCCGTTTATCAATTTGTAGAGATGGATGATTAAGGTATTTTCTCTGCGTTCCTGAAGACTTTTTAACTTAAACATATTTAACAAGGAAATATAGGTTACTGATCTATCAGGAAAAATGCCATTGACTTTGAAAAACAGATATCGCAAAATTTTTTTCTGAACTGCCTCAATTAGGTCTTGGTGAACTTCATAAATGGGGTTCCATATAATATTGCAGTATTCTAGTTTGGTCCTAATTAGAGAATAATATAGAATAAGGATAGATGTAACGTCTTTAAAAGACCTCGTGTTTCTAAAGATAAAACCCAAAAGACGGATTGAAGCGTTGTAAATGTCCCTCACGTGATCAACGAACGACAATGTAGTGTCAAATTTTACTCCAAGGTCTTTGATCAAATGAACTCTAGATAAGGGGACATTGTTAATGGAGTAATTAAAAGTTAGTGGTGTGAGTTTCCTGGTGTAGGACATCACATTACACTTATTTAAATTCAAGTGCAAGTTGTTTCTTGAACACCATTTTGAAACATTAATTAGATCCTGCTGCAATTTATGACAGTCATTTACAGTAGAAATTGGACAGAAAATTTTCAAATCGTCGGCAAATAAGAGTTTTTCACAGTCAATAACATTTGTGATATCATTAACAAATAACAAAAAAAGCAGTGGTCCTAGGTTAGAGCCTTGAGGAACGCCAGAGGAAGCTATGAATCTAAATGAAGAATGACTCTGGTATTGTACAAATGACTCACGTTGATGAAGATAGGATGATAATAGGGCAACGAGTGGAGATGAGAATGAGAAAGAATGAAGTTTGTTAATTAATATACTATGGTCAATCCTATCAAACGCCTTAGCAAAATCTGTGTATATACAGTCAACTTGCCCTTTGCTGTGTAGAACAGTGGACACTGAGTGTGTGAAGTGCATCAAATTAGTAGCAGTAGATCTATTTGCCATAAAGCCATGTTGATGAACAGAAATGTGTTGTTTAATATCACTGAATATATGAGTGTAAATAATTTTTTCAAATATTTTACTAAAATTAGATAACATAGCTATAGGACGGTAATTTTCAATATTACTGGCTGATCCTGACTTTAAAATAGGTGTGATGCGTGTCACTTTCCAGGCAGTAGGGAAAGTACTAGTACTTATGCTCAGGTTGAGAAGGTGAAATAAGGCAATTGATAACGGATAAGCACAGTCCTTAATCAACAAACTAGGAATCAAATCTGGTCCCGAGGCAAGGGAAGGTTTCAGGGTTTTTATGGCTTTCTCAATATCTTGAAGGGTAATAGAAGGGATAGAAACATGGTCCTGACAAGGAGGGTTAGACTTATTTGAAGGAAGTTTCGATGGGGAAGAGTAAACAGACTGGAAAAAAGTTGCAAATGCATTGGATATGCTATCAGAAGTTGTTAAAAGAGAACCATTAAATTGCATAGCTTTACAATTTGTAGATATTTTCCTCCTAGAGTTGACATAGTCCCAAAATTTTTTGGGTTCTGTTTTAATTGAATTCTCGCATGCTTCCACATAATTAGCATAAGATTGATTTATCAAACTTTTTAATTCAGATCTTATTACTTTATATTGAGTACAGAAAGTCGGATTATTCGGGTTAAAAATATGGAGGTTTCTTGCTTTGTTTTTAATTTTAATTTTATTTATAATAACTTTGTTAAACCACGGTGGATAACGCTTGCGAGAAGACAATTTTAATGGGACACATATATTAAAAAATTCATATAATTTGCAGTACATAAAATCACATGCTAGGTTGACATCATTGAATTCCTTTAAACAATCCCAGTCGAATGTATTTATGAGAGCATACAATTTAACAAAATCGGCCTTTTTAAAATTATACGACTGTGTGAGACTTACACAAGGTTTAAGCTTATGTGGTATACAAATATTAATAAAAATGTCAAGAGCGGGATGGTGTAAAGGATATTCTACATCGAATACAAGATTATTAGAATGTGTAACTTTGCACTCAGTATTGCTGACTACTAAATCTAGTAATTTATTGTTATTATTTAAGATCGTATTATGTTGCCTAGCATCTACAAATTCCAGTAGGTTGTGGAAGTTATCTATCTTTGGAGAGTTAACATTAGTAGCAAGTTCAGGGATGTTGAAATCCCCCAAAATTAAAAAATTGTTATGCTGTAAATAGGGTAAGCTTTCAAAAAAATCAAAAATTCTATTGTAGATTTCCGCGTTCTGGCTTGGAGGAATATAGATCGTAAATATATAAAAACTGGTACTGTTGAAGTCAAGTTTGGCACAAACAACATCGATATTGTGAGGGAGAATGTCCGAATAATCACTCAGATCGACAGCAGTAGATGAAATGTTATTGTTCACAAGGAGCGCTGCCCCTCCACCTCTCGAGACTTGACACGCCTCAAAATTACGATCGCACCTATAAACACTAAACCACTCGGTACATAATTCCGCATCACTAACACTATTGGTGAGCCAGGTTTCGGTGAGGGCAATGACGTCATATTCCACGGATGCGCAGATTGATTGCCAAGTTGCTAGTTTGGAGGTCAAGCTTTGAATGTTTTGGTAAAAACAGGTAATGTTTCTCGGTGAAGTTGTTCGTGAATTTGACTGTGGTTGCTACTTATTTCCAATAATGTTGGATTTTAATCTTTTTAAAGTCTCATGATAAGCAAAGCAGTTTTTATCCCAGGCATCGTGAGCTACGTCAACTTTTGTGTTATGAATAGCGTTATATTTAACACAATTAGTGCAATTGAGTACTGAAACTTGACAGGTGTTGAAATCATGGGTACCACCACATTTAGAACAAGATTGTTGTTTTTGAGTGCATTGTTTAGATGTGTGGTGGAAACCACAACATTTGTAACATCTCCTGACTTCAATGCCATCGTACACCGGGCACAAATCAAAGCCAACAAATACTTTTTCGGCTTCGAGGAGATTATGATAGGTGAGCACATCAACTTGAAGTAGGGCTTGATAAACGTTTTTATTTCTTTTTGTAGGCGTATACACAAGGACTTCGCATTTATAATTTTGCGGAAAACATGTTTTGTTTTGGTGGATCAGCTGATCCTTGAAAGATTCCTTAGTAAAAGGCTCAGACATTCCCACAATACGTAAACGCGGATTAAGAGTAGGTAACCGCTTAATTTCATATTTACCACTGAGATTTGTGTTGACTAACTCTTGAATTTTGTCAGATTGATCAGAGCCAATAATGAGAGCACCATTGCTAGCTTGACGTACAGAATTGATGATGATGTTGGAGGTAACCGGATTGGCAGTTTTTAGTAAATCCGATTTAGTTGTGGCAGTGGTTTGAGAAGAGTCGGTGGGTTTAAGCATGACCGGTGGTTTCGAAGACGGGTTTCGCGTTGCTTTGGCATAGCTAGGCTGGCGGTTAGATAGATCAACCTTATTTAATATATTCTGGAGCTTGGATTCGAGTTCGTTGTTGATCACTGATTTTAAATCAGCAACAGAGGATGATATAGCCGAGGTAATATTATCTCTTAGACTGTTCATAACTTTGTCAAGAACAATAGATTCAAGGTTGTCAATCTTAGAACTGATGTCAGTGAATAGTTTCAGAGCGTCAGATTCATTGGAACGATTAATGATGGCACAGTTTATACGACACGATGGACACCAGAAGAAGATGGACTTGGACTCATTTAGGATGGAAACTTGATTGTCATTCAAGTCGGCGCACGCAGGGTGAAACTAGGGCTGTCAAAAGTATTCGGTTAACCGGTTAACCGGTTAATCGGTTAACCGGAAACCGGTTTTTCAATAATGAAATATTCGGCTAGCCGGTTAACCGGTTTTAGCCGGCTTTTAATCGGTTTATAGCCGGTTTTTAACCGGTTAATAGCCGGTTTTTAACCGGCTTATAGCCGGTTTTTTAACCGGTCAATAGCCGGTTTTTTAACCGGTCAATAGCCGGTTTTTAACCGGTTAGTAACCGGTTTATAGCCGGTTTTTAATCGGTTTCTAATCGGTTCATAGCACTCTTTTTTTTTAAAAAAATTAACTATAACCTAACGTCTAAATAGCTCTTGACAAAATGCCATATATCAAAATAAATAAATTTCAAATGCTTATTGAAACTGTCAATGTTACCAACCTTAATTTGTTATTATTTCTTTTAATAATATTTTTGAAATAAAAGTAAATTACATTGAAATAGGAAATAATTCATTAGTCACGTGATATGTTTTCCGCCAATCAACATTCAGAATTTCCATAGTTACATGTCTATCACAGCGATGATAAAAAACAAAGAATATCACCTTATTTCTATTCGTTACTAACTGCTATGGCATTTTTACAACATTGACAGTTAATTTTAATAAAAATTCATTATATTCTCTCATTAAATATAAGCTCGTGATATTAATAATGAAGAAAGGGGTGAAAGGACCAAGCGTTGAATGGTTTATAGATGAAAACAAAAGGCATAAGTGGTCCACGTGTATTGTAAAATTCTTTATTCGCAATCATTATAGTAATATACCGATTCCTAACCTTTTGGAGGTTGGGAAATACGTCATTCTTAACTTTAATGACATTCTCTTAGGTTGGAAATAACAGATTTTACCTCTTGGGTTGGAAACGTTTATGTAGAGGTTGCCTAGCAACATTGTCATAGATCCTTATAATAAAGTAAGTTAAAACAAATTTTAAGAGAGCTGCCAAAAAATATTAATAAAATTAAAGGTTAAAACTCATTGATTTATTTTGAAAATTATTGATTTAAAATGAGGATGATTGTGAATAAAATAAGATACATAACCTCGGTGGGAGTTTCATTACAGCCTCGCGCTTTATCTCACCTCGAGGCTTCGCCTCTCGGTAATATACATAAGCCCTCGGATGTAATGAAACATTTCCCACCTCGGATGTAATATACTATTATTACGGACGCTTCGGGCTTAGGGAAAGCCCATCTTCAGCAATCGTTGAATATACAGTAATAATTAAAATTTATGACAAAATTTTTTTAAAGTTGTATTAGACGCGATGATCTATATGAACAACATCGAAAACAATTTTAAATACAGCATTTCAACAACCTTCCGAATCAATACGGAGTTGGTGAATCATGAATAATAATCGAAGATATTGCTCGCATACCATATATACGTATTCTGACCGGTTAAAAACCGGTTTTTTGACCGGCTAAAAACCGGTTTTTCTGACCGGTTAAATACCGGTTTTTTGACCGGTTAAAAACCGGTTTTTTGACCGGCTAAAAACCGGTTTTTCTGACCGGTTAAAAATCGGCCGGTTATTGACTTAAAACCGGTTATTCGGTTTTTCGGTTAACCGATCTGTAAACCGAAGGTTAACCGGTTAGCAATTTCAGCAGATTTTGACAGCCCTAGGTGAAACCACTGGCGACACGTGCCTTCACAGCCGACAAGATTGTCCGTACGCTTGGATCTGCATTTCGCGCACTTATTCATCATTATATCGTTAATATCAATTATGCTAAAGGGGCCTGATCATTTATTAGCTAATTTTGAAGATTAACTGGGTTTTATAGCTGGGTTAAATAAATAAACTTTGCCGCCAATCTTGTTATTTGGAATAGCGGATTTTATATTAAAATTTCTTTGCACTCGTTCCGTAATTATTTCCATATGTTCTCTTGCTTTCTGATGCGCGATTTTCATCCTTTGCATGAACTCACTGGCATAATTCACGTCAGTATCAGGCTTGAAAATCTCATCATACGGTAATTCTGTGCTTCTGCCAAATAACAAGAAGTAAGAACTTTCATTCGCCGATGAATGGATCATTGAACAATATGCTGAAACTGCATATGGGAGCCATTCATCCCAGTCACGATGATGTTTTGTATTAATATATTGTGACAATAAATCTTTCAGTGCGCTCCAACATGCCGTTCGTCTGCGGTCGGAAGGCTGTAGTTCTCAAATGTTCGCATTCTAGCGCTTTACACACTTCTTCAATCGATCATACGTTTTGTCGACCTCTGTATGACCGGACCGTGCTCAGCTTACGTGGTAAAACAAGTCTACCGTCTCTATTATCATCAATGCTCAGATACAGTATATTATCGTTATCTAAAGAGTATTCTAAATTGGTTTTACCATCAAGTATTGAATTAATTAAAGTGTTAATTTCAACATCTTTTCTTTGTTCTTTAAAAATATTGTCTGTTCCAAATAATAGGTTCGTAATTAATTTTGCCAAGTGTTCGAATAGGTTTTAGTTTGGAAAGTGCATTGCCATGTTTTTTCCCAGGTCTATAATTTATTACAAAATCATACTTAGCTAGTGTAATAGTCCATCTTGTTCGTCTGTTAGTTGAAACCCCAAACCAAAGCAAGAGTTTCTCGGTCCGTTGTACTGTATCTTTGCTCAGCACTTGACAGCTGTCTACTAGCATAAGCTATCGGCATTTCATAGTTATTATATTCTTGACTAAGAACTGCACTAATTGCAAAACTTGATGCGTCCGTACACAAAATATTTTTTTTAGAAAAATACGGATATTTTAGTAACGGTTCTTAACATAAGGCATATCTCAATGTATCAAATTCTTTTTGTGTCTCTTGCCTCCAAACAAAAGTCACCTCTTTCTTAGTTAAAACAGTTAACGGAGTAGATAATTTAGAAAAATTTAGAATTAATCGTCTATTAAAACCAATTAAACCCAGAAATGATCGAATTTTAGTTACATTTGTCGGAGGTTTTAAATTTTTAATAAATGAAATTTTCTCAAAGTCCGGCTTAACACCTTCACCTGATACGATATGGCCCAAATATTTGGTTTTCTTTGGCCATGAATTTGCATTTAGTATGGTTTAAAGTTAAATTTGCGTCGCGAAGTCTATCAACATTTTTTGTTAATTTTGAAATATGTTCATTGTAATTGTCTGCACTAAAACAAATAATATCATCTAAATAAACAAAACAATCGGTCTCCGTCAATCATGTTAAAACTGTGTACATTAACCTTTGCCAAGTACCCAGACTCTTTGCTAACCCAAACGGCATCCGGCTACATTCATAATGAGCCCAAGGTACAGAAAATGCTTTTTGCTCGCGGTCGCGGAATTCAACTTACCCTTTTGTCGAGTCTAGCGTCGTAAATCCCTTCGCATTATCTAATTGAGCTAAAGTTTCCTTTAAGTTAGGTAATGGAAAGAAATCACGTTTTGTCACACTGTTAAGTTCGCGATAGTCAATGCAAAATCGTATTATACTTTCCCCTTCTGCAGCTTTCTTCTGCACTAAAACTACAGAAGCGGACCACGGTGACACTGATGATGAGATGATCCCATTTTTCATCTCATCAATATGCTCCTTAATTACCTCCCGCTTCGCGAACGGTACTCTGCACGGAGCACGCGCTATTGGCGGGGCATCGCCCGTGTCTATGCAGTGTTTTACTAAGGGTGTTACACTAAGTTTTCTATCTTTACTCGCAAATATGTCGCTATACAACTTCAAAAATGTTTTAAATTTGTCTTGTACTGAGCCTTCTAAATGATTTAAATCAACACTATCAACGATAGAATGATCTGACACTAAAACTTGAGCAATTAATTTTGCTCCTAAATCTGAATTTGATAATTCACAAGCCAAAAGTGCCGTACTGTGAACGCTGTGTACTAATAGTTACCAAATACTGTTCTGGCTACTAATAAACCATGAACACCATTATCGTTCGGCTCGAGAACAAAGACACCACATGGTAAAGATTCTGATTATTTTCCAGAACATAACTGCATGATGTGGAGGTATCTTTATATCTTCACATAGTCTTACATAAGATCTACGTTTACTACTACATATTGTTGTTTCATTGTGGCCTGTCTTAATTTTATTTTGCACATGTACAACGTTTACCTTTTCGCATGCCATGTCCTTTATCTCTTTGAGTTCGAGATCGTCTACATAAGTATCAACTGTATCTCCAATATTAACATTATTAGCAAATGCTACTAAATTTTAATTATTCTTATTTACAATAAACGGAATTTTGCAGTTTTGAATAACTAAATTTTTATTTTTAAAATCCATTGACGTTTCGCATTTATCCAGAAAGTCCACGCCTCTGAGGCCGTCTGCCTCGTAAGATAAACTCTCGGAGCATACAAAAAATGTGTAACCCAGTATTAAATTTCCAGCTGATAAATTTAAGTTAACTAGTCCTTCACATGCCAAAATATTACCTGACATATCTGCTAATTGTTCATCAGTCTTTGAAATTTTAAATTTAAGTTCTGAATTTAAATTATTTTTAATAAGTGAAACAGATGAACCAGAATCTAAAATGAATCTATATGGTCGATTATTTATTTCAAGAGTTATTAATTCTGATGTATCGTTCTCGAACTCGGCGATTCACGGAATTACATGATTTTTACCTAAACTACCTCCCTTTGGGTCGTTTCTGAGGCAGTGTTCTCGTTTAAAGGACATGCGCTTGTCTGTGCACGGTGTCCTGTAGTTAAGCAAGAAAAACAAAATTCTTGCTTTTCTTTTGGACATTTCCGGTAAATGTGCGACTTTTCACCACAATTGAAACATCTACCTTTCATTTTTGGGTACTCACTAATTGTTTTCAAGTATCTTTTTTGTTGAGTATCCGTCTGTCGTGATCCTGTCTGTTTTTATCCGCTGTTGTTTCTACGATACGCACGGGATTTCGTAATGAGTCCACTAAAGTCTGTTTTACCATATGTGCAAGCGTTTGTTCGCACAACTCAACATATGGCAAGGCTTCATCTAATGTGTCAAATTGTTTGTAACGACAAATTTCATTCGCGAGACGGGTGCTAATTCCATTCAAAAAACTGATTAATTATCAAATAATCTCTCCGGAATTGCATGCGCATTGCTTGTTCACCCGTTATCAAAGCAGTGGGATAAACCTTTTCGGCTTCAGTTTCTAATCGCATCGCAAACTCGCGTAGAGATTCATCTTTCTGTTTAATTAATTTTTTGAAATTAGACTCGTCTCCGGTTGTTGCCCGTCGTTTTCAAACATTAAATTTAACCAGTTTGTCATATTTTCAAAATTGTCAGGTCGTTTATGAGCCGAAAGTTATAAGTCTCTAGCTTTTCCAATGAGCCTCATAGTTATAGCTACAGTTTTCTGTCTGTTGCTCCACTTAGAAACTCCCGCCACAATTTTAACGGTTTGTAAAAATGGCTGTAAATCCAATCCTCTGGAGTATATCGGTATTGAATTAATTGCTGTCAATGAGCTAGGCTCAGCAAACACAGGTATTTCCTTCTGGTAAGCAGTTACTATTTCCCGGATAACAGGGGTTGCAGGGGCCTGAACTTGGGTTCTTGGAAAAGATGGGGATATAGTTGTGTTAAGTGGAATATTAGGATATTGATAAAGTGGGTTAGGAACAGCGGGGGATGGTGCAAGTGTTGGGAGATCCGGAAGAACATAGCTTGGTATATAGCTAGGCATAGGCGTAAGAAAAGGGTATGCCGGGAGACATGTCGGATTATAAGGGGATTCACGGTAACTATAACCCACTGTATTGGCTACAGGGTTATGTGTTACCCCATTTGTACTGAATGCAGATGTAGTAACCACGGGACTTGTGATGGTTACCGGTAACGTACAAGTCTTGTATGTAACAGTTGTTGTAGTAGTAGAAGATTGTGGGCGAGACATTTTTAATAAATTATGAACGACAGAAAATATAAATAATCGATCTACTAACACACAAACCAACGGTTCTTTATAGGAGTATTATAAGTAAACTTCGAATTTTATCTCCAAATATTCTTACCCAGACTGAGCCAATGTAGCACGACCTTTTGGGTGCGAGAGTTACGTGTTAGACGAATAGGTTGACGTGCAGGTATTTGTTTACAAACAACACTTATCGTAGTAGACCTGGCTCAACAACTGATGTTCTGGGGTCGAAGCACTGCCTAACACTTCACTAAGGCGATAACAAGTCGGGTTTCAAAAGAAATAAATAAATGTAGTTTTAAGAAATTTAATACAACTTTAAAGAAATATAAATATATGAAAAGTATGACAAAACTAAAAACGCTCAAATTCGCAAAATAAGTTAGAATAGAAATTATTAAAACGAAGTTACAATTTACTACAAATCTTAATAACAAAACACGTCTGAACAGGTCGAAGGCACAAGACTGAATCCTTTTCGACTCGATGAAATTACTTACTATCTTTTTAGTGGGGATAGGAGAAATACAGCGTCCATAGCACCCTGTGTAGCTCACGTACGCTCAATAATTTTAATAATAAATGTCTAGATTATAAATACAGAAAACTCTGTATTCAATCATAATGTAAGTATTTTTAAACTGAATTTTGACATTTATAACTTCAACAGATAAATAGAGTTAAAATATTGTTACTGAAACTGTAATTTAGAAAAGTTTATTTGTCGTCTGCGTTCCACTTGTCACACAGGACTATCTGAGGCATAGAAACTAATTTGTGATGGCCTTCTGCCATTTTTAAACTAGAACTTATATAGTGTATTCCGAAATTAAACCACAGTAACCACTGAAAATGGTTACGGTTTAACCGCGGTTCGACACCGCACTGGAGAAATGGACCACCTAACAGTTAACCTCAATTTGACAAATTTAAAATAGTTGTTGAAACTACTACTGCTCATCTGCCCTGTGCCAAAATGTAACCACACCACAACCGCCGATCTAGCGCGGTTAGCGAGGTTACAGAAAAGTTGCCAGCTTTCAGTAACCGTTCCGAAAATATAACCAGTTACTGAAAAAGTAACCGCGGTTAGCGTGGTTCAATTTAGGAATACACCAGTGGCGTGCCGTCCATGGATGCGTTGGATGCGGCGCATCCCTTGGAAGTTTTTAATTCATACAATTTTTCATTGATTAATACTTATTATTTATATTATATAAATTTTCATAAACACTGTATCCAATGTTACATAATTATGATTATAAATAGTTCAAAAATTTGCGCCCCTGCGTTAGCAACTTTCTGCTGCCGCATTCGCCCGAACTCAACCGAGAAAAGCTGTGTATAGCATGCTTCGTAGAAGCTGCTTGAATATCGCTTCCATTGCCTGCCTATCTTCTGTACTGCAATTGGCGCATCCGCGTTCTGTGCTAGTCGGTCGCACTCTACTACTTGTGGAAGCGCTTTCAAAATCGTTTCCATGTTGTACAGCTTGTCTAATACATTGCGTTTTTAGCATTAAATAGAGCTGCAAAGTACTCTTTATGCATTATATAATTAATAATGGCCACAGAAAATAATTGCGAGAATAATTTCTGTAATTATTGTTGAGACTCTATTAAAGATCCGTTTTGGTTCGCGATCTTATTCTGAAAACGACACCGCAAAAAAAATGTATTCTGATCTGATATATCATGGATTTGTGGATGTGCACATTTTTAAAAATTCTTTTGTTGGCCATGTTTATTGTTTTCAAAGGATATAAATGTATGGAATAAAAATGGCTTTAGTGATTTAAACAATTTGAGCAAGGCAAAAAAGAGGCATGAATGTTTTCAGCATCACATTGGTTCCTGTGTCAAACTAAACTGAGACAATTCGAAAATCAAAGTAGAATTGAATTTAATTTAAGAAATCAGTCACTTAATTAAAATTACATTTAGAGCAATCGAAAGTACTCACAGGATTATCAAACATAATTCTGATCTTATTCAGTCTATTTCAAATGTAATTTTTATTAATATAGAAACTGCTTCCCTTCCCCAAAACTCACTGCACGCCACTGGAATACACTACCACGGTAACCACTGAAAATGGTTACGGTTTAACCGCGGTTCGACACCGTACTGGAGAAATGGACCACCTAACAGTTAACCTCAATTTGGCAAATTTAAAATAGTTGTTGAAACTACTACTGCTCATCTGCCCTGCGCCAAAATGTAACCACACCACAACCGCCGATCTAGCGCGGTTAGCGAGGTTACAGAAAAGTTACCAACTTTCATTAACCGCGTTCTGAAAATATAACCAGTTACTGAAAAAGTAACCGCGGTTAGCGTGGTTCAATTTAGGAATACACTATTAGTACTCAAATTTTATTATGATTATATAATTGAAATTATTTATTTTTCAATATATTTTATATCAGGCTCATGGAAAAGCGTTCTTGACCCATAACCTGTTACAGTATATTCACGTAAATCATTCGTACAAAATACAGACTACACATTAGATGTAACTTGACGTATATTTTTATTGACAGTTATATATACATTATTTATTTTCGTAACTACAGAAACAACTTAACAATTATTATATAATGTTCATTGTACTTCAACAATAGTAACTTTAAGCATTTGTTTTATGAATTCCGTGGAAAGTTATTCATATGGAAGAAATTGACAAAAATAATGTTACTCTCAAAAAAATAGTTAGTATACTTATATATTATTCGATGAGCATGTAATGTATGCTATTATTCATGAGAATGAAGTTTGCACCTTGAGCCGGAAGTCGAGTGATGTAAATCATTCGAATGAGTAATTGCAATTACATGCGAATAGAATATATACTTTATCCACAACTGTCAAATAATAACATATTAGTGACATATTTTTATTGAAAAATAAGTAGACATAGACAAATCTAGTTATCTTTGTTGCAACAACCTGTGTTGTAACAAAATTATGAATTGATTTGACGTTTAGCAGAAAATTTTAAAACCGACTATTGAGCTACAATTTAAGCTTAAAAAGAAAATAAAAGTATGAAAATGACAAAACTAGCTTCCTTTGGCTTTTTATGTGAAAAAAAGCAATTTTGTTTGTAGTTCTTTGAAAGGTAGGTAAGATTTAAATTTGGCAAAACGATTGAATAATATTATTTCATCGAACTGTCAATATTATTCAATTAGCAACAGTAATGCAGGTCATTAATCGATTAAAATCGGTTGAATTATAAATATATTATTTGACTGCTGTGGATATTTTTTTATTATTATTAGAATATAAATACTTGTATAATAATCAATTAAATCGGAATATAAGTATGAGAAAAGAAACTCATTATTATTCTGAAATACCTCTGTTTATGGGATCGCGTGGCCATGTGCGTAGTGTCTGGTTGCCAATCTAATAATAAAATTTGCACAAGTTTTAGGTTATACCAAATTTTGACAGATAAAACGGCAAATATTTATCTTTTTGTTCAAATTGCTATTAATACAAATTTGTATAAATTTAATAATTAGTTTGTGGGACCAAAATATACATATTAAATTTCCGTCGAGAAATCTCGGCGAGAATCTCGGCCGAAACGAGACTATTAAACGAGACGAGAAAAATTTCGAAGCGAGACATAATTTTATGAATTTGAAACGAGAGGAGACGAGGCACTGAATTTCTCGGCTTATCTCGTCTCAGTCGTCTCGGCCGAATCACAAGATGTCTACATGTATTGTAGATACTGACACACCCAGTAATGGGAATACGTCGTGATGATATATTTATTTATATTATACCTCTGTTTACGTAAAATAAAATTTTGCGTATAAATTGAATTACTTATCGGCCATGTTAACTTGATAATAGGCTATACGCGAATTTTTTTTATCTAGTTTGAATATAAGACAATATATTATCTTTATAAATATATACATATTTTCAATATGTAACAGTATTTTATTACAGTTGAGTAATATTTATATTTATTATAAGGTTATATTTGTACCTGCATAATGCCAAATTCACAATAGATGATTGCGATATGCTATCGTTATGATACTTTGTCGTTATGATAGGTGTCTGTTCACACTAGAGTGCCTTCAATAAGAGTGATGCCAATGATGGTCTTCATTTTCATTGGCTACAGCAGTGACCGCCATATTTGTTCCATTCGGTCCATGGTTTAGCTTGTGTTGTATAAGAGTTCGTGTTCGTTTGGCAGTTTATATTGACTTTATATAATTATTATTGTTTAATTTTATTTACTATTAGTTAATACACCTTAGTTTTTATGTACTTGATAGTTTTAGTGTAGTTTAAGTGCATATAAGGACACAATTTGTGATAAGTGACTGCATTGAAGATAATTTCATAACAAGGTAAGCAATATAAGCCAATTTTATGTAATAAATAAATACAATGTAAAGTTTTGTACAAAATAATAGCCAATAACACCTCTATTAATTACATTTTAAGTATTTATTAAATGAATTATATCGAATTAAAACCACATTGTGAAACATAACCAATCTTTGCTGGTGTCATTATTTCGATTTGATATATAAATATATTTCATTTAAAGAATACTTCAAATTTTATTAGCTACCAAACATAATCAGTAAGTTAAATTGATGCATGTATGTATATTAGTAGGTAATTATTGTTGACAATAAAATTATTCAATAATATTTTTAATAAATGGGCTGTGTATTTTGTATACAACTGTGGACAAGTAGATTTCACGGAACAAATTTTAATGGAATATGCAAATGATTTTGATTTATTTGTAACTGTTATGTTATTTTATTATAATGCAGCTTTTTTTATTTAGATGGTTGGTTGCTGTGCCTTTGGTTGCTCCAATCGGTCAGAGAAAGGATTTCTTATGAAAGCTTTTCCTACAGATCCGAATCGGAGAAAAACATGGGCAGCTAAAGTGAAACGGGAGGGTTGGACACCAACTAATTCGTCTCGACTTTGTGAAGTAAGTTAAATTTAATTAAAAGTTTATTCATGTTTTATTATTTTTTTACTAAATAATATTCGTCTTATAGATCCACTTCGCACCTGAAATGTGGGAAAAGACGAGAGAAGATGGCAAGAGAATCCTAAAACATAATGCTATTCCCACAATATTTACTTTTACTGTGCCGACGAAGAGTAGAAGGCCGCCGGTTAAAAGAAGAAATCCAACACTTCAATTACCCACCCCTGAAAATGTAGCAACGTTTGAACCACAACCATCTACATCTACAGCAAGAACCGAAAATAAAGAATCCTCGTCTTCAACAACAAGTTCATCGCCAGTACGATCATTGTCACCAGTGGAAGAAAAACTACGGTTAAATAAAAAATTACGCCAATATGAGACATCCTATAGGAAATTACTTCATAAAACAATAAAATATAAAAATCAAGTTCGGGTTTTGAAACGGAAAACTAAACGTTCTAATTCTGAAGATGAAAAATTGTTACGCAAGATTTTTAATGATGATCAAATTTTGACATTGCGAAGGAAATCCACAAAATTTATGAAATGGTCTAATAGTACCATGATGAGAGCTATAAAACTAAAATTTTCTTGTGGAACTAGTGGATATGAAGAGTTGTTACGGCAAAAAATACCTTTACCATCTCTTAGAACAATAAGCAGGCGATTACAGAATATTCATTTTGATAGCGGTATTTTACACGAAGTTTTTTCGTTTCTAAAGTTAAAGATAGAAAGTTTCAAAGAAGATCACCAAAAAGATTGTGCTCTAATTTTGGATGAGATGGCAATAACACCAGGAAATACATATGATACAGGACTGAAGAAATATTTGGGTACTGTAACATTACCAAAACATAAAGGAACAGCAACTCATGCTCTGGTAGTTATGATTGGAGGAATTACTGCACGTTGGAAACAGACAGTGGCTTACTATTTAACAGGTGACTCAGTGAATGGTGCTATATACCAAGATATTTTATTTGAAATTATAACTAAAACGGAACAGCCGGGTTTAAATGTTTTAAGCATCACATCTGACATGGGTGCGTCTAATCAAGCGTTATGGAAACTGTGGCAAATAACAGCAGGAAGATATTCCCAGACCCGCAATTTTATTGTCCATCCAACAAATCCACAGAAAAAAATTTACATTTTTGCAGATGTTCCGCATTTATTTAAAAACATCAAGAATATGCTTATGACGAATCAAATAATAGAAATATCCGAAAATATCAGATTAAAACATAATTTACCAACAAATATTATATCTGCTAAGCATATTCAAGAACTTTTTGATTTTGATAAAGATCATGATCTTCGGCTTGCACCCAAATTAACAGAAGAAGATTTAGCTCCGACTCACTTTCAAAAGATGAAAGTATCAAAGTCTACTCATGTCGTAAGCCATGATGTTAGTAGTGGTTTAAAATTTTTAAGCGATGAGCTAAATAAACCAGAATATAAAACAACAGCTTGGTTTCTGGATACTTTAGAAAAGTGGTTTAAATTGATGACGTCACGCCATCCATTATTTGCATTAAGCAAAATAAAAATTGACGAATATGAAAAGGCTATTTCATTTTTAAAAGAAGTAGTAGAACTATTTTCTACTTTAAAAGTTGGGAAACAAAAAATGTGGAAACCGTCGCAAACAGGATTATTAATATCAACAGAATCCGTTCTTAACCTTCAGGAATTTTTGTTAGAAAGTAAAGGTTATAGTTTTGTACTTACTTCTAGATTTACGCAAGATTGTTTAGAGAATTTATTTAGTGCAATTAGATCTAAACAAATAATACCAAATGCACAGCAGTTTAAAAATAACCTAAAATTAATAACTGTTTCGCAATATTTAAAAGATGTTTCCAAATCTAGTTATGATAAAGATGAAAGAGAATTTTTATCAGACTTTTTGGACGTAATAGCAACAAATACTGCACCATCATATGATATAGTTCGCTTCCCTTCTAATTTTCAATTGCAAAATGTAAATTTGAATATTTCAGAACAAAATTCTTTGTACAGTATTGCAGGATATTTAATTATGAGTATAAAAAAAACTTCAAAAGTTTGTGATAAATGTATATATTCAGTAGGTTCAAAAAGTTATATAAAACTTCAGTGCAGTAAATATGTTAAAATCAAAAGTTTTATTTTATTGTAACGAAGAAACATTTAACTTTTTTTTAAGTTTAGAATCTGCTTTTAGACAATATTACAATACTGTTTCTAAACAAAATATCAATTTAAAAGATTGTTTTATTGAGAAATTGAATGAAATATCAGAAGTCGATTTTATATTAAATTGCCATAATTTAAAACAAAAAATAATAAAACGATTTGTTTTATTTAGATTAAAAATTGCAAGCAAAAAACTAGAACGTAAGAAAATTTTACATGCCAGTAAATCATTAATGTCTTCCACTTTGTAATTTGAATATTTTTGTTATTATTGTAAACTTTTTGTAACTATATTTACATTAAAAACCATTTTTCCTATATTTCAATTTACTTATATTACCTTAATAAACTTATTTTTGAAACAATACATTTTGTTCATGTAAAATTTATTAGTTAATTATGTTTATTAGTGTTCTTATTTTTAAATTTAATACTAATTTTGTATGCAAATTATTTGAAATGAAATAATTTCATCCTATGCATGAAGTCTCTTCTGACGGTAAGTTTACTTTTTATTTAAATAGAAATGGTTTTACATGTATTTCATTGGTCTATATATTTTTTAAATTTTCAAATATGTGTATGCTTTCATTTTATAAATAAAAGGTACATTAATTTCAACTAATATGTTCGTAAGATAATATTTTCGTATTATAGTTGTATACTACTCATGTTAAATTGGAACAAATATGGCTGCCGCCATCGTATGTCATCACTCTCATTGAAGGCACTCTAGTTCACACTAGAAGCTATTGCCATCTATTGCAATTTTACGAATTCCATTTATTTTCCTTTTTTTATTTCTTTTTCTTGTATGTTGTATTACAACTTGTCTTTCACTAATCATTTTAACATAATACTTCGTTAGATTTATCTATTGAATAATATTTGCCATTTACGACTTTTTGCCACAATTTGATATAATTGATATAGCTCATATATTTTCAAAAAATAATTGCAAATATCAACAAACTTCATATGAATAGTTTTTACTTAACCTTACGTTATGAGAGATGACAGTTTACAAACTAAATTTCAATTTTTAATTTCTGTTGGTGTTGATTACTGAACAAATATCACGTGATTGTATCATAATGACAGAGATTTCCGTCATTACCACACGCGATCGTGATGTGCGATTTCATGCATTCACAGTACGGCATCCTATTGTTATCATATGTAGTGTGAATGCGGCATAATTGTGTTAAAATACTATGTTCAACATATAATTTTTTTAACATGACTGTAGACCGGTTGCACCGGCATTAAATTAACAATATTAGCAATTAATTTGACTAATTACAAATATTTTTAATGACAATGATTTTTTTTTATTAATCATTTTATTTACAACTGGCCTTTTGGGGCCAACAAGCAAATGTGTTATAATTTAAGATGTCATGCGTGAGGGTGACACTCAGTAGTGCCTCCTCTTACAATATGTTTATGTATGACATTTCAAAATATTTGTTTTGTTTGAGTTTAATTGTGTACGTATTTCAGCTCGGATGGTTTAGTTCTCTTCAAGCGCCTATGGTTGTCTTCGTTATGATATAAACAGGTAGCCAAATTATTTGGGTGGTGTTCTAGTCGTCGTTCATATGTTAAAGAGTATTCGCGAATGTAGTCTCTCACACATTTTATGTTGAGATCTTTGTGGAGGGTGTGGTTGTTTACATACCACGGTGCATTAGTTATCATCCGTATTATTTTGTTTTGGCATCTTTGGATTAAATTGATATTAGATTTTTTTGCACACCCCCAGAGCTGTATGCCATACGTCCATATGGGTATGCTGATAGCTTTATACAGGAGTATTTTATTTTGTAATGATAGTTGCGATTTTGGTCCAAGGAGCCAGTACATCTTTTTGATTTTGACATTTATTTGTTTCTTTTTAGTCTCTAAGTGCTTTCGCCAGTTTAGCATTTTGTCTAAATGCATACCTAAGTATTTCACACTTTCTTTTGTGTCCAGTGTTTTATTATTAATGTTAACTTGCGGACAATTTACTTTTCTCGTTGTGAAGATTATATGTGTGGACTTTTCTTCATTTATTTTAATTCTCCATTTTGAAGCCCAGGTTTACATTTCGTCTAAAGCGTTTTGGAGTAGTTTTGACGATTCTATTGGATCGTTGTGCGTTGCAAGATACGCTGTGTCCTCGGCGTATGTGGCGGTTAGGACGTTTTCAAGACAAGGCATATCCGCAGTGTATAGTTGGTATAAAGTTGGACCAAGTACGCTTCCTTGTGGTACTCCTGCTTCGATAGGGTATATTTTTGAGACGACTCCTTCGTGACTTATTTGAAAATATCTTTCTTGTAAGTAGGACTTAAATAACTGGGTGTCCTTGTGGGGTAGTTTTGATTTGATTTTATACAGCAGGCCTGTATGCCAGACCTTGTCAAAGGCTTGGCTAATGTCTAGAAAGGTGGCTGAGCATATTTTTTTATTTTCTAAACTATTTTCTATTTCTTCTACTGCGCGATGGACTTGCTGGATCGTTGAGTGTTGTTGACGAATGCCAAATTGGTGGTCTGGGATTAAGTTTTCATTTTCAATTATAGTTTGCAATCTTTTTAATAGCAGTTTTTTGAATAGTTTAGAGAGTTGGCAGAGTAAGGATATTGGCCTGTATGAAGTTATTTCGCGTCCTGGTTTTCCTGGTTTCTGTATAAGTATTATGTTTGCAAATTTCCACTGTATTGGAAAGTATGTTGTTCTTAGTATGGCGTTGAAAATATTTGTTATTGAGACTAAAACTTTTTTGGAAAGTTCTTTCAATATCTTGGGATTTATTAGGTCGTATCCTGGAGCTTTTTTGTTGTTAAGATATTTGATTTCGTTCTTGACTTCTGCTGGTGTAATATGTTTTATTGATTGCGGTTGTTGACTTAGTTGTGATGAGTTATTTACAAAATCATTAATTTGTACTTCGAATGACAATGATTTGAAAGATTTTTACTATACTGCTCTTCAGAATTAACTGTTTTAATATATCTATTAATTCTGATAATGAATAAATGGTAGAAATCCTCATTATTATATACATATTCATTTAGTTAAATCTTATTTGAGACTAATTTAATTTTACGTAACAAATGAAGATTAACAAGTCGTCACAGAAGTCTACCAGTACTAACAAAAACATATCCCAACCTTAAGTCTAAAATGATTGAACTACTTTAATCACTGATTATCCCGGACCTCAGCAAATAGTTCACTTTCATATTTATGAATTGGCTAAAAAAGGCTACTATTCTTTCATTCTATCTATGTACCTGTTTTAGTACTTTGGTGTAAATTTCGCAGTAAGTAGTTACCGACAATTTCAATAATTTATAATATATATTATTTCCTTGTATTCTATTTGCTATTATTTGTCTAGAAACACGCCCTTCGACTTATATCTTTACCTGATTATAGGAGTAACATAATTTTTCCGTAATTATATAAAAACTTGTATGTTAGTAATTGAAAATAAATCCGAGTATTGTCATTGATATTGGATACAGAAAAGGAAAATGTCATGGTAAGCACTTAAATATGAAGAAATATTTTATCAAATCCCGGTGAAGTCCATGAATTTTACATAAAATATTTCTTTGTATTAATCTTTCTTTTTAACGAAGAACTAATTTAAATAATAATAAGTGGGGTGTCCCATTAAAAAAACTTGAGTTTTTTAATTTAATCAAATTTAACTATACGGTGACGTAGAAATAACATTATTCAAAACATTCTTACTATGTTTATAGTATTTATTTTTATTTTTACTACATATACGTTCCCAAAACAGGAAGAAACACCTCCTAAAAATACAGTTTAAAACCAGGGGCGCCGAGAGGTAGACCGGGGCCCGGGGCATAAATTTTATGGGGCCCCTTCTATTTATAGGTATATGTGAAGAAAAAGTGAATATTTATAGGATTAAACATATTTAAATGTTCACTCATAAGCCGCCTCGGTGGCCGTGCGGTTAGAGGCAAGCGCTCAAGCGACCTTCACCGCTCGGCTCCGTGGTCGTGGGTTCGATTCCCACCAAGGGCTTGGATGTTTGTGTATGTCCTAAAATTAAAAATACTCAAAAAAAAACTACATTGTCTCTGGCCAATCGGCACCGCACCGAAGGCCATAAATAAAAAAAAAATAAAAAAAAAATGTTCACTCAAATATTACATAATATAAAACAAAAATTAAATTTAACATTTATCTTCACTCACTGCAGCTTACAGCTACAATGTTTAATATTTTTACTAGAAGATAGTTTAAGAAAATTCGTTTTAAGTTGCAACAATAGACTCATGTAATAAAAATAAAAATTAAAATATAACAATATTTGGCCATTTAAAAAAATAGGCCTAGTTCCGGGACCCTTTAATATTACGGGGCCCCGGGGATTTTGCCCCCCCCCCCCCTGCCCCCCTCTCATCTTATTCTTCTGAATATATGTAGGTACATCTGCCTGATATACGAAATTTGTATGTAAGTAGAGCTGCTTGTTAAAACAGCCATCTACTACCAAATATACAACTAATATTGAAAACTGTATATACTGACATTGTGTGATGCCCAGCATCATCGAAACGCACCCTTAATCCATATTCGTGTAATTTTTGTTTTGTAGGCGCTTGTAAATTCAAGCTACTATATGAAATCGTACTTTTCGGTTAGATTAATTATATTTCTTTATATGAGAAAATTTATTTATGTTAATTAGTTTATCATTAAAAGTTAAATATTTGTTATTTCTTCAATGTATATATTTTGTAATATATCTGCCTCATTTTTGTTTAATTATAAGTGATTCACCTTCGGTAAATAAAAATGTATTTAATAACAAATAAAAATTCATGCGGAACCTATAAGCAATAATCTTTTTACTCAAGGTAAGAATTATAAATGCATTGCAAAATGTTTCTTCAACTTTCAAATCTTGTTACAAATATACTTTATTACATTTATTTACAATTTTAACTAGGAGGATCTTAAAATAATATATTTATTTATTTATTTATTTTATTTATTTATTTAAATTTTTGACTGTATTACATTTTACAATGTTTCAGCACGTCAAGTAAAACAAAAGAGTATAAAATAAGTACATAATAATGTATACAATTTAGAGTAAACTTACCTAACTAAGTTTCATAGTTTTAAAATCAGACTGAAGATACTCATTAATAGAATAAAAAGCATTATTAATCAAATAAGATTTGATTATCATTTTGAATTTTTTTATACTTAAATTTTTGACATTGTCCGGTAAAACATTATATAAATCAAGGTTTAATGAATTTTTTATTGATTTAGTAAGTCTTAGTTTAGGTTTACGCAATAAAGTGGCTGATCTTGTACTATACCTGTGAAAATCGCTATTTTGATGAAGTAGATCTTTCGAATTATAAATCTCAATAAGCGTTTGATAAATGAAAATTGAAGGTAGTGTCATAATTTTAGCTTTTATGAAAGGCAATTTGCAATGATGTCTGAAATCCAAATTATATATTATTCTAATTGCTTTTTTCTGCTGTACAAAAACTTTATGTGCAATTGGAGAGTTGCACTAAAGAATAGTTCCATACGAGATTACGGAATGGAATAATGCAAAGTAAACTAGCTTAAGAGTATCTATAGTAACGACCGATTTTATTTTTCTTAACAAGAAAATAATGCTAGCTAGACGGCTACATATAATTGTAACATGAGCATTACCATTTAGTTTATCGTTAATATGCATACCAAGAATATTAACTGATTTGTCTTCATTTAGTTCAGGTGTCGTAGATATTAATAAATTTTGTGTTTTACCCTTATTGAGCAGTAGATAGACTGTTTGAGCATTCATTACTTAGAAGTTGGAAATCGGTATGACCTGTAATAATGGTCGTATCGTCAGCGAAAAGTATGCTCTCTATAGGTTCCATAAATTTTGGAAAATCATTTACGTAAATAATGAAAAAAAGAGGGCCTAAAATGGAACCTTGAGGTACACCATGAGTAATATTCTGAAAATTCGAGTTATTACCATTAATAAACACACTTTGAACACGATTTATTAAATAAGATTTAAAAATATCAAGGGCTATTCCATTAATGCCATAATACTGAAGTTTTTTAATTAATAAATCATGTGACACGCAGTCAAAAGCCTTAGAGAGGTCGCATAAGGTGATTGCCATATGTTTTTTCAATTCAAGACCTTCGACAATAAGGTTCATAACATTAAGAACAGCTTGAGTAGTTGATTTTTTATTTCTAAAACCGAACTGGTGTTCATTGAGAATTTTATTTTGATCAATGTGTTTAATTAGTCTGTTTTTCAATATAATTTCAAAAATTTTTGAAATTACTGAAACAATTGAAATTGGCCTATAATTTTCCAGGTTCTCAGGGTCACCCTTTTTAAAGAGAGGAATAACTTTAGTCATCTTGAAGGCATCCGGAAAAACACCTTGATCTAAGCATTTATTAAATAGCGAGACAAGTGGTTCAACCAAAAAGTCAATAATGTCCTTAACAAGATCATTGTTAATATTGAAGACATCCGTGCATTTAGACCTGTTTAAAGATTTAATTGCATTGTAAACTTCAATAATATCGGTATATTCAAATGTAGATTTGACTGAAAAATTGTTAGGCATATTAGCAATAATATCTTCAGCTTTAATATTAATCTTAGGAATATTTTTTAATATTGGATGCTATTTTAATAAAATAATCATTGTATTCCTGTGATGTAAAATTTTGAGAAACAGTATTTACATTAACGTTATTTCGTTCACTATTTATTACTTTCCAGCTGGTTTTACATACATTAGTAGAACTGTTAATAAATTTGCTATATGAACGAGCTTTAGCATTTTTTATTTCATTTCTATATTTTATTTCATATATATATATATATATATATATATATATATATATATATATATATATATATATATATATATATATATATATATATATATTTACATCCCACTACCATTGTGGCGTCCCCTGTGTAATTTTCTACATTCAAAGTGACGTCCTTGTGCATAAGACGTCCGTATACCGGACGTCATATGCACATGGCCTTATAAATTTTTTTCTGACATCAGGGGGGCCTCTAGTATCGTATAGCAAAATTTGTTATGGACGTCAGAATGATAGCGGAATGGAAAATGTATATTTTTTGTAGTTCAAAAAAATTCCACTTGTGGCGCTAGTGTCGTCCGGCGTATATACAATGTATATACTGAAGTTTCATTCCAGCGACATTCTGAACTCCGTACACTTGGCAACAGTGGAACTTTGGGTACTGCATTAGCGCGCAACTCTTTTAATCGTTTTTAAATCTACATTGTGCACTCCTGGTAGTATTTTAAATTAATATTTATGTAATCAAACCTTTTGTTTTGCACTTGTAAAATCCTCTGAGCAAATACAAAATCAATAAACTATGAAATCAAACTGTATGGTGTACAAATGTAATAAATTTAAAAAAGGTAATTATTTATAAATACTCGTATCATAAAGCTGAATTATTAAGTACAAAGTCGAAAAAGAGAGTGTAGAAATAATTATTAAGAGAAAAAATGTTTAAAACATATTAATATGTACTACAAACGATTTATTAAATATAGATATTTTTTATTCTGGGTACTTCTTCCTATTTCTCCTCTACTTGAGGTGTTTCATTAAAGTGTTTTCTTTTAATTAGAAAATATTTTTATACATTTTAGATAGTTCAAATACGTTAAAATATTTGCTTTTTATTTTTATTATAATGTAAATTGAAAAATTTTATTATATGCGTTAGTGAGATATGTAGAAATATAAATGATCAAAAGTAATAACTTTTAAAAACACCGTATTTTTATTGCAATCTATATGCAAACATGTATAAATAATTTGTTTATGTGTAACAACTAAAGATTAATGAAACAAATGTTTATGAAATACTCTCTCTGGAAATAAGCAGGACTGTTCGATGTAATAATAAATATTTCATAAATTTCACTTATTTGTTTTTACCTCCCGCTACCCTTGGTAAGGGAGTTATAGGGATCTTGCTAAAAACCGCATGTTGAGATTATGATAAATGACCACGTTCTAGGGTCACTAGAATCCGATTTTATCATTTTCATGATGATGTCTGTATGTGTGTGTATGGATTTTGTCAACGTTCTAACTCAAATACTATCATTCAGAAAATTCTGAATCGTGTTTTAACCCTATTCTAATATGAAAAGAAACCATTAGATTTTGGTGTAAATCGGATAACCGGAAACGGCACTTTACTTGAAGCTCATAATGGTTTTTCGTCAAAAAATACCATTAAATGTCATTTTTTCGCATTTTATGCCATGAAAATTAAAGCTAATTGAATTTTCTACAAGTATACATTAATAATTTTTCTTTGTATTTTACAGATAAATTTAAAAAATAATCTTTTTTATAAATCCCAATGCCTTTGTTTCAAAGATAAACAAAATTCCTTTGTTACACAATTTATATTTCAAATGTATGTCACTGCAAAAATAAAAATTAGGTATGAATTTAAATTAATAAAAATGAAATAGCGGGAGGTATTGTGTTGGCCACATCAGATTTTTTCATTTTATTTTCTCCGAAGGAGTTCAATAACTCTCAGGGGAGATTGATAATTTCAGAACAGTTCACAAGCTAAAACTCTAAAATTATCTTTTGCTGTGATTTATAATATTTTATCAAATTTCCATAATTTCGACTATACTCCTATGTTAAATAAAAAAAATTTGATGTGGCCATCACATTACCTTCCCTCAGTTCTATACAAATGCCATACAAAAAGTTTTTAGCAAAAGATTCTACATTTCCAGTATTTCATTACATTGCATTCTGGCAGTTCCATGTATTTTGTACAAATACCACATAGAAAATTTCTATATTTCCAGTAAAATTATAACACAAACATATTATGTAATTTGCACTTGATACTATTATGTCAATTAGAATTTTCTTAATAATATGCCTATTATTGTAATTTCCGTAAAAATTCCAATTTATTGGAAAAATAGCCGAACCCAAACGGCTGCTTTTCATATATTTTTACTATTTTATTGACATGTGAAAAATAATTTGTTCACCAAATAGCTATTTACTTAGAATAAGCGTATTAAAATCGGAATTGAATATTAATAATAAGCTTATTATTATAAATTTCATAAAAATTTGAATTGATTGCATAAATAGCCGAAGTGCATCCAAACTGTTGTTTTTCACATATTTTCACTCTTTTTTTTTTACCTCTCGCTAAGAGAGAGCCGAACCCAAACGGCTGCTTTTCATATATTTTTACTATTTTATTGACATGTGAAAAATAATTTGTTCACCAAATAGCTATTTACTTAGAATAAGCGTATTAAAATCGGAATTGAATATTAATAATAAGCTTATTATTATAAATTTCATAAAAATTTGAATTTATTGCATAAATAGCCGAAGTGCATCCAAACTGTTGTTTTTCACATATTTTCACTCTTTTTACCTCTCACTAAGAGAGGTATTGGATTCATGCTAAAATTCACATATCCAGATTATATTGAATAAGCACGATTTAAGGCCCCTAGAATCCGATTATAACATTTTTAAAATGATGTCTGTGTGTGTGTGGATGTGTGTGTGTGTGTGTGTGTGTGTGTGTATGTATGGATGTTGAAGGGACGATTCCTCAAAAACTATAAGACTTAAAAAATATTTAAGTGCAGTTTCTTCAATCTGACATTCCTGGGAAGAGCTGAAAAGGTTTTGGTAACAATTGAACAACCGGAAGTAGTAGTTTCTTAAAAAAATTCTTCTTAATATAATTTTTTGGGAGTTTTTTTTTATTAAATATTGAAGAACATAAAATTCTCCATCTAATACACTTAAAATTTTTATTATATTATCTTGTATAGATTAAGAGATAAAGACACTATAATTTATAGAGTAAACTAATCGCAGAGGCCAAGGCACTAAGGAAACCAGTTGACAAATTCCAATGTTTATAACATGACACATGTCATTGTCAAATATCAACAGTTTTAGTGACATTCTGATAGCTTTTTCTGGGAAGTATATTTAACTTTTCTTATTGTTTTATTAATTAAATATTTGAAAATGCATATATCCATCAGAAATACCGCCAATCTGGTTAATGAATTGGAAAAATTTCTGACATTTAAAAACTTCCTCATACAATGAAAAATAGATATAATTAGAATTATATGTGTGCAGAAGACATGCTAAATACAATAAAAAACAATATTTGAGTAAAGTTCTGTAATTTTTTGTTATAAAACGACGGTTCGAAAGTGAAGTGCAATACAATACTTAGTATATAGCCTAATATGGAAATGGCGAGAGGTCTTGTGCTGGCCACAACATATTTTTTACAAATAATTTGTTTAACAAATAGAATAAAAATATTAAAATCGGAGATTAATAATCATATTAACCTTATTATTATATTTCTTCACTATTTTATTGACATGTAACAAATACTTTGTTTATCAAATAAAATTTTTATGACTATAATACAAAGGATGACGGCAAATTTTACTAAAAAAAGTACTGCAAGTATTAATTCAGTTCATATTAAATTATTATTAAAAATAACTATCTGTACTTTTTAATTGTAAGATTTTGGGGTTATTTAAATAGTTCATTCTTCACTTATTTTCACATATTTACATTTACCGTCAGAGAAAATAGAATTGTTGTTCTTGTACACTAAGTGCAAGAACATTTCACATTTCTATCACATTTTGTACCATCGAGTTCTTTTACTGTAAATACATTATTAAGATTTTGTTATTGTTTACTTGTATAACGGGTATCTACTTTTTTTTTTGTTATATGTATGAGAAATACAATGGTAAAATTTTAATTTGGAGAAATTTTTTTCCTAATAGTTTTAGAACAAAAGTATTAAGTATTAAAAATGACATTTTAAATGACAAATTAACAGTTCCATTTTCAAATTGCTTGCAGATTGCCAAAATAAATTACCATTATCAAACATTGTAGGAATCTATGATGTTTACAGCAAAGTATGCATATTGTTGTGAAAGAGTGCTTTGGTTTCTGCATCAGAATAATGTATTTAATATTGGCAACGCTGCTGGACGTCACTGTAACGGTAGTATGAATAAAAATATACAAATTGGACGTCACAAGTACTGATTATGTCTGAAGTATATACTGTGGACGTCGGATTCACTCAGAATGGAGGAGCTCATAATGTCCGTCAAATGAAAGGAAACGTATATCGTTGTAAATAGACTTTATTGAAATTTGAACCGAAATTCATAATCAGGGGGAAAAATAAGTAGATATACTTTATAAAGCCGATAGCTATCTCTATTCCTTTCGGTGGTTGCCACAATGTCCTAGCCATGAAAGGACGCAGCAATGATAGCGGGATGTAAATATATATATATATACCGGGAGTTTATTTTATCAGTAAACATAGGGTATATCATTGCCATAGTTACGGTATGAATGTTTTACAGCAATGTATTGAAGCGTTTATTTTATGAGTAAACATAGGCGTTTAACATGGGAAGCAGTTTTTGGTAAATACAAAATGTCCGGCTAAAAATCTAGCCATGCTAATTGAACATGATAATAGTACATTACATCTTGTACATTATTTAATATTAATTACTTTAATAATATTGCAAAAATTGCAATAAATTACAAAAATTGTCAAATAAATAATTGTTTCATTCTTAGTATGCAATATGAAAAGATTTCCGAATGTCTCCGTGGTGCAGTGGTCATAACACTAGCATCAAAAATTTTTGGTTGGGATTCGATTCCCCATTGGGGTAATTATTTTATTTTTTTTACATAAAAATTGTTGAACTTTTAAAAATCATTTTATATTTCCATATTACAATCATTTGAAAATAATAACATTGTAATAAATTTAAGAGAAAATGATTGAGAATAATTGATTACAATAATCAAAATATTGATGTAATAACAATGCATTGTATTTTATTTGATAAAAACAGTAAAGACATAATATTTCTACAAATTTATTATATTTCAGTTATTTTTATTAATATCAAACGAAATACAATGCATTGTTATTGCATTAATATTTTGATTATTGTAATCAATTATTCTCAATTATTTTCTCTTTATTTATTACAATGTTATTATTATTTTTAAAAGATTGTAATATGGAAATATAAACTGATTTTTAAGTTCAACAATTTTTATGTAAAAAAAATAAAATAATTACCCCAATGGGGAATCGAACCTCAACCAAAAGGTGTAAACGCGAGTGTTATGACCACTGCGCCACGGAAATCTTTTCAAATTGCATAATAAAGAACTGAAACAATTATTTATTTGACAATATTTGTAATTTATTGCAATTTTTGCAATATTATTAAAGTAATTAATATTAAATAATGTACAAGATGTAATGTACTTTTTGCGGGATACTTTGTATTTACAAAAAGCTGCTTCCCATGTTAAACGCCTATGTTTACTCATAAAATAAACGCTTCAATACATTGCTGTCAAACATTCATACCGTAACTATAGCAATGATATACCCTATGTTTACTGATAAAATAAACTCCCGGTATATACATATACGAGGTGTGTTCAAAAAATATCGCGAATTTTGTGTTTTTTCAAAAATTATTTATTTATTCATGAATATCTATTTTGTCCCCTTCAAAGTAATCCCCATGAGATATTATACACTTGTGCCAACGGTTTTTCCAATCTTCAAAGCACTTCAAAAAATCATTTTTTTTTATCTTGTTCAGCTCCTCCTTCGATGCCGTCTTTATCTCGTCAAGCGTAGCGTAACGTCGTCCTTTCATGGGCCTCTTCAGTTTAGGGAACAAGAAAAAGTCACAGGGGGCCAGATCTGGGGAATACGGTGGCTGCGGCATCATTAGTGTGTTGTTTTTGGCTAAAAAGTCGCGCACAAGCAACGATGTGTGAGCAGGGGCGTTATCGTGGTGCAAAAGCCAATTTTTGTTCTTCCACAAATCCGGGCGTTTCTGGCGGATTGCTTCGCGCAAATTGCGCATAACTTGCAGGTAATATTCCTTATTGACCGTTCTACCCTGTGGCAAGAACTCATGATGCACCACGCCCCTGCAATCGAAGAAAACTGTCAGCAAAACTTTCACATTCGACCGAACTTGGCGCGCTTTTTTCGGTCTTGGTTCGTGCGGCAGCTTCCATTGAGATGATTGAACTTTGGTTTCCACGTCATAACCATAAACCCACGATTCGTCACCAGTTATGACCCTCTGGAGCAAATTTGGGTCGTCGCGGACAGAGTCCAACATCTCATTAGCAATGTTCATGCGATGCTGTTTTTGGTCGCAATTGAGCAATTTTGGTACAAATTTCGCGGCGACCCGTCTCATGCCCAAATCATTGATAAAAATCGAATGGCACGAGCCAATCGATATGTTTAGGTCCTCAGCAACTTCTCTAACGGTGATTCGACGATTGGCCAATATCATTTTCTCCACTTCATTAATTTTTTCGTCTGTTGTTGAAGTGCTCGGGCGTCCGGCACGCTTTTCGTCGTTCACATCTTCTCGGCCTTCTGAGAACATTTTGTACCACCGATAAACGTTGCTTTGGCCCAAGGTAGCTTCTTCGTATGCCACAGTCAACATTCGGAATGCATCCGCGCACTTAATTTCGTTTTTCACACAAAATTTGATACAGGTTCTTTGTTTCATTTTTTTGAATAGGTAAAAATCGAAGACGATCCAAAACACGTGCAAGCAAAGCAGCTGTCAACAATTAAGTGAACATTCAAAATGGCCGAGCTTGTCGACATAAGTGAGAGACATGAGTACCAACATAAAGCCACAAAAAGATCGAAATTCGAATATACGTAACCCGCGAAAATTCAAAATTCGCGATAGTTTTTGAACACACCTCGTATATACAGGTGTTCATTTTAACATAACACTATTGCTATCTCGAGAACTATAAGCGCTACGAGGTCAGTTAAATTAGCAAACAATTTCTATTTTATAAGACTACTTTAATGAGCGAAACAAGAATTTTTTTTCGACCAGTGGTTCTCAAAATACGGGGTGCAACTTTCTTATTTTAAATGGCAACCTATTTTTTTTATTTGCTTATTCGATTCAGTATTTTTTTCTAAATTCAACGATATATTAGTTTCATACACTTGCATTGCAAAAAAAATCGAGAAAAATGCAAAATTAAATACGCGTAATTTTTATTTAAGTATGGCTATACAAAGATTGCTATGGAAGAAAACAAATACATCAGATGTAGAAATAATTGCAAAAACTTTAATAACTTCTATTTTTCTTTAAGTTGTGAATAATTATTTAATAAACAATAAACATATGAAGACACAAATAATTTATTTATCTATAAAAATTGTCACCATTAACATGAATACTAGTTCTAATCTTTTAATTCATTTTGATGTTATAATTCAGTAGTACATTTTTCTCGATTTTTTTGTTATACAAGGGTATGAAACTAATTAATATGTCGTTGAATTCAGAAACAAATACTGAATCGAATAAGCAAATAAAAAAATAGGTTGCCATTTAAAATAAGAAAGTTGCACCCCGTATTTTGAGAACCACTGGTCTAAAAAATACTTGTTTTTCTCATT
Organism: Ophonus ardosiacus; assembly: GCA_943142095.1. NCBI lineage: Eukaryota > Metazoa > Arthropoda > Insecta > Coleoptera > Carabidae > Ophonus > Ophonus ardosiacus. The sequence goes on along the minus strand of OW964833.1, from coordinate 22,123,710 downwards.
AAAGTAGTCTTATAAAATAGAAATTGTTTGCTAATTTAGCCGACCTCGTAGCTCTTATAGTTCTCGAGATATCAATAGTGTACCAGTTAAAATGAACAAGGGCAAGGCGGAAGAAGAAGAATGTTTTTAAAGAGTTAAGTGATTCTGTGGAGCTCTTGCTTTCATACCTTTTCTTATTATTTTCGGGTTTTTGCTAACCCACTAAGTGGGAAACGCGTGATTTTATGTATGTATGTATGTATGTTAAAATGAACACCCTGTATGTGTGTGTGTGTGTGTGTGGAGTGTAATCGTCACTGTTTCGATTATTTAAGGAGGAAAATATCGTGGGTGTGTCAGTGGATTGTGGGCTTTAATTAAAGTTGATTCTTTTAAAATTTGTCAAGCTTTCGTGTATTTAGTTTTTTACACATCATCAGGACAGTTTTGGTGAAGTTGTTTATAAGTCATTGATTTTATAAAACAGAAGAATTTTGACATTATTTTAGTTAAAATTTACAAAAATAAAACTTATAATAATTTTGACTAAATCACATGTTAAAGTACGTTGTAGTTGCGCAACAACAACGTTAAATTTGTTTGTGAGAGGTTTTAAAACTAGAATTTTTTTTATGAATATTTACGTATGCCTCTCTGAATTTTTTAAAAGACAAAATTTTAATGTAGTTTTGCATAATTAAATATGTACATTGCAAATTTTATTAGTTTATTTTATAATTCATTACAAAAATATTTTTAAATAAGTTGAGCAATTACATACAAATGCTCAATGTTCAATAGATCGTTAATACAAACAAAACAATAAAATGAAATTTTATATATTTACAAAATATAATACTCCATAATTAATAAAAATTAATTATCAGACGTGATTTTTTTATAAGACCAACAATTAAAATGCGTTCGGGTGAAATTCATTTTCTGAAATAAATAGTTTATATTTTTCCTCTAATTAATATACTACAAATTTATAAAAAAGAAAAACTGTTACACTACTACCTGTCGTAAATATATTTTCTACGCCTTGAAAACGGACATTCAGCGTATTATACCATGTTTTCAAACTGGGAATAGTAAATTCAAAAGTTATATTTATATCATTTAAAAAAATGAAAAAACATAATAACAAATCATAACAAATTTAAATTATAAAACGTTCATTCTTAACATTGCGATATCGTATCATAATCGTACAATTAATTTGTCACAGAATGTGATATATATATAACGTCGCCGCCACCACCTGACTACAATTAAGTAGGCAGGAACTAGAGATTCACGGGCTTGGCTTGAAGCTTAAAAGCTTGGATTGGCTTGAAAAACTTGAAAAATCCCGTTCAAAAAAGCTTGATTTTTCAAGCCAAGCCAAGCTTCTGTTTCTTCAAGCCCAAGCCAAACCAATCCAAACCTAATATTAAAAAAAGCTTGAATTTTCAAGCCAAACCAAGCCTCCGACTGTCAAGTAATTTGGTGGAAAACAAGCTTTATCAAGCTTTTCATGAGAATTGTGGACGAGGCCGGCAAAACCGTAATTTTATGGAGGTAATGGCACAGTTTTGCGAATTTCTAAGAACTGGAGTTCCCAAAAGTTTAGTAGGCTTCAAAAATTTGTAAATGGGAAAGTTTACCCTTCATCATCTTTATTATACAGATCATTTATTTTCACAATCTGAACTATCTAATCGCACTCTTTAGTTCGTGCACACAATCAAGTACAAAATAAATTTATAGTTATTGAAAAAGTTCTTAAATAGATAATGATAAATTAATATAGAACTATTTAAATTTTTAACAATTCTTATTATTGTTAAGATAAAAGTATTTTATATAAAAACTTATTAATTAGATACTTAAATTTTTGAGTAACTGGAATAAATTATAAACACAAAGCTTTAAGAATTTTGATTCATTGTTTTTAAATTTATTTGATTATATTTCACAACTAAATAATATTAAAAATTTTAAGTACATATGTAACTTAATTATAAATACCAAGCATCAATCTTCAATAAATAATATTTATTATGTTATCGGTTTCAGGATATTAAGCCTCTGTTTACATATACAAAATATTCAGCCCTATTTTGTTGTTAAGTCTTGGTCTTGGCAAAGTTGCTAAAAATTGTAGCCAATGCAAATTATTATACCTTATCGGCTATGTTGCTACGACATAACAACTTTCTTATAAAATAGGGCTGATATTAGACCATACTGAAATGCCAATAACAGTCTACAAAATAAAAAAATAAAATGTAAGAATAATGCTTACGTTAGTGTATCGTTATTAACACGATTTTCTTTATTAGTACTAATTTGAATATTTGTCATATTGACATATTATGTCATAATAATTGTTCTTTTTATCTTGGCATTCTGAAAGTAGCATATATGAGAATTTCAGAAATTATTATTTATTAATAATGTCTTCATTTTCTCAAGCCGATAAACTATTGAACAAACCACGGATGTTATTAATCATAACAAGCCTTTGATGTCTTAAAATCTTTGTTCTAAGAGCTCGGATTTCAAACCGACATCTGCGGTAATTATATTTAAATATTATAAGAAATAATAATATACTGAACACCACAAGGTAAATTGAGTAACTACGTATGATGATGATAAATATCATAGTTGCATTTTGTTAAATGTTTCGCAAATGTCGATTTTTTTTGTCAACAATGGATTTGCAATGTTTTGTTTTTCTAGTATTTCCGAATCATAGAGACGAGAAAGTTTGTGTTTGTGGAAATGTATGTATACAAAGATTTCAATGCTATTTTTAGCACAGCCCCTAATATTACGGTGTAAATTTCAAAGCCACGGATTATATTATATATATATATATATATATATATATATATATATATATATATATATATAAAAAGGCATTAAAGAATTGCCTTTACAGAAATTTATTTGCTGATAAAAATCACCTCTTTGAAAATTTCGGTGACAATCATAGTATCTGGTTATATAAACTACTGCAAAAATTCTACAACTCATACTGCAAAAATTCTAATAATATAATCAGCTCTACTCTACAATTATATTCTAATTTAGTACAATTTAGTGGACATTAAGTCATATATATGTACATATATATTAAAATTATTGGTTAAATTTTAGGGTACTGCGACAAGACCATTATTACCATGTCACATTAATTATCTACATAAGTAGTTTAACTATATTGTATTATTTATAAATAAAAATAGTTTTTCCTTTTTGCCAATTTCAGGGTTTCTGTTAATTGTATTATTTAAAGTGATAATGATTATACAATAAATGTTATATGCACATATACGTATGTATATAGGTAAATTACTTAAAAATTGTTTTTAAACAACTTCAGTTTTAAAATATGCGCTTTCAAATTTTGTATATTTCTGCCAAGTAAGTACTAATATTAATAATATTAAAAGCTAAAATATCTATATGATTCATAAATATCTTTCTTTAGTCACTCAGAATGAACCCTTAATTCAGCAAATTTAGTATTTTATATGTAGTAGAAGTATACCCGAGAAGTATAGCATTGAGTTCTAGCGGTGGAGGAAACCGGCACACTACGCTGTGCTCTTGCTTGCAGGTACGGAGTTTCCTCCCTATATTTAATTCAATGCTCGTTGGTCGCCGCAGCGTGCACACACGTTAAAAACACCTTATGTGTGCACCGGGCCTAAGTAAATGTAGCAGAGCACACGGAGCTCCGATAACGTACTGTCATGGTACAGCTCGACTCCGTGTCGTTTCTCGCGGCAGCTCCCGATGTTACCGCACGGCAGCCACACAACGCCGTAGCCGTAGTACATTTGGTCATAGGCCCGGTGCACACGTCAGATATTTTAACGTGCGGGCTCGCTGTGACGATGCCCCGGCGTCGTAGAAGTTGCATGCACACACATCCGTTCAACTCTACTAAACACATGTCTCTTTGTATACACCAGTTTTTTTAGATCTCAAATGTGTGTAGCTGACAGTTAAATGCCACTGTTAAAAAACTAATTATTTCATAGTAATAATTATAATAATATATAGTATAATAAATAAAAAGAAAATAATAAAAGAAACAATAGTTCCATGAAAAAGAAAATAATAAAGTATCCAGCATTACTAAATATTTAGATATATATTTAAATTAATAAAAATTAAATGACGGGAGGTTTTGTGCCACATCAGATATTTTAATCTACTGCCTAGAAGTGGATGAATCCAGTATTGTCGTCTTTTTTTTTTTTTAGCGAAGTAATTTTTGTATATCATGTATACAAAAATTGGATTCTGGATTCTGGATTTGAGGTGGAGGGTGAAGCAAGATACTGCACGCGCACTTAGGCCTCACAAATGGGCCCATTGTACTACCTCCTATAGCACAGCTTCCGACCTACCGATCTTGAAGCCATTCTACGCTTAGGAAGAAGGCTAACAAGTTAGCGGGGGAAGTTGAGCTAAGTGCGGCCATGGAAGGCCAGAATTCCCCTAACATGGATCCTCTCTTTAACGCTAGAGCGGGACACTCGAGAAGAATGTGTTCCACTGTTTCGTCATCCATCTCACAGCCTCTACAAAGAGGACTGTCGGAGATTTTTATGCGGTACATGTGTTTGTTGAACCGACCATGTCCCGTAAGGACCTCAACAAGAAATTTAAGGTTGTTCCTCGAAAGTCTGATGAGATAATTGGCTAACTTATAAGTTGGTTTAGAAATAAGGTTTCTCGTTTGTTTACAGGTGGATATATATACAGGTGGATATATATACAAAAATTATTCGTTTCCTCCTATATACGTATTTTTCAAATAAATCTAGTAAATGTACTGTACTCATTTTCTTGTGTTCCGCGCTACCTACCGGAGTGCTGCCGCAAATTGAACGGATGTGTGTGCATGCAACTTCTTTGACGCCGGTGCGTCGCCTCAGCGAGCTCGCACATTAAATTAGCTGACGTGTGACTTATAATAATTAGGTTCGAAATTATATTTTAAAAAAGTTTATTTATTGATAACTATAACAATACAATATTAGGAAGGTTTATTCTACTTGTGAGAAACAACTAGACTAAGAGCAACAGCTAGACTACTATCTCTACTTCGTAACACCTATTCATAATATATAGTTATCTATGCTTACGTTTAACAATGATACGGCGAATGGTGGATAATTCATTAAATATAGATATATATATATATATATATATATATATATATATATATATATATAACTCCTCCATCCTAAAACAGAGCCGTATCGGTTTCATTTATTTCATCTAATTCAATTATTGAAGATGCTTTTGATCTTTTACATAATTTAATTTTTGTCCTATATATTAATAATAATATTATAATAATACCAATTATGGTTACAATAATAGAGTGACTTACGAAATCAGGCGTATTTATTTCGTGAATTTTAGAATGTTCCTTTATTTTTATGTCTAAATTTTCAATTTGCTTCAAACTAACATTTTTGTTCGTTAGTTGATTATTTGGTATTTTGAAATCAATGTTTTAAAAGATAATTTCTTTATTATATATTGCAGAGTTTTCTAGATGATAATCATTAATTTGACAATTATTTTTCGTAATAAACTTATATACTCCTTTAATTAGTTTGTGTTTTTCATAATTGTTACATTTTATATTCACATTTTAATTTTTATTTGAAGCAATTATAATAATGTTTGAATTTTCAATTTTATTTACAACAAAACTATCATGAATAGAATGATACATGCATTCTTTATTATCTTGTAATGTTTCTCAAACAATTATTTATTTCTATGAAGTTCGAATGACAAAAATATTTTTCTTTATTACTAACACATTTATCAATATCATATAATTTGTTATTTATTTCCATTATAAATATCTTATTTGCATTAAGCATATACATTTTATTTTCTATAAACATAGGAATAGACACTTACAAAATTGACGTCACTGCAAGAGAGATATAGAAGGTCATGCATACAAACAAATCTCCCCTCGTTGTCTTGCGTCCCGTTCCCTGTTCCTATCTGTCATTGTATTCGCATCTGTTATTCAGTGTTAAACCTAATTCTTTATTGTGATGTGTACGTTGTGTTTAATAAAAATGAGTTTAAAACCAGAAGATGTGTCTAGGGCAACTTTTTTGTTTGATAATATTGAAGATCATTCGATTATTCAACTAAAACGATGGCTAGAGTGTAAAGTCTACGGCTGATGACAGGTCTTTGTTTGTACGGGGTAACCATAGCAACCTTGATTTCTATGCTTCGCCGTTAGAGGCGCTCGTGCAAATTGCAATTTTGTAAGTGTCTATTGGTGTTAGTTGGGTTAGTATTACAGAACTAGTGTCATAAATTGGAATTTCCAATAAGTATTCTATTACATTATTGTGAAGTTTGCAATGGCTTGATATTTGTTCCGAAATGTCCCAAAAATTAAGTTTTGACTTTTGATTAGTGATTTTCTGTAAATCTTCTAAGGAAATAATAGACGAATGAATTTCTTTTAAATTGCAAAATGTAAGACTTGTCTCTATTTCGGCAATAATTTCGATTAAGTTAATTGTTAATAAAATAATTTGATTTATTGTATCTTTAATTATAAATGTATTCTCCCAAGATATTGTTTCATTTAAAATTCCTTGAATTTGTATGATTCTACTTTTTAAGGCAATTTCATTATGTTTTATATTGTCGAGTTGCTTATTAAACTTTTTCATAAGTTCTTTATTCATCTTGACATTTTCGAAATTTTGATCTTGAAGGATCTTTTGGTTTTCATTAATTTTTTGAAATAATTTTTCATATTTTTCGCCATCCGAGGCATCAAGATTTCCTGTAATTGATTTTATTACTGTTCCGAGACCATTTAATATACCTCGTTTATTTTTTTTGTTATTTGCAATTAATTTTATCTTGTTTTCCAATCTATTAAAATTGAATTCGAGTATATTTATATATGTCATTAATTCCGTATTATATTTATTGTTTTTTACACTTGCATTATTAATATATGTTAGTATCTTGTTTTTATTTGATTCTATTTTATTAAATTCATTAACTATACTAGTAAGATTATATTTAAAATAACTGAACTGCGAGTGAATATATAAATAAGCTTTACCTAATTCTAAAATGTTTAGTCCGGGGTTGTTGTTTATTTCTTCTAACTCGTCGATGCTTTCTGCGCATCTGTAACATTCGTAAATAATCGTGGTTTTTTAATTTTGTCAATTTTATGCTTTTTATTTTGATTGATTTTAATAACGCCTAATTTTGGATTATATTTTTCTACCTTATGTATTTTAAAGAGGGGTTTCTTGATTTTTTGTATTCGGCGTCTACCTTCTTTTATGAGCACATTTTCAGGGATGTTGACTGGGTTTACATGAGTAGGATCATGGCGTTTATTTTTCTCTTTTTGGATATTTTCTTTGATTTTCAAATGAATAAATTTCATCTTGTCATTGTGATTCATTAAATGTTCTTCTGTTGTGAGTTCAGTTTCAAAAGGATCTTTTCGATTTTGCACATAGAGAATTTCTAGTGGTGTGTGTTTAGTTGCAGTATGTATGGAATTATTATAAGCAATAATTGCGTATTTAATTTTAATTTCCATGGTTTCGTTTTTAAATTCGTCTCTTTGATTTATTATTCGTAAATGTTCGATAATTGTGCTGTGAAATCGTTCTATGCAACCAATACTTTTAGGGTTGTCGACACATGTCATATGAGCCTTAATTTTATGCATTTTGAAGAGATTTTGTATTAAACCATTATTAAATTCTGTTCCTGAATCATGTGTTATTATATCAGAGGGTATTTTATACTGTTTAAAATATTCTAGTAGTTTATCTGCTACTGATATAGCATTCATGTTTTTTATATGATATATTTGTCCAAATTTTGAAAATTGGTCAACTATAGTAAGATATTTTTTATTTTCTAAGGTAAGGGTGTCAATAGATAAAACTTCAAATGGTTCAGATGGAGTGGGTGTTAGGTTATCTTTTAATTGGAACGGATTTCGTTCGTATTTATTTATTTGACATAAGTGACAGTTGTTAATATATCGTTGTACATCGTTGTAAAGGTTTGGCCACTAGAATTTTCGTTTTAAACTCATATACATCTCAAGTATACCACGATGATTGCTTTTACCTTCATGGTGGTTCATAATTTTATTAATTTGTTAGTCTTGTAATTCTATATCTTCTAGGAGGTATTCACATTTCACTAATTTATAAGAATCTTTTACAAAATTTTTCATAAGAATGTCATTAAAATTTAGATGTAGATCTTTTTCAAAAAGACAGTGATAAGTACATTTTGGTGCAAGATAATCTCTTAAAAATTTATTTATTTCAGTTTCTAAATTTGTTTTATTGAGTTTTATTATTAATCTTTGTTTTGAATTGTTGTGTAATTTAATTAAATTTACCTCTGTTTCTTTATCATGTACGGAAATGATTAATAGATTTTTTCCGCTATTTATTGCTATCTCTTTGTATGTTATGCCATTAACTCCATTTTCTAAATCAGAATGAACGGTATTAAGATCTTCTGAGTCTGAATAATTAGGGATTACACTATCGTTATCATTGATATTAATTTCGTTATTTTCTAAATTATGAACAATAATTTTTACTTGTGTTTCGGCAAAAATATCTTTCATTAGATTTCTAATAGTTTCAAAATTTTGTTTATCGTATCCAGAACATATACGTAGCATGTGTAGTTCCTCTATATCGTTGAAAATACAATACTCTTTTAATTTAATCAAACATTTCTTGATATCACTCATCTTTGGCTTATCAAAATAATTATCTTTCGTAATTAAATGAAATAAGATATTTTTGTTACATATGGGCTGTATATACATGTCACCTTTCTCCTTTTGCTTATTTCCTAAATAATTTTTACTTTTGAATTTATTATCAATTTGTAAAGCGAAACCTTTTCCTAACTTTTTATCTGCACTTATACAGTGAACAATGTTATTATTATTTTCGAAAATGTTTTCAATTGTTTCTATAATTTGGAATTTTGGTTTTATTCTAGAGAGAGCATCTGCATTACTATTTAATAAACCTTTTTTGTATTCTAAATAAAAATTAAATTCATCTAATTTCAACTTCCAACGCATGAGCTTGGAATGATCTTTGAGTGACATTAAGTAAACAAGTGGTTTATGGTCAGTAACCAGTCTAAATTTTACACCATATAGATACGGTCTTAAGTGTTTTGTAGCGCAAACTATGCTTAATAACTCTTTTTCTATTATACTGTAGTTTATTTCATGTTCATTCAAAGTACGTGAGGCATATGCTATCGGTAAATCTTTTCCTTCTATTTCCTGGCTTAAAACAGAGCCTATTGCATAATTAGATGCATCAGTAGTTAAGGTGAATTCTTTTTCAAAATCCGTGTATTGGAGTATAGGGGCATTTATTAGAAGTTTTTTACTTGATTCAAAACTTTCTCGATACTTTTTATCGTCTATATTTATATTATTACCCTTTTTTAGACATTTAGTTAACGGTTTAGTAAAGAAATTCGGAATAAATTTTCGATAATAACCTAGGAGTCCAAGATATATTTTTATTTTTTTTTGCGTTTTTGGTATAGGGAATTCTTTAACTGCAGCGATTTTATCTGGGTTTGGTTTTATTCCGTCTTTCGAGACGATATGTCCTAAATATGCAACGCTTTTGTGGAAAAACTCTGACTTGTCGATCTGAATTTTTAGGTTCTGTTCTGTAAGTCGTTTAAAGATGTTCTTGTAAGGATGTGCCGATGACAATTATATCATCCATATACACAAAACAGATTTTGTTTATATAGTCTTTAAGAACGTGATTTACTAGTCTTTGAAATGTAGCCGGGGCATTTTTCAATCGAAACGGCATACGGGTGAATTCATAGTGACCTTGGTCTGTCGAAAAGGTAGTTTTGGGAATTGATTCTTCAGACATTTCAATTTGATGGAAGCCGGACGCAAGATCAAGAGTAGTGTAATAAGTATTACGCCCTAGTTTATCTAATATGTCAGTGATATTAGGTATTGGGAATTTGTCATCCTCTGTTTTGGCGTTTAGTTTCCGGTAATCAATGACCATTCTATATTTTCGAATGCCAGAGGCATCTATTTTCTTTGGAACAATCCACACTGGAGACGACCAGGGTGAATGTGATTCTTGTATTATTCTATTGCCTAAAAGTTTTTCTACTTGGTTATTTCTTTCTTTCTTATAACATTCAGGATATCTATAATTTTTGGAATAAATTGGTACATTATCTTTATTGTGAATAACGTGTTTAATAGTTGAAGTATGAGATAAGGGTGTATTCTCGTTTGGGAAAATTTCGTGGTAGTCTTGAATAATTTTTGTCAGTTCACGTTTTTCTTCATCATTGAGGTGGTCAGTTGTAACTTAATTTCGTTTTTATCGATTAAATTATTTTCTTTAATTCCATTAAAATATTGTAACTTGATGATTTTGTTTTGAATATTTACAGTTTTGTTATTAAAGTTTATTTGTGTATTTAATTTTTCTAATGCAAGGGTACCAAGTAAAATATTAAACATATTATGAAAATTATATAAATAGCATTTTATTTCTATTCCTTCTATATCGAATAAAACGTATTCAGTACCTTCAGTTCTACCTGTAGCTGTCTTAAAGTAAAATTTCTCTTGATGTATTTTAAATCTATTTTTATTTTTATAAACGAAATTTCTATTTATTAGGTTTATTGAGGATCCAGTGTCAAATAATATGAAATAATCTCGAATTTGGAAAAATGGAAGTTTTGAATTACAATCTATATTCAAGTTTTCGGCGATACATTGAGGCCTGGTAATTCTAAAAAATTATCTTTTGAAATTGTTTCATTGTCATTATCGTTTTCTTCATATGAGTATTGTTCATTGTATTCCATGGGGTCCCGTGGCCGCGTGCCTGAGTGTCTGGTCGCGAACCTGGGGGAACCGGGTTCGATCCCGACTGACGCCAAATATTTCCAATTTTAAATGGCACAAAAGTGACCCCTGTGGTGCACTCTCCACGCCTGCTATGAGTTCCCGTGAGGTGACGCCTGGTAAGCGCCCACACGGTAAAATATATCGTCATCATTACCGATGTCTACATGTGTTGTAGATACTGGCACACCCAGAAATGGGTAATATGCCGTGATGATATATATTTTTTTTTTTTTAATTTTCATTGTATTCCGTGTTGTCTGATGCTAATTCAGCGGATTCTTGTGTTTCTGTTTCATCGCAATTTTCATTACAATATAATTCTTCAACTATGTAATTAGGATTTTGTCCTAATGGTGTGAACTAGTTTCTATTTTGTTTAGGTGTAAATGTTTGTTTTGTTTGCAATGACATAGGAGTGGGTTTCACTCCTTGAGCGTTTTTAATCTCTTGGCGAGGTGCAAAAGTTCTATTTTGATTAGGTCTATTTTGAAATTTTATCGGACCTTATCGGACCTGTAGTAAATGAATGTTCGGGGAATTTCATAGGAGGAATATTCGGCAATTTTTGTATTGGTTGCCTTGAGGCAGGTGTAGATGTATATTTAAATTTTTAGGATTTCTTGTCGCGATATTATTGCGATATGGATCAGATATATTTGTTATAAAGTGTGTTACTATAAGTGTTTCAGCAAATTCCGAGATTGCTGTTTTACGATTATTATCTTGTTCCTCTGTAGATAGTCGAGATTTGAACGTAAGGAATTTTTCTTTACTGATCTCAAATAATTTATATGGATTTTTGACATTGGTTATTTTTAGAATATCGTTTATTATAGTAACGGAAGTTGATTTATCTTTAAATGTATTAACTAGATGTATTCTTAAATCGTTCCATATATTGAATTCCAAGTCTTTAATACTTTCTAATGCTTTTCCAATAATTTTTGATTTTATACTTAAAAAAGCGACACATTTGTCAAAATCATCTAGTGGAGGTTCTATAGTAACACGATGTGATCGGAGTAGTGTTGCTCTGGTTACGTGCTCTCGTTCTGCGGGCACGGTGTAACTCTGGATATTGTATTGTTGATTTTAAAACTCCGGAGTCTAGTGGTACTGTGGATGCTTCTTTTTCGTTGTTTTCGCGAATAAATGTAGATACAACCGAGAATATCACTTTCACGAATTACTCTTTTTCACGGAGTTTCGGTAATAATTCGTTTCACGAAATCCTACAGCGACTGCGCCAGTTATAATAATTAGGTTCGAAATTATATTTTTAAAAAGTTTATTTATTGATAACGATAACAATACAATATTAGGAAGGTTTATTCTACTTGTGAGAAACAACTAGACTAAGAGCAACAGCTAGACTACTATCTCTACTTCTTAACACCTATTTATAATATATAGTTATCTATGCTTACGTTTAACAATGATACGGCGAATGGTAGATAATTCATTAAATATAGATATATATATATATATATATATATATATAACTTGTGCGCCGGGCATATGACCAAATGTACTACGTCTATAGCATGCATCCCAATATCCTTGAGAATAAATATAAGAAAAATATCAAGTAAGGTTTTGGGAATTGTTGGGTTAATAGACAACAAAAAGTAAATAAACATTCATTCCTATTTCGACTTAAAACGAGTCAACATCAAATGTATTTTTATATTAGAATAAATTGTTATTGTCGTTCGTATTATATATATTTTTCTACAGTTTAATTCAAACTTATTTTTACAACTGTGACGGGTCCAGCCGCCACACGACCCCGTGTAGCTGCCATGCAGTGCCATGGGGATCTGCGGTGAAAAGACATCCAGACGAGCGTACCACGACCGAACGTTACCGGAACGTTGCCGGAGCTCCGTGTGCACTGCTATATTTACTTAGGCCTGTTCTACAACTGAGTCGGAAGCTGTCGTAGCGAACTGTCACTTTTAAGTGAGGTTATGGATACTATATCTCTTCCAATTTATTTTAATTTAATTGTAATATATCTTCAAAAAAATAAAACTACGACGGCCGATGCAAAAGATAAGAAAAAAAAAGCAAGATGATGGTGGGTAAAACCTCATATTACCGTTGATGTTAGGCAAAATTTTGGTGCGCACAGAAAATTATTGTCATATTTCAAGTCAAGTGATCACGAAGACTTTTTTAAATTTACGAGAATGTCTGTACAACAATTTGATCAGTTACATGATATTAGCTGCATTCTTTTTACCAATATCTTACCTCACTTGTTCTCAAAGTGAGGTGAGATTGAAGTGAGGTGAGCTGAGATAGTTGCTTAGCAAATAGAACGCAATTTAGAGAAAGAATGGAATATCTATTATCTTTCTCTGTTTATCATGTTTTATTTTTTAGTATGTTGACATTTTCATTTTGTTTTCGAATTTATTTTAAATATATGACAAGGTGGACCTGCTAAGAAGATGAAAAATGTCAAACAATAAATCTGCATCGCACGAATTTTCATTGCAAATAACATCCTAAAACAATTCAATTTATTTATTAAATTTATAATTAAAGAAATACAATTTCATTTATCAATATTAAATTATTAACATAAACCGTTTCTGAAATATTCATTTTTAAATAACAAATAATCTGGAAAAAAAAACCCCCACTCCTCAACTGAGGTGAGACACTCACAAGCATCACCCCGCTTGGTAGCTCAGTATCGGCAAGGGGGGAGGAATCCGCCACACTTCATCTCATCTCAGTTGGTACAAATAGAACTGTCAAAATTACTGAGACAACTGAGGTGAGTTGAGATGAACTGAAATTGTGTGTAAAAAGAATGCACCTATTCTGAAACCACGATTACAGAAAACCTTTGTCAACTGATATTAAACTTGCTGTTACACTAAGGTTAGGTAGTTAATTTGAAACAAATTATGGTTATTATTTGTCGCCAAATATCTTTTTCCTTTTTAAATCGTTGTATAATTTATTTATTTTGCCATACAGACTACTGTTGTTGTACATAATATATTATTATTACATCCAATGTCATATCATTCATTTTCAATTTTCTGTTGACGTGACCTTCAATGTCGTTGTCGGGAAAGATGGGAAATGACCAGCTTGCGTTCCGACTCCGACAGCCGATAGCCGACAACACCTACCGCCAAATTTCTGCGTAGTGCGCACGCATACGACATCCGACACCACAGAGTCCGACACCGACTAACGACTTATTGTAGAGCATTACTAGTAACACAGGCCGGAAATCCGTCCCCGTAGTGTGCACGCACGTTAAAAACCTGACGTGTGCACCGGGCCTTAAAGAATACTTTAATTCATTTTATCACTATATAGCAAAACACAATAAATATGGAAGCAACTTGTTGAAACTGGTCAGTAAGACCCTGTATAGATTTCTATCACCAAGAATGATCAGTAAATAATAAATTACGCAATACTTATTCACTACTCAATTTTTTAATTTAATTATATATATATATATATATATATATATAATATTATGTAATTAATTAATATAATACTTCTTGATAATATTGAGTGTAGTGTGAATTAGATAAATAAAAAAAATATTAACTATTAATGAATATAATATTACCGACAAAAATATATCGGTTATCATAAGTATAGTTTACTATTTTATAAAAATTTTAACGTAATATAAAATATGTATTTTTAAACAGTTAAAGTAGAGTATTTTGTTTGTTAAGATATATTATTAAACCATTGATAAAATAATGTATATAGATTGGCAACCTTACGGGCATTTACGTAGCACACTGTACAGCGACGTATTATGCTACCACCTTTAATAATTTTATTATTTGGCCGTACTAACATTCGATAAGACTGGCGGTAATAATGTTCGGATGTATTCGTGTGAAGTCGCTTGGAGTCGGAGAAACGAAATTGTTAATGAAAAATAATTAGATATTTAATAATCACGTACCTAACTGTTTTTGAATAACAAATAAATTAATTCATTATTATTTTTACGGACACTAAAATTGAACTTAAAGAATTTTGTGAATTATGAAAAAACTATTTTTGACTAAGAATTAACTTATCAAAATGTATTTTGGTATTCTCAATTTTTAACCCTTCTATAATGTACTATATATGCATGAAATAATTTAAGCCGTGGCCGCGTGCTTGAGTCGCGATCCTGGGGGAACCGGGTTTGATCCCGACAGGCGCCAAATATTTCCAATTTTAAATGGCACAAAAGTGACCCCTGTGGTGCACTCTCCACACCAGCTATGAGTGCCCGTGAGGTGACGCCTGGTAAGCGCCCACACGGTAAAATATACCGTCATCATTACCGATGTCTACATGTGATGTAGATACTGGTACACCCAGAACTGGGTAATATGCCGTGATGATATATTTATTTATTTTATTTAATTTAAGCTATTTTATCAAATAAATACATATCAAAATATCTCATGTTAATTATCTTTTTGGACAAATTACTTTTTTGGAAAATATTCAAATTCCAACTGTGGATTTACAGATAGGTACACAGGTACATAATGTAAAATTTTATAATTCTTACAATTTTATGTTTTCAAGTAATAAAGAAATAAAATCAAAAAAGTATCATAAGGCATTCTCGTCCTTTGTCAAACTCGCCTCATGGTTCGTTTTGTAAACTTGGACTCGTACGTGACCAGGTCTAATGAAACATATCTTTTATATTTTTTTTTTTCTATTGAGGTAATTTTATACAACGTGATTTAAAAAAAATGCGACATCAAAAATATGATTTGGTGCATTTTTGTCGGTTATATTGTTAGCGCTTCCCGCTAATAATTGAAATTTCACATTGTGACAGTTTGTGTATTTTGTGTTGTGAATTTTGTCTGATTGTTTATGTTAATACATACATTGTATCAAACAATGTGCTTATAGATCTTCTTAATGACGTATTAACATTGCTTTTATAGGCTTAAAGTGCACCGAAATAGAAAAAAATATATAAAATTACCATGTAGTTTCTATTTGTATTGTTTATAAAGAAGAGACCTATTTATTTTTATTAACAAATAGATTTCAACAAGATTGTCTGGAAATCATTTTTCAATAATTAGAAATAGAGGCGGATACAATCCAAATCCAACTGCAAAATAATTTAGGCAAACATTGCAAAGAACTAAGAATATAAGAATTCTAAAATTAGTTGGAAGGGGCAACTGTGAAATAGATGAAGATGAAATTATTGATACGGAAATATCAGAATACATTACACCGCCTCAAGAAAATTTATGTGAAATAAATGAAATTGTTGAAGACAGTAAAAATAATGACAATGAATCTCAAATTCAATAGCCAAATAATTTATATGAGGAATGTGCTGTGGTGTACTTTACTGGATATTTGGTTTTTCGTTGTAATGAATAATATAATTGCGAAAATTGTAATAAAATTTTAAAGAAAAATGACCTTTTTCTTGGTGAAAAGGAAATATATTTAGTTCTAAAAGATCATGACAAAGTGAATGATATACAATATATTTGCAGACCGAATGAAGAGATGGTAAAGATTGTGTCAGAATTATTGAAATTTTATAGGGAATTTACAAAGCAACATTTACATTCAAACAATATAACCAGGAAATTATTAAAAAAATGTGTACAGTGCATAAATTCACATTCCAGTAACTGGTTAAATAAAAGTGATGGATGCTTCGAGCATAAAATTTTCATTATAAAAACATTCATTACAATATTTTTTTTAAGAACTGTAAAATAGAAATTGCAGATGTTACAAGATAATCTTGTAAAAGAAAAATAAATATTTGTATTACAAATAATAATTATTGAATTATTGAAAAGTGTAATAAATCTTTAGGTCAATAGATTTTAAATAAATATAATCTTTTCTAATTGTTACTTTTTTTTTAATTACATATTAGTGGTCAAAGAAGATATTGAAAAGATTGCTTAGATTTATAATCATTTATTATTATTATTATTATTATTATTATTATTATTATTAAAATAAATATATCGTTATCATTACCGATGTCTACATGTGTTGTAGACACTGGCACACCCAGAAATGGGTAATATGCCGTGATGATATATTTATTTATTTATGTGTGTCAAGTGATCGGGTGTGATTTTAACTGCTTGGGTTCCATTTTAATGAAACCTGTTTCAATAACGCTTGGTAAGCACTTTATTTAAAAAAGAATAGCTATTTATGATATATTTATGTTAAAAGTAACATTTTAATTTGGTGAAGCAGTGTGGTCCAAACCTTCATATGCATATATGGATATAACCGCTGTAAATTCATATTAAATTGTTTTTCGATTCAATGATAAATGAATTTTTATTAGAAATATTAAAAAAGTTATGGAATATGTAATGTGTATGTATTAAAAATAAATGTATAATTAAATTAAATTTCTCTGAAGAAATGACGAAACAAATTAATTGGCTCCGCCTGAGGCCCCGCCCGCCGACGAGTTCTATCATGCTGCTATCTAGTAGCGAATTAAACACATGTATAGTAGACAACCGCCATACAGATGGCTCTCATTTATACAGAATAAAAATGTGTTACGCGGTTTGACTATAGCATTGCCAATCTATATATATTATTTAATCAATGATTAAACTTTAAAATAGAATTAATGTTAATAGATTATTTGTTTCAGGGAAATAAATGATAATTACGTGCTTCTTAATAAAAAGTAAATTTTTATTTAATTTAAAAATACTTGATTTGAGCTTAATTAATCGGACGTTTATAAAGTATTTATTTACTATTAATAGGTTATTTTTTCAGTGAGTCTCAGGATGTAGATAGATACCCATCTTGTAGCCATTGTAATGATGATGGTTTATCAATTACTTGTTTATTTAGGGAGTTCGGATATTTTCCATTTAAAATTTTAACCCTCTCTAATCTAATTGTCACCATTTGACGTCTTTCTTCTCTTTGCACGTTTAAGGCAGTGCAGTTTAGGTTTAAAGTTACAATATATTTTTTTTTTGTTTTCACTCGTTTGGAAATATTCTTTCATTTGTTCTTGAGATCTGCACAGATTAAAAATGTTAAGTAGACCTCTACCACCTTCTTTTCTTGGGAGGTAAACTCTTGTAAACCACTATTAGGATGATGCATTCTAAATTTGGTAAGATTCGTCATTGTTATTCTATCTTATACGTTAAGACCAGTATCAGAGTATTTAAGGATACCAAATGAGTATATTAAAACAGGGTTTGCATATGCAAAAATAGCTGTTATTAAGTTTTTTGTTTATTAAGTCTTGCTTTATATTTAATTTTCATTTCATTTTTGAAGCGTGTGTGTTCAATACGACTGTTTTGTTTTATGCCTAAATATTTACAGGTTTCTTGTGCTGTAAGTTATTCAAACGTATTTTCTTCTTCGGATTACAAAGCTTTCCTTTTTGTACGTGGATTTCAGAACATTTTTTACACCAAATGACATCCTAATATTATTACTAAAATGACTAAACAACACTATTAATATTTTATTCATCGTGTGTGAGTTTTGTTTTCAGCATTTACTTTAATATCATCCATAAACATCAAAAGTGTTTCTATATTTTATGTTGAGTCTGTATCCTAACTCTAGCTGATTTAGTAAATGCGACAAGGTGTTGTCAAACAAAACCATAATGGGCTTAATTTAATTATTGTTCAAACTTTATTATTGATAAATGCTTGTGTTTGCTAGGTTATCATTATGAATGAAAGCAAAGTAATAATTTTATGATTTATTTTATACATATAGTTGCAGAACTTTTAGCAACCAGTCATGTGGAACTGAGTCACAGGCTTTTTGGAAGTCTATATATGGTATGCTTAAATTTATTTTATTGACTTCAGCATGTTTTATTATGACGGCATCAATTGTTAGTTGCTTTTTACAGCCAAGTGCTCCTTTCATGCAGCCTTTTTGCTCTTCACTTATTATGTTATTTAATGAACAATGGTCGTAAATCTTTTGGTGCAAAAGAGATTTGTATAACTTGTTCAACGTCGAAAGGCAAGTTACTAGTTTATAATTTCCTGGATCCATATCTTCTCTTTTCTTTGGTATGAAGTAAATTGTACCAGTAAACAAAAAGTTAGGGAAATTAGTTGGACCTGTAAGAGTATTATTGAAACATCGGGCTATTCGAGAATGTAACAAAGTGAATCTTTTTATCCAAAAGATTTGGATGCGGTCATGGCCTGGAGTATAGCAATTTGCCATTTTACTTAACACGTGTTTATATCATTATCTGTAAATTCTGTATTTGGCATTTCAGTGATTTCGTGTGTATTATTTTCTATTATATCTAACCAGGTAGTATTTTGATTATACCTGCTGGATTTAGATCATATTTCCTCCCAATCTTTCTTGAAATCTTGTTCTAGTGGATTGCAAGGGTGTTCCTCTTCGCCTTTATTTTGAAGTTTCTTTATAGAACTTCCTCTGGTTGGCTTCAAATTTTGTTCTTTCCGCTTAGTTATATCGACGTAATTTTGCAGCTTTAACATTAAAGTTTTTGTCCAATTACATCTTGACAATTGACTAGCTTTTGCCTTAAGTTGATGTCTTCAAAATTAATGTATTTTTTTTTTTTTTAGTAAAGCATTTATTTTTGCTTTAACTTTTCGACTTATGTTGTTATTTAAAAATTCTTGAATTATATTTACTTCCGTTCTAAAAAATCTATCCTTTTTTGTGATCTTATTCGCCAGGCTGTTTCCTTTTTCTGTGTAGTTGTTTTTCCTGTGATTTCATAATTTTTTTGATCATTAAAGTGACAGCAGCAGCGTACAGGCCAGTTTTTATATCTCTCAAGTTGATTACTTGATCTTTTATGTGATTCAGTGCTGTATTGTGTATTTGTTTTCTATTAAAAGTAAGTTTTGGGATTACTGGTCTATCTACTATATAGTGGATTAGATTTTTGAAATAGGTTGTAATATTCGATTACTTTTTCTCCGTACTCTTTAGGGGCTTGTTGGTTATTGGAATCTTCTAATATAATTTCTAACATATTCATATTGTTTTGCTGGTTCTCTGTTGCGTCTAAATTATAAATTTCATTTCCTACTTCTCGACAGATTTCATCTATCTCAACCTGCGATAAATATATATATATTTTTTTTCTTATAATTACATTTTTTTATCAATTAAATTCTGTCCTGTAACTTGGAATTTTTTTTGGAATTCTGTATAAAATTTTTTTTTATCTACAACCAGGGAAAGAGTCATTTGTACATTAGTTTGTGAGCAGGTAATTTTGTATTATTTTTATTTATTTCTCATCTCCACCTGATTCTTTTAGTTGTTTCTGCTCGCCTGAGAGCATAGCTTCTAGTTTGGTATCCAGACAAGTTTGATAGGTTTCCTATATCGTTATTACTCTTCTTCTATTTACATCCTCTGAATAATTTAAATTCAGAGAATTCCGGTCGGCATCAGTGGGCTGGCGATCGGCATCAGGTATAGCCCTATTCCCTGATACATCCGAGGATTGTGTATTTAGTGTATTCTCTATATTAAATATATAGGTACAGGGCAGTGTACGCCACTACAAGCAGGCTTCCGATAGCCCAAAACTACTCAGCCACTTCACTTAAGATTTTTGGCGCCGTACACTATGTATTAGACGCGCCATTCAAAACCAGTTCTTCTGCTGATTTACCATTGACTGGTTTTACGAATGAGTAGGACCCGTGGTGTCGTCACCTACCAAGATGCATAATAAGTATACATCTCGTTACGGAATTAAAATTATTATTAATCTCCTTTAGAGAAATTGACGTTATATGGTACCGCGCATTCTAGGTCAAACGCACCATAAGTATGACTAATAAGGTTCTTGTGTCAGTTGATTCCAACATTGACCACTCCGAATATTGCATTTCTTTGGTACCCACCATATCTGATGGACATTCCCCTAAACAATACTTGAGGATGCTTATATACATGATCCTATTATTTTACAATTCAATAAAATGTGTTAAATTAACTAAAAATGTAATAAATATTTTAAAAATACAATATAAAAGATGTATTAAAGAAAAAAAATATGTAAAATATAAAAATCTATTAATAGAGTTTACCTTACTATAATTTGGACAAAATATATAAATCATTTACAACAGGATTCTATTCTTCAAGGTCACCATTATTATTATTATTATTATTATTATTATTATTATTATTATTATTATTATTATTTTAATCAGTTAGTATTTTACGATTTTTACATAAATTTGTAGTACTTCATTATGGTTTATGGACCCATTGATAATGCTATCAGACTTTAGTTTTTTTTTTTTTTGGTACCTACCTACCTATAATTGATAATTTGGGAAGAAAATTTTATATGTGAATACAGTAGAACCTCGATTATCCGTGCGCGATTTAACCGTGCTGCGTATTATTCGTACATCCCAAAAACTTGATAATCGTGCTGCCGATTATCCTTTACGAATACAAATTGTTCGCGATGCTCTTTTATGGAGACGTAAGAGTATTTAGTTATTACCAAATCGTTCCACACTGTTCTATATAATTTTTATAATTTGATGTGATGTATTATGTACTATGTATGTAGGGGAGACCGAAGCTTGTTGTCACACGGGTAAGTTGTCCCAAGTCTCATTTCTCACTATTGCCACGTACTACTAAGTGTTTACATGATTGCGAGTGTGTGCACGCAGTTTCATGTGCCCTGCGACAATTGTAGGTATTTTATTGTTTTTTCTTTGTGTTTTTTGCAGCTGCAAGTATTCGATAACGATATAATTAACTCTGATGATTATTCACTTTCTGTTCAATGAAGTCAATGTCTCAACTATTTTTCTGTTAATCTATAAAGTTGCATTAAGTTACTCTATCAACTTTGAGGGTAGGTTATATGGTATTTCCGCCAAATCGTGATTTATCTGAAATTTTTGTACGGGGCTGGTTGTCACATAAACTCGGGGATAGTTGTCACGTGTAAAAAAATGGATTCAGTTTGTATAACTGAGCTCACCTCCAGACTGAATAAATTTTATACTTGTCAAAATTGTGAAAGTGCTACCAAAAGTGAATAATGTATTATAGACCATTAAATATTCACTTAATTTCTTATTTAATCACAAAATGTGTCTTAAATTTAAATTACTGGTATCCTATTCATGTTTTTCTTTATCAACTTTTATTTTTTGCTTTGGTCTGTCGTAAATAAAATTTATCGATTTAATTTTGAATTTTTTTCATTTAAATAAACCGTGACAACTAACCTCAAAGTCGACAACTAACCCGAAGTATGGGCAAATTGTCACAAAAATTTGCTCAAGAAAACAAAATAATTTTTAATAACCCTTTAAAACTATGGTCTCTTAACTGCAGGGAAACAGATCTATGGGTACACACTAAAGGATAGGCTAATGATAAAAAGGGTAACTGTAAAACCTGCCTCTTAAAAATTCTAAAGCAAAAATTGTGACAACAATCCTCGGTCTCCCCTACTTATTAACTGTAATTAATATTTATTTTCATCTATGTAACTTTTTCTAAGAGAAAAGCGTAGAATATATCTATCTATGTATTCTGAGAATACATACGTACGTATATATGTAAATGAGTTTTATTCTATCATTTGCAACATTTTTATTATCCGTGTTGTTTAATTATCCGTCACATACTCGGTCCCGATGAACACGGATATTCGAGGTTCTACTGTATTAGTTTGGAGGGCGAAGAACAAATAATTGGAGATCAAATCAATATGACTTTTGTGTTTAATTTAATACAAAATACAACCTTATTAAAACAAATGTTTTAAATAATAAATTATTCCTTTTGTTAGATGTAGTATTCATTTGATTGTTTATTATTGTATTATTGTTTAATAATATTATATATTTGTTTTCTACAAGCAATATTTTTTATGCGCCCTTAATTATGTAGCCATATGTATTAGAACGCATGATAGTAATGCTGGTTACATTCAGAATAACGTTGCTACATTAAATTTACTATTACTACTAGATTATTTATTTGCTTTAATTTTATCTTAACATCTTAGGTGTTTTGTATTTGCAAGTTGAAGACGCTCATATTTCTTGAACTTGACTTTGATGGGAAAAGTTGTACTTGATTTTATAGTTTTAAATCTAATTTAAATTTTATGAAACATCTTTTATAACAAGAACCAATAGAGCATTGAATATTGAGATTTTTATTCATATATATATATATATATATATATATATGGTACGTGGTCACTTCATATACGGGAATTTGCTCAGCGCTGTGACTTCATATATAACGTTGTGACTTCCGAAAATGGAAGTGACAACGTTTCCCTGTGTAATTTAATTTTTTCTATCACTACAAGGCAAAAGAAGTCTAAATACGAAAATTTTGTTGGAAGTCAAATAGTACCCCCCGTACCCTCAAAATTGTCACTTTAGTTCAAGCGTTTACCGCTGGCGCTGTAGTCGCTATTAGTGTCAGGTACGCACAATGCGAAGTTACTTCCGAGGTGTATATAGCATTTGAAGGTATTTAGTCACTTCCAAAACTTGGCAACAGTGTATTGCACAACGTTATTGTAGTTTATCGAAACTCTTTATTAATATAATACATTTTTATTAACAATATACAATTAAAAAAGTATCACAAATTAATAAGTGAAAAATCACAATAAAATATAAAATTAATTACCGCTGTTATCTATAGCATATACGGAGTATTTCTGTGAATTTATGATTATTTTTAGCACCTATTTAAAATTTTAGCCAATAAGTATTAATAACAAATAACAATTAAATGTCTTCTTATATATTAAAATTTATTTGTGATAATTTTTAACAAGTTTCTAAATTTCGATCGTGGTAATTCTGTTAAGATGTTTTATTAATTTTTAGCAAGTTTTTAACATTCTGTAACCAATAAGCAATAAAATATCAGGTGACAATTTATTATATTTTTGTCATAGGTCAGTATTCGCGATTGGTGAATTTTTTGCTTAAATTTACAACTAATGTTCGGTTTCAAAAGGGTATGTTAAAAAATTACCATATTGTTATAATTTTCAATAAATAGAAATAAATTTCGCACGTGACATTTTACCGTTTTGTGAAGTACTACTTAATTTGGTTGGATGAAAACGTATTCATTTTTGAACAAACGGTTATGAAACCGGGCATAAATTGCAAAAGTGCGGACATTAACTTATTTACAGTCTTGGACACAGTTTTAAATAATTCGCAATAACATCATGTTACTTACAAATTATTTTTCTGTAAATGAAATTTGTAATTTTCATTTGATAAGTTAAACCAATAACGTGAAATATTTATATACCATGAGTATTTTTTAACGTGAAACATTGGGTTTATCATATCCATGGTTACGACTCGACATTTGATTGACAGCAATGTATTTGCCTGTCTCATTTAAAATGAAACATACGGAACGAATCTGACAGAAGTATTATATTTAAATATTATAAGAAATTTAGCCGAGTCAGAAAACCATTCGAGAGCACTAAACATATTTCATGCACAAGGTGCACACAATATTTATCTAAATTTAATTTTTAGAAAACCGGTATAATTATTGTAACAAAATTAACCTCCAATGACTTCTTGTCAATATGACAGATAACCGGTGAATTTTCCTGTAAGTTATGATTTGACATTTGATGACAGCAATATATTTGCCTGTCTCATTTAAAATGAAACATGGGGAATGAATTCGACAGAAGTATTATATTTAAATATTGCAAGAATATTTCTCCTACAATTACATTTAATTTAGAAAGCAGGTATAATTATTTAAACAAAATTAACCTCTATTGACGTCTTGTCAAATGTTAAATTCGTTCTTTATGTTTCATTTTAAATGGGACAGGTAAATCCATTGTTGTCAATCAAATGTCAAGTCGTAACCATAGATATGACAAACCAAATGTTTCACGTTAAAAAATACTCACGGTATATACATATTTCACGTTATTGGTTCTTCTCCATAATATATAAGAAGTAAAATTTTAGTTTTTTACCTCTCGCTAGAAGAGGTATTGGAATCATGCTAAAAATCACATATCCAGATTTTAGTGAATAAGCACGTTTTAAGGACCCTATAATGTGTGTGTGTGTGTGTGTGTGTGTGTGTGCGTGTGTGTGGTGTGGATGTATGTGTGGATGTTGGATCCACGGTTTCTCAAATAGTCAAATACTTTAAGACTTAAAGAATATTTAACTACAGTTTCCTCAATCTGACATTCTGGCAAGAGCTGATTAGATTTGGTAAAATTGGACAACCGGAAGTAATAGTTTCTTTAAAAAAATCTTGTAAATATTATTTTTTGAAAATATGTATATAACATATATTGAAGAACATAAAATTCTACATCTGATATTTAAAATTTTTGTTGTATCTTGTATAGATTTAGAGATAAAGGCACTGTAATATATAGAATAATTTAATGTAGTACATCGCAGAGGCTAAGGCACTAAGGAAACCAGTTGACAAATTCAAATGTTTATAACATAGTTTGTAAATGACAGATGTCAGTATCAAAAATCAACAGCATTAGTGACATTCTGAAAGATTTTTCTTGGAAGTACATTTAATCTTTCTTACTGTCTTATTAATTAAATAATTAAAATTGTAAGTAAAATGCATATACCCATCAAAAATACCGCCAATCTAGTTAATGAATTGGAAGAATCTCTGATATTTAGGAACTTCCTCAGACAATGAAAAATTCTGTAAGAAAGTTGTTAAGACTTAGCAACATTGTTATAGCAAATAAACAATAATAATTACGAACACTGAATAAAACACAGCCATTACATTTGTTTCTATTGGTTATAATTTTTAGCAACGTTGCTATGACTTAACAACTTCCGTACAGAATTGGGATGATAATTAGAATTGTAGGTGTGCAGAAGACATGTTAAATACAATAAAATCAATATTTGGGTAAAGTTATGTAATTATTTTTGTTATAAAACGACGGTTCGATAGCGAAGTGCAATACAATACTTATACAGGATGTAAATTTTAAAACAGGCCATTGGGCTATAACATAGAAAAACAGTATTTTGAAAGCCAAAAGTTTCTATATAAATTTATTGAAAAAAAAAATTGGTGCCTATTATGAAGAAAAAAATTCCAAAATTTTAAATACCAAACACCTTACATTTCTGTTTCATATAAAGCCAGAAAATAAATTTAAAAATATGTACAATAATTAAGAAAAAATATCATTAGCCATTTTTTACTAACATGGTAGGGGACAACTAAAGATTGAAGTTATTAATTTATGAACTAATACAAAATAACACAAAATAAAGTAAACACTACGATATTTATTTAAGAAACAATTATTATTTATTGTAACAGGTATTTACAAATTAAAGATGATCTACATGTAATAAGTAATAAGTTATAAGAAACGAGAAAAACTGCAAACTACAAGGGGACAATTAAAACCATTTAATAATTTGTAATTTTTCTTCATGAGACAAATTATCCACGATTTCTTCTTAATAAAACGAAAATAATAATAATTTAACAGAACTGTAATGTGTTTGGTATCAAAAAATTCGTAATTTTTTTCTTTATAAATATGCACTAATTCTTTTTTCAATAAATTAATATCGAAACTTTTGGCATCTAAAAAATATCATAATTTTTTGTAGAAAATTCAGAATTGGGCATGCATGGTTTGGAGAGGTTCCGCAGATTTACAGCCAAGACCACAAAATTATGATTTTTTATACAAAGATAATAGTTCAAAATTCGACATTGTGGCACTTCATTCACACAGAGTGAGTCCTTTATTCATCATACACTTTATTTGGTGTTTTGGTGATATGTGCTTGTTAATTTAGCCGACATGAAATTTGGCAACGTTGCGGAAGTCAGCCCTACGCTCCAATATCTTGCATACAATTACAGTGATGGAAGTAACTTCGTATTTTAAGTGTGTGCAATTGTATATAAATTTTTAATATAATATTTTCTTACCCCTATTTTGAAAACCTTAATTTAGAAGTTCCCCTAAGCCTATATATATAATTTTTAATAATATATATCCATTAATTAATATGGAAGTCAGGACGCCCTATCAACGTCACGGAAGTGACTCCTTAACAGGTATCAATATATATATATATATATATATATATATATATATATATATATATATATATATATATATATATATACCACCTGGATCATGCACCGTATTAAAAAATGTTTTAAATAAAAGTTTAACGATATGGAGGGTGACATCCGATCCTGTAAAGAAATTCAACCCTCTACCCCCAAGGGAGGCTGGGGAGAAGGTAGTTTTAAAATTTTAAACGGTAACCCCTATATTTTATAGCAGAATCGGATAGAGCGTGAAAAAATAAGTAGATTTTATCTAAAAAAAAATTGTTACCTTAGTAGATGACGCTGAAATCAACAAAATTGTTTTCAATACATAATTTTCCGGAAACAATCAAAGCAGTGTGGATGTGGGTGTGTGTATGTGTGTCGGTGAGGACATCCTTATAACAATTTGCCGCCAGAATTAGCATTACCTGAGAGGAGGTTGCTCGGTCGGATTTACGTCTCGTGTTAATGTGTATTTGTTTGTGTTTATGTATTGAAAACAATTTTGTTGATTGCATTGCCATCTACTACAACAACAAAAAAATTTTTTAGATAAAATTTACTTATTTTTTCACGCTCTATCCAATAGACCACATTAGTGACGTTAAGATTTTCGTTTGGCACGAAACTCTAAATCAAATCAGAATGTATGTAGTTCTTATGGAAGCGCATTTGCAATTCATATTATTAAAGCTATTCTGTGTTTCTTAAGTACAATTTTGAGTTTCTTACTACTGTTAACAATACTCTTTGCTTTCTGTGTAGTAAAAGCATAAACAAAATAATAAGTTAAGCATAATTTCATTTTAAAGAAAATAGGATTGCAATAGTAACATATGTCGTAACTTGGTGCAGTCAGGTCAACTGAATTTGTAGGTTAGTTTTGGATTTGACGCTGTTTGTCTTTAAAGTTATAATATAATGTGGTTATAAGTTTTTCATTTTTGTTATTTGCGATGTTTGAAAGGGTTATTAAGTTGTCCGCAATAAATAATTTCTTTGCTGACGATTTAAATTGTCAGGATTAAATAGTATCGAAAACAGCTACGACCTACGTTTTAATGAACTTGCACTTGTTGCTTTAATTACAGATTATTCAATAAGTTCAGGTGTTTTAGATATTTATACGACGTTAGTAGATAGACAATACATTAGCGATTTATATTTATAAAATTTAATAGATAAGATTAGGTGCGTGAACTTGGCAGCAGTATATTAAAAAAAAATAATGAAAGTGCGCTTAATCGATTGTATTTCGTTTGTATTTCATTGTATTTTACTAAATATTATTTGTATTAATCAATTAATGCTAATAAATTACATTTTATTTTTATGCTGCTAAGTTCACACTAGCAGCAAAGTTCACTTGAAAAAAATTAAAAATGTCACAGATCGTTTGTATTTCGTTTGTATTTGATTGTATTTCTAGTAAAAAATTTGAAAAAAATTTCTACGGGAAGTTATGATAATTTCATTTTTATGCTGCCAAGTTCACGGTAGCAGCAAAGTTTACTTGAAAAAAATTAAAAATGTCACAGATCGTTTGTATTTCGTTTGTATTTGAATGTATTTCTAGTAAAAAATTTGAAAAAAATTTCTACGGGAAGTTATGACAATATCATTTTTATGCTGCCAAGTTCACGCTAGCAGCAAAGTTTACTTGAAAAAAATTAAAAATGTCACAGATCGTTTGTATTTCGTTTGTATTTGATTGTATTTCTAGTAAAAAATTTGAAAAAAATTTCTACGGGAAGTTATGATAATTTCATTTTTATGCTGCCAAGTTCACGGTAGCAGCAAAGTTTACTTGAAAAAAATTAAAAATGTCACAGATCGTTTGTATTTCGTTTGTATTTGAATGTATTTCTAGTAAAAAATTTGAAAAAAATTTCTACGGGAAGTTATGACAATATCATTTTTATGCTGCCAAGTTCACGCTAGCAGCAAAGTTTACTTGAAAAAAATTAAAAATGTCACAGATCGTTTGTATTTCGTTTGTATTTGATTGTATTTCTAGTAAAAAATTTGAAAAATATTCTACGGGAAGTTATGATAATATCATTTTTATGCTGCCAAGTTCACGCTAGCAGCTAAGTTTACTTGAAAAAAATTTAAAATGTCACAGATCGTTTGTATTTCGTTTGTATTTGATTGTATTTCTAGTAAAAATTTGAAAAAAAATTCTACGGGAAGTTATGATAATATCATTTTTATGCTGCCAAGTTAACGCTAGCAGCAAAGTTTACTTGAAAAAAATTAAAAATGTCACAGATCGTTTGTATTTCGTTTGTATTTGATTGTATTTCTAGTAAAACGTTTGAAAAAAAATTCTACGGGAAGTTATGATAATATCATTTTTATGCTGCCAAGTTCACGGTAGCAGCAAAGTTTACTTGAAAAAATTTAAAAATGCCACAGATCGTTTGTATTTCGTTTGTATTTGATTGTATTTCTAGTAAAACGTTTGAAAAAAAATTCTACGGGAAGTTATGATAATATCATTTTTATGCTGCCAAGTTAACGCTAGCAGCAAAGTTTACTTGAAAAAAATTAAAAATGCCACAGATCGTTTGTATTTCGTTTGTATTTGATTGTATTTCTAGTAAAACGTTTGAAAAAAAATTCTACGGGAAGTTATGATAATATCATTTTTATGCTGCCAAGTTCACGGTAGCAGCAAAGTTTACTTGAAAAAAATTAAAAATGCCACAGATCGTTTGTATTTCGTTTGTATTTGATTGTATTTCTAGTAAAAATTTGAAAAAAAATTCTACGGGAAGTTATGATAATATCATTTTTATGCTGCCAAGTTAACGCTAGCAGCAAAGTTTACTTGAAAAAAATTAAAAATGTCACAGATCGTTTGTATTTCGTTTGTATTTGATTGTATTTCTAGTAAAAAATTTGAAAAATATTCTACGGGAAGTTATGATAATATCATTTTTATGCTGCCAAGTTCACGCTAGCAGCTAAGTTTACTTGAAAAAAATTTAAAATGCCACAGATCGTTTGTATTTCGTTTGTATTTGATTGTATTTCTAGTAAAACATTTGAAAAAAAATTCTACGGGAAATTATGATAATATCATTTTTATGCTGCCAAGTTAACGCTAGCAGCAAAGTTTACTTGAAAAAAATTAAAAATGTCACAGATCGTTTGAATTTCGTTTGTATTTGATTGTATTTCTAGTAAAAAATTTGAAAAATATTCTACGGGAAGTTATGATAATATCATTTTTATTCTGCCAAGTTCACGCTAGCAGCAAAGTTTACTTGAAAAAAATTTAAAATGCACAGATCGTTTGTATTTCGTTTGTATTTGATTGTATTTCTAGTAAAACATTTGAAAAAAAATTCTACGGGAAGTTATGATAATATCATTTTTATGCTGCCAAGTTTACGCTAGCAGCAAAGTTTACTTGAAAAAAATTTAAAATGTCACAGATCGTTTGTATTTCGTTTGTATTTGATTGTATTTTTAGTAAAACATTTGAAAAAAAATTCTACGGGAAGTTATGATAATATCATTTTTATGCTGCCAAGTTCACGGTAGCAGCAAACTTTACTTGAAAAATTTAAAAAGCCACAGATCGTTTGTATTTCGTTTGTATTTGTTGTATTTCTAGTAAAAACTAAAAAAAAAAAAATACGGAGTTATAACAATATTATTTTTATGTTGTCAAATTCACGCTAGCAGCAAAGTTTACGTGAAAAAAATAAAACTATCTCAGATCGTTTGTATTTAATTATATTTATATTACATGATATTTATGCTGGCAATTTCATTGTTGGAGCCGACAGGGTCAATTTTTCAGGCCAATCTATAGCTGTAAAGTTTACGTAAAACAATAAAAATCTCACAGATCGTTTGTATTGCGTTTGTATTTGATTGTTCATCGTTCATCTAGAAAAAAAATAAAAAAATTTAAAATGTTAAGCATAATTCGTTCATAAAAATGAAATAGGTATTTTTAAATATGAAATAGGTATTTTTAAATATATTATGATATAAACCAAAATTTGGTATTTAAAATTGTGGTATTAATTAGAACAACATATTAGGTTTTTTCTAAAATTAATAAACTGGAAGTGATATTTTACTGCAAGCTTTGAACAGATTTTCCTGAAAAACATGTTGTGATGTAAACCAAAACATTTCAAATTTGGTTTTTAAGACTTTTGTATTAATTAGAACATTAGGTTTTTTTCTAAAATTGATAAACCGGCAGTGATATTTCAGTGGAAGCACTGAACAGATTTTCCTGAAAAATGTATTATGATATAATCCAAAACATTTCTAATTTGGTATTTAAGACTTTTGTATGATGAGAATTCTAAATTGATAAACCGGAAGTGATATTTTAGGGGAAGCTCTGAACAGATTTTCGTGAAATAGTGTATTGTCTTTTTAGGAGTAAAACTGATTCTTTGTGTGGCGAGCATATAAGTTTACACGACGAGCGGTAGTGAGTCGGATAATTACATGCGAGGCACACAATGACACTTTTACTCAGAATGACGACACATTATATTTTTTTCTTCAAACATACGTATTTAAATAAAATAATTACAACATGACGTTACAATAATTATAAATATTTTACATGAACGACGTTTGCTGACTTCAATTGCTCTGTTGCTATGGACACTTTCGTATTTGTTCACTTTTTGTTATAAACATTCAAGTGAAAATTTTCACGTTTTGACGTTTAAATAAAAATTATGCAATTCTATATTCTCCTTATGTGCAATTATATGAGGATTTGAAGTATTGCCATGTACGGCCCTTGAAGTTGTTCAATTGGATGGAAGTTCAACAATATTGCTCAAGGATGTGATATGTACGTCGAGGAATCGCTGAAAAACAATATGAACTTTTCTTATCACTTTAATTCTAATTATTCTTACCATCATTACCAATATGTAAGTCTGCTATTTTATAATATGTTATTTCGTTAAATATAAACTGTTTATATTTCAATTTGTAGGTTATTAATTTAAATTTGACTGCTGTTGGATGTTTTTAGTAACCTTATTTTTAGGTTATCTAGACAGTGTATAGTGCAACTTGGGATGATATGACAGGTTTCTGTTTTACAAGTTACTTCTTATTCGCTCATTTTATATAGTTGCTACGAATATTTATTTATTTCATTTCTTCGCCGGCGGCGTAGAAATTAGCTATTTCTACTCCGGCGGCGAAGACATTTCAAATTTTGTATTTGAGACTTTTATATTAATGAGAATTGCATATTAGAATTTTTTTGAAATTAATAAACCGGAAGTGATGCTTTATTTGAAGCTCTGGATAGATTTTCGTGAAATATGTATTATGATATAATCCAAAACTTTTCATATTTGGCATTTAAGACTTTTGTATTAATGACAATGACATTAGATTTTTTCTAAAATTGATAAGCCGGAGGTGATACAGCTCATTACTAATATAAACATGGAATTGGAGGGAGGTCATATGCTGGCCACATCAGATTTTTTAACTCTATATCCACTGGTTATGAAGGATTTAGAAAATAAAATATTCTTTAATATTTACAATAACATTAAATGCCAAAAAAAGTTATTTAACTGCGTTTTTTTAAGAAAAATTCTTAAAACCTTCATATGAGGATACTTTCGGTTTAACAATTATAACCAATATTTAATCACTTCTTTATATGGATGTAAGAAAGAGGAATATGAAAAAACTGTAATTTTTGGAACAATCGTACTGAAATTGCCGGAGAAGAGAGAAACACACAAACATACAGACATTATCGTAAAATCTGTGAACTCGTATTCTAGAATTCCTAAAACGTGCTTAACCATTAACAGTATATTTTTCGTAAAAAAAGTAAATACATGTAGACACTGGAAACTGGGCTACTCAAAATAACTTTTTTATTTATAATTATTTATTAATTTTGTTGATATATTTATGATCTAGCCTTTCAGGCTTACAAATCATAGTATTTGGCATGATGGTAGGCGCTTCTGGTTTAACCGGTAGCGACATTAATTATAATATTTCAAATCAATAGTGCTAAATCAACT
The DNA here is from genome assembly GCA_943142095.1 of Ophonus ardosiacus. Lineage (NCBI taxonomy): Eukaryota > Metazoa > Arthropoda > Insecta > Coleoptera > Carabidae > Ophonus > Ophonus ardosiacus. The sequence continues at coordinate 22,090,527 of OW964833.1, read as the reverse complement.
ATATGATTGAAGAGCATTTTTAAAAAATAAATAAAATAAAATAATAATAATAATAATAATAATAATAATAATAATAATAATATAACATTTTTCAATAAATTACAAAAAGTAAGAGAAAATAGGTATAAGAGCAAAACAAAATTTGAAAAACCAAGTCATTTATGAAATATAACATGAGTTGCCTATTTTAAACTTTAAGGCGGGAACTTATCAAACGGCCACTCTGTATATATATATATATACAGGTGTCTCAGGACGAGCTTACGCTATCTATATTTTAAATACTATTTAATATAATTTAACGAAATTTAGTATTAAAAATATTACAAGAATATTTTATTGAAAATATTAAACCAACCACGTTACAGTATTTTTTCAATTTCGACCAATGACAATCGAATATCAGTGAAGATACTCGGGTATTGCATATGTGCAATACCGAATATTTGTCAAAAATTTTACGTTTCAGTGACAGATTAAAGTGAATATGAAATATTTGTAAAAAAAATAATGAGAAAATATAGATCGCAAAGTGCTTCTCGGGATATATTCTACCAATATACCACAATTCAGGTATTTGCCATTTGCCATGCATTTGTGATATAACTATTGGTCGAGCTATTGATTATTTATACAGTAACTGTAAACTAGATTAGCATATATTAACACAAAAAACTCTCATCGAGTGGCATAATAACTGCTTTTATTTATAATATTTTTATTTCAATACAATCATATAAATCATCTTTAAATTTTTATGTGAAATATGCTGCGAACATGAAATTAGTGGCAATTATAATCGTAGTAAACTATAAACGATTTATACATATACAGATGGCACTGAAAAACGGGCCACTCAAAATAATATTTTTATTTATATTTATTGATTTTGTTGGCATGATGGCAGCGCTTCCAATTTAACCGGAAGTGATATTAACTTTTTTATTTCAATATATATATACAGGGTGTCTCAGGACGAGCTTACGATATCTATATTTTAAATACTGTTTAATATAATTTAACGAAATTTGGTATCTACGGGTTATCCAACATGCCCGTTTTAACTAAAATATTTTCAAAGCAGTAACACTTCCGGTTTGACCGGAAATTGACATCAACTTTCTTATTTTAAATGGAATATGCTATATTTTATTTTACCAATGAATGCAGCGGAAAATTTTACATATGAAGCAATAAAAACATTTTACTCATGATCAACTACTTCCGGCGTTATTCAACTTTTTTGATTTTTTTGTCTGAAATCCGGCACATTTTCAAAACTCTGTATATCGGGAACGAGATCGAATTTTTTTTCAAAATTTTTACTAGAAATACAATCAAATACAAACGAAATACAAACGATCTGTGACATTTTTAATTTTTTTCAAGTAAACTTTGCTGCTAGCGCGAACTTGGCAGCATAAAAATGATATTATCATAACTTCCCGTAGAAATTTTTTTCAAAATTTTTACTAGAAATACAATCAAATACAAACGAAATACAAACGATCTGTGACATTTTTAATTTTTTTCAAGTAAACTTTGCTGCTAGCGCGAACTTGGCAGCATAAAAATGATATTATCATAACTTCCCGTAGAAATTTTTTTCAAAATTTTTACTAGAAATACAATCAAATACAAACGAAATACAAACAATCTGTGACATTTTTAATTTTTTTCAACTAATCTTAGCTGCTAGAGTGAACTTGGCAGCATAAAAATGATATTATCATAACTTCCCGTAGAATTTTTTTTCAAACGTTTTACTAGAAATACAATCAAATACAAACGAAATACAAACGATCTGTGACATTTTTAATTTTTTTCAAGTAAACTTTGCTGCTAGCGTTAACTTGGCAGCATAAAAATGATATTATCATAACTTCCCGTAGAATTTTTTTTCAAATGTTTTACTAGAAATACAATCAAATACAAACGAAATACAAACGATCTGTGACATTTTAAATTTTTTTCAAGTAAACTTAGCTGCTAGCGTGAACTTGGCAGCATAAAAATGATATTATCATAACTTCCCGTAGAATTTTTTTTCAAACGTTTTACTAGAAATACAATCAAATACAAACGAAATACAAACGATCTGTGACATTTTTAATTTTTTTCAAGTAAACTTTGCTGCTAGCGTTAACTTGGCAGCATAAAAATGATATTATCATAACTTCCCGTAGAATTTTTTTTCAAACGTTTTACTAGAAATACAATCAAATACAAACGAAATACAAACGATCTGTGGCATTTTTAATTTTTTTCAAGTAAACTTTGCTGCTAGCGTGAACTTGGCAGCATAAAAATGATATTATCATAACTTCCCGTAGAATTTTTTTTCAAATGTTTTACTAGAAATACAATCAAAAACAAACGAAATACAAACGATCTGTGACATTTTAAATTTTTTCAAGTAAACTTTCTTGCTAGCGTGAACTTGGCAGCATAAAAATGATATTATCATAACTTCCCGTAGAATTTTTTTTCAAATGTTTTACTAGAAATACAATCAAATACAAACGAAATACAAACGATCTGTGACATTTTAATTTTTTTTAAGTAAACTTTGCTGCTAGCGTGAACTTGGCAGCATAAAAATGATATTATCATAACTTCCCGTAGAATATTTTTCAAATTTTTTACTAGAAATACAATCAAATACAAACGAAATACAAACGATCTGTGACATTTTAATTTTTTTTCAAGTAAACTTTGCTGCTAGCGCGAACTTGGCAGCATAAAAATGATAATATCATAACTTCCCGTAGAAATTTTTTTCAATTTTTTTACTAGAAATACAATAAAATACAAACGATTTGTGACATTTTAAATTTTTTTCAAGTAAACTTTGCTGCTAGCGCGAACTTGGCAGCATAAAAATGATATTATCATAACTTCCCGTAGAATTTTTTTTCAAATGTTTTACTAGAAATACAATCAAAAACAAACGAAATACAAACGATCTGTGACAATTTAAATTTTTTTTAAGTAAACTTTGCTGCTAGCGTGAACTTCGCAGCATAAAAATGATATTATCATAACTTCCCGTAGAATTTTTTTTCAAATGTTTTACTAGAAATACAATCAAATACAAACGAAATACAAACGATCTGTGACATTTTTAATTTTTTTCAAGTAAACTTTGCTGCTAGCGCGAATTTGGCAGCATAAAAATGATATTATCATAACTTCCCGTAGAAATTTTTTTCAAAATTTTTACTAGAAATACAATCAAGTACAAACGAAATACAAACGATCTGTGACATTTTTAATTTTTTTCAAGTAAACTTTGCTGCTAGCGCGAATTTGGCAGCATAAAAATGATATTATCATAACTACCCATAGAAATTTTTTTCAAAATTTTTACTAGAAATACAATCAAGTACAAACGAAATACAAACGATCTGTGACATTTTTAATTTTTTTCAAGTAAACTTTGCTGCTAGCGTTAACTTGGCAGCATAAAAATGATATTATCATAACTTCCCGTAGAATTTTTTTTCAAATTTTTTACTAGAAACGCAATCAAATACAAATGAAATACAAACGATCTGTGGTATTTTTAATTTTTTGCAAGTAAACTTTGCTGCTAGCGTGAACTTGGCAGCATAAAAATGATATTATCATAACTACCCATAGAAATTTTTTTCAAATTTTTTACTAGAAATACAATCAAATACAAACGAAATACAAACGATCTGTGACATTTTTAATTTTTTTCAAGTGAACTTTGCTGCTAGCGTGAACTTAGGAGCATAAAAATAAAATGTAATTTATTAGCATTAATTGCATAATACAAATAATATTTAGTAAAATACAATGAAATACAAACGAAATACAATCGATTAAGCACACTTTCATTAAGATTTTTTAATATACTGCTGCCAAGTTCACGCACCTGATAAGATTTGCATTTTAAAGTTCTTTTGAACATGTTGAAAATAGCATATTTTTGTTCCCGTATGAATAACATGGGAGTATAAATCGGCAAAGGCGAGTTAGGGTTTTAGTTTGAATTTGCCGCCACAAATTGACCGTGGGGTCCCGTGGCCTCGTGCCTGAGTGTCTGGTCGCGAGCCTGGGGGTACCGGGTTCGATCCCGACCGACGCCAAATATTTAGAATTTTAAATGGCACGAAAGTGACCCCTGTGGTGCACTCTCCACGCCAGCAATGAGTGCCCGTGAGGTAACGCCTGGTAAGCGCCCGCACGGTACAAATATGTCATCATCATTACCGATATCTGCGATAAAGCAGATTGGCACACCCAGAAATGGGTAATATGCCGTGATGATATATTTTTTTTTTTTTAAATTGACCGTTACACTAACGTGTGGTGGAACCACGAAGGTGGAACTCTGCTCTCTAGCGTAGCGATAGTATGACGTAATAGTGACGTAGAATTGCGATTTTGGTACTCTACTGTACCTTTTCCATCGCTGCAGTTCGTTCCCCTTACCCCTCCGAAAGCGACAGTTCCAAAGCGATCGCAATGTGCTCTATCCTTTACAAAGTAATGCGAATATGCATTAATCAGAGAGAGAAGGTGAGTGTTTCATGATAAAAATAAAATTTGGAATTGTGAAGACGAGAGAGTACTTTTAAATAATAAATAACTATTACAAATACTGTATTTATTTAACAAGAATCTATTGTATATATATTATATTGTAAATAAATAAATAAATAAAAAATATAAGGTACTAAAACAAATTTAATTATGTATATGTTATATTGATAATTTCATAAATTCTTTTTCCTATATTACAAGCTAGAGAAATATAAGTTATATTTATTTAAACAAAAAATTTGACTCTAAGTATGAACGGTTATGTATTTTACAAATAAAACAACTATTACATTGTAAAATGATATAAAACAAAATTTGTTTAACCAGCACAAGACCTCTCGCCATTTCCATATTAGGCTATATAAGTATTGTACATATTTAACATTTCTTTATATATTTTTATATTTTGTAATTCGTTCTATTCACTCTTATTCTTCTAATGTTCAATATTCTTCCAATTCATTGAGACTGGCAGTATTTCTGAAGGATATACCTATGTAATATATGTATCTATAATTATAAATATTTAATTAATAATAAAATAAGAAATATTAAATTTACTTGTCAGAAAAAGTTTTCAGTAATGTATTTGGCTCAATAATGTCTCTGGCTTTTTGACACTCACATTTATCTGTCAGTTACAAACATTTTAATTTTTCCACTTGTTTCCATGGGCTGCGAGACTTATTTACAACTTATAATTTTATATATTTATATGTCTCTATCTTTAACTTTATAGTATAGTTTTTAGTTAAATATGTTTCAAGTCTTACAGTATTTGAGAAACCGTGGCTCCAATATGCACACACACACACATACACTCACACACACACACCTACACTCACACACACACACACATCATCGTAAAAATGTTATAATCGGGTTCAAAGGACCTTAAAACGTGCTTATTCACTAAAATCTGAATAGGCGAATATTAGCATGATTTCAATACCTCTTTTAACGAGAGGTAAAAATTAGTCATGTAATATATCGAAAACACCCGAAGTGGATTGCGACCGTTGAGTAGAGTACCAAAACACACGCTGCTAGCTTGACGTCATATTATCGCATCGCAATAGAGCAGAGTTCCACCAGTGGTCTATTCTGCTATAAAAAAAAATAGGGGTTACCATTTAAAATTTTAAAACTACCCCTCCCCAGCCTCCCTTGGGGGTATAGTCGGAGATCCAAAACTTCCTAGCTCGCTTATTTTAAAGGGTACACCGTACTTTTTGCCCTAAAGTTAAAAGTTACATAATCTTATAGGAAATTTTCCGACAAATTTGATGGTGTTATTCACAATGTTCTATCTCATTGTGAACATTCGAAAATTCACATTTTTCCAAAAAATCGCCTCTTTTAAATTTCTTTACAATTTTTAACTTTAACTCCTCATATCTTTCTAGTTATTGAAAATATCGTTCTGATTTTTTCAGATTATGATTTATTTATGTTTTGAGGATGTGTTTATGTAATAAAAAATTCATATTTGTTTTTAAATTGATAAGAAAAATAATAAAAACTAACATTCGAACACGTTTATTTTGGATTTTGCAGCACCAAATACCCTCAGTGAGAAACTTTTCGTCCTTACGAGATAGACCCTAATATACAGCGTCAAAGTTGTAGTTAATGAATCAAGGAAGTTTTTTATTTGAAAATTTTTTTCCAAAATACTCACCGGTTTCGAAAAAAAACGAACACAAACTTAGAGAGTAGAGTATGCGTGTCTTGTACGTACCTTATAAGTGCATTGTATGTAGAAAATTCATGTCTAAGAACCTGTAACCGTATTCTCGAGTGAAGAAGAGGAGGAGCTTAGCGTGTGACGTAACAATATGGCCGGTGTAAGGTAGATGCTTCGTTTCCCGCAACTATATTCTTATACACTGCGGCGTTTAAAATACAAAGTAATATTAATATTATAGTTAATATTAAATAAAAATAATGTTTCTAGTATAAATAACATTTTGAATTTTGCGAACTAGTCCGTTTCATATAAAAATTATGTTCAGCATTCTCTCGAATTTTGAATTTACATGATTCCAGTCTTTGTTTTTCTTGAATCTACATAGTACTGCATTATTACAGTCTTTGGTAGATTAATGGAGAGATAAGTATTATTATTTTATTGTCATCTTTGTGCAGGCAGGTCTACAAGTTTAGATTTCATTACGAAGTATTTTAATAAAGGCACTAAGTAATTACTACCTTCCGGCAAAATATAATCTTGCTTTACAATATGCAAGAAGCACGCATATTTTTACTCGGTTCCTTTCCCATTTTTAAAAGATGAATGCATAACTTTCGTCTACCAACTATTTCAAATTGGCAAATTTCTCTAATAAATTTTTCTATAGAATTTAGGTTCTTGTTTTCGGGAAATTATGGAAATTAATTATTTCTCGATTAAACGCAACAAAAACATGTTGAAGTTTTAGATTTTGTTATTATACTTTATTTCACGTAAGAATAGCGTTGGTTTAGTTAGCCATATATAAATTCTACCCTTTGATTGGTCAGAATATAAACCTATTTCACAGAAACGAAACAAATATCACCTGTCAGTTGTCAAATAAAATCTACAGAATTAAGTGATGTTTAACCATATTTTGTTTTTTATTGCAATTTTAGATTTTGACATTTTTACAGATAAATATATTTATTATTGACAAAACTCGTGATTTATTAAATAAAATAAATAAATAAGTGACAGAAACGATGCGTTCGCCGCTACCTCGTCTAGGACTTACTACCATGCACTAGTTCATATTTTCGCCGATAGACGTCATATTGCTCTATTTCACTAGCGAATATATGATATTCCCAGTTTTTTTGTATTCAGTACGTTGTACCTATTTTGTGTTGCACTGTGCAATATATAAAATGAAATGTGCTTTATTTTTAAACATTTTTTTTTTTATTAAAGCTGAATGTGATTTCGAGTACTTTGAGTAACCACAATATTTTGTGCCCTAAATTTTGCGCTTATCATTCATTTGTGTTCAGTTTGTGCTTCACAGTGCAGTAGTTAATATTAATGTAATATTATTATTAAACATTTTATTTAAAATAATCTTACTGTGGTTACAGGTGCGCTGAGTAACCACAATCTGTTGTGCCCTAAATTTTGCGCTTATCATTCGTTTGTGTTCAGTTTGTGCTTCACTGTGCAGCAATTAATATTAATGTAATGTTATTAATAAATATCTTACTGTGGTTACAGGCAGAAGGTTTTATACTAATTCCATTAAAATATTACTATAATAAGAGTGCTACCGATGGAAGAAATGAATGCATGTTTTTTTATTCGATTTTGACGTTTTAAACTGGCATTATTAACTCCATAGCAACAACTATAAGTAACACTTTTTTCACATGTGAATTAAATTTTTTTAAATCAGTCTCACATTTCTTTTAATTCACTCTGCAACAAATATTGCATTTAAAATAACATCAGACACGAAATTAACACTTACCATAATATTTATCAGACATTATCAGCCATTTTCATTGTTTTTCACGGCACAAATGACAGACAATACAGCTTTTTAAATAGATGAGTTGACATCTATCATTGACGATTGTCATGCACAGTCTACTAACTGATTAGTTTTTTGTTTTGTCAAAATTAATTATTATAATGGTTTTTATTATTATTTCGTCGAAATTGAATAAAATATTGTACAAACCACGTGAGCTAAGAATGTTTATTCACTCGAAGAAATTAACTCAAACTTTCTTCTCATGAATAAACATTACCTTAGCTCACTTGGTGTGTAAATATCTATTATTACATAGAATTAAAATGCTTTGACAGAAAATGTTAATATTTTGTTTTTTTAATTGATCATAAACGTCAACGCAAACAAAATATTCATGTACTTCTTTCAAGACATTCTAATCCTACGTAAAAAAAATAACACCTATTCAGTTTTTCCATTCATGGCTATCTTATTAATAGTCATATTTTAATCAAATTAATATAAAACTTTATAATATGCATTATTCTCAAAATAATCGTCATTTAAGGATATAAGTAAATTATATCACTGGATTCAGAATTAAATTTTCTAACGAATGAGCAAATGAAGAATATATGTTCTCATTTAAAATAAAAAAGTTACGTCCTGTATTTTGAGAACTACTGGTTGAAAAAAAATGTTTCTTTTTTTTAAAAATTTATCTTGTTAAATAGAAATTGTTTGCCTATTTAACCGTCTTTGTAGCTTTTATAGTTCTCGAGATAGCAATAGAGTACCAGTTAAAATGAACACCATATATATGTATATATATTTCACGAAAATCTGTTCAGAACTTCAAGTAAAGTACCACTTCAGGTTTATCAATTTTAGCATAAATCGAATATGTTGTTCTCATTAACATCAAAGTCTTATCTACTAAAACTGAAAAGTCTTGGTCGAATTTTTGAACCGAAAACCCTTATCTATAATAGGCGGGAGGTAAAAAAATAAATAGGCAAAAACCTTCGAGGGCGGGTGTAGAACAACTCACCAAAGTTTCATCGCAATTTGATAAATGGTATAGGAAAGCATATAGGACATACATACAAACTTAAGTACATTCATTTATATACAGGGTGTTAATACTAAGTCGTTATACCCGAAAATGGTAATTAGAATTCATTAAAACAAACAACTTTTCCTAATTCCAATTTTAGATTTGATGCCCCGGTTCGTACTTATTGAAGTTCTTTTGTTTTTCGAAAAATCGTCATAACTCCCTTAATTTAAAGACTATTGATTTTTTTTTCTTTCAAATTTACCTTTAGGCTCTCTAAAACATTTGGCATTTACAGTTATTTTTTTATTTTGTTAAATGACAAAATGGCGATCGATCAAATCTTTCAAAACATGATTTTTTGATAACCACCCCATCGATTTTCGAAAGTAAAACATTTATAAAATCCTCAAACTATCTACTACAATATTTGTTAAAAACATTTTTTTCAATCTATCCAAATAAAGTATTTATTCATTTACTTCACTTACATAAGTGCAGATGCACAGCGTTCAGAAAAAAAAAAACCTAATTTTTTTTTTTTTTTTTTATTTATTAATATTATCGAGCACTTCAATTACAGAGATTATTAGTGCTCCGGCTTAATAATGGTAAAATTTACAGTGTATTGTTTGTTATTTACATTTCAAGTATTGCACAGTTTGTTAATAAGTATAATTTACAGTACATTATTTATTATTTACATTTATATCATTTCATAGTTTGTTAAACACATTAATACTTTTTAAATATTTAAATACTTTCTTTAGATTGTCTTCGTTTCCGAGGCATTCTTTGAGTGTGGATGGTGTGTTGTGGGTACTTCGTTGTGAGGTGTACTGTCTGCATTCTGTAAGAAGGTGTTCTACTGTGAGTTTTGTATTGCAGTGTATACACTTTACTGGTTCTCTCCGTTTGAATATGTAGTCGTGGGTCAGGAGGGTGTGACCGATTCGAAGCCTGGTTGCTACTATCCGTTCTCTTCTGCTGGCACTTATTTTCCATGGGGTTACTGTTTCTTTTATTCTTCGCAAGTGATTGTTGGTAGTTTGAGTCCATTGTTGTTGCCATTTTTCTTACATTTTTTCCTTGATATTAGCTATGAGATCTCTTGCTTGTGTAATCATTGTCTGGGTTGCAGCTTGTTTAGCAAGAGTGTCCGCTTCTTCGTTGCCTTTTATTCCGCAATGGGACGGTACCCAAAGGATGGTAATGGATTTGGCTTCTGAAATGGATTTGTGGAGGTTCTCTTGAATTTTTAGAATTGTTGGATCGGGTGGGTATAGATTTTGAATACTCTGTATGCAGCTTAGTGAGTCAGTGCATATTACGAATTTGTTACTGTTGGATTTGTTTATGTACTGTGTTGTTTTTAAGATGCTAAATGCTTCTGCTGTATAGATAGTCGTGTAGCTTGGTAGGTGATATTTTTTTGATGATGCTTCGGTGAATACAGCGGCACCAGTTTCAGTGCTAATTCTGGACCCATCTGTATAGATAAATTCATGGTTCGTATATGTTTCATTTTTTAGTTCTAAGAATTCGTTTCCTATAATAGTTGCTGGTGTGTTTTGTTTGTCGTATTTTGTTAGTTGGAGGTTACAGTGTGCTCTTTGGAGTGTCCATGGTGGCTGCTGAGTTTTATATATTTGGAGTAGGCTATGAACACAAACGTATGTCTGATCATTATTCAATTCAAAAATTAAGTTGTCACAATTGATCGTGAAATGTAATTTTAAGGAGAAAAGATAATAAAGGAGGATACAGATTATTGCCATTCACCGTTTTCTAATTTATTTCTATTTCTAAAATAAGGATACAAAAATATTTCATTAGATAACATTTTTGACAATATCTCGTGTCAAATTCACATTTTGTTCATAGCCTACTCCGAGTTAGGATTATTTTTGAACACACTGTACTTATAAGTCAATTAAATAAATAAAAACGTTTTTGGGATAGATTGAAAAAAATGTTTAGGACAAATGTTGTAGTAGATACTTTAAGGATTTTATAAATGTTTTACTTTCGAAAATCGATGGTATGGTTATCAAAAAATCATGTTTTATAATTTTTGATCGATCGCCATTTTGTCATTTGAAAAAATAAAAAATAATTGTAAATGACAAATGTTTTAGAGAGCCTAAAGGTAAATTTGAAAGAAAAAAAATTCAATAGTCTTTAAAATAAGGGAGTTATGATGATTTTTCGAAAAACAAAAGAACTTCAATAACTACGAACCGAGGCTCCAAATAAAAAAAATGGAACTAAGAGAAGTTGTTTGTTTCAATGAGTTCTAACTACAATTTTCGGATGTAACGACTTAGTATTAACACACTGTATACAGGCTGATCACGCGAGAATGAACCAGCAATTTTCTCCGTTATTAAGCGAAATCTTCAATATATCATTATTCGAACTAAACTGGAATATGGATTATTAATATGGTATTCAATTTATAAGCACTATATAAATGAAATTGAAAAAGTTCAAAAAAGATTCATAAAATATTTATCGTACAAATGTGATGGGATTTGTCCAAAAAGAGGTATTGATTATAATAATTTGTTACAAAGATTTAACTTCCAATCAATTAGTTGTCGCAGAGACATTCAATCAATTATATTCCTATCTAAATTAATTCAATACAATATAGATAACGCCTTCTTATTGCAAAATATAAATATTCAGATACCTCGTCAAGCATGTCGCCAAGTTAACACTTTTTATTGTCCTAAAGCACGAACAAGTATCTTGACCAAATCTTCAGTGTACGTGATGTGTAAAAATACAAATATTTATGCGAATGAATTTGACATTTTCACGACACCGCCAAATAAAATAAATACAATTTTGAAAACATTACAATCATTATAATTTTTTTTTTTTATACTTAGTTAATATACCTATTGTGCTTGATATTTTATGTTTCAATATTCTATTTCTTTGTATTATTACATATTATATCATTGTTTCTTATTTTGTCCTATAATTGGTGTAAAACTGTTGGGCAAATAAACGTATTATTATTATTATTATTATTATTATTATTATTATTATTATTATTATAAGAAAATTTATTATACATAATATGGACAATAAGACATCGTTTCCGTTTCAAAGAAGCGTTCTATTACTTCCGGTTCCGGACTATGTGACACCAACTTTGAAATATCACATAGAACATACTATATTTTATTATATTTTTGAAAAGTACACAAAATTTACTTTATAATGGTATTAAACTAGTAATATATTCTATTATTAAAAAATCAAAGTTTGAGAGATTTTATTGTTTTTTGTTCATGCATAATGGTATTTTTGCAGATAAATTCATTTATGTAGCGTAACGTGGGCAACGGGATCAGTAAAACGCAGTCTTGATTTATTTTATACGATATTTCAAACGTTCGCCGTTTTAAATACTCCGCAACCGGAAGTAGCAAAACGCTTCTGGATATGACATCTTATAGTCCATGTTGTCTGTAGTAACTTTGCTTATTTGAAGATAACCGCTATCTCCCTTAATAATGGTTCATTCTCGCGTGATCATCCTGTATATATTATAGATTTAAATATTGTGTGAGGCATTTTTCTTTACAAGTTACTTATTCCTTATTTAAATCTGAAAGTCTCTTATTTCATTTAATTCATTATTGCATATACAGTCACACAAATAAATCTCCGTACGACAATAGTTTCAATATATTTTGGGAAAAATAACAGTCTGAAATCCAACATTTTTAATCCAAAATAAAGTGCATAATATTATTTTATTATCCATACTAATATAATAAATGCGAAAGTAACTCTGTCTATCTGTTACGTTTTCACGCCCTAGACCGCCGAACTAATTTTGATGAATTTTGGTACAGAGATAGATAGGACCTTGAAGAAGGACATAGGCTACACTTTGTTGCGAAAATAAAACTTGAAGGGGTGAAGTAGGGGATAAAAGTTTGTATGGAGAACCCATCATTTTTTCCGCTGAACCAATTTTGATGAATTTTGGTATAGAGATAGATTGGACCTTAGAAAAGGACATAGGCTACCTTTTGTCGCGAAAATAAAACTTGAAGGGTTTAAATAGGGGATGAAAGTTTGCATGGAGAACCCATCATTTCTTTCGCTGAACCAATTTTGATGAATTTTGGTATAGAGATAGATTGGACCTTGGAAAAGGACATAGATTACCTTTTGTCGCGAAAGTAAAACTTCAAAGGGTGAAATAGGGGATGAAAGTTTGTATGGAGAACCCATCATTTCTTTCGCTGAACCAATTTTGATGAATTTTGGTATAGAGATAGATTGGATCTTGGAAAAGGACATAGGTTACCTTTCGTCGCGAAAGTAAAACTTCAAGGGGTGAAATAGGGGATGAAAGTTTGTATGGAGAACCCATCATTTCTTTCGCTGAACCAATTTTGATGAATTTTGGTATAGAGATAGATTGGACCGTGGAAAAGGACATAGGTTACCTTTCGTCGCGAAAGTAAAACTTCAAGGGGTGAAATAGGGGATGAAAGTTTGTATGAAGAACCCATCATTTCTTCCGCTGAATCAATTTTGATGAATTTTAGTATAGAGACTAGCGAAAACTCGGCTACGCCGAGTATTCCCTAGGGCTCCGCCGATAGTGTTTTATAATAGTTTTACGTACGTCCAATCCATCTAGGAACAATTTAAACGCAAAATGCTACCGCTAAGAGTCTTTCAAAATATTTTTTCCCGCCCACCCAAACAGCCCACGCAACCTGCTCACTCAAACTGCTCATGCAACCTGCCCACTCAATATGCCCACCCAAACGACCCACGCAACCTGCCCACCCAAACTGCCCACCGAAAATGCCCACGCAACATGCCCACCCAAACAGCCCACGCAACCTGCCCACACAAAATGCCCACGCAACCTGCCCACCCAAAATGCCCACGCAACCTGCCCACCCAAAATTTCTGACATTTCTACATGGCAGCCCTTGACGTTACCTTTCATTTAATACCAAACACAACATGTTTCTGACAACTATAAGCAAAAAACAAAAGCCGATCGAGTTGTCAAAATTTTGACATTTCTGCATGACAGCTCTTGACCTTACCTTTCATTTGATACCAAACACGACATGGTTCTGACAACTTTAAGCAAAAAAACAAAAGCCGACCGAGCTGTCAAATTTTTGACATTTCTACATTGCAGCCCTCGACGAAACCTCTCATTTGATACCAAACACGACATGGTTCTGACAACTTTAAGCAAAAAACAAAAGCCAATCGAGCTGTCAAATTTTTGACATTTCTGCATGGCAGCCCTTGACGTTACCTTTCATTTAATACCAAACACAACATGTTTCTGACAACTATAAGCAAAAAACAAAAGCCGATCGAGTTGTCAAAATTTTGACATTTCTGCATGACAGCCCTTGACAATCCTTTTCATTTGATACCAAACACCACCAAACGACATGGTTCTGACAACTTTACTCAAAAAACAAAAGCCGACCGAGCTGACAAAATTTTGATATTTCTGCATGGTAGCCCTTGACAATCCTTTTCATTTGATACCAAACGCGACATGGTTCTGACAACTTTAAGCAAAAAACAAAAGCCGATTGAGTTGTCCAATATTTGACACTTCTGCATGACAGCCCTTGTCATTACCTCTCATTTGATACCAAACACGACATGTTTTTGACAATTTTATGCAAAAAACAAAAGCCAATAGAGCTGTCAAATTTTTGACATTGGAATATTTGTTTTTTACTTAGTTATTTATGGGATGTTTGGTAACACTTTCGAAATATACATGTATCACGGACATGAACCTTCAAAAATTTTAATTTTTAAATATAATGTTTTAGGGCCTTTTAAACTACTATGGAATAACCGCCCATTGCCATAATGTATGTTTATGAACTTAACTTCTTTCAAATTGTCCTCTTTTCATGAATAATTCCATTTAAATGTTCTGATTGACATGTCAAAGAAACGTTCTTCGTCTTAAATTTTTCAAAGAAGACTAAATTTTGTATTTCAAATTGTTTCAAAAAGCTAAAATACGACCTTTTAAATTTTTTTACACAAAAACTATGTACCGTACAGAAAAATTACCTATTACAAGGAAATCAAGTTGAGTAATGCTCTACATCCTGCAACAATTTTCATTAAAATCGCTCTTACCGTTTAGTCTGTACAGGCGAGCAAAATTTCCCCGATCGTCTTGATGAATTCAAATATAGATAGTGAATGTACCTGGTTAGTATAACGTACTAGCGAAATCTCGGCTACGCCGAGCTCTCCCTAGGAGGATAGTGTTTTATGATAGTCTATACGTCTTTCCAATCCGTCTAGGCATACTTGAAATTCAAAGTGCTAACGCTAACTGTCTTTTCGGATACACAAACTACTTATCTTTATGCATATAACAAAAACCGATCGAGCTGTCACAATTTTGACATTTCTGCATGATAGCCCATGACGATACCTCTCATTTGATACCAAACACTACATGGTTCTGACAAGTTCATGCAACAAACAAAAGCCGATCGACATGTCAAATGTTTGGCACTTCTGCATGGCAGCCCTTAACTATACCTCTCATTTGATACCAAACTCAACATGGTTCTGACAACTTTATGCAAAAAACAAAAGCCGACCGAGCTGTCAAAATTTTGACATTTCTGAATGTTAGCCCTTGACGATCCCTCTCATTTGATACCAAACACAACATGGTTCTGACAATTTTATGCAAAAAACAAAAGCCGATCGATCTGTAAAATTTTTGACACTTCTGCATGGCAGCCCTTAACTATACCTCTCATTTGATACCAAACTCGCCATGGTTCTGACAACTTTATGCAGAAAACAAAAGCCGACCGAGCTGTCAAAATTTTGATATTTTTGCATAGTAGCCCTTGACGATCCTACTCATTTGATACCAAACTCGGCATGGTTCTGACAACTTTATGCAAAAAACAAAAGTCGATCGACCTGTCAAATTTTTGACATTTCTGCATGGAAGCCCTAAACGATACCTCTCATTTGATACCAAACTCGACATGGTTCTGACAACTTTTTGCAAAAAACAACAGCCGATCGAGCTGTCAAAATTTTGACATTTCTGAATGTTAGCCCTTGACGATCCCTCTCATTTGATACCAAACACAACATGGCTCTGACAACTTTATGCAAAAAACAAAAGCCGATCGACCTGTTAAATTTTTGACATTTTTGAATGGTAGCCCTTGACGATCCCTCTCATTTGATACTAAACTCGGCATGGTTCTGACAACTTTATGCAAAAAACAAAAGTCGATCGACCTGTCAAATTTTTGACACTTCTGCATGGCAGCCCTTAACGATACCTCTCATTTGATACCAAACTCGACATGGTTCTGACAACTTTTTGCAAAAAACAATAGCCGATCGAGCTGTCAAAATTTTGACATTTCTGCATGACAGCCCTTAACGATATCTCTCATTTGATACCAAACTCGACATGGTTCTGACAACTTTATGCAAAAAACAAAAGCCAATCGAGCTGTCAAAATTTTGACATTTCTGCATGGTAGCCTTTGATACCAAACACGACATAGGTCTGACAACTTCATGTAAAAAACAAATACCGATATTGTCATTTTTTTTAAGTATTATTGGCAACATGTCTTATTTTACTTTATAAATATAGGCAATATTGATATTACTGTACGAACTTCAAATTAATGCAGTTAGGAATATTGATTTTTTTACTTATGACAAGTTTGGCAGCACTTTCTCGTCTAGTAAACAGCCTTATTCTGGTGACCATGGTATTGAATACAATATTGTATAAAATACCATTATTGTTTTCAATACAATAATTTTCCGAAATGGTATTCCGGTAACCATTGGTTTCAATACAATGTTGTTTCCAATACAATAATTATATTCTATACGATATGGTATGAAATTAGTATTCAGGTAACCATTTATTATTAAAACGTCATTGTATATGAAGCAATTATCGTATAGATTCATGGTTTCGGTAAAGTCAAATTTCAGTTCGCGTTATGAACATTGTATAGTAGAAAAGTTCTACTATTTCCTGAAATTTACTCGGTAACAGTATTTTTTTGGAAAGATTAGTGAAAAAATAGTAACTAATAAAGAAATGATAATAATAAAAATGGATAATATTGGTTTTATTTTAATTTTTGACATGCTCGAAAATGAAAGAAATCGGTAAGTTATTAATTAATAAAAATGTAATTTGTTATAAAAAATATTTTTATTTAGACATGATTTACATATAAATAGAAAAGTTTTGCGTGATGCTAGTGATCCCTTAACTCTTTCAGAGAATGTGTTCAATAGCATCTTCAGGCTATCGCGTCAGTTTGATTTTATTATAGAATTGGATCCATTCTTTCCTACTTCGGAGCGTGAAGAAATTGTGAGTCCTACAAATATAAAGATACTAAAAGCTTTACAATTTTATGGTCAAGGAATCTACCATCAGTTGGTCAAGATTTTTAAATTTCTATGAGTCAGGCGTCCGTCAGTCGCAGCATAAAAGAAGTGACACAAATTATTGTCGAACATCTTAGTTTTGTAGTACGTTTTGAGGTATCCCTGGGGTTAACTGTTATTTTCGTAATAATATAAATAAATTTCTACTTGGCTGGTAGATGCAGAATTTGTAGATACTGATTAAATACCCGTATTCAGGACCGCGACGATTACGCTTCTGCACGGCCCATTTCAAAGTACATTTTAATCTTGACAGCTGTCAATTTCATCTTCAAATTGTTTTCCAAAATTTTATCTTCACATATTTGTATATATTTCTTGTATTTCTTTCTTTCGCTTTTGATATTACTTTTATACTCGTTTATACTACTTGTAATTGTTGGATACGATAAATAAATTTGAAGTTGTCTTTTAGAAACCTTCTTTTTAGATGAACTCATGATTAGATTATTACACACAAATTTCTCTTTGTGGATGTTTCACTTGATTGCACTTGATAAACACTTTTGTCATTCGCTAACGTCAAAATGTAAGCAAATGCTAGGTTAGATGTCAGTCACTGTTACCAATTGTCGCATGAAATTCATCATATTTATTTAATAAAATTTATCAATATACAAATTAATATTTGCGTTATTTTACTTTAAATATCAATCCTGCGAATGTAAATGTACTAACATTGTAAAATTTATTTATTTAAATAAAATAATATTAAGATTTTATTACAATTTTCTATAGAGTGACATCACTGCAAACAGGTGAATACAATATTGTATTCATTACAATACCACTTTCATACGATTACAATGTGGTCACCAGAATACCAAATCTATACGATGTCTTATAGAACATTGAAATCATTATTGTATAGATTACAATATTGCTTCGGATACAATGGTCACGAGAATAAGGCCGTATATTCCATATTTACTATATTTTCATTGGCAATACGGTAGTTAAAGTACGAAATTCAGATTAATGCATTTTGGAATATTTGTTATTTACTTTGTTACTTATGGCAAGTTTGGTAACACTTACTCGTCTAGTTATATTTAAAATTTACTATATTTTTATTGGTAGTATGGAAATTATTATTGGACTAACTTCACAGTAATACAGTTAGGAATATTTGTTCGTCAGTTAGTTACTTACGTCATGTTTGGTAACACTTGTGTACCGACTTCACATTGATATTGTTAGGAATGTTACTTATGGTAAGTTTGGCAACACTTACTCGTCTAGTTATATTTAAAATTTACTATATTTTTATTGGTAGTATGGAAATTAATAATGCACTAACTTCACAGTAATACAATTAGGAATATTTGTTTGTCACTTATGTCATGTTTGGTAACACTTGTGTACCGACTTCACATTGATCTTGTTAGGAATGTTACTTATGGCAAGTTTGGCAACACTCACTTGTCTAGTTATATTTAAAATTTACTATATTTTTATTGGTAGTATTGAAATTATTAATGAACTAACTTCACAGCAATACAGTTAGGAATATTTGTTTGTCACTTACTTATGTCATGTTTGGTAACACTTGTGTACCGACTTCACATTGATCTTGTTAGGAATGTTACTTATGGCAAGTTTGGCAACACTTACTTGTCTAGTTATATTTAAAATTTACTATATTTTTATTGGTAGTATGGAAATTATTAATGAACTAACTTCACAGTAATACAGTTAGGAATATTTGTTTGTCACTTACTTATGTCATGTTTGGTAACACTTGTGTACCGACTTCACATTGATCTTGTTAGGAATGTTACTTATGCCATATTTGGCAACACTTGACTTATGATGACATTTGAAATTTACCTAACCAAAGAACATATTTTGAAATGTCAAAAAATTGCAATTTCTAAAACATTGGTTTAAAGCCATTACTCATAAATGATATATTTGTTTAACCTTACCTTTAACCAATCTGTATTTAATTTTTCGAAATCTATCTCCTGCTTTTGAAGATAATACCATTTGAAGTTCATCTTCAACTTGTCAAATTTGACACATGTCATCAATGACTTGTCAAATGTGACAGATGACATCGTTTTTCGTCTTAAAATTTTCAACGCGGACTTCGATGCATGGCGGGATGATTGTTTCAAAGTACCAAAATTCGACCTTTAATAATGATTTACTCGAAAACTATCCCTCCTACAGAAAAAATGCTCATGACTAGGGCCCTGAAGAGAACAATTTCCTACAACTTGAAACAATTTTCACGAAAATCCGTCAACCCGTATAAGCTGTAGAGGTGAGCAAAAATTGGGCGATCTTCGAGATGAAAGATCCTATAGATAGTGAAACAACCCTTTTAGTATAAGGACTAGCGAAATCTCGGCTACGCCGAGCTCTCCCTAGAGGGATAGTGTTTTATGATAGTCTATACGTCTTTCCAATCCGTCTAGGCACACTTGAAACTCAAAGTGCTAACGCTAACTATCTTTTCGGATACACAAACGACTTATTATTATGCATAAAACAAAAACCGATCGAGCTGTCATATTTTTGACAATTCTGCATGGCAGCCCTTGAAGATACCTGTCATTTGATACCAAACTCGGCATGGTTCTGACAACTTTATGCAAAAAACAAAAGCCGATGAAATTATTAAACTTTTGACATTTCTGCATGGCAGCCCTTGACAATACCTCTCATTTGATACCAAACACGACAAGGTTCTGACAACTTTATGCAAAAAACAAAAGCTTACCGAGCTGTCAAAATTTTGACCTTTCTGCATGGTAGCCCTTGAAGTTCCCTCTCATTTGATACCAAACTCGACATGGTTCTGACAACTTTATGCAAAAAACAAAAGCCGATCGACCTATCAAATTTTTGACACTACTGCATGGCAGCCCTTAACGATATCTCCCATTTGATACCAAACTCGACATGGTTCTGACAACTATATGCAAAAAACAAAAGCCGATCGAGCTGTCAAAATATTGACATTTCTGCATGGTAGCCCTTGACGATCCCTTTCATTTGATACCAAACACGACATGATTCTGACAACTTTACTCAAAAAACAAAAGCCGATCGAGCTGTCAAAATTTTGACGTTTCTGCATGGTAGCCCTTGACGTTCCCTCTCATTTGATACCAAACTCGACATGGTTCTGACAACTTTACTCAAAAAACAAAAGCCGACCGAGCTGACAAAATTTTGATATTTCTGCATGGTAGCCCTTGACAATCCTTTTCATTTGATACCAAACTCGACATGGTTCTGACAACTTTATGCAAAAAACAAAAGCCGATCGACCTGTCAAATTTCTGACACTTCTGCATGGCAGCCCTTAACGATATCTCCCATTTGATACCAAACTCGACATGGTTCTGACAACTTTATGCAAAAAACAAAAGCCGATCTAGCTGTCAAAATTGTAACATTTCTGCATAGTAGCCCTTGACTATACCTCTCATTTGATACCAAACACTATATGGTTCTGTCAGCTTTATGCAAAAAACAAAATCCGATATTGTCATTTTTTAAGTATTATTGGTTGGCAACATATCTTATTTTACTTTATAAATATTGGCAATATTGATATTATTGTACGAACTTTACATTAATGCAGTATAGAATAATGATTTTTTTACTTAGTTACTCATGACAAGTTTGGCAGCACTTTGTCGTCTAGTTATATTCCATATTTACTATATTTTCATTGGCAATACGGTAATTAAAGTACAAAATTCAGATTAATGCATTTAGGAATATTTGTTATTTACTTTGTTACTTATGGCAAATTTGGCAACACTTACTCGTCTAGTTATATTTAAAATTTACTACATTTTTATTGGTAGTATGGAAATTATTAATTGACTAACTTCCCAGGAATACAGTTAGGAATATTTGTTTGTCACTTAATTACTTATGTCATGTTTGGTAACACTTGTGTACCTACTTCACATTGATCTTGTTAGGAATGTTAGTCATTGCAAGTTTGGCAACACTTTCTCGTGTAGTTATTTTTAAAATTTACTATATTTTTATTGGTAGTATGGAAATTATTAATGGACTAACTTCCCAGTAATACAGTTAGGAATATTTGTTTGTCACTTAATTACTTATGTCATGTTTGGTAAACTTGTGTACCTACTTCACATTGATCTTGTTAGGAATGTTAGTCATGGCAAGTTTGGCAACACTTTCTCATCTAGTTATATTTAAAATTTACTCTATTTTTATTGGTAGTATGGAAATTATTAATGGACTAACTTCCCAGTAATACAGTTAGGAATATTTGTTTGTCACTTAATTATTTATGTCATGTTTGGTAACACTTGTGTACCGACTTCACATTGATCTTGTTAGGAATGTTACTTATGGCAAGTTTGGCAACACTTTCTCGTCTAGTTTTATTTAAAATTTACTATATTTTTATTGGTAGTATGGAATCATTAATGTCATGTTTGGCGTAACACATTTTTGACACATGACATCTAATAATTACCTAACCAAACTACATATTTTGAAATGTCAAAAAATTACAATTTCTAAAACATTAGTTTAAAGCCATTACTCATAAATGATATATTTGTTTGTTCGTACCTTTAATCAATCGTATTTAATTTTTCGATATCTATGTCCTGCTTTTAAGGATACCATTTGTAATTCATCTTCAACTTGTCAAATTTGATACATGTCACCAATGACTTATCAAGTGTCACAGATGACATCGGTTTTCGTCTTAAAATTTGTAACGAGGACTTCGATGCATTGCGGGATAATTGTTTCCACTTTTAATAATTTTTGAATCAAAAACTACCATTGGAGCCCTTCTTTCTCTTGCCATTTGATCAAAATGTATAGTTTGAACAGATATCTATCGTTATGGCCCTCTCAGCAGATCTACTGTAAACGATTCAAGCTTGATTTATGGGTGTAAAGGACAGGTACATATTAAATGGTATCCTCTTTTATTGTACTTTATTTTGTAATAATGAAACACATTTTTTTTAAATAAATAAACATTTCTATTCCTGTCCAGCAAAAATGTCCGTTGCCATAGGTAGTGCTACATCCAACTGGGCCCGGTGCCCGGTCTACCACAGGCTTATTAAGGCAAAGCTATAACGGTAGAGAATTCTGTACAAACTAGACAAAATTCAAGCAGCAGTTCCAGTGTATATGTTAACTTTTGATTGAAGTTAAAATTTTTGTAGGACATAGGACATGTTATATTTTCTCGAAACCGATCATGCCATTCTATTTGGACTACAAGAATTAAGGCGAAAACATGTATAACTTATTTTTCACAAAAAATGGACCTTTTTATTATTGTCTTTTAAGATAGGCTGTGTATTAATTTTGCTAATATTGTCCCTATGTTGTTCCTAACAATAGAATAATAATTTGTTTAGGACCGCTTCGTACATGTGGGCTGGTTGTGCCCAGCACAAAAGCGCCGATCATAACTGACGCTATTTCAAGACAATTAAAAGTAAATTTAAACAAATCTCTTATTCGAAAAGAAAAAGTTAATATACACCTTACACAGTAAGGTAATAGTAATGAACAATATTTTTTTTTTTTAATTTGTTTGCATTAGATGTCTCGTTATAAGTTATAAGTAAAATATTTATGCCACTAAGCGGATATTTTTCTAGCATTTTATATTGAAATAATAACTGGAAAAGTGTTCATTGCAACAAAGAACATTTTGATTATAGCTCAAGAATATTGATTACTAAAGAATCTAGCAATGTATTTTGAGAAGAATTAATTGGTTGATTTATAATTCTGTAATCTTAGTGAGAAAACTTCATTTTTCGTTTCTGCCGATATTGAATTTCCCTGATTTACTATTAAAATTTAGTAGAAGAAAGTAAAAGAAATATCCTCTCAAACGCATAGTTTTCTGGCATTGTTCTTTTGCTTAGAATAATTGCAAAATTGTTGATTACAACAAAGATACTATTGATTGTTGTAATCAATGGAAATTTAAATTCCACAGGATTCAAATGTAAAGTATATTAAATCCTTACCTTTGTTAAAATGTAGCAACTTTTTTAGGTGTTACATTATGCGATGCCTATAGAAATAATACTTATTAGCATTTTAATGGAGCAATTAAATATAAAATACATCAAAATATTTTATAATTAGCTTAAAATACAACAACTATTTTCTATTTAAACCATTTGAAACTCGCAGAACCATTTAAATGTTACCAAACTAACCTCACCTTACTCAGAAAGATAAAAATTGGCGATCTTTGGGTTTTTAACACGTTGCGGCACAGTACGTCACGTCAAGTTATAAGACTGTGTAAATTATCACATATGTTTGTAAATTTTTATTCTTTACGTTACGGCTTATGACCTGAAAAGTGTAAATGTAAAATTTCAAAAACACATTTTGACATTTTGCGGTAATTTATTTTCAATAACTTCCTAACGATAAGAAATATTTTCAATACATGCTCAAAATCGAATTTCTTGGCTAATAAAATATAAATACACTGATCTTCATCACTCAAAACTAATAATATAATAGGTGAACTCGATTTCCTGAAACTAAAAAAATATTTCATTCCATATAAATTGATTTTGAATACTTACAACGTAGCTAATTTATTTCTTCATGCCTGCAGTCCATTTAAATGTAATTTTATGTTTATAAATTTCACTTCTTTCAAATTGTCATCTTTTCATAAATATTTCGATTTAAAGGTTCTGAATGACATGTCAAACATTCAAAGGTTAATATTTTGACACATGTCAAATATGACGTCTCCCACGGACATGAACCATCAAAAATTATAATTTTTAAATATAATGATTTAGGCCCTTTTAGCTATTGTGGAATAATTGCGCATTGTTATAGTTTATATGTATAAATATATCTTATTACAGATTGACCTATTTTTATAAATATTTCAATTTAAAAGTTGTGTTTGACATGTCAAAAAAACGTTCTTCGTCTTAAATTTTTCAATGAAGACTAAGATTTTTGGTGTCAAATTGTTTCAAAGTACCAAATATCCACTTTAAATATTTTTTTACTCGAAAACTATCCATCCTACAGAAAAAATGCTCATGACTAGGGCCCTGAAGAGAACAATTTCCTACAACTTGAAACAATTTTCACGAAAATCCGTCAACCCGTATAAGCTGTAGAGGTGAGCAAAAATTGGGCGATCTTCGAGATGAAAGATCCTATAGATAGTGAAACAACCCTTTTAGTATAAGGATGTTCGGCGTTTTTTAACTCGTAAATGCTTGATTTATAAATTATTAGAATGGTTTTATGTCAAAGATGAGTAAAAAATAGCCCGGATTGATGTATAAAACTTTGTATAAATTATTTTTACGAATATGTATATAACGGTTTATATTTTATTCGTAGAAAAATGTGTAATGTTGTTTAAAACGATGCAATATGATGGACTACGTTAAAAAATAATAAGAAAATGATGTTGTGAAGAAAATATTGATAATTTTGTTATAAAAAACGTAATTATATGAAATTAATGGTGTCAGGTGTAGGTTTTTTTTATTAAAATAATAACAATAAAACACATACAAAAACGTATGAAATACTAATAATGTGTAACAATATTTGATTACAATAATGAAAACATTGATAATAACAATGCATTGTACTTTCTTATGCCTGAGTGTCTTCTGACCGACGCCAAATATTTTGAATTTTAAATGGCACAAAAGTGATACTTCTGCTGCACTCTCCACATCAGCAATAAGTACCCGTGAGGTGACGCCTGATAAGCGCCTGCACGGTACAAATATAACATCATCATTACCGATATCTGTTTCAAATGTAGGTAGCTATCTAATTTTTTTTATTGAAATAGTAACAAAAAACATACAAAAATCGTATAATATATTAATAATATATAACAAAATATGTAAATAAGTAATTTTTATTTATATTAATTAAATACAAGTATATTTTTCCATTAGACATGAGTTCAAATATGGCATATGTCAAATATAGATTTTCTTCTTTAAAAAAATCCAGCCTACTCAATGTCAATTTTGACCCAAAATTGTCTGATTTTGTAGACTTGAATAGAATAGAAAGCAATCCATGGTTTTGTTTTCCTCAAGGAATTTTGAACATTAAATATTTTTTTACAGAAAAACTAAGGCCTGTAGAGAAATTTATGTCATCTTTAGGGCCGTAAAGGAAAATGTTTGCTACAATTTAAAGTAGTTTTTATGAAAATTTTTCAAAGCGTCTAGGCTGTAGGTGCACTTAAAAATTGCCCGATTGTCGTGATTAATTTTGGGGGTCCTAGCTGTTTAGTATAATAGATTATTTGGTCCTGGAGAAGGACATAGGCTACATTTTGTCGCGAAAATAAAACTTCTCAAGTTAGGCATATATTATCTCTTAATAGTTTTAAAAAATGTCTCAAAACTACTTTATGATAAGCTTTACTAGTGTAATTATTTTGTTTATTTTTATTAACTTTATTACTGTTTTGCTATTTTTTTCTTTTTATAATATTGTGTTTAATAAGCAAGAACCTTTATTTGGCCTCTGTTTGAGCTGTTGGTTCTCCTATTTTCTTAAATAAATAAATATAAAAATTATTATTTATGCTTTTAGTAAGAAATAAAGGGTGTTTTAGTATTTTTGAAAAATCATCCCTCAAGGCGATACAATAGGGGATGATTTCAATATTTTTTTTTATCTTTGTATCTATAGTTAAGTTTTAACCGTTAGCAGATTTTCGATATTTGTTGGAGAGATAGCTTGCATCATATGTACGTAAGTAAAAGTACCCGAGACATGTTTAGAAAATGGCGCTCTTAGGTGCGGTGCGGGGATCGGGTGGGCATTGGGCGGAACCTATCACATGTACGCTACGAGGCAGGTTGCCGGCTCCCTACGCAGTGCATGTCTCCGAAGTAAATGTGAAAAATTACTGGTACACGTGTTTCTAATCGTTATTCTAGCTCTACCCGTGCGACGCCGAGGCGGGTCAGCATGTATTTATTTATATATATATATATATATATATATATATATATATATATATATTTACATCCCGCTATCATTGCTGCGTCCTTTCATGGCTAGGACATTGTGGCAACCACCGAAAGGAATAGAGATAGGTATCGGCTTTATAAAGTATATCTACTTATTTTTTCCCCTGATTATGAATTTCGGTTCAAATTTCAATAAAGTCGATTTACAACGATATACGTTTCCTTTCATTTGACGGACATAATGAGCTCCTCCATTCTGAGTGAATCCGACGTCCACAGTATATACTTCAGACATAATCAGTACTTGTGACGTCCAATTTGTATATTTTTATTCATACTACCGTTACAGTCACGTCCAGCAGCGTTGCCAATATTAAATACATTATTCTGATGCAGAAACCAAAGCACTCTTTCACAACAATATGCATACTTTGCTGCAAACATCATAGATTCCTACAATGTTTGATAATGGTAATTTCTTTTGGCAATCTGTAAGCAATTTGAAAATGGAACTGTTAATTTGTCATTTAAAATGTCATTTTTAATACTTAATACTTTTGTTCTAAAATTATTAGGAAAAAAAATTCTCCAAATTAAATTTTACCATTGTATTTCTCATACATATAACAAAAATAAAGTAGATACCCTTTATACAAGTAAACAATAACAAAATCTTAATAATATATTTACAGTAAAAGTACTCGCTGGTACAAAATGTGATAGAAATGTGAAATGTTCTTGCACTTAGTGTACAAGAACAACAATTGTATTTTCTCCGACGGTAAATGTAAATATGTGAAAATAAGTGAAGAATGAACTATTTAAATAACCCCAAAATCTTACAATTAAAATGTACAGATAGTTATTTTTAATAATAATTTAATATGAACTGAATTAATACTTGCAGTATTTTTTTTTTAGTAAAATTTGTCGTCATCCTTTGTATTATAGTCATAAAAATTTTATTTGATAAACAAAGTATTTGTTACATGTCAATAAAATAGTGAAGAAATATAATAATAAGGTTAATATGATTATTAATCTCCGATTTTAATATTTTTATTCTATTTGTTAAACAAATTATTTGTAAAAAAGAGTGAAAATATGTGAAAAACAACAGTTTGGATGCACTTCGGCTATTTGTGCAATAAATTCAAATTTTTATGATATTTATAATAATAAGCTTATTATTAATATTCAATTCCGATTTTAATATGCTTATTCTAAGTAAATAGCTATTTGTTGAATAAATTATTTTTCACATGTCAATAAAATAGTAAAAATATATGAAAAGCAGCCGTTTGGGTTCGGCTATTTTTCCAATAAATTGAAATTTTTACGGAAATTACAATAATAGGCATATTATTAAGAAAATTCTAATTGACATAATAAGTCAGTGTCATGTGCAAATTACATAATATGTTTGTGTTATAATTTTACTGGAAATATAGAAATTTTCTATGTGGTATTTGTACAAAATATGGAACTGCCAGAATGCAATGTAATGAAATCCTGGAAATGTAGAATCTTTTGCTAGAAACTTTTTGTATGGCATTTGTATAGAACTGAGGGAAGGTAATGTGACGGCCACATCAATTTTTTTTATTTAACATAGGAGTATAGTCGAAATTCTGGAAATTTGATAAAATATTATAAATCACAGCAAAAGATAATTTTAGAGCTTTAGCTTGTGAACTGTTCTGAAATTATCAATCTCCCCTGAGAGTTATTGAGCCCCTTCGGAGAATATAAAATGAAAAAATCTGATGTGGCCAACACAATACCTCCCACTATTTCATTTTTATTAATTTAAATTCATACCTAATTTTTTTTGCAGTGACATACATTTGAAATATAAACTGTGTAACAAAGGAATTGTGTTTATCTTTGAAACAAAGGCATCGGGATTTATAAAAAAGATTATTTTTTAAATTTATCTGTAAAATATATAGAAAAATTATTAATGTGTACCTACTTGTAGAAAATTCAATTAGCTTTAATTAAAATAAATGAAAAACCATTATGAGCTTCAAGTAAAGTGCCGTTTCCGGTTATCCGATTTACACCAAAATCTAATGGTTTCTTTCCATATTAGAATAGGGTTAAAACACGCATCAGAATTTTCTGAATGATAGTATTTGAGTTAGAGCGTTGACATACACACACATACAGACATCATCGTGAAAATGATAAAATCGGATTCCAGTGACCTTAGAACGTGATCATTTATCAAAATCTCAACATGCGATTTTTAGCAAGGTCCCTATAACTCCCTTACCAAGGGTAGCGGGAGGTAAAAACAAATAAGTGAAATTTATGAAATATTTATTATTACATCGAACAGTCCTGCTTATTTCCAGAGAGACTATTTCATAAACATTAATTTGTTTCTTTAATCTTTAGTTATTATACATAAACAAATTACTTATCCGTGTTTCTTTCTGTTTGTATATAGATTGCAATAAAAATACGGTGTTTTTAAAAGTCATTACTTTTGATCATTTATTTATATTTCTACATATCTCACTAACGCATATAATAAAATTTTTCAAATTACATTATAATAAAAATAAAAAGCAAATATTTTAACGTACTTAAACTATCTAAAATGTATAAAAATATTTTCTAATTAAATGAAAACACTTTAATGAAACACCTCAAGTAGAGGAGAAATAGGAAGAAGTAATTTAAAATACTACCAGGAGTGCACAATGTAGATTTAAATACGATTAAAAGAGTTGAGCGCTAATGTAGTACCCAAAGCACTGTTGCCAAGTGTACGGAGTTCAGAATTTCGCTGGAATGAAATTTCAGTATATACATTGTATATACGCCGGACGACACTAGCGCCGCAAGTGGAATTTTTTTGAACTACAAAAACTATACATTTTCCATTCCGCTATCATTCTGACGTCCATAACAAATTTTGCTATACGATACTAGAGGCCCCCCTGATGTCAGAAAAAAATTTATAAGGCCATGTGCATATGAAGTCTTATGCACAAGGACGTCACTTTGAATGTAGAAAATTACACAGGGGACGCCACAATGGTAGTGGGATGTAAATATATATATATATATATATATATATATATATATATATATATATATATATTTACATCCCACTATCATTGCTGCGTCCTTTCGTGGCTAGGACATTGTGGCAACCACCGAAAGGAATAGAGATAGGCTTCGACTTTATAAAGTATATGTACTTATTTTTCCCCCTGATTATGAATTTCGGTTCAAATTTCAATAAAGTCGATTTACAACGATATACGTTTCCGTTCATTTGACGACATTATGAGCTCCTCCACACTGAGTGAATCCACAGTATATACTTCATACATACTCAGTACTTATGACGTCCAATTTGTATATTGTTATTCATACTACCGTTACAGTGACGTCCAGCAGCGTTGCCAATATTAAATACATTATTCAGATGTAGAAACCAAAGCACACTCTTTCACAACAATATGCATACTTAGCTCCAAACATCATAGATTCCTACAATGTTTCATAATGGTAATTTCTTTTGGCAATCCGTAAGCAAAATGGAACTTCTAAATTGTCATTTAAAATGTCATTTTAAATACTTAACACTTTTGTTCTAAAATTATTAGGAAAAAAAATTCTCCAAATTAAAATTTTACCGTTGTATTTCTTAGTAATGTATTTACAGTAAAAGAACTCGCTGGTACAAAATGTGATAGAAATGTAAAATGTTCTTGCACTTGGTGTACAAGAACAACAATTGTATTTTCTCCGACGGTAAATGTAAATATGTGAAAATAAGTGAAGAATGAACTATTTAAATGTATTTATTTAAATAGCCCCAAAATCTTACAATTAAAAAGTACAGATATTTTCATGTTCACTCATAACAAACTTTATTTTATATTTAACAAATATATCATATACAAAATAAATTTCACGAATATTGACAAAACTAATTGAAAAACTTAACAAAAATTCAAAATAGTATTCGTATCTTTACACAAAGTTCACACACACATACACGCACACACACAGACACACATACATACCTACAAACATCATTGTAAAAATGTTAAAATCGGATTCTGGGGGACATCAAAACGTGCTTATTCACTAAAATCTCTATATGCGATTTTTAGCACGATCCCTACACCTCCCTTACCTAGCGGGAGGTAAAATTTTTATTTATGTCTTACTAGTATGTTATTGTTTTATAACAACCTCAACATTAGGTCCGTTATTGAGTAAATAATGCCCTAGGGCGTATTAAGTTGCTATGGTAACGTTGACAACAAACTGAGGTTAATAATACTGATACTAACATAAAGTGCAGTTAAGGTTAAGAAGCATTGTGAATTGTATTCGTTTATAATCATATTTGTTTCATCAGAAATACAAACCAGCATACTTCTTATTCTTAGTAATAACAACATTGCTCGTCCATATTGACAGAAAAATACTACAAGAAATATATTTTTTGTTTGAAAAAATGCTTTGTTTACAGAAACAAAATATTACCTCGATATCGCATTCACAGGCTACTTTGTACGTTGTATTAAAATTTTGTGATTTATTATTTTTGTTTAAAGTCAGACAAAATGTTTATTAAGAATTTCTAGTAAGACATAAAACGTTGAAGGCACCACGGGTGTTAGACGACAATAATGCGTTCGGTCAACGTACTCGCCTCGGGCCAGAAGCCCTCGACAGTACACTGTTCCCCTCAGGCATTACTGTCCTTATAACAACCCTTGGTACCTTAATTACTATTGATGAACAAATTGTTTGTTACGTGTCAATAAAATAGTGCAAAATATCTGCAAAGCAACCATTTTGGTTCACTTCGGCTATTTGTGCAATAAATTCAAATTTTTATGAAATTTATAATAATAAGCTTGTTATTAATATTCAATTCCGATTTTAATACGCTTATTCTAAGTAAATATGTATTTGTTGAACAAATTATTTTTCATATGCCAATAAAATAGTGAAAACATGAAAAGCAGCCGTTTAGATTCACTTCGGCTATTTTTACAACAAATTGAAATTTTTACGGATATTACAATATTATTAAGAAAATTCTAATTGACATATGTCAGTGTCAAGTGTAAATTACATAATACGTTTTTGTTATAATTTTAATTTTATAAAATACATAGAACTGATGGAAGGTAATGTGATGGCAACATCAGATTTTTTTCTTTAACATAGGAGTATAGTCGAAATTCTGGATATTTGATAAAATATTATAAATCACAGCAAAAGATAATTTTAGAGCTTTAGCTTGTGAACTGTTCTGAAATTATCAATCTCCCCTGAGAAGTGAGCCCCTTCTGATAAAATAAAATGAAAAAATCTGATGTGGCTAACACAATACGTCAAGTTATTTCATTTTTATTAATTTAAATACATACCTACATATGCTGCAAACTATATTAACTTTCATTGCATAGAACTATTGCTTTATTTTTA
The DNA here is from genome assembly GCA_943142095.1 of Ophonus ardosiacus. Classification (NCBI taxonomy): domain Eukaryota; kingdom Metazoa; phylum Arthropoda; class Insecta; order Coleoptera; family Carabidae; genus Ophonus; species Ophonus ardosiacus. The sequence goes on along the minus strand of OW964833.1, from coordinate 22,058,476 downwards.
TTTGTTTTTATAGTTTATCTTTAAAACATAGGCTTCGGGATTTATAAAAAGAATTATTTTTTAATTTATCTGTAAAATATATAGAAAAATTATTAATGTATACCTGTAGACAATTCAATTAGCTTTAATTTTCATGGCATAAAATACGAAAAAATGACATCTAATAGTATTTTTTGACGAAAAATCATTATGAGCTTCAAGTAAAGTGCCGTTTCCGGTTATCCGATTTACACAAAAATCTAATGGTTTCTTTCCATATTAGAATAGGGTTAAAACACGCTTTAGGATTTTCTGAATGATAGCATTTGAGTTAGAGCGTTGACAAAATCCACACACACACACACACACACACACACACACACACACACATATAGACATCATCGTGAAAATGTTAAAATCGGACCTTAAAACGTGGTCATTTACCAAAATCTCAAGAGGCGATTTTTAGTAAGATCCATATACCTACCTCCCTTACCAAGGGTAGCGGGAGGTAAAAACAAATAAGAGAAATTTATGAAATATCTATTATTACATCGAACAGTCCTGCTTATTTCCAGAAAGAGTATTTCATAAACATAAATTTGTTTCATTAATCTTTAGTTGTTACACATAAACAAATTACTTTCCGTGTTTCTAAGTTTGCATATAGATTGCGATAAAAATACGGTGTTTTTAAGTCATTACTTTTGATCATTTATATTTTTACATATCTCACTAGCGCATATAATAAAATTTTTCAAATTACAATATAATAATAAAAAATCTGATGTGGCCAACACAAAACCTCCCGCTATTTAATTTTTATTAATTTAAATACATACCTCCGTATTTACTTATGCTGCAAACTGTTTCATTGCATATATCTAGTTCTTTATTTAATATTTTCTTTTTAAAATGTCACTATTATTAATTTGAAGTAATTTGTTTTTTGACAATGACATTCACCTGTAGTTACATTCATTTGAAATATGAACTATGTAACAAAGGAAATGTGTTTATCTTTAGGCGTCGGGATTTTTTTTTTTAAATATTTTTTTAAGAAAAACGATTATGAGCTTCAGGTAAAGTACCATTTCCAGTTATCCGATTTACACCAAAATCGAATGGTGTCTTTCCATATTAGAATAGAGTAGAAATACAAGGTTACAGAATTTTCTGAATGATAGTATTTGAGTTAGAGCGTTAACAAAATCCATACGCATACACACACACACACACACACACACACACACACACACACACACACAAACACAAACACACATACACACATCATCGTGAAAATGTTAAAATTGGATTCTAGGGACCTTAAAACGTGGTCATTTACTAAAATCTCGATATGTGATTTTTAGCACGATTCCTATACCTCCCTTACCAAGGGTAGCGGGAGGTAATAAAAAGCAAATATTTTAACGTATTTAAACTATCTAAAATGTATAAAAATATTTTCTAATTAAATGAAAACATTTTATTGAAACACCTCAGTAAGTAGAGGAGAAATAGGAAGAAGTACCTAGAGTAAAAAATATCTATATGTAATAAATCGTTTGTAGTACATATTAATATGTTTAAAACATTTTTTCTTTTAATAATTATTTCTACACTCTCTTTTTCGACACACTTAAAATTTCGGACTTCGTATTTTAGATCAAAAGTTTATAAATATTTTATTTATATATTTCACTGTAGTATACCGTTCTCATATTTATTCCATACATTTAATTATTAATCTTCTTACCCTTACATTTGGCTTTTATTTATAATTTACACAATATTTTGTAATTAATAATTAAGCTTTATGATCCGAGTATTTAAATAATTACCTTTTTTAAATTTATTACATTGAAACCATACATTTTGACTTTGTATTTACGAAGAGGATTTTGCAAAACAAAAGTTTGATTACATAAATATTAATTTAAATACTATCATGTGTGCACAATGTACTAGAGGCCCCCCTGATGTCAGAAAATAATTTATAAGGCCATGTGCATATGACGTCCGGTATACGGACGTCTTATGCACAAGGACGTCACTTTGAATGTAGAAAATTACACAGGGGACGCCACAATGGTAGTGGGATATATATATATATATATATATATATATATATATATATATATATATATATATATAAGGATGACCTTTGGTTTTTTCAGCAGTAACTGAGCGACAAGCCATTGATTCTATCAAATTTGTTGTCACCGAGAGCATTATGTTCTGAGATGCTTCTTGTAATTAATTTAATATTCTTTTTGGGTTTTATTGTTTTATATTATTGTTTATTTCAAGAATTTTCCACACTTTTTTAAACTGGTCCGGAGACTAAAGTATGATAAGCTAATGTCTACATGTGTTGTAGATACTGGCACACTCAGAAATGGGTAATATGCCGTGATGATATATTTATTTATTTATTTATTTTTGAAGACAAGAAGTATTTGCCAGATTTTTTCATGCACATACTTAAACTTTTTCTGTTAAACCCAATTTTTCGTCATTTTGATTTAAATTTACTTTTAAAGCATGGAGGTAATCTTTGCTATCCATAACGAAATATACCCCTAAAACATAATGCTGTCACCGCCGTATTGAACTGTTACTATTAAATACCTAAAATTATAGGTTTTCTAAAAAAAAATGCCTCTAAACTAATCTTTATGCAATAAACTTACTTACGTTACTAGAAAATCTAATTAAGAATTAAATGTAGAAAATTGACGGCATTTAACAGTAACAGTTAATACGGTTTATAACAGCATTATATTTAAGTCTAGACTCTAGACTGAATACAACGATATCCAAATGTATTATCCTAATATTACAAAATATTTGAGAAAAATAAATGAAAATTATGCTGATTTAATTTAAATCTGATTGTAATAAGAATGTTTTGAAGAAAACAACTGAATATTTTGTTTCATGTTAATTTTAGTTTAAATTCAAAACTATTTTGTCGTATACTTTCTCAGTAATAAATTCCAATGACTATAGTTTTTAACCAGTCATGATGCAAAACACTTGAAAATTCAACCAATGGGAACAGTATTATACTGATAAAACCCCTTTACCCTGATAATTTTCCGCTACCAAGTAAATAAACAGTTAAATAATTACTAAGGCTTTCATGGCCGGCATTTATCATAGGTTGGAACTTTTTCGGGTTTCTGGGCCATGGTCTTTTAGGTATGACACCTAATGTTTCGCCCAACAATGTGTTAGGCATCATCAGAGGTTTTCTGAGTCTTTACATATAAAAATAATCTTTTTCTTGAAAATGACAGATATTAATGTCAGTATTTGATATATTTTTGACAAATTGATCATAGATTGTTTTGGCTGGAAATTTTAATGATCAATATTTTTATTTTTCAAAAGTCTTGGATTCTTTAGCTGTTGTTTTCTTTAAAGCAGGAATTTAAGCCCTGTTAATTCTTATACCTTCTTCTTTCCGATTAAAATTATTTGGGTGTTTATAAATTTCTATAGCTTCTCGCTGTAAGCGTGCATGAAAATTGACAGTAGTAGATAAAACTTCTGTGCCCTTTAGAAAAATATCATGGCCAGATTGTAAGAGGTGTTCAGCGACAGCTGAACGATCAGTCTCGCCAAGTCGACAACAGCGTCCATGTTCTTTTAGTCTGGTGTTAACACTTCTCATAGTTGTTCCAATGTATACTTTTCCACAGTTACTTGGAATTCTGTAGACACCTGGCAGGGATATTGGGTCACGCTTGTCTTTAGCTGATCTAAGAACACCTTGTATTTTCATTGTAGGCTGATAAATAACTTTGATATTGTATTTTTCGAGAAAACGGCCAATACGATATGTCACTTTCTTTATAAAAACACAATAGATCTTGGTCGCACAGTAGTGAATCTGTCAACTCGTCCCTTATCTCAAGCCGAAACTTCTATACTAGCAAAGAGAGGTAACTACGCATTAACACCAACTACTATTCTAATTGAAAATATAGTTTCTAATATTGAAGCTGCTATCTGGAAGTTACCAGCAGTCCAAGCTGAAGAAATACGCAATGAGACAACAATAATCCTACGATATGCTAAACCGCCAGTGCAAAACATCTCACCACAAGAACGCAAAGCAATCAAGGCTTTAAACGAAGATAAATCAATCATTATTCTTCCAGCTGATAAAGGTAACGCAACAGTGGTCATGTCAACTGATGATTATAAGAAGAAGATTATAGAAGACATTCTAGAACCTACTACTTATAGAAAACTACCACGGGATCCAACAACTTTCATACTAAGGAAGACAAACCAACTTATTAAAGCATCTTCGTTTACAGATGAAGTAAAAAAGTTACTCTGTAGAAGTGAAGCTCTTACACCCAGGCTTTATGGTCTTCCAAAAATTCATAAGACGCTTGCACCTCTTCGTCCTATAGTTAATACCATTCGTTCACCAACGTACAATGTGAGTCAGCACTTAGCAACTTTATTACAACCACACATTGGGAAAACAGATTCTTATATTAAGGACTCAGCTCATTTCATTGAAAAACTTAAATCTGTTAAACTTGATCCTGATGACCGTCTTGTCAGTTTTGATGTGGTTTCACTTTTTACAAAGGTACCTGTTGCTGAAGCTCTAGTTTGTAAGAGAAATTTTCCCGGATGATGTAACAAGTTTGTATCGTCATTGTTTGACCAAAAGTTACTTTCGATGGAATGGTGAATTTTATGAACAGATTTATGGTGTTGCGATGGGTAGTCCTCTTAGTCCGGTCATTGCCAATTTCTTTATGGAAAAGTTCGAGACAACAGTGCTAAAAACTTCTGTGCTTAAGCCTAAAGTGTGGTGGAGGTATGTCGATGACACTTTTGTAATCTGGAGCCATGGTGATGATGAACTTTCAAAATTTCTTCAACATCTCAATAGTATTAACCCCAGCATCCAATTTACCATGGAAAAGGAACAAAATAATCGAATCGCTTTTCTTGACGTTCTTGTGAGCACAACTTCAGATCTTAGACTGGGCCACAAAGTGTACAGAAAACCCACCCATACGGACCGCTACCTACACAAGACATCAAATCACCACCCAAGGCAGAAATATGGTGTAATCAAGACTCATACAGAACGAGCAAAGCGTATTTGCGAACTTGAACATCTTGATGAAGAACTCAAGCATCTTCAGATAGCTTTTCGCAACAACGGGTATAGTTACAAAGAGATTGACCGTGCCATGCATCCCAGAAAACAGAAAAGAGGTAATAATGATAAACCATTCTCTTCTATTACTATTTTTCCTTTTATCAAGAAAGTGACAGATTGTATTGGCCGTTTCTCGAAAAATACAATATCAAAGTTATTTATCAGCCAACAATGAAAATACAAGGTGTTCTTAGATCAGCTAAAGACAAGCGTGACCCAATATCCCTGCCAGGTGTCTACAGAATTCCAAGTAACTGTGGCAAAGTATACATTGGAACAACTATGAGAAGTGTTAACACCAGACTAAAAGAACATGAACGCTGTTGTCGACTTGGCGAGACTGATCGTTCAGCTGTCGCTGACGACGCCTTACAATCTGGCCATGATATTTTTCTAAAGGGCACAGAAGTTTTATCTACTACTGTCAATTTTCATGCACGCTTACAGCGAGAAGCTATAGAAATTTATAAACACCCAAATAATTATAATCGGAAGGAAGAAGGTATAAGAATTAACAGGGCTTGGATTCCTGCTTTAAAGAAAACTACAGCTAAAGAATCTAAGACTTCTAAAATTTCCAGCCAAAACAATCTATGATCAATTTGTCAAATAATATATCAAATACTGACCTTAATATCTGTCATTTTCAAGAAAAAGATTATTTTTATATGTAAAGACTCAGAAAACCTCTGATGATACCTAACACATTGTTGGGCGAAACGTTAGGTGTTATACCTAAAAGACCATGGCCCAGAAACCCGAAAAAGTTCCAACCTAAAATAAACAGTTGTTATTGTTTATAACTGTCAGTGTGACAATTAATGTGCCAAGTTTCATTTTGCGTTGTCTTTGGAATTTATCTCACCAAATACCACACGACCTCTCAGATGTTCTCAGATAAACTTTTATTTTTAAGCACTCATTTTTTTGCATTTAAGCAAAATCACTAAAGCAAACTGACATTAGGTAAAACCCCTCCTCCTTCGGAGTCGGGATTTACCATGCAGTTTGCTTTCGTGTTTGTTGCTAAGCAAAAAAAAAAATTCGTGCAAAATAAAAATTTATCGATAAAATCAGGAGGTCTTGTGATATTACTTCCGATAAAAATCTGATAAAACGAAGGAAATCAAATTAAACACAAACGAACAATAAACGCAAAATTTATGGCACAACAGACTGTAGTTACTTAGCGTACCTGTAACCACAGTAAGATTATTATAAATAAAACATTTAATAATAATATTACATTAATATTAACTACTGCACAGTGAAGCACGAACTGAACACAAACGAATGATAAGCGCAAAATTTAGGGTACAACAGATTGTGGTTACTCAGCGTACCTGTAACCACAAGTAAGATTATTTTAAATAAAATGTTTAATAATATTACATTAATATTAACTACTGCACAGTGAAGCACAAACTCAACACAAACGAATGATAAGTGCGAAATTTAGGGCACATAAGATTGTGGTTACTCAACATACTTGAAACCACATTCAGCTCTTTTTAAAAAAAATGTTTAAAAAGAAAGCACATTTCATTTTATATATTGCACAGTGCAACACAAAATAGGTACAACGTACTGAATAGAAAAAAAATGAGAACATCATATATACGGTTACAGGTTCTTGGACACAGAAAATTCTTCAGTTTCCGTCAGGTAATAAGAGCAAAATAATCATTCGTTTTACAAAACAATTTTCTTTTTATAATTAGTTTAACAAAATATTAAAAAATAGAGCAATTTATTTTGTAATAAGTTTTATCGTATATCTTACCGTATAGATATTATATTTGCAGCTAGCGAATAAGTTTGCTCGTAGAGTATTTAAATTTTTCTTAAATTTATATTATTTATTAAAAAAAAAAAAACGGAAGGTCGATTTATTTTGCAATAAATTATTTATTATAAATTATATTGTCTTAGATTTTAATTGTTGAAGATGTATGATTTATCAAAGTGTTTGAAATAAATAATATTGTATTGTATAAAAAATGCTATAGGTGTCAATAAATTTTTAAACACCTTACTTTCAGCGCCACCGAAATTTGCTCTGCCACATAACATTCCGTAACTAACTGACAAATTAAATGACCGACGTGCATCAAGACAAGACCACAATTTTTATTTTAATAAATATGTATCCCTCTGATTATATCCCTTTAGTGCTTAATTACAATAATGTAAATTTGATTACAATAAATAAAATGACTAATCAAACAGAAAATTAATTGTAATAATTGTTAGTTCCTATTTTTACTCTAAACCGGTCCTACGTGCAAAATACATATTATATATCAAGGCTGCATTAAAAAAAGATTTTTGGTTACAACAAAATAAAATGCTCAACTGCAATGAAAAATAATTGATTACAATAATGAAAATGGCTAACTACTCTTAAAAGGCCAAAATCAACAAAATTGGATGATTTAAAATTGAACTTTATGCTGAGATATTTGGCGGCAACTTCGTAAACATGATATTTACAGGTTAAATATATGAAAAGTTGACAAAACTATAGTATTTTTACAGAGTAATACATTCTAAAAAAAAAAGGATAAAACACTAGTTCCTTTAAAAATATATATTTTCATTTTGTTTTCAAAGAACATTAATTTTAAAAATATCGATTTTTTTTTAATTCGCCGCTGGTTTTGCTTCTTTGCAAATACGGCTTTGCCTGTAAAGTAAAACAATAAATTATATCATGTCGAAAAAAGTATTGTAGATTATATCAGAAACGTAGAGAAATAAATTAAATGTTCGAATGAATAGATATAAAATAAACGTAATACAAATAGCTTTATTCAATCTTTTGTTGTACATTTGTTCCGATGAATGATGAACTTACTAAATTTGTGTTAAAAAATATGATAATAATAATAATAATAATAATAATAATAATAATAATAATAATAATAATAATGTAAATTTGATGAAAATATACGTGCTCACCTATTCGCTAGCTGCAAATACGATATACGGTAAAAATATAAATTTAAAATAATTTGTAATATAAGTATAATTTATGCAAAACAAATTCCTCTTCTATTATTAAAATTTTGTTAAACTAATTATAAAAAGAAAATTGTTTTGTAAAATTAATGATTATTTTACTCTGATTATCGGGCGGAAACTGAAGAATTTTCTACATACAATGCACAATGCACGTAGGAGGTACGTATAAGACACGCATACTCTACGCGCCAAGTCGCGCGCGTTACGATGTACGTACTTTTTGTGTTGGTTTTTTTTTTCGAAACCGGTGAGTATTTTGGAAACATTTTTCAAATAAAAAAATCTTCTTTGATTCATTTACTACAACTTTGCCGCTATATTTTAGGGTCTATCTCGTAAGGACGAAAAGTTTCTCGCTGAGGGTATTTCGTGCTGCAAAATCCAAAATAAACGTGTTCGAATGTTACTTTTTATTATTTATCTTATCAATTTAGAAACACATATGAAATTTTTATTACATAAACACATTCTCAAAACATAAATAAATCATAATCTGAAAAAATCAGAACGATATCTTCAATAACTAGAAAGATATGAGCAGTTAAAGATAAAAATTGTGAAGAAATTTAAAAGAGGTGATTTTGAACATTGTGAATAACACCATCAAATTTGTCGGAAAAGGGGGTCCCCGGATAAGGTAGGTGTGGCGGCCTTGAGGAGTACCGACTTGGCCACTGTTATCACCGTATTCTATGTGTAAAAAAAAAACGTGTTTTGCTAATTTTTCAATCACTGGTTCACAACTCTGCAATACAAACATCATAATACTGATTTTTTGGACATATTTCTTAAAATATATTTTTTTTTTACTAATAATATTGGGTTACTTGTGACTTTAAATGAGGTAACATTTGTCTTAATAGTATAAGGAATAATTACTTTTTTTTTACGCATTTTCATAGCGTATATCGTCGTGTATATGGCAAAAAGTCGTATGTCACAAATTTAACAATTTGAGATTCCTGTGGTTTAGTAGCCACGTATACCTTCCCTGTTAGCTCGCAAAACGTTGTATGTCAACGTCCAATAGAATCTGAGATATCGCAAATCGTAATAACGACGTATGTCACTGAAGTGTATGAGTGGCTACTGCGAAAGTCGTATGTCACTAATCTGACGTTTTCCTCTGTGTGGTATACGAATTGGTGAAGTTGCTATAGTTTTTAATAGTACTCCCAGTACTATTGTCGCTTCAGGTGAGTAAAATTTTTTTATGAGTCTGATAATTAGTTCTCTGGTTGTAATCTTAACTTGTTGCCAGTGATAATTGCAAATATTTTAACAATTCAAAACACATAACCTTGTTTTGCTTGTAAACCATACATTAATGAAAGTCCAAGAAATATGATTCAATCAGTACTTGGATTTTTATACGTTGTACCATTTAATTGTGCTTGTACAACAGTATTATGCTGACATACGACATTATTTTGTATGTTTACGATGGCAAATTTGTGACATAAGACATTTTAGAATTATAATTTCTGACAAATTATTTCAATTAGGCACTGTGTTATTTCATCGCCAAGAATGAGCAGAGCGCACAGAATTGTCCAAATGGCTCTTGAGGCAAATCCGCCATCGATGTTGTCACATCTGCCGATGAAAGGACAATCTTTAGAGATGTCAGGTGACTTGGAAGTGATCACGGGAGTAATAGTAGGTGAGTTATACGAGTTTTTTTAAAGTTTGTTAAAATAATATTCATTCAATTTTTCTAATTAGTTATGAATTGCAAAACCCAGTAAAAATTAGTGTATGGCATTAATTAAATAATGTACTCTATTTTCCAGGGCCCGAATTAGAGAGCAGGGTACTACAACCGGAAATTGCGGATCTGAAGCTGGTGGTTGTAGAATCGAAACCAGAGCCGGAGATCACAAGAACGGGACTCGAAGAGGTAGAAACCGAGTTTGAAATCTTAGAAACGGAGCTGAAAAATTCAGATGAGGAGCCCTTTCAAGATTCTGGCTCTGAATACACACCTTCGTCATCAGATTCAGACCCGGAGCAACGTTTGGTTGACGGAAAGAAGAATTCTCGGAAAAGCAAAGGTCAAGTTGATCCTACCAAATGGAAACGACACAAAAGTTACGAAGCAAGGCTACATGGAAAGAAATACATCGGCTTTAAGAAACTCGATTCAGGGAAATGCCAACAAATCGTTGTAAGAGAAAAAAGAAAATTGTCATTACGCTGTAAAGGACATTCTACAGCAAAAAAGGGTCCACAGCAACAATTTGAGTGCATTAAAATATCAGATGAAGATCGAAAACAAATTTTTACTAACTTTTGGAACTTAAATTCGTGGGAGTCAAAAAGAGTTTTTGTGTCTGGGTTAGTAGAGGTTTTAGGACCGAAACATAGACGCCGAAACATTGAACCTGAAGAATCTCGAAAAAAGAATGGATTCAAATACAATTTAATGTGTGGAAAAGGCGCCAATAGAAAGACACGACATGTGTCATTAAAGAAAAGGCAGTTAGGTTATGGGTGCTAAAAGATGGAAATCACTCTGCTGACAAAAACATTCATGATGAAGAGACTTCTGCTTCAAACCACGACGTTATTAAAAATTTGAAAGACTTTTTGGAGAGTTTACCTAAAGTGGAATCCCACTATTGCCGGGCCTCTACCAAAAAGCTGTTTGTGGAACCAGTTTGGGAAAGTTACCGCCAAATGCATAAAAAATATGTCGAGATGTGTAAAGGTTCGAACAAAAGACCTTGCTGCTGGAGAACTTTTATGAAGACTGTCCATTCGATGAATATTGCTATTTTTTGTCCCAAAAAGGATCAATGCAATACTTGTGTGAAACATCAGTGCGGTAGTATAAGCCAAGAAGAGTATGAAACTCACATCAAGGATAAAAATCTTGCTCGTCAAGAAAAGGAGTTAGACAAAGAAAGCACATTTATTAAAGATGGTGGTAAAGTCTGTGCATACACGGTAGATCTGCAGGCTGTGTTATTAGCTCCCAGAATAAATGCTGCAGCAAACTATTACAAAACAAAACTAAAGGTTCACAATTTAACCTATTTTAATTTAAATAACCGAGATGTATCGTGCTTTGTTTGGCATGAATCATCGGGAGGATTGGAAAGTGAAGTATTTTCATCCATTGCAAATAGATTTCTGACCAAAGAAATAGTTAAAAATCGTCCTAATCGAATAGTAGTATGGTCCGACGGCTGCGGCTACCAGAATAAAAATGTTAAACTTGCCAATGAACTTCTACAAATCGCTGTTGTAAACAACGTTATAATCGAGCAAAAGTATCTAACAGTTGGCCACACACAAATGGAAGCGGATTCCATACACAGTTCCATTGAGAAGAAGCTTGGGCGACGTCGTGAAGTGTATGTCCCCGCAGACTACCTAAATATTATCAGAAGTGCAAGGGAAAAACCCAGTCAATATCAAGTGGAATTATTGGCGTACACCGATTTCTTCAAAACTAATACTAGTATTAACTATACATCAATTAGACCTGGAAAGAAGAAGGGTGACCCATGCGTAACGGATGTGGTTGCATACCAATATGTACCTGAAGGAAAAATAAACTTCAAGTTAAACTTCGAAGATGAATGGAGCGAACTTCCCCATCGACCTCTACGTGCTTCTATGTCTACCTCCCACTCTACAACGCCACTTTACCAAGAACCTCTATCTATAGAAGCTACAAAATTCACTCACTTACAAGAGTTAAAATTACTCATACCTTATGACTATCGTACATTTTATGATGATCTGAAACACGGATGTGCGGAAAAAGAATGCCCGCACATTTTAAAATAACACCAAGCATTATTGATGCTTGCTATGTTACCGTTTTGTGTTTCATTGGAAATTTATTTTTTTTATTTTTCAGTTATCACTAATTACAATTTGTACCTTTTTTGTATCTAAATATGATAAATAAATGTAATACCTGTTCACCGTGACAACTGTTTATCCTTGCCTATAAAATACTAAAGTATTCAATAAAAAGATGTATGTCACGAAAGATATTCAAATTTCATATGCATAATGACGTATGTCACAGGACTACAATAATGCCGTTATGTTTAATAAGAAATTCATAGTACATAGTATTCATTTATTATGAAACTGTAAATATACAACATAAATAAGCATTTTTTCTCTTAAGGTAGGAATGAATAAGTTTTTTGCTTCTCCTGGAAAGTGAAGCTTTTTGACATAAGACTATTTGCCATATCCACGACGATATGTTAGCTCAAAACCACTTTAATTACAAATAATTGAAAAAAAATTACTGTTTCTTTGGAAATAAATGACATTTTCTTACACTTAGCGTTGACGCTAAATTAGGTGCTAAATATATGTTGTAGCCCGTTAAATTTGCGACCTAAGGCACACAAAACCATCTATATATCTTGAACCGTTCAGGCGAGAATCAATTTTTAGTAAACCAATACATGTAGATTATCTCAAGGGTAAGTGTAAGAAAAGTCCAAAAAACCAGTATTTTTTTTCAATTATTTTTAATTAAAGTGGTTTTGAGCTAACATATATGCTATGAAAATGCGTGAAAAAAATGTAATTATTCCTCATACTATTAAGACAAATGTTACCTCATTTAAAGTCACAACTAACCGAATATTATTAGTAAAAAAAATATTTTAAGAAATATGTGCAAAAAATTCAGTATTATGATGAACATATTGCAGAGTTGCGAACCAGTGATTGAAAAATCAGCAAAACACGTTTTTTTTACACATAGAATACGGTGATAACAGTGGCCAAGTCGGTACCCCTCAAGGCCGCCACACCTACCTTATCCGGGGACTCCTTTTCCTATAAAATTATGTAACTTTTAACTTTAGGGCAAAAAGTACGGGGTATAGTGCACAATACAGAGGTCTGGCTCTTCCACTAGTAGGGGATTGAAAATCTTTACAGGATCGGATGTCCCCCTCCATATCGTTAAACTTTTATTTAAAACATTTTTTAATACGATGCATGATCCTGAAGATATTCCAGGTGGTACATTAAAATGAGACACCCAGTCATAGTTCGCCTATAAATAAATAAAGTAGAATAAAATTAAATATTAACGCGAACATAGATGTTTTTGTAATCTGTATTTGTGGTAATGCTTTTATACGGAGTGATCCAGAATGATTGAAAGTCGTGTGACTTTGAAAAGATTCTGATTATGATCAAAAATATCTTCCACAGAAAAAAATTAGCATCAAAATACCGGCAATGTCTAATTCCAAATTAAATTACCTATATTACCGACATTTTGGAAAAGTCAGCGGCGTTACAAATTTTGAATTTTTTGACATACAGTTCTTTTTTATCTTTTATAATTAATCTGTTATTTATTCAAATCGTTAGGTTGGAATGGTGTTAATTGAGGAACATCACAAGTTAATCTTGGAAGCATATTTTCCTAAATAAATTAATTCTGATCTAAATATCCTAAATACAGTTATTTTTATTCCCTTTCAAAAATTCACTGTACACCAGTGGAATATGTCATTACCACAACAATGCGGTAAACAAAAAATCAGAACGAGGCGGAACTTCAATCATTCTGGTTCGCTCTGTATTATTTCTATGGGATTTTCTGTACGAAAGCACAGAATTTTAATTTGCATATTCTCTGGAAATGTACACTATCGACAGAAAGTTTGAGGCAAGTTACAAGCGAGCCAAAGACGAAAAAAAAAAACAGAATTTCTTTGCCCAAATTGACGTATTAATTGCTTAAAATAATGCTTCAAATAAATGTTGTAGGGAATTAAATTCAAGAATTGCATTTTATTTTGCACATTTTGTATCCGAACAAATTGAATTTAAATTTTTATAAAAGGTATTTTTTTATAGTGTTACCCCAATACTACTGAATAATTTGTACCTTAGTCTGAATAATTTTCTGTTTTCATAAATGATGTCGCAAATTTAGCGATTCGGGCACATAAAATGTCATTACACTTGTTTCTGATTTTCTTTCATTTCCATGAAAACAGTTAGAAGAAGCATCTTTTTATCATTTTAAATTTTATTGTCAAAGTTACGACACGTGCAAATAAAATATTATTGAATTGAATACAGAAATTAATTCTCTACAACATTTATTTGAAGAATTATTGCTTATAATTAAGAGTCCATTCTTACACAAAGAAAAACTATTTTCCCCATAATAAACATCTATGGCCCGCTTTTCATGTCATGTTATGTTTTTGAAATTATGCACTCGTTTGAGGGCTCGTGACTTCGTAACTTCTTTCACTTACATGTACATAATATACATTACTATTTGAGTGGTGCATCGTGGCTGAAGTTTTTTTTATATACATTGCAAATATAATCAATGAATTTCCACTGCACCCTAACCAGCATGCTTATACTCAGGGTAGATCGACTGAAACTGCTCTTCATGCTGTGGTCAGCACGATCGATAAATCTTTGGAATATAACAATGGGGAAGTTTAGCGATTTTTTTTTATTTTTTTATTTCATGGGAAATGACTTGAAAAATCATGTAACATGTTTCATTTTTTTCAAAAATGCCCAGATTTTTCGGAAAAGCCGATTTTATGCTGTGATGACGTCGGTAGAGGCTTGGCGCAACGTATGTCGATTTATACACTGACGCACGCGGTTGCGGCTATCAGTGAAGCGCTTTTACGCTTTGTTACGACCTACATTCAAGTGGTTCGATTTCACCGTTCTGTCTGAGGTTGCGCATAACTGACTTGTGACGTACTTAAAGTTTACCCAAAAAATATTAATTATAAATAAATAGAGCTATAATTTTAATTTTTTATTTCAATTTCAGCAGTCATTTGTGTTATATTTGTGAGAAAATAGTATGTTATGTAGAATTTTTACCATGCTAAACTTCCCCATTCCACCCTGGAAATCTTCATAGATATAGAAGATGCTTTCGATAAAGCCACCTTCGATTCTATAGTCAACGCTCTATAGGAACACGGAGTTGAACTTCCTCTGTTCAAATGGATAAAATTCATGCTAGAGCATAGAGTAGTACAATTTTCTTCCGAGGAAACTAATATCAGAGGATATGTCACCAGAGGCTGTCCACAAGGTGGCGTTCTTTCGCCCCTTCTTTGGGCAATGTTGGTAGACAGCCTTCTTATACTTCTTAACAACAATGGATACCACACCATTGGATATGCAGGCGACATTACAGTTCTGCTAAAAGGCAAATTTGAGAGCATTCTTGCCAATTTGGCAAACAACGCTCTTAAGTTGATCGAAAACTGGTGCAAGGAACACTCCCTTTCAGCAAATCCAGCCAAAACAGAGATAGTCCTCTTCACTAGGAAACGCAAAATTGGCGATCTTAGGATGCCGAAACTCTTCAATCAAACTCTAAGTTTATCAAGCAGTGTCAAATATCTGGGTATCATAATTGACAGCAAACTCAACTGGAGTCTACATTTAACCAATAAAGTTGAAAAAGCCTGTATAGCCTTTTGGCAATGTCGCCGTGCTTTGAGTAGAACTTGGGGTTTAACACCTAAGCTCACCCTTTGGCTATACACAGCCATTATCAGGCCAATGATTACATATGGTGCTATTGTCTGGTGGCCCAGAATCAGACAATCCGTAGCAACATCTAAACTAGAACATGTACAGAGGCTTGCATGTTTAGCAATAACTGGCGCTATGCGCACTACACCAACAGCAGAAATGGAAGTTCTTCTATGCCTTCCCTCTCTTAATATCTACATTGAGGAGGTTGCACTGAGGTCTGTCTTGCGCCTTTCCCAACTAGGTCTCTGGCCTAAAATAGGAGCAAACAGTAAACACAAAACACTGCTCTATCTTCAAAGAAGCAGCCTTGCGGGCTCCACTTCTACAGATGAGTAACGACTACATTGCTCCAAAATTCTATTTTGAGAAACCATATCAAATCAAATTAGACTGTCAGACATCTTCTATACCTGACATTCTCATTTTTACTGACGGCTCGGAGAGTGGGACAGGGCCCGGCTCAGGAATCTTCTCCGAACAAATGAACCTGTCTGTCATTATTCCCCTTGGTGCCTATGCCACCGTCTTTCAATCTGAAATTCTAGGTATCCTGCATAGTGCACTACTAATTAAAGAACATAAAGTTCAGAACAAGAACATCAGGATAGCTTCAGACAGCAAAGCAGTTCTTAAAAGCCTTCAGGTCTGGGTGTACTTTGTCATCTTGCACTGTCGGATATATCCAAAAACAATGTTGTGGAACTCGCTTGGGTAAAGGGATACAATGGTATTGAAGGTAACATCTGTGCCGATAATCTAGCTAAATAGGGTTCGTCTGGTTCACCCTGGGGCCCAGAGCCCATGCTACTCCTAGCCAAATCGGTCCTTCGCAATATTACTCGAAACATTACCCTTGAAAAATTTTCAGCTGGTTGGAGAAATATATCCACCTGTAAACAAACGAGGAACCTTATTCCTAAACCAACTTATAAGTTAGCCAATTATCTCATCAGACTTTCGAGGAACAACTTTAAATTTCTTGTTGAGGTCCTTACGGGACACGGTCGGTTCAACAAACACATGTACCGCATAAAATTCTCCGACAGTCCTCTTTGTAGAGGCTGTGAGATGGATGACGAAACAGTGGAACACATTCTTCTCGAGTGTCCCGCTCTAGCGTTAAAGAGAGGATCCATGTTAGGGGAATTCTGGCCTTCCATGGTCGCACTTAGCTCAACTTCCCCCGCTGACTTGTTAGCCTTCTTCCTGAGCGTAGAATGGCTTCAAGATCGGTAGGTCGGAAGCTGTGCTCTAAGAGGTAGTACAATGGGCCAATTTGTGAGGCCTAAGTGCGCGTGGAGTCTCTTCACCCTCCACCTCTAATCCAGAATCCAGATTCAAAGGCATAAGCTTAATATACATACCTTTGCAAGTAATTTATATATATATATATATATATATATATATATATATATGTAATTAAGTTTGGTTTATTCAGACTACCGTATTACTGCAATTAAACTCCATCGAGATGAATAAGGATATTCGGAATTTTGAATGAACACATCTGAAAAAATAAACGCTTAATGGTTAACTGAAATTGAAAATATAGTTCTTAAAACGGATTTTGTTCAAAAACCGGTTTCTTATTCAACTGGTTTTTAAATCATTAAGATGAACATGTTAAATAAACCTGTAATTGTTCAGTAAACAAAAAGCATTAATTAGATCATTCGGGAAGTAAAAAGTAGCTATCTATAGAAATAATTTTTCTACGTTCTTATAAATTTTATTTTTTATTTATTTTAGTGTCAAAAGCTGTTACTTTTATTACAATTAAAAAAATTAAAATGTGAAAAGGTATACTATTTCCATCTTTTAAGAAACGAGTTAAAAAAAATTGAAATATGGTCTCGTGGCCGTGTGCCTGAGTATCTAGTCGCGAATCTGGGGATCCGGGTTTGTTCTCGAATGACGCCAAAATAATTATGAATTTTAAATGGCACAAAGTGACCCTTGCGCTATACTCTCTCTCTCTCTCTCCACACCAGCAATGAGTGCCTGTGTGGTGACGTCTGGTAAACGCACGGTTCGAATATGTCATCATAATTACCGATAACTGCGTATAAAGCAAATTGGCACACCCAGCAATGGGTAATATGCCGTGATGATAATTTTTTCTTTAATATTAAAAAAAGAACATGATTCGGTTAATGCATAGGTACCAGTTTTTTAATAAATAAAACCTTTGGTTTAGGTTTTCATAAAAAATCCGGTTTATTGTAGTATTTTAAAAAATCATTTGTTTAGTTATACTTTCAAACCTCTATGTGACCCTCCTCTGCAAAAAATTAGGGATCATTGTTTTAGACTATAAGTACAAAGTTGTATTTCATCATATTTAGAAACTAATATCTTGGGAACTAGAAAGACACTGAATTGATCTTTAATTATTTACTGAAAGAAATTTTTGACCTCTACACTCTCAAAACAGAAGAAAATATATGCCAAATAAATTTAATTTTTACTTTTATAAAGACCAAAATTGCATCTCATCTATCTATCTGATTAAAAACCGATATTACAAGATTACAACTGTTTTTTAATCTTTTGAACATAAATAAGAATTTATAATAACATAAGATTAAAAAGTAACCGCGTGAAAGATTAAAATTTGGTTCTAAAATTTACCCTAAGAAGAGTAAACTTTAATTTTTTAAACGTAAATTTAACCTGACGTTATTACTGAATTAATCTAAAAAGAGTAATATTAAACTTTGATACACAAATTTAATCTAATTTTATTACTAATTTAATTTTAAAAAAGTAAAATTTAATTTTTGATACACAAGTTTAATCTGATATTATTACTAATTTAGCAGGTAATATTATATTAAAATTAATACTACAAAATTAAATTATTTCTTTCAATTATTAACAAATACTCTTTCATTATATTGAATTTTAATTATTTTGAAATTAAATATAATTCTTATATGGGTGAAATAAATGCAGTATTTTTATATTTATTTATTGTATTAAAATAAAAAAATACAATTAAAAAAATTAAATAATTACGCATGCGTATTACAAACATATATGTATATATAAATAATAACAGGTACATATATAATATATAATAATTTTAAACTTGTGCCAAGCCTATAATAAGAGTGCCCATCGTAGGGATGACTTGAGTATTCTTTATATTATGTTATGTTGTGCAACCTTCTTGAGAACAAATAATTAAGTTAGGCCCACTACATGATGAACCATACATTATTCTTAAATGCTTTTTCAATCCATCTATTCCAGTACACACTGATAGTTTGCATTTGAATTTGAAGCATAAAATGGTTTCGGTTTCAGTGACTAAAAGTATACGCTATAATACAAATTAGTGTCTGTAGATACAACTGTATATATACAGCAAGTTCTGGTCATGCAGTCTACTCCTTCTTTCTCCAAATAATTGTTAAAATTTTCACAATTCATGTTGCTGCTGTACTCGAGAACATAGAATAATATAATTATCGTAGGTAAACCTACTTAACATACAGGACAGCATCAGAGAAAATATGCACTAGCGGCACTTTGAGTATTATCGACTAGCGAATTTGTTTCAATACGCAATAAGCGGAATCCGGAAAAGGTTATTTTTCAATCCCCACAGATTAATTTTTAGTTCTATATTTACTTATTTTTATAAATAAGATATTTTTTAATACAATCATATAAAATAACGGAATTATTCACTGAAAGGACAACAATTTAATTTTAAAAAAATATATAAAGTCTTGAGATTTTATTTTCATATTTCTAAATTTATATAAACTTTGAGGATTATAAAATTCACTCTTTTAAAGAAAGTTCTGTTGTCTTTTGTATTAATTTATAAATCTTTAAAAGAATGATTTTTATTTCTTTAGATTATTTTAGAAATATTGTTTTAAAAGGAATGTTTCTAATCTGATGTAGTTATTTGATATCACTTTTGATAATTTTTAATATTTTAATCAAATTTGATGAAAAAAAAAAAATATCTTGTGCAGACAAAAAAATATTTAATATTTAGAAAGATTAAAAAATAAAGTAATAATTTACCTACTCCATAGATTAATTTATGCTGCATATCAGATGAAATTATTTTCAATCTCTATTTGATTATTAATTTTAATTATCTGTTTTGAGAGTGTATGAATTCCTTAAATTTTATTAAATTTTAAAATTATTATCTCAGAAACTAAGAGCGGTCTTGTCATAATCTATCCAAATGTGGATACATGTTCTTTCTATATGTTCCTAGTGTTGTGGTACAATAACTGACTCGATTCTAATACGAATAGCAATATCTTATCTCGCAGCGAAATCTATGAAATATATTATTCTTCTTCAGCTTTTCCCTATTTTATTAAATCTATTAAATGAAATATTTTGGTCTTTGAAAATTGAAATGTGTGTTGTGTGTTGTTCTATATCATCCATGATGGCATGCGTTGTCTGTAACAACGTTGGCGATAAGCTGTGTGAATGGCCGTTGCCTGTTCTTACGTGTTACCGGTCATCACAGGTAATCTCCTACGCTCGACCCGGGTTAGGAATGCGACGTCCCCTCTACCTCTCCAATACCTGTACCACTAGTCGCCCATAGACGTACGAAGATCATTTCTCAGGGAAGGATAAAGATGCTATTTTCCTTCAGATCTTCACAGTTACACAGGAAAAAATAAATTAAACACACTAACTAAAATGTAGTAAAATTAACTAAGCAAATTCCTTATTTTTCAGTCTACTAATATGATTCATTGAATGAACTAATATAATTTAGTTAAATTTTTAAAATTTGTAGTTCCAAAATATAATAAAATTAAATACGAAATTAGATGACATGATTACATTTATATCGTAATAAGTATTGAACTAAACATAAATCATGAAATTCACGAAAGAAATATTTCAATTTTGTATCTAATTCATTAGAAAGTTACCAAAAATTGTAGTGACACCAAAATATAGTAAAATTAAATAAAATAAAAAATTAAATTATTCATTTGCATATCTAATATTTTTTTACAAAATATCTATTATCTATTTCAGATTAGTTAAAATGCTAAATTTGGTTTCGTAAATTATACTAAAATATTAGACATATTGCCTACAAAAATATTATCTACTTATAATTATACAAAATTTCAACTCTTTTTTTTCTGTGCATAGGTTGTCCAAAAGTGTGTTTGTTTTCCTATATATTCTGCATCATTTTACTTCTTTTAACAGACGTTTCATTTCCATTTACGAGCCCTACGCCAAAAGAGTTCGCCCACATCTATTTATTATAATTTTCCATATAAAAGAAAATTGTTTACACTTATTCAATTATTATTCCTAAACTTACTTTTATGTTATTAGAGTTAATTAATTGCTTACATAAAATGCGCTATCATAATTAATAAATGTGTAGCTACCTTGTAAAGAGAAGGGATATAGGCGAATTCTTTTGGCGCAGGGCTCGTACTTCATTTCTTCATTTAAATCTTGCTACAATACTTAACATACCTTTTCTGTCTTCAAAGTATAGAAGTATTAAAGAAATATGTAATACATGAAAAATTCAGTTGTTTCACGCAATATACAATTACAGAAAATATTAAATTTGTCTGTAAGTGGTAACAAATCTGAATCTATTGAAAATTATCTGGCAAAATTAGAAAACGAATACTTTTTTTATGAAAATATATTAGGTTATAATTTTCTATTTACTATTTGTGTTGGATTGTATGTGCCTCATTTCCAGTTATGCTAGTTGGTAATTTAAATGACGAAACAATCTAATTATCTCAAAGAGTCAAGAAACTTACTGCGGCTTATAAGAAATAAAAATCGATTGAATAGATAATCGATTAGCCGGTTATTGCGAATAACTGGATAATTGTCTTTTATGATTAATAGGGTAATTGGCAAGTACCTACTAATTCGCTGTATTTTTTAAATAGTAGTAATAACTTTTAACGAAAATAATGAAATTGACGATGATGTTCATTCGTCAGCTAAGTCAGGTAAATTATTTTTTCTTCAACTATATTCAGTCTTAGCCGGTTAAAAAAATAAGATATTTTTTTTTAAATTTAAATGATTCACCCTGGAATTGAATCAGTAAATTTCATTGCTGAAAACATGAATATATAATGTCGAATTGTCTGAGCAAAAAATTTCTAGAAATTTTGCAAAAATCAGTGTGGTTTTTCGTTAACAATTCGTGACAATTGTTAGTAAATGAGTAAAATGAACATTGTTTCCATTTGTGCATTTATCATGATTCCAAATTTATTTCCTGACGAACGGCACTGGTATGTAAGGAACATTGCCCCCTCCCCGCGCCCAAAGTTACCTGGATACCTGACCATTCGTTCGCAGCTTGAAACTTCGCTTTCTTTTCTGTACTTCTTGCTTGTGTCGGACTCGCATACTTGCCTAAGTAAACACTACATACACTCATTATTGTGTTCTGTATTTTGCTCTTCTTTGATGCTTGTACATGTACATTGTACATCCCATGAGAAAACGATAGAGGAAACGTGTAATATCAATTTAATTTTGTTATAAATAAATAATTATAGCCTTTTATCTATTCCTGGTTAGTCTGGAGGGAGTTCACCAAACACCAATAACTGATGCGAAGAATATATCCCAGGAGTAATGTTTGTGTTTATAATGGGTCTTTTTATGTTATTTAATAAAAAAAAATTTTAAAACAATAATGATAGCTACAACTTTTACTTGTTAATATTCTTTCAAAATATCCTTCGACATACGAATGTATTTTAATACTCGTTCTTGTTTACCTATGCATTCCCTTTTTTTCAAAATTACTTCCATCTTTGGCTTTGCTTTTGCTTTATATTTCTAAATCATTGGACTTGATTTATGGAACCTTTTCATCTTTGATCTTAAATGCTTCACTTAATTTGTTAATTTTACTAATAGAACTTCATTTCTAACATAACCTACCGAGAAAGTCAGAAAAATTTACTTTGTCGAGTCCAACAATAAAACTACAATTATTGTAATTATAGCAAAGCGGCATATAGCGCACTATTTGCTTTATGATATTGAATCCCAACAGGCCATTATTTGTGCGGCTATATTGGAGTGAAGACATGCATCGCCTGGTACTTTTACCTGCTCTGAGTGCTGTGTACAGTAAAATAATCTTACTGTCCTTTAACATAAATACTATTTTTGTTTGAAATTTGTATTCTCATAAAAAATTATTTCAAACAAAAATAAGGAACAGTAAGATTGTTTTACTGTATTTTACTATACAGAGCATGTCTTCATTTCAACAAAGAGGCGCAAATGATAGCCCGTTGACATGCAATGTTATATCACAAGCAGTGAGCGATATGCCGCTTCGTCATAATTACGATATTTAGTCAATTTTTCTGACTATAGGGCTATGGGAAATGGATATAATTTATGTCAAGATAAATGCACGACTTTTCCGTCTATCTCAGCATGTATTCGGTCAAGTGATTTGCAAGGGTCGGAAAACAGAGAGGTATTCACAATTTTTTTAATGGGATCCTATACCATAGTCATATTTTAACTATCTTAAATAAGAAGACGAAAATATATATAAATTAATGAGTATTGGTGAAAAATTTTTCTTTAAATATTGACTAGGTCACAAACTACAAGCGATTGAAGCTGATTACTAATTGGGTATGACGCGTTAGGTACTGAGAATTTGATTGGTCGCCTGATTTTAAAAAGGAGATTCGCGTGTCTGCAGCGGTCACTTTTAAAAGAATATGAAATGTCATGTTGTTCTATAACCTAACAAAACATTTAACAATTTTGTGTTTGATGAATTTGTTTAATTATAACATCTAGTAATATTAATAATAATAATATATTTATAATTAAATCAATTTGTAATATTAATTAAATTAATAATAATATTAATTAAATTAATATTGAAACTTCAAAACAGGCAAACACTAGCGCCATCCGTCGTCATACTTTGTGTAATAATATTATTAAACTTTTTCAATGTTCTGTAATATATTAGGAAAAAAATGCTTATTTTTATGTTATTTATACTTAATAATAATTTCTTCATGAATATAACGTATAAGTTTTTATATAAAAAGATTTCAGCTATGCAAACATGAAAAAAATTGTTCCCTCTATAACTAACAGTTTGTCCCATTGTTTGTCGATCACTGGTTAGTACCTGTTACGTCACGCACCAAATTCTTAAACTTTAAAAATTCATATCTCGCTTATTACGTAAAATTTTTAAGTCGCGTTTGCACTAAAATGCTTATTTTATCCTGTTCTTACAGAAAAAAAATAAAAGAAAAATGGTATAGGACCCCATTCATAAATTTAAAACAGCACAAATTTTGTATTAAAATTCATAATAACGTTACTACAATTTAATATTCAATAATACATTTATATTTTTTCCATTTTACAAATATTAAAAATATGTATATACATAAATTAACAATCAAATTCACTGACCACTCACTGACCACTCACAATTTCTGGCGTCACAGCTACGTTTTCTTGGTGTAACTCCGTTGTTAGCAATTCGGCGCACAGTGTAATAATCACTTTTGTTAATTCTGCTGTTTTCTGAATATTTCCACTTCCAACACTTTTTATGGAATTATACACATTTAAAAGTATTTGTTTTGCGTCGTCCGATAAATGTTTTTGTTTAACATGTTCTCCTTCTTCACTTAAAATATTAGAATTATCTTCCTCATCAGAAGAGTCACTCCACTGATGTCACATTTTACTCCAGTTGTTTACAAATGAAAACTTGAAACAAGAATAATATGAAACAAAGGTTTGCAAAATTTGTATAGACGAAATACATTAAAAGATTTTAACTGTATATTTCCCGGTTTGTACTGTAAATTTGGTAATCCGGTCATGGCCTCTCAGGTAAATAAATACCCCGGGGACATATTCGTAACGAGTGCACGTTATAGCGACTTCAGATTGCACGATTCGGGAATGGATCGAGCGCACATAATATCAAACTTACTTACGCACACTCGATACAAGTATTCGTATTCGTTATGCATTATTTAGTTATAGTATAGAGCTGAGGTTTTTAAGAGTGTTTATACTGTAAATATGGGGTTCCGTGGCCGCGTGCATGAGTGTCTGGTCGCGAATCTGGAGAACCAGGTTCGATCCTGACCGACACTAAATATTTCGAATTTTAAATAGCACAAAGTGATCCCTGTGGTGCATTCTCCACGCCAGCAATGAGTACCCGTGAGGTGACGCCTAGTAAGCCCCCGCATGATACAAATATGTCATCATCATTACCGATATGTGTGATAAAGCAGATTGGCACACACAGAAATGGGTAATATGTCGTCATGATATATTTATTTATATTGTAAATATGAATTTGCCAAACAATTATAAAAACTTATTACTGTCCACCTGAAGTCGAATGTGCGTTTAGGTTATGTTTGGGTGGGTATGTTTATAACAATTTATGGGCTGTTTGGGTGGGCAAGTTGTATGTAGTTTGAGTGGGCACGTTGGGTTTATAATTGTTTGGCAAATTCATATTTACAATATAAACACTCTTAACCCATTAGGCGCTATTGATGCGAAAACGCAACATTAATGAAAATTTTTTTTATTTGTTTGATCAATTTTTCTAAAACTTTGTTTATATAGATTTGATTCAGTAGAGTATAGAGATGTTAATTTATATTTTTAATTAAAAATTATTTGCTAATACAGATTTTACAAATTTTTGAAATTAGTCAATTTCAGAGAATCTAACATGCTGGCATACTTTGTTTTATAGGATAATTTTTTTTTTTTTTTATAAACATTTCATAGAATATAAATATAGTTATTATCTACGTATAGAACAAAATTTGTATTTGTATTTAAATAATAGTTATATTTGTTAAAACTTATTGTTGCGTTTTCGCATCAACAGCCGAATATGTTAATAAAATAAAATAAATATATTTTAAGTATTATGCGTTAATTTGCAAATAGATACATAAGTAACTAGATATCTTTAATTACAATTATAAAAACATTAAAATGTAGTTATTACATGTTAGGAAATCTTTTAAAACATACATATATTTTGCCTTTTCACATTCTTCTTCTTAATTTTTGGAGGTGGCATATTATAATGTAGTCAACAGAGTCTGTTTTGATTCATGGCCACATTATAATCCGCCACCCCAAAAAGTCAAGGAAAAGGGGCAGAAAATGTCAAATATGTGTATCAAAAATGTGATGTTCCCATATATTTTGTCTGTTTTAAAAAATTTCTTAACATCTAATAATTACATTTTAATAATTTGAATTAAAGGTATTTAGCTATTTTTGTATCTATTTGTAAATAAATGCATGATACGTAAAAACTTATTATTTTACTTTTACTAACAGATTCCGCTGTTGATGCGAAAACGCAATATTATTTTTTTCAAAAACTACAAAGAAACTATTTTTAAAAAACTCTAATTTGTCTTAATTATAGTGTATTAAACTAATATTGGCTAAAATTAATATGAAATAACTGTCAGTTTATTTCTTGGCGGTTAATGGGTTAAAAACCTGAGCTCTTACTGCATAACGAACACGAGTACTTGTATAGAGCGCGCGTTGTAGCGAGAACTTTTATACTACTTCCAGTCGATCCATTCTCGAATCGTGCAATCCGAAGTCGCTATAATGTGCGCTCGTTACGAATATGCATTCCGGGGTGATAGGTTAACCGAATTTAAGAAGTCGAAGTCAGTGTGCATTTGTCTTGACACAAACTATAATTTCATATCTTTGGAAAGTAAGGGGGACATTTTACTGATATTAGTAAATATCGAATAGAAGTATCGGAAATACAGAAATTTTAATTTTAGTTTAATTTGCAACTCTACGTGACTGTAAACAACACTGACTTATACGAAATTGAAGTCCTGCCTGAAAAGTAATGAGGATGATTTTTTTACATATCTTGTGGCTATTATGCGGATTGCAACACAAATCATGTTATATTTTGGCGCTTACATACCTATTTCAATAAATATAAATCGTTATTTCGTTATATGATTATAGTTCTACCGATACTCCATTTTAAATACTGATATTAAAAAAGTATCGAACAAATAATATCGATAAAAAAATATTGGTATAGAAACGAAAGTATCGATACTTCAATAGTTTCTGTATATCGCTCTCATCCCTTCTGTCAAGGGTGTTCACTAATCACTAATTGTAGAACTGTTTTATATTTTCTGGACGTAATGATCATAGTTTGTTAACCTCCTAGACATATTCACGTGCATATTGAATCCATTTGAACTAGAAAACTTAATTTGCGTTTGTGCCGCTAAGTGCAAAGCAAACAACTCCTTTATTAACTTTCATGAAATCTGATCAATTTGAATATTTACGCAGTTGTTACTCTGATAAAGTTCGTATTGCACATTCATCAATTTATAATACACGGCTTATTAAACAAATTGTCACTAACGTGCGTTCGACACAATTGCAAATTATTCGAGCTAAAATTAGTGAAAACAATGAATATTATTCATATGGGGCAGCTTTCCGTTATACGATAGATTGCTATAGAATACTAACCCAATTAATTATGATAGTCTATACTTGAGAAATTTAACTGAATTAGGTACTTTGTCTAATAGATTGTGAAAATATAGGTACTGTACCATTAATATTATTATTTCCCTTACATATCGACCTACACGGAATACCTATCAAGCCAAGCTTACTGTTTTATATAGTCTGGACGACTTTAGCTGGCAAGCAAAAAGAATACAAGTTCGATTCACTAGTCCTGCTATGCGTTCTGTTAAATATATACTTTGTCTTAGATGCCGCACTACGTTAAAAGTGGAATAGTAATTTTACAACTGTTTATTGCTTAACACAATAGACAAACCTTCCGAATTGGTGTCTTTTAGACTTAAACCCAAACAGTTCTATTTGCACACAGGCGTTCATAAATTATTCTATTGATAATAAGAAACCTACAAATGATTCCATTTTTTAAATATTTATTTCAAATATTATATATAACATATTAGTAAAGTAAACGTTTTAACAAATATTTATATTTTATAACTTATTAGTAATCTGTTATTTTAATTTACATATTATAATGTAAGCTAAAATCTGCTCATAATTACAGTGGAACAATAATTATATTAAATACACAAAAGTGATATGAGAACATTACTGGAAAACATATGGACAAATCTAGTTCTCAATTCATTTATAAAAAATGTTAGTGATAATTATTCTACTTTAGAATCAGAATCTAGCAGTGAGGATGATGTAGAAAGTAATTAATTACATTTTTTCTGTGTATGTATTTATTGTTTAATACTTTTCATTAATTTTTAATACCTATGACTTGTTGATATATTTATATAGTGTAATGTACAATCCTGGAGCAAATTCGAGTTCCTTATATGAAAAACTTTTTTATTAAGCACGCTACAGAAAATTGATGTAGGTCTTTATGGGTCAACTTTGTGAGACAACTTTAATAGGCACCACAGCAATTTTCTATCTTTCGTTTTTCAGTTACAGGCTAAAACTTGGATTTCGCTTATTTTTAAAATACCTCATATCTCGCTTATTATAGAAGATAAAGAAAAATTATTTAAATAATTTTTATGCTATTTTTTATATGATGTAATTAGATGTTTTAAAACTTAATAATTCTTGAGATATAACACACAAATAATATTTTTTTAAATGGGAACATATGTTGAAAATAGTCTCATCTTTTTCCTTATTTCATAATCTTACCAACGATGTGTAACAAGTCTTTATTATTTTGTATCAAACATGAATAAAATATGAATTATTAATTTTTGGGGTAAAATAATGAAATTTAATGAGAAACAAATGAAAAACTCAATTACCGATCATCAATTGTATATTTTGATTCTATAGATATCTATTAATTAAATTCTCAAAATTCTTTTTAGTTAATTATTTTTATTTTTTATTGGCGTTGTAGTTGTCTTTGACACAATTTGAAAAATGTGGTATATGTTTTCTGAAGTATGTAAATTAGAAAAATGAGTAAAAATGAAGAAAATAACATTAAAAATAATGAAATGATCTGTAATTGAATTTTTTCATTTGTTTCTTAATAAATTTAATTGTATGTATCCCAAAAAATTAATAATTCATATTTTATTAATGTTTAAAATAAAAGAATACAGACTTGTTTTATATCGTTGAAAAGCTTGTGAAATAAGGAACAAGATGAGGCTATTTTCTACATATATTTCCATTTAAAAAATATTATGTTTATATTTATAATATCTTGAGAATTATTAAGTTTTAAAAATCTAATTACACCACGTTATTGTACGTAACAAAACAGTATAAAAATTACCTGAACATTTTTTTTAACTTTAGATTTTCATATAAGGAACTCGAATTTGTTCCATCCTGTACATATCATGTATTTTATTTTAATTTTATTTTTTGATCTGCATGACATTGATGTATTCTTTTTTTAAAGTGTAATAAAAAATAAATATTAATTTCTGTAATGTGTGTCATGATTAAATTGAATTTTTTTTAGCGCCTATGGTTTTTATAATTTTTCCTTCATCGCAGGGGAATTGTAAATTTCAGCAACTCGCCAAGTTACATCGTTCAGAGTTCTATGCATAGCTTACTTATTTTACGAGCTGGTTTGGTGTAAAATGATAAAACATAACTGGACGAGGGCTGGTCAAATTTTTCTCAAACCAAAGTAACTCACCAGGTTTTTTTAAGAACCATCTTATAAAAACTATGAAAAACTCATCCGTTACCTCACTTAAAATTTCTATGATATAATCTAATGAATTTAATCACAATTTATTGAATATGTTCTAATAACTGAATAAACACAGGTTTTCATTTCCACTCTGTAAATATTTAATCCAATATATTATTAATACAACAGAACTTAATTTTTCAAGTTAATGAAATAATACAAGAGTTTATTATAAAAAAAAATGTTTACTAATTTCTAATGTTTATATTAACATAAACATACATTTCATTAAAAATAAATACTATTAAATTTAATAGTGATGGCTGGCAAAAACCCGTTTTCTTTAAAAAAAAACCGGGTGGGTTTTTTTTGGGTTGGGGAAAAGAAGACCAGCCCTGGTGGAAAGGTAAAGGTAAATATTGCTCTATGAAACAAAAAAAAAAAAAACAAAAAAAAAATAAAAAGAACTCACTCTTACACTCTTCATTACAAATTGCGTTAAGTATACGTATACATACTTATTATTTATACATAAATAAATAAATATATCATCACGGCATATTACCCATTTCTGGGTGTGCCAGTATCTACAACACATGTAGACATCGGTAATAATGATGATATATTTTACCGTGTGGGCGCTTACCAGGCGTCACCTCACGGGCACTCATAGCTGGTGTGGAGAGTGCACCACAGGGGTCACATAAATAATACTATGTCTATAGACTTATTCTATGAATGCATTTATTTAATATACATATAATTTTTACCTTCGAATTAAAGTTGGATATATATTTCACTGTTTTGCTAAATATTTAAGTTTTACGATGTAATATAAATATTAAAAATATTTTTTAATATAAATACCTATTTTAATAAATTGAAAAAAATCTTGCTCATTTATCTAAGACATATACCTACGATATACCGCGACCTCCGAAGGGATAAAGGATTAAGCAGATTATATAATCACTTTTTTAGACGTATATGTTCAATTTTGGTTCCTAAATTTCATCATTTACTTTGGCCAATAATTATTTTGTGAAGTTAAGTTACATACTTGTATGATTTAAGTAAAATATTCCAATATATGATTCTATAATTAATTGGTGAAAATATATTAAATTTCCTACCACAATTTAAAAATAATAAGATTGTGCATCAAATAAAAAAAGTATGCACACATATGTTTATTAGAATATATAATTCTTGATGTATTATTATTTTTATTTATATAATATATATATATATATAGAAGTTTGATATTTGTAATCAAGTTGGGATTAAAAAATATTTCAATCCCAAACGCAGAAGAAATTAATCTATAGGTGATAATTATAACTTTTATTTTCAATCTTTTGAAATATTAAATATATTTAATCTTTGGTTGACAAATATTTTTCATCAAATTAGATTGAATTAATAAAATGAATCAAAAAAAAAAAAATCATATCAATTTATAAGATTTAAAATCTCCCTTTTAAAACATATTTTTCTAAATAATCACAATGAACAGAAATAGTTCTTTTAAAGATTTATAAATTAATGTTTTAGACAACAAGGTCTTTCTTTATATGGATGAATTTTGTAATCGCCAAAGTTTAAATTAATCTTTCTTTTTACAATTAAACTAAAGTCATTTCGGATACTATTTCTGCATTATAATTTTATTAAATTAAAAAGTAACATGTGGAGATGAATAAGTGACTCATAAAATTAAATATTAATCTTTATGTATTAAAAAGTAATCTTTAGGGATTGTGCTTCATTGCATTTGCAACCAGTTCGCTTATTTTTGTTACGCACATGCACAATAGGCAAACGCTCTGTTCAGTCTTCAGACTTCCTCCCTTTAAAATAATAACATTTTGTACCTTCCGTCACCTTTAGATAAGGAAAGTATTGTCTTTGGTCAAAAAATTAGGTGGTGAGTTTTTAATGAATAAGCACGTTTTAGGGTCCCTAGAATACGAATTTACTATTTTTAAGATGATGTCTGTATGTGTGTCTGTGTGTAACAATTTTTTCTCCGACGATAACTCCAATACTACAATTCTAAAAATTATAATTCTTTCGTATTCCTCTTCTTTACATATGAAGAGCTGATTAGATTTTAGTTATAATTAATCCACCGGAAGTACTCTCATTTGAAGTTTTTAACAGTTTTTCTTAAAAAAACGCAGTTATATATTATTTTTTGACATTTTATGTTATAAATATTAAAGAAAATGCTCTTCTCTATGTGGTTTGATTATACATTTTCTTTCTTATTCCATAGATATAGAGTTAAAGCATTATAAAGAGATGAAGTTTCAGAAATCAGTCAGCTTTGCTATTTATCATGGAAACAGCTGATATATTAAAAAAATTCTAATTGACAGATGTCAGTGTCAAGTGGAAAACCATATATGGAAAGTATAGGATCAGAAACTGGTATGTCATAGTGTTCTTCTGAAGTGACATTCAGTTGCAGCCTCGCCTCAGGATTGGAAATTTCAATGCCACGAGTACGAGGAAGGCCAAAGGGAAGATGGAAGGACTTACCGCAGAAGACTTGTGAGAGGAAAGATTGTGTGAAGAAGATGCGTTGGACAGGAATAAGTGGAAGAGAAGAGTAAGAAACAGCGACCCCTGATAAAATAGGGGAAAGCTGAAGAAGAAAGAAGGAAGTATCAAAAAATAGTATGTGTTCGTGTTACGATTCCACATGATATATAGAATCTTTTCCAAGGAACTTTTGGTATGGGATTTGTACAAAATATATCGAATTGACGGATGGTCTTGTGCTGGCCACAACAGATTTTTTTTTATGTATATATGTGCCTATATATGTATGAATACTAGTTTTTTTTTTTTATTTGTGAATAAATTCAATTTATAACAAACCGTGTTTTTCCTACCTACATTCTCATAGATTAAAATTGAATCTTATAATGATTATGATTTAATATATTGAAAAATTATTTGTTGGTAATTTAGGATATATATCATTTCCATAAATGTACCTACTTAAATTTGTTAAAATTTAAGATTGGATATTAATAAAATAATAGTATACCTATATTCTTGCAGATTAAAATTAAATCTTATGGCGATTATGATTTAGTATATTGAAAGATTATTTATTAGTAATTTAGGAAATATTTCATTTTTGTTAGTTTAAATTTTAATAAAAATGCATTAAATAATCATTTAAGAGTAGATATTAATCTCAAAAAGTAATTTTTGTTCTTAATGGAGTAAATTAATAAACTTTCAGTGTAAAATTGTAATGTTGCACCTAAGTACTTTTTAGTTGAATATGACTATAAACTTTGATTTAATCTTGAAAGATTTATATCATTTGTAATCTTTCAAATATCTAGTGTCAGTCGAAGAGACGAGATGCAATTCTGGTCTTTATAAGATTTAATATTAAATCTATATGGCACATATTTTAATCTTCTGTTTTAAGAGTGTACGGGGTGTCTCATTTTCGATGTTTTTTTAGGGTATCTCGGGAAATATTACTGATAGAGCAAAACCGTTTGCACATTCCAGGGTCAACTTTATGAGAAAAGTTTAATAGTCACCACAGGAATTTTCGGTCTTCTTTTGTTTCTGAGCTACAGGCAAAAACTTGTTTTTCGCTCATTTCGAAAGTATCTCGTAACTTATTTATTATTGTAGTTAGAGAAAAACTGTTTTAACAAATTTTGTACCGTATTTTAGGTAAAATAAAATGGCGTAATTAGATTTTTTGAAAACTTCATAATTCTTGAGATATAACACGAACTTATGATTATTTAAATAGCAACCTATGTTGAAAATAGTCTTATCTTTTTGCTTATTTTATACTATTTTCAATTATTTATAACTTGTCTACATTCTTTTGTTTTACACGTGAATGAAAGATGAATTATTAATTTTTTGGGGCGAAAAAATTTAAAATTATTATAAAACAAATGAAAAAACTATTATAGTTCATTATTTGTTTATTTCTAATATTATTTGCTTCAGTTTTACATATTTTTTAAAAATGTATTTACTTTAAAAGCAAATTAAACATTTTTTTCGAATTGTGTCAAAGCCAACAATGACACCGTTAAATAATAATTTAACTAATCCGAAAACAATTCGTTTAAAATAATTTTGAGAATATGATTAATAGATATTGTACATTTAAGTTTTAAATTAATAATATATAGTTCCAATATTCATTCAAAACAAATGCTATTTACAAAGTATAATAAAAAAAGTGTTCATTTGTATTGCTAATTCTGCAATTTATACGTTAAAGCAATTACCAAATAATATATTCCCAATGGGATTGATATTTAACCAATTTCAACTACGAATATGCTGTGCTAATAATAAAGAATATTACTGTTTGCAATTAGTAGGTAAACAATCTTATGATATTAGCTTTGTTTATAAGAGACCAAGTATCTAACGCGTAATTGTTTATTAGACAAATATAGAATGCGTAACATTTTGCGTAGATTTGAATGGAGAATCACAAAATTGATATGTTTGTTGATTCTAATGAATCATTATCGTTGTGATTACATTTTTTAATGTATACCGCGTGCCTACTTGAAATAATATATTTGTACACACAGTTATTTTTTATTTTTATTTTGATGAAGTTACTTTTCAATTATAGAAGTAAGTTGTAAATACAAAATGTGTTCAGAGTCAAAAAGAGAGAGATTAAAATCAATCGAATGTTTTTATTTATTTTACGAAAAAAACGATAATAAAATTCGCTATTTTAGTATATTTCAGGATTCAGGGTGCAATGGGACTATTGATGTTTTGTTGGTTATTAGACCTGTCACACAAATAGTGGATAACAAACACTTGTTCCACGGCATTCTGAAAAATACGTTGTAAATTTTATTTAGCGTTTTTCGTAAAATAAATAAAATTGGTATTAATTTTAGTTTCATATTGTGTAGTTTATTTTATTCTGAACGAATTGCGATTTATAACACTGCCGTGCTAAGGAAGAAGGTCGTGTCGTAATTACATAAACTGTAGCTTTGAGTTATAGAGGTTTTTACATTTTGTTTATTATTTCTTTTACTTCTCGCACTTTCTTTACAAATAAATTTGCGACTAGTTGTTAAACAATACTGTAATTTCTTGAACTCAAAAATTAATAATATAGAGAAGGAGTAATGAAAAAGTGTACTTACGACAATTTTTTTTACCAATTTTCTTTGAGTTATTGATATGGACACAACATGACTTTCTTGTACGTCTGTTAAACTATACATATTTTGTTAATATTTAAAATATGTATTATAACAGACCCAATCATAAAATTGCACGTATTTGACATAATTTGACATTGACATTAAATTCTTTATTTTTTTGTTATTTTTTGTCCTAATTCATAGCAAACTTAATTACAGAAACCAAAAAGTACATAATTTTTAAATTTACATATCTCGCTTATACAAAGAGCTAATTTCATTATACTTGATGTTTTTGACGCAGAATTCAATTCTCTAAAACTTTTATTTGAAGCATTTATTTCTAAAATCAAAATAACACCCTTTTTTCAAGAAAAACTAATAACAGCTTCAAATAAAGTATCATTTCCGGTTTGACTATTTTAACTAAAATCTACTATGTTATTCCCATTGACATAAAAGTATTATATACGAAATTTGAGAAGTCTTGTATTATATTTTAATATAGTTTTTCATTAAAATCTATTATAGGCTTCAAGTAAAGTACCACTTCCGGGTAGACCATTTTAACTAAAATCTATTATGTTATTTCCATTGATATAAAAGTCTTATATAACAAATTTTAAAAGTTTTGGATTATATTTTAATATAGTTTCATTAAAATCTATTATAGGCTTCAAGTAAAGTACTGCTTCCGAAAGTTATGTAATGACCAAAAAGGGAGGTGCATAACTAGATGTTATAGCAGTCCTAAATACAAAATTTTAACTTTCTACGGCTTCCCGTTTTTGAGTTATGCGAGATATTACATACGTACGACAGACGTCACGGCGTAATTAGTCAAAATAGATTCAGGGATGGTCAAAATAAATATTTTCGTTGAAATCTGGATACCGAAATTTTTCACGATTACAATACTTCCTTTTCTTCGTACAAGGAAGTAAAAAATCGGAGTTAGGCTCGTAAATATGGGCATAAGACTAGTGCAAAAGATAGAAAAACATCACAGAATACACAGGTACGAGATACGACAACTGATTTTTGATGAAAATGTCAGATACGACCTTTTTGCTAAGAACGGCAGAACAATTCCTCTAAAATTAATAGGTAAGTACGAGAGCCTATGAATTGTTGTCCCCAAAAAGTAGCCTTTGAGAGACAAATAAAAAAATTGTAGGCTTGTCATTTATTGACATTACTGCACCCAGTGTTTCAAGTGTCTGTCTTGTTTCGTTCAAGATTTATTAATTTTTAACTGTAGTGGTGTTTTCGTTTATTTGAACTAAAGACATCGAGCTCTTCAACATTGTTACATCAAATATATTAACCTTTTCGGAGATAATGTTGAAAAATAAAATTGTCGGGTGTTTTTTTTTTCAGGTGTACACGGTGGAACAAATTCGAGTAGCTTACATGAAAAACTTTCTTATTATGTACACTACAGAAAATTGATATAGGTCTATGGGCCAACTTTTTAAGACAACTTTAATAGGCAGCACAGGAATTTTCACCCCAAACAATTACCATTTCAAGTTTTATTCATGTTTAAAACAAAAGAATGTAGACTCGTTATAAATCGTTGAAAAGCTTATAAAATAATTTAAAAGATAAGACTATTTTCAACATATGTTCCCATTTAAAAAATATTATGTTTGTGTTATATCTCGGGTATTATTAAGTTTTGAAAAAAAATTAATTACACCACGTTATTCTACGTAAAAAACAATAAAAATTATCTAAACATTTTTTCTGTATCTCTCATAATATGCGAGATGTGAGTTATTTTAAAAATAAGCGAAAAATAAGTTTTAACCTGTAGCTCAAAAATGAAAGACGTTGGAAAATTCCCTGTGCTGCCTATTAAAGTTGTCTTAAAAAGTTGGCCCGTAAGGACCTACATCAATTTTCTCTAGCGTACATAATAAGAGAGTTTTTCATATAAGCTACTCGAATTTGTTCCACCGTACACA
Source organism: Ophonus ardosiacus (assembly GCA_943142095.1). Classification (NCBI taxonomy): domain Eukaryota; kingdom Metazoa; phylum Arthropoda; class Insecta; order Coleoptera; family Carabidae; genus Ophonus; species Ophonus ardosiacus. The sequence continues at coordinate 22,021,843 of OW964833.1, read as the reverse complement.
TCTTAAGAAAAAAAAAAAAAACCCGGTATCGGTGAAGAAAATGAACTCATAGCCACCTGGTGGCAAAATTATGAAGTTGTCTAGTGGGTAAAGTGACATATGGCAAGTTATCGTTCGTAGCGTATCAGTATTGTTGTTGAGTTGATTTTGTGCTATTTTCCTGTATCTTGTAGGTTATACTTTATTTTTTTTTTATATTCTTAATTTTTTTGACCTATTCTTAAATAGCTTATAGTTATTTATATTTACTTCCACAACTCCATATAAAAATAGCAAGACACTATTAACTACTTCTCCCCTTTCGATAAAATTTCTTGATGAATTCGTTGCCTCCAGATATGTATATAAGTCTTGAAAACCAACTTGCTTATCTGCATCAAGAAAGTTATCCATACCTAAAATATATGAAAAGGCCGGTATAACTGTATATTTTACTATAAATAAAGAACAAATACTTCCCTTTAAAAATTTAGCACTTCAAATCAGTTTACATTTAAATTATAAACTTTACTGATTTACTTCCCTTTGCCTCACACTCATCGGCGCCAAGAAAGTTATATATCTAAAATATATTAAAGGGCTTATATAACTACATATTTCTTTACACGTAAAGAACAAATACTTCCCTTTAAATAATTCAAATTAGTTCACATTTAAAAATTAATGAACTTTATAGGTTTATTTTCATATGGCTCACACTGTATAAGTTCTATCATTTACCTACTACGCAGGCCATATTATAAATATGGTGCTGCCTCTATCGGTCATTTTCGTTGCCAATATTAGGTACAATAATTCGTGAACTGCCCTCATAACTGCAGCAAAATAATGTAGGGTGCGAGCGTACCGTATCGCTACCACTGGTCAGATATGATGCCACTGGTCAGATAGGATGCCACTGGTCAGATAGGACGCCGCTGGTCGAACCTGTCGCACACGTGACCTTGTAATAGGATGAAACCTGTTTATTTCTAGGATGTTATAGAAACTCCTCGAAGACGATAACGTAATTACAGCGGTTAGCTGTGCAAACAATCCCATGGAATGTTCGGGAAGTTTTCTATATAAATACCGAGTTATATAAGGACGAAGCAGTTCGGTGTGAGTCAGTTTTAGTATAGTCAGTTCGATCAATGCAGTTGAGTTAGTTGACTGGACTTAAGTCTGATACGTGTACAACCGACAGTCTGAGAGAGAAGACAGTCAGTCTGATAAGGAAGTCGGTTATATAGATACTACAAAAACTAAAACAAATATTAAAAGAAAGTTCTAGAAGTTTGGAGCGGAGATTGGAAGAAAGTTCTAGAAATGCAAAGGAAAATTCCGGAGCACTTGAAGAGGAATTAAAAGAACATTCTAGAACATTGGAACGAAAATTAACAGAGATTTCTAGAAAAGCCGAAGATTCTGAAATTTTGGATTGTACTTAAAGAAGCACCTGAGGGGTCACTCCACGAGGACGATGACGATGTCAAAACTGCCGTGCTGCAGGCGGCAGATTTCAATGAGGATGGAATTCAGAAGCTGGTGGCGCGATACGATAAGTGCCTTAACATAGATGGAAATTACGTTGAAAAGTAGATTAAGGTCCAGGCTTTCATGTAAAAATAAAATCGTTAATATACATTGTCCTTGTGTATTTTTAATATCAAAACGGTACTTACTTTAAAAACCCGCCTCGTATATTCTGGTATTCTTTGTGTAAACAGCCGAAATCGGGTGTATTTTCTGTGTTTTCGGTTCATTCTTACAGACGGGTGTCTTTTTGGTTGTGTTTTCGCGCATGCATGGTGGAATTTCGGCGGGCCGTCGTTTGAACGGTGTTGGCGTTGTCCGGCGCTCGGCCGCGACCACCATCTCTGCTGGAAGTGGTCGACCTTGGCCACGTACCAACAACAGGTCTCTGACAGACGACCAGAACTCTGGCTGCTTGCCCAACAACAGATTCAACAAACTTCAGACACACTATCAAAATTAGATTCTTTTAGGTCAGATTCATTATCTGTTCACAATCGAACTAAGGAGTAGGTATTAGATTTTTACCTGTTGTGTATATAAATAGCGTAATTTTACTACAGAATTATTCATTACCAATTATTATTTGATCTTATATTTAATATATATGGAGTGTAATCGTCACTGTGCTTCGATTAGTTAAGGAGGAAAATTTTGTGGGTATATCAGTGAATTCTGGGCTTTAATTAAAGTTGACCCTTTTAAAATCTGTCAAGCTTTCGTGATTTGGTTTACACTTCATCAGAACACTGAAGTAAAAATGCAAATAATTTTACATGTATTGTATAAAATAATTTGATTTAAATAAACTTACGTTTTGGTGAAGTTTTGAAGTCATTGTTTTATAAAAAAAAATAGAAGAATTTTGACATAATTTTGATTAAATTTACAAAAATAAAAACTTTGACAAAATCTCATGTTTTTGTAAGTCGTAATTGCGCAACAAGTTATACTTTGTTTTAAAGTTATGTTGGCACAGGATGTGAAATGGGCGGTAAATTTTGAAGTGGTTTAATTTAAAATGGATGTTACCATGTCAACGTTTCGGTATCATGGTTTTGAAGTAGTCTGTTGTTATTAATAAGTTTAAATAAATTACAATATATAGGGTTATCAATGTCAGTTTTTTTATTCATATAGTTGTTAGTGTTTTGTATATGATACATTTCTAAGAACGAACGTTTATTGTATTTTTTTTTTTCGTATCTAATATGTCTGTATATACTATGGACTTCGACAATACAGACATATTAGATACGAAAAAAAATTACAATAAACGTTCGTTCTTAGAAATGTATCATATACAAAACACTAACAATACATGTAAAATTATTTGTATTCTTACTTCAGTGTCCTGATGAAGTGTAAAACCAAATACACGAAAGCTTCACAGATTTTAAAAGAATCAACTTTAATTAAAGCCCAGAATACACTGAAATGCCCACAAAATTTTCCTCTTTATATATATATATATATATATATATATATATATATATATATATATATATATATATATATATATAAATTCGCAAAAATAAGGGCAGTGTATTCGTTGCCAACATTTGTAGTGCCATTGGTTTGATAGTACATTTAAATATTTATAATTATGTTAATAATGAACCAAACTAATCAAATTAAAGGTATTACATAATTTTCAGGAACAAGTAAATGTTTTGATTGTTTTGGTAGGTCAAGGAAAATATAAAATTGAGGATATCAAATTTTTAATTTCACATCAGAATAAACTGCAACAACATTGTTACAAAAATTATTCAAAATTATTTCTTCCTGCAGCCATACAAAATACAGCATATTGTATCAAACTCATACACACGCCCGATGCAACGAATTTTGTTGTGCCGCTTCTTCATACACTAATAACATCCACTAATTCACTGTTGCTATACATTTTTTCAAATTTCTCCCTCACCTTACCTTTTCAATACCTTATATGAAACCAAACTAGGTACTTAAAAAAAAAAAAATTGTTTAAAAATCATTACGCAATAAGGTATTAGACATAATAGTTAATTAATAAATGATTATTTGTAGGCAGTGTTTATACTTTTATTTCATTAATAACAAAATTATAAATAATTAGATATACTATTAAACCAGTGGCACTAAAAATCTTCGCTAGGAATGAACTACCCTTATTTTACGAATTTCCATAAAAATCTTTTTGTTCTATAATCAGTATATCAAATTATATGTCATTAAAGTTTCGTGCAAAGGTATAGAAACACCCTATATATATATATATATATATATATATATATATATATATATATATATATATATATATATATATATATATATATATATATATATATATATTAATTTTAACTTTTCGCTATTGGACTTTTTTCACTTACCATAATCAGTGTATTTGATTTTTGTTGTTTCACCATTACAATTTTTATTTGGAAGGGGTTGAAACTAATGCAGTCAAAAATACTAGATTAAATAGTTCTTATTAATCGATTACTGTTTGTGCGTTCTACCAGTTGTCGTGGTTAAACCGGCCAAACCACGATTAGTAATCACGGTTAATCGGCTCCTAATTTATACAGCTTTTTATCACCACTCGGTGAAAATTATGAATCCTATTTCCATGTACATTTGGGTATAAATAAATTATTATAAATAAAAGAAAAGATATCATGAAGCTTCGTTAACCGTTTGTAGGTGTGCCCACTTGCTTTTATTCGTAGATTTCGGTACTGAAGGTATATCTATACCGTTCAAGCTATTTGACAGGTGTCATCTCACGGGCTTGTGAAGAAAACACAACAGGGGATCACTTCTTGCTATTTAAGAATGGGAAATAATTTTGAATTTTTATTTTCAGTTTCAGTTTAGTTGGAATCTAATCCTGGCCGTTAGAGTAGTATACTGTTGATTAATATCCGTTGAATATATATGATTTTTGTTTAATACTGTTGTATTGAATTATATTATATTATATTATATTATATTATATATAGCGAAATAATTGTTCATAATCAGATAAGCCAATACATTACCTGAAAATGAACCATTTTGAAACTCTGTCACTAATACGAATTTTAAACAGTGTGAACCTTGCGCATTGAATGCATTTGTGAAATTCGATACTTTGTCGTGAGGTGGTGAATGTTTTAAGGAAATGGGAATTTTATAGGTTAAATATCCCCGGAAATATGACTGTGAGTTAGAGGAGATTGCAACCTCAGAAGTGTAATTTTCTACAGGTGTTAGATTTATAGATTTTATAGACTTCATTAAAAAGGGAATATCAGTTTGTGACAAAGCAATAAGAGATTTATGTACAATTTTGTTTTCTAATAGGAAAGATACGAAGTACTATTGTGATAGAAGTCATAAACCGGACATTTTATTGCTTCTTTTCATAAAATAAAAGCTTATAGAAAGGGTAATATATATAGGGTGTATAAAAGATAATGGAACAGTGCATTTTATTCGTGTATGTGAAAAGATACAGAAAAAAGTAATTGAGATATTTTGTAAGGCATAGAGGGGGACATATTTTAGCATAAACTTTATTATCTTAAATCCAGTGGTACTCAAACTACAGGGCAATATTATATTTTTTTAAATGGCATTTTATATATTTTATTAACTCATTAAAGAGAGAATTTTGTTCTGAATTCAACGATATAATAATATCATACCCTTACATTGCGAAAAATTTGATAAAAATTAATTCAAAGTTAATATTTTATTTCTACTTTATCTAAGTAATCTAAGCAAACATTCAATCAATAAAACAAAATAAAATTTATTTTGGTTTTATTACATTCAAGTAAGCTCGATTTTGGCAATAAATTCAACTTTAAAAAATTTTTTTTGTTTTATTGATTGAATGTTTGCTCAGATTACTTAGATACAGTAGAAATGAAATACTAACTTTGAATTAATTTTTATCAAAATTTTCGCAATGTAAGGGTGTGATGTACATGTACCTAATGTGAAACTAAGACCAAGGTTTGTCCTTCTTGAACTAAAAGAAACAAGCTCGCCATTATTTAGTTGTTTAAAATTATTAAATGAAGTCTGTACCTCTAATGTAAATATTGATATCTTTAACAGTACTAAAACGAACTTAAAAAATCAATTTGTTAATTCAATATCACTGTAACTATGTAATTGGGTATATCCTGTATATTTGCAGTTTAAATAAATTATTATTATTATTGTTATTATTATTATTATTATTATTATTATTATTATTATTATTATTATTAACATTAAGAGCAGATAGAAGTACCAGCTGATGCATGTCTTCATTCCAAAAGAGCGGCGCAAATAATGGCCTGTTTTGTATCCAATATCAAAGCAAATAGTAAGCGATATGCCGCTTTATCATATATTTACGATATTTATAGTTTTATTGCTGGACCCGACAGTCAATTTTTCGGAATATCCGCGGTAACCACCGTCAATAGATGGCAGCATTGACATCTTCGTAGTGGGGAAAACATTGTATTTTGTACATTGATGGTATAGGAGTAATTTCGAATTTTTGATTTAGTTACGTGAAATAATTAATTAAAATAAGATGTTTATCTCACTCGGAGATATCTACATATATTTAAATGGTGCAGTAAAGCCAATAGTGGAAGAAGAAGCAACATTTAAAAATAAATTAGTTAGTAGAAAAGTTTGTAAGGTACCTAACATGGAAAATTTTTAGCTGGTCATATAATAATGTGTGGTTTCCAATTTAATAAAGAAAACAATGTGGAAACTCACGGTTTTTGTTTACAAACATTTATTTAAAAGGGATTCCACATAATATCCGCATTTGCCTTGAAAACAATGTACAACAGTGGAAGTGTACGTTGTATTTGGAAAGACACTTTTAATTTATTGGTTTTAAAATCATTATTTATTATATAACTGCATCCATGTATGGTTCTAGGAGATCCAAAAAAAAAAAATCTCTAACGATTGCCTTATCAGAGGTTCTGCCACCAAAAGCAGAACTTACGAAACATAATAGCTCCTGCCGGTGTAACTCCTATTAGATATTTTAAAGTATGTCTTTTTTATAATTAAAATATGATCTTATCCTGCGACTCAAACACTTTGATTTCTGAATATCAATTTCAATGCACTCTAGCACATTTCTGATTTTTTTAAAATATTTCGGAATAGGTATTTAAAATGTGTTGTTATCTTATCAGGTATGAAAATAATTGTTTTTAAAATTGTATTTCTAGCATTTCCCAAAAATATATTCTAGCAGTTGAATATGGTAAATTAAAAATTACACTTATTACCTTAAGTGTATTATTCGTCTTTAATTTAAAAAGAATTTTTTTTTTAGTAGGACAGGCATTCTTTTTCGAAAGAGATCTTTTATTTGGGTTTTTTCCTGAAAACATTTTTTTATATTATTAAAAAATATATTGAAACTGTTATACGATTTACCTTGATAATAAACCGAAGGCAGAAAATGAGCAGAACACACATTCAAATATCGTGTCACTTTCTTTCCTATTTTTAACGCAATTACCCATTTTTTCGCATTTCTTTGTCCTTCGGGAAGTAGTGCATTGACATTTGTGCACTAACGTAATTATTGCACTCCGGTACAGAGCAATATTGCTTACATTTGCAAGACATTTCTCTCACTTTTGCTTGGTTCCTATGCTAGTACAATTCACATGCCGCAATGTTTTCCCCACGACTCGCATTTTTAATTTCGCCACCAGATGTCAGATACTTTGTTGGCTCTCATCAATAGTATCTAACTAAAGTAGTTAACCTGACTTCCCTGGTAAAGGTATAAAAACCAAGTTACGCATGCGTATTCTCCATGTTTTCAGTGCAAGGTTGAAGAGATAGGCTATGTGAATTGCTTGTTAATAAAAACGTAGTTAGAGTAAAATATTTTACATAAAAGTAATTTATATGTTTGATTTTTGTAATTATTTCATATTTTTATACCCGCTATGTTTATTCAGGATCAAGTTTTAATAATGAATATATAACACCAAATAATAACCAAATAAAACTTTGTCTTGAAAGAAAAAAAAAAAAATACAGTGTAACCATAAATTAACTAAAAGTTTTGGTATGATTATGATTTGAATAGGTCTATCGTATCGCGATATAAACCAGGCCATTATCTTCTTTATCTAACCCTTGTGTTTCCTTGATATTACCTGGTAATATCTTCGGAATTCCTATTACATTATTGCCATTTTGATGGAATTCTTGTAATACTTATGGAACACTTCAAGAATGTCTATTGTAATACCAAGTAAAATTTGTAAATCTTTGAATTTAATAAAAACTACTGAAATTTCTGTAGTAATACCTGAAATTTGGACGACCAAAAATTATTGATGAAAGGATGATAAACATGTCCTGCATGGGGAAGAAGTGCCGTCATATATAGGTCTAGTGTAAGAAAATTAATGCGTATTCCTGAGAATATTTTAAGTAAAAAATGTTATATGAAGATATGGCCTGAAACTTTTCGCTACAGAGTTACAGCCCTTTAAAAGTGAACATCATCAGACACATTTTTATTAATAAAACTAGTACTAGTTGCATTAAAATTTTGAAATTTGGTATAAAGATACTACTTATTTAGATGCATATTTATTTTTCTTTTTTTTCAGTATCTTAAGCAGAGACGTCTCATATGGGGAAGCTATGAACGTTTTTTACCGTTATTTTTTATCTATTAACATTTTTTGATTTTTACTTATAAAATATATAATGCAAAATTACATAAAAAGTACTCTTGTTAAAACTTGACAAATGTAGTAGTTTTTGAGATATTTTAATTTTAAGAAATAATCAAGTATTCAAAAAAATTAGATAACAATAATTAAGGAACAATGAAATTCAGATAAATTAATTCTTGAATATCTCCGTTGATATTCTCTGGACGTACGATATCCATTACCGTTACAATATCCATTAAATAAACACCATATATCTGCATACTAAACTGCAGTAACCTTTTCTATTTTTTTAATTAAGTAACAAAAAGTTTTCCCATAATGAAAATAAGATAATAGTTATAAACAGATTTTATTTATTTATATTTTGTTCTATTTCCTATGGTAACTGGTAACTTGATTGTTTTTAATTGTTAGCTAAATATTATGGATACTTGATTTTTTTCTAAAAATTAATATATCTCAAAAACTAATACATTTATCAAATTTTAGAAAGTGTGTTTTTTATGTAATTTTGCATTGTATATAAATAACAATGAAAAAAATGTTAATAGATAAAAAATAACGATAAAAAGCGTTCATAGCTTCCCCATATTAGATGCCTCTGGTTAAGATACAGAAACAAAAGAAAAATGCATCTAAATAAGTAGTATCGTCATACCAAGTTTCAAAATATTATTGCAACTAGTACCAGAGTTATTAATAAAAATGTGCCTGATGAGGTGCACTTTTAGAGTTGTAACTCAGTTACGAAAAGTTTCCGGGCATACCTTCATAAGAATTTTTTTACTTAAAATAATCTCAGGAATACGCTATTCCTGATACACCCTTATTATAGTAATATTATGGTGCAAGCGATTTCGATGGAGCCGGACATAGATTTACGATGATCCAAAGTACGAAAGAATTGTAGGAGCAAAAATATTTTTTTTAAACCTCTCGACAGGACTAGATCCCAATTACTGAGTAGGTTCACATATACAAACATCCCTAACCATTGAAAAACATCAAAATATTTGAAGATTTAGTTTTTAATAGAACAAAGGATTAAAGTTTAAATGATTGCAAATGATGTGTCTCTTGTAAGTAAAATTTACTTAAACAGGATTTTGAAGCTATGTATATCCTGTGTGCTGAACTCGGTTTTATAATAAACGCTGTTTTGAACAAAAACACCCATAAAACTGAGTCCAGCTTATGGTCCACGAATATTGTGCAAAAGCTAATTTTAACAAAAGTTCTAATAAAAACCTGTTTAGAATTTAGACCCGTGTTTAAGAAAGTAACTTAATAAGAACGAAAGTAGTGTTTTTAAAATTGGTCTTTAGAAAATAATAACAATGCTTTATTAAATTCCATTTTGCTTAGAAACTTTTTGAAAAGAAATTGTTGAAATTCTCAAAACTAAACGAAACAAATACTTCTTTGCATTTGATCTATTAATTCGTAAAAAAAATTGTTGTTCGTTATATAACTATATGTAGAAATTGAAAGACGTCATTAGAATTTGAATCCTAATTCTTGGAATTGTATTTCAAGAAGATGCAAACAATTCTTTAACTCATTGTTATTGGCTTATTAATAAACAATTACAGCAATAAATAATTATTGTTGAAACTTGTGACACACGCACACGCGCACGCCCGCACACACACACACACACACACACACACGCACACAAATTTCAAATCAGTTTTTCTCACAGTTCTAGAATCTACGTGATGTTGGGGGTCTACCTGTAAATTTTAGTTTTGGACGTCAAATGACTGCTTTCTTTTTAACATCCGTATATTTAATTCATAGAAATTCCACGTGTGGCGCTTTCGTCGCATCTTAATATACGCTGCCGTATACTAAAAACTTTGGCAACGGGGTATGTGCTTTATGTGACTCGAGTGCATGTTGTACGGAACAACGTATTATACGGAATTCATTTCACGTGAAACATTTGAGGAATACAGATAATAAATTGTAATAATGGCGCGATCCGAGAGTATTTAAAATATATTTATAATACTGAAATGAATGAATTATTGCGCAATCGTTATTGAATAAAATCATGAATATTAATATTGTTTAATTCTTCACATTATATTGTTAATTTTTAAATAAAATTTGCTCAAAATAAAGCATTTTAAATTTGTTTTCAAACCAAGTTAATATTATTTTATAATCTTATACAAGGTTATTTTTTTAAATTCGTATATAGCCCGTTAACACGGGAAAATCGTTTTTCTCATATTTTTGCTCGCCGTTTCAACTAACCACAATGATTCTGGTATAAATAGAAAGATAAAAAATTCTGCATCAAATGACATCAAATACTTGTAAATTGCGTAATGTTTTGTTTTATTTACAACAGCGAAATTAATCTTCCAAATTAGTATCTAGAATTATTAGTTAGCATTTGCTGAAAATCATCATTCCAAACACTTCCCAAATATTTGTTATAATTAGTACTTATACCTTACCGTCCATTTATGCGAAGTTTACGAAACTAAAGTTTTAGAATTACTTATTGAGAAGCCAAGAAAAAGTTGCCAAAGGAATTTGAATTTAAATATACGTAGTTTTATGTAAAATTTATATTATGATTGATATTGACTTAAAATTAATACAAAAAGTTTGGAGTTTTTAAACATTTGCCACTAATTTTGAATAACTGTATTAATTTGTACGCTGGGAATGATTGCACACAAACAAATGTCGCAAATTTTGCGTAGGTATACTGATTAATTTTTCTAAAAACTATTCATTTTATTGTTGTGAATATAGCATTAGTTCTTAGTTCCATTAACTAATTAATAAATAAATTTATTCTATTCCTTATTAATATCGACACCCATCGCTTTTGAACAAAAAGACAAACAAATGTTTGACATTATATCTGTCAGAATTCGTTAGCTTTGATTTTCTTATTTAAATTTCTTTTATCTACGATAATGCTTAAAATTGATGTTTAGTTGTTAGTTTTAAGTTTGTAAAACGGTTGTTTAGTAACAGGGCTTCATTAATCACTGATTGCCAAGCAACGAGTGATTAAAATTTTGAAACACCCAAAATTTGTAAATCATCATCATATTTTGTTATCACGGCAAACTTCTCTCATTTAATATTGTGATCCTAATTCATAAATAAAAGTTTCTTACATTTATTAGGATTTTAGATTCTAGCGTAGATAAAGTATATTTAGTCACGAATGGGTCAGATTAAACACTAGATTTACGTACTTCTATCGTAAATACATAACTATTTAATACTTTGTGACGGATTAAAAATGCTGAAAAACCAAAAAAAAAAAAAAAAAAATTTGTAAAATATGAAATAATAATAAATAATTTGAACAAATTTTAGGATGTAACGAATTCTGACAAATAAAATGTCAAACATTTATTTGTTCTTTTATTCAAATGCTATGGCTATTAGTATTAATATGAAATTTAATAAATTTAATAATTAATTTACATAACTAAAATATTACGTAATTTACATGTATGTGTCATTAGATGTAGAATTTTTTTATCTCTCTATTGATACCACAATCGTTGTTGTCAGTGAAAACTAGGAGCAATAATATGCGAAAAATCATTTTCTAGTGTTAATGGGCTATGTTCGGGTTTAAAAAATTCGCCCTGTATGTTTTTAGGCCCATTTTCTCAATTGTAAATTAAAGTTCTGTAATCCGATATAAGTATACTGGAAATAGTAGAACAAGAAAATATTTTAGAGACATAAGAAGAAGATAAAAACATATGCTGGAAGAACTCAATGACATGGAAGGAATTTTAGAAGCAAAAAATCTGCGAGTGAAAAGAAAAGAAACTTAGAACCATAGACAGAAGAGCAGAAAAAAAATAAACAATTCTTTGCCGAGTGTTTATTCAAAATCTATATAAAAAAATGTTCATAACTTTCTAATATATTTTCGTATTTTTAAATAAATGCTGTTTTATTTTATATACATCTTAAAATTATAAAGAGAATAAAATTTTGTTTACTTTTCTACGTTTTGACTGTTATATAAATTACCTCATCAAATATATACCTTCTCAACAATTATATCCGTTATTTGAAATTTTAAGCAGTATGAGGAGAAAAATTCTGTTTCCATATTTGACGTCTATAATCATATTGCATATCGATGCAATTGAAATATATATGGGTACAGTGTAGGATGCCCAATTGATACTTTTCTGTAAACGTATATTTATTTTTGACGCCAAATTGTGGTAAAACTAAAAAATATACGCGGGACGCCAAAAACACGAATAAAGTACGGATGGCAAATTATTCACGTATATTGTTTTCTTTAAATATAAATTTTTCGAAATTTCCATACGCCCACATTATTAGGTAGGGTAAAATATTCTATATACATGAGCAAGTAGGCGCCTAGGACCAGTTTCACCATGGACGCCAAATGAATTATTATTATTATTATTATTATTATTATTATTATTATATTAATGATAATGTTAATAATAATAATAGTATCTCTTAAGCCGTACTTGTTTAAGATATTAAGTACTTTCGAATGGTTTACACAGTCGAATGCTTTTGATAGGTCGAAAAATAATCCATAAGTTTTTTTTACCTGAGTTAAATGCTTCGTAGATCTTATCTAGAAGGCTGACTAGTGCTGAAGTAGTACTTGAACCTTTCCTGAAACCGTGTTGTTCGTTAATTAAAATCTTATTCTTTTCGAGGTACAAGATTCTCGACAACATTACTTTTCAAAAAGTTTATGAAATACCGAAAGTAATGTGATGGGTCTAGTTCTCTGTTCCCCTTCTTATGAAGCGCCATAACTAATTTACTTAAGATCGTCAGGAAATATGCCTTTCGTTAACGATAAATTTATACAATACGTTAGGGGCTTACGAGTAATTCATAGCAACTTTTTAGTAAACAATTTGAAATTTCATCAATTCCTTTAAAAAGGTATTTTTTAGTGATTGTATTAACGAAACTAACTCAGTTTCCGTAACAGGGTACAAGTATATGGAGGCAGCACAATAATTATTCAAATTTACTTGTTGGTTAGTAGCAGGAGGTACATTATTTTGAATCGCATGAGGTATTTTTGGAAATAATTATTGAAAATATTGGCAATATCCTCATATTTACTTACTGATTCAATTTCATCTGATAATTTATCATTTGTTTTTATTTTATCTGAATTTGTATTTACATTGTTATTAATCATTTATTTCATATTTTACTTGTATTATTGTTACAATTTTGAACCAACTTAGAATTGTAGTTATTTTTAGCATATTTTATTGATTTACAATAATTTAGTTTTAATTGATTATAAAATTCCTTAGTGATAAGTTTCATCATAAGTAAGTCATAGTTGTGTTTCATTTTCCTTGCGTACAATTTTATTTCATCTTTTAACCATGAATTAGATTTATTAGAGTGATTTTTAATAATAATAATAATAATAATAATAATAATAATAATAATAATAATTTATTGCCCAACAGTTTTTTTTTACAAACCAATTACAGGACAAATTACTAGAACAATAAGGATACGTAAACATTAACAATTACAAATGAAGATGAATTACATAAATATGACATCATAATGCAAGTTGGCATTTTTTTTTTAATCTTTACTTTTGGGTGAGTTGATGCGTAATGGTACATAAAATTTTCTAAAAAATTACTAAAACACTTATTTACATCTGTTTCATTAAAAACAGTAAGCCATTGTTCATTTGACAAAGCAAATTTTAAAATATCTAAATTCGATTTTGAAATTACCCTTCTCTCTATTACATTCTTAGCATTTACTTTATTTTCTAAATTTTTTATATAAATACATTGAGTGGTCCGATATATTATGGTGTAAAACTACAACATTATACTTATTTGTATTAAGATTTGTAAAAATGTTATCTACACAAGATTTACTGTTTTTGAATATACGGGTATAGTATGGTGTAAATTATACATACTCATTATACCTACAAAGGATTTCTTATATTGACTGTTCGTTAAAAGATCAATATTAAAGTCTCCTAAAACAAATATATTCATACTAAGATCACTTTTGAGCAGTTTTTGTAAACATAATTCTAGCTGCTTGAAGTAAACAGGAATACTAGAACTAGGTGCTCTATATGCAGCTAATATACAATTTGTAGCGCCAGCAATTTTAAATTTAATCACGTAACATTCAAATACCAACTCTATATTTAGATCTTTGATACAATTTATAGATTGATAATTTATTTTACTTAAAAAAAAAAAATCACTTCACCATGACTACATTTTTCTGTAGTAAGCATTTGCTAAGAAAAAATCTTTGATGTTATAAGCTATCTGTTCATTTTCTGCCAACCAGTGTTATGTCAAACATAAAATATCACAATGTTGTGATGATAAAAACTTCCAAATCATCAATTTTATTTTATATGCACTGAATGTTTTGGTGCAAAATACAGATCGGTGGAGTAGGTTTATCTTCTGCACTTGTTGAACATGGCTCTTTATTAATTACTTTACAGTTTTCTTTGGTCCTTTCATGTAAGAAAAACTTATTTATATGAGTTCCGCTTGACCAATGGGTCCATGGCTTTTACTCGATTGTGTTCACTTACAGTTACTTTTGTCCTTTTGTTGTTATTGTCAACCTTTTCTGTATTTGTATTGTGAGGACCATACCCATTTCCTCTGTTGAAACTAGTTACACTTTTACCAAATTCATAATTTGTTTCCTTAGGAGAAACTGCTGAAGTTCTGTGGTAGTTTGTCTGATTTGTTTATGATTCTTGACAGATATTTGGCCCTGAGAATGACTGTCCGCTTTGTCCGCCGGTAAATCACGTACAATATTATTTAAAAAGGATTTGCACTATTCATTATTATTGTTAGATGGCGATAATATATTAAAATTTATATTTATTAACTTTATTTGTTGTTTTAAAGAAAGAATTAGATCATATTGATTTTTGATTATTTTATTTTTACATACAAGAAGTTCTTTTAAATATTTTATTTCATTTTTAAGAGCATTATAATTAATATCAGAACCACTTGTGAATGACATGTCAAAGTCCTCATTGTCAGTTATTAAACAACAGTTTATGTTCTTTCGTCAAAACACTTTATATCTTTTAATAATTGTGCATAACTATTATCTGTTACAGTTCCACAAGTCACACATTTTACACTACTAGCCGCAATTTGTTTACATTTCTTACATTTATTATTAGAGCAATTATTTTGTATTACACCACCCTCCGCCTCCATGTTGAATATATATATATATATATATATATATATATATATATATATATATATATATATATATATAATATTTTTTATATCACTGAAATCAGAAAAAAATTCTGTATCTAATGAACTAAAAATTTATATAGGGTACCATTAAAAACTAAAATGGAGCCTTGAGGTAAAGTTATAACTAAAGAGAAAACCCCTTAACCTTAACAATAATTTTAAATATTATATACGTATTTCGAGAACTACGTATATAGTTTTCAAAATTATTGTTAAGATTAAGGGTTTTTTCTTTAGTTATAACTTTACGGACTTTACCTTAAGACTCCATTTTAGTTTTTAATTATTAAGATGTCTTGCCGGTCAACGGAGACTAAAATTAAATTGATAAGTGCGGACATTTTGTTTCTTAAAAATTGTAAAATAAATTCTGTTTTTACAAAATTTGTGAAAGGTACAATCTCCAATAATTGCAAAAATTCCAAAAATATAACAAAAGTCGCTAAAAATAAATGGCTAGAATCCGAAATTAAAAATCATTACGTTAATAGAAGTAAACTAGAAATTAAATCTTATGAATTACATCTCAAATTAACTAAAAACTTAAATAATTTTGAATTTAATGAATGGTCGGTTTTCGAGAACAAAATGTAAGAAGTAATTAATCATAAATTTATAAATAAAATAAAATCCAAAATAATAAATTGGAACAGTTAATACCCTAAAATACAGAAAATAACACTATTATTAATGAAAACATCGTTGTTAATCAATCGTCGGAATTATTTAATACAGATGAACTTAACTTGTTAAATAAAGGTATAAAATACTCCTTTAATAATAACGACACACCGTTAGAGGATATGATATAATAGCTAGCATTGAAACTAGTATTAAATATTTCGATAACGCCACTCAAAAATATATTAGAAACGCTTGTAAAATTCAAATATCTAATAATTTAAACCATTTCAAAAACAAACCCAATAACAATGAACTTAAAATTATAAATAATCTTAAAAAACGTGATGTATTTTATTTAAAAGCGGATAAAGGAAATAAAATTGTGATTTTAAATAAATTGGAATATTTTAACAGAGCAAATAAATTACTAAACAACGGCCCTTATATACAAATTAATAAAAATCCACTACCTAGAATGATTAAGAGCATTGCCGGTCGCCCAGCGAAGTCAGTTTTGTAGCTTGTATGGCACTAGTGCAGACAAACTTGTTACGTTCCCCCTCTACTTTTAAGATATGCTAAGTTTATTTCTCTCTGTCTGCTTTTATATATGTTTGTCCTTGTTTAAAGCATAAGCAAGAGGAAAACTCAGCCCTGAGCACTGCACAACTACACACTCATGGACTCATGCTGGTATTATGCTCTGCCTCTGCTAATGTTACATTAAACACAGCAGTTTAGTATTTAGAAACCAAACGGGAATAATATTTTCTAACATCAAAATTTATATTTGTCATAATTTATTTTGCTTACAAACTATATAATTTTGAAATTCAACACCGATTTAATTGGTGACAGCTAAAATCATACCCAAATCAAAGTACACTCGCAAATTTACACCATTGTAGGAAAAGTTTGATTAACCCTTGACAGGCTATACAATTTTATATCTTGGGTACTCAAAATACGGACAACTTTGACCAAATTTTTTTTGCTACATATTGTTATTCATATTATTTAATATTTATTAATGTTTTACTTGTATTAAACTTCCTTTATTAATAATGATATAAATTTGTATTTGTTTAATAATTAATCTTAATATTAAAAGAAAACATACATAATTATAAAACAATACATATATTTCTTTTTAAACTAAATAAACAATATCTTAAATAATTATAATGCAATGTAAGTAAACAATAAGATCAAGATTTACTCACCGTCATCCTTGAGCAACATAAACAAATTATTTCTTTTATATGCTTATTTTACCATGGTTATTAAAACATAACATCGAATACCAAAATAATTGGAAATCGGGGGATTTTTTTTTTTATTCAAGATCAAATGCCTTATAACTGAAATTTAAATTTTGAAGGGGTGTGAAGCTGCATGATTTTTCATACGAGAAAGATTGTAGTTTTAAAGTAAAACAAATATTTTATCTAGATGTAACTAAACGATAATTTTTTCATACAAGTTTTATTTAATATATTACTATTAGATTCTACGTTCTACTTTATCCACAATATTTAGATACTTTATTATTACTTATTATTATTAGTTCATTCTCTTTAATTGCTACCAACCGCTGACTGGTAATTAATAAATTAAAAAAATACCCTGTAAGAGTTTCTGAAAAATTAAAAATCGGGACATTTTAAAATATTACCGGGACGCTGGACAAATTACTCAAAATCGGGACTGTCCCGACGAAATCGAGACCCTATGTTGGGAAGACAAGAGTTAAAGCGTAAGGCTGGCCATTTATTTTTGGGTAATTATTAATTTTCATTGCATTCAAAATGATGATCAAAATATTATTCATATTTATTTGAAAATACTCTATAACTTAAATGTTTAATTACGAAAAACAATCACTTCGATTAAATTGAATAACATAATTTACATCAATATTTTATCATCATTGTAAAGTCAACATGTTTTATTTATTAAAATGTTTTAATAGATTTCGATGCCTACAGGGAAGTATTTAATTTCGGATTAAGAATTTCTGGTACTAAAAAGTTATAATAGAAAATGATTAACTTATTTCTCATATTTTCATTCCAAAATTTATCATTTGTATAGACAGTATCTACAAGAATGACATGTGGAGTCCAAAAAACAAAATAACAAATATTTTTTTGTGTAATATATAAGTGCCCCTGTACTTGATAGTAATAAACATGACCATCTTTCAAATATTTTTTTTTAATTTTTCAAAGAGGCAAAAGTGCCCAATTTTTAAGGAATTGCTCCTTCGGGAGTTACTTTTGCATCAGAAGGGGAACATTTTACTTCAATGATGGAAACGTTGTCTACCAGGCCATGAAGACTTGCAGTTAAATTAAAATCATGTTTGTCAACAAAAGCCCGCATTCTATAACTTTGACTTTAAAAATACTTTTAAGGTTGTCCAAATTTAATTACGAAAAACATAAATTTTTATATTAATGTTTCAAATCCAGCGGTTCCAAAAATGTATTCTTTGCCAAAAATTCATAAACAGGGTAATTCATTAAGACCAATAGTCTCGGATATTAATTTTCCAACTTATTCGCTTTCAAAATGGTCAGTTAAAGAATTTAGTAATCTTCCTAATCAACCGCAAACTTTTCTGTTGAAAATTCGTTACAATTTATTGACAAAATTAAAGATATTACTTTAGATAAAAACGAATTATTGGTTTCTTTTGCTGTCAGCTCTTTATTTCCAAGAAACCAATAAACAATTACCATTTTTGGACACACTGGTTATTAGAAACAAAACTAAATTAGAATTTGGCATATATAGGAAACCTACGAATACTAATCGATTTATAACAGCTGACTCGAATCATTTTTGGCAACATAAATTAGCAGTGTTTAATTTTTTAATAGACACTTACAAAATTGACTTCACTGCAAGAGAGATATAGAAGGTCATGCATACAAACAAACCTCCTCTCGTTGTCTTGCGTCCTGTTCCCTGTTCCTATCTGTTATTGTATTCGCATCTGTTATTCAGCGTTAAACCTAATTCATTTTTGTTTGATAATATTGAAGATCATTCGATTATTCAATTAAAACGATGGCTAGAGTGTAAAGTCTACGGCTGATGACAGGTCTTTGTTTGTACGGGGTAACCATAGCAACCTTGATTTCTATGCTTCGCCGTTAGAGGCGCTCGTGCAAATTGCAATTTTGTAAGTGTCTATTAATAGACTGACCAAATTTCCGTACAAAACACGTTTTGAAAATGAATTGAAATATATTAAAGAAATAGCCAAATATAATAGATTCCCGGTTAAAACTATCGATAAACTAGTCCATAAATAGTGTTGCCAGAAGTCGAGACGAGACGAGACTTGGGGCCGGTCTTGTCTTGGTCTTGACTTGGTCTCGACTAGAGTGGTCTCGTCTTGGTCTTGTCGAGACGAGACTTGATGTTAGTCTCGTCTCGTCTCGAGTCTCGACAAGACTCTCGACTTTGCTTCCATTAACATTTTTTTTATAATCCCATCTAATAGTACATAAAATTCTAAGAACAGCAGTACAATCGCGATTCAAAAATTCCAAAAAATATTTGAGATATTTATTATTTTTTCTGTAAATATCATCAACTTGATACTTGAGCTCTTGAAATAATGAATATGAAAATATACATACCTACCGAGTGTTGTTTCTTATTAATAAACATAAAATATATAATTTCAATTCCTTAGCTACAGAATAAATCACAGCAATGCATTTCTATTATTAGCAATAATTAAATAGATATGTATATGTTTAAATGAAGCAGTAAGTAAATGGACAAAAATCCCCAAAAAAGTAACTTCTTTCGCTATTTTTTTTATATTTTTCTAAATAAATGTTAAATAAGTAGATAACTAAAACTTAACCTTTCGCGTATCCCCTAGTACGCGTATCACAGGTTGAGAACTTCTGCTTTATATCAAAATTTTGACGAATAAAAATATAGTTAGTCATATATTTATATGTTATTTATTTGCCAAAAAAATAAACTTATTTCAAAAACGTATTTAGAATAATAATGGTATATTCAATAAAAACTGTAGGTAGTTACATAAACACAATTCTCTAACAAAAAAAAAACACTTATTTGAAAAACAAATAAATTATAATAAACGTGCTTAAATTCATAAAATTAGTAAAAAAAATTAGTAACTAAGAAACTTTAATAATAACAGTTGTACGGTTTAACGAATTATAAATAGAGTAACTTTCCAAAATCAGTCAGCTTTACTATAATCATAGAAACAGCTGATATATTCAAAAAATTGTAATTGACAGATGTCAGTGTCAAGTATAATATAATTGTATTGGATTTATATTTTTTCCAAAGAACGTTCGGTATGGAATTTGTAAAAAATAGTATGTGTTCGTGTTATAATTTTATTGAATATATAGAATCTTTTCTAGGGAACTTTTGATGTGGGATTGGTACAAAATACATCAAATTGACGGAAGGTCTTGTGCTAGCCACAACAGATTTTTTATGTACCTACTAAAACTTCTTTTACATGTTGTAGAAGGTAGAGTTAAAAATAAAATCAAGCCATGGAGTAAAAATGGATAGAATTTTTTGGAGATATCTAATAATTCTTCATATGGTATTTCTTTCTCAAGAGGTTCCTCTTTCCACATATGAAACCATAATAATGATTCCTCATAAAAATTGTCTATGTTATGTTTCATTTAATTCTTTATCATACGCTTATACTTTTCTTTATTACATGGTTTTATATTTTTAGGATTCAAAATTGTTAGATTGACTAAAGTATTGTATTCGGAAATATTTGGATTTGGGTTGGGCAAACCTACCTACTTTTATTACTAGCAGATGTCTAAAAGTGGTTGTTATTGTCTGGTAATATGCAGCATTTATAGCACATACCGTTGTAAAATTTATTGTTCCATTATTGGATTTTTACAAGAAAAGAAATGTTGTGTTATTTTTTACCCATTTTTTAAAAATTATATTATATTAGGGAATTGGAAAAACAGTTTGTTTTACACATTTGTGCATACAAAGTTTTAAGAAAATTGTTAAAGAAGGGCTTGTACATTACGACTTTTATATTTCTATTTTCTTTAAGGCTTTAAGAAAACGTTGATTATTGTTTTCAATTTTTTCATATGAATGAATTTATACAATGTAGTTTAATTTTCTCAGGGGGGCGCGAGTTTTTAATGATAATACAAGAAAATGTTTTATTTTCATTGTTTGGAAAAGTATTTTTACATAAATTATGGATACAAAGTTTGAGAAGAATTAAATCTTCGTTTTTTTATATTTTTACTGTTTCTTTACAAAATAATTATGTAACTAATTTGTTAGTATTAATAGTTTACATTATTTGCAATTAATATATTCCTATTTCTACATGCGATATTATTCATATGCTTCAATGGAAGAATTATTTAGGTGAATAAGAAGTACATCCGTTGAAAATGGATATGGTTATTTTAAAACGGGAATTTCCCTAAGATCGTAAAATCTTTGTGTGCATTTTCGTAAAATTCTAAGAATCACAATAGATTCTTTAAAAATAAAAGAAAAATAATGTATATTTGAAGGGAACGTCACTTTTGTTATAATATATTAATTTAATAAATAAAACTGAAGTACTTGCAGAATGCACCACAGATGTAACTTTTGTGTGCTATTTGAAAATTGGAAATATTTTTGAAGATGTAGTCAGTATTTCATATACCCAGTTGTACCAATATATTAATTGAAAATTAAACAAAAATTTAATTAAAATCAACATGTGTAGTATAAAATAAAGGTTGATCTTAATTTAATAAAAAATATTGGTGCATTAAAATAAAAAGAATTCTAAATTGATACTTGTTTCATTTCATTCCACTTACATTATAACTTAAATTCATTTAAAACTTATATTTGGATTATTTAGATGAATAAGGAATACATCATATTTACATAAATTAATGTTTCTGGGACACAATTATGAAAGTAGAAAATTACAAAATTTCAAAAATTAATATCTCTCTTATTTATTCGAATTTTCAATCAGTATTTACAGCAATACTCTCAGTTTTTGAAGCACTTTTAGAATAGGTATATGTTTAAAAAATACCTTTGATCTAAAGTCGAGAGTCTTGTCGAGACTCAAGACTTTCTCGACAAGACTTGATGCTAGTCTCGTCTCGTCTCGACTTTTCTAGTCGAGACCAAATGATGGTCTCGTCTCGACAAGACCAAGACGAGACGAGACCAAGACCAAGACTGGTCTTGGTCTTGTGGCAACACTATCCATAAATTTAAAAATCGTCAATCCGTATTAGATTTCACAACTTTAACGCCAACTAATAATAAAAATAATAAATATATCACATTACCATATGATAATGCTACCAAAGGTTTAAACAATTTTTTTAAAAAATCAAAATTTAACGATAACATATCAAATAACACTATTAATCATTATTAGGTAACTCTAAAGATAAAATAGATAATAATAAAAAATCCGGTGTTTATAAAATTGACTGTAAAGATTGTAACAAAGTTTATATCGGGCAAACTAAAAAACAAATTGATACCCGGTTTAAAGAACATTTCTATCATTTAAATACCGGTAATCCTGACAGATATAGTGTAGCACAACAATTTTTCTAAGTTCCAATTTTTTATTTGGTGCCCCGGTTCGTAGTTATTGGAGTTCTTTTGTTTCTTTAAAAAATCGTAATAACTTTCTTATTTTAAGGACTATTGAAAAAAAATTCTTCTTCAAAATTACCTTTATGCTCTCTAAAACATTCGGCATTTACAATTATTTTTTATGTTTTCAAATGACAAAATGGCGATTGATCAAAAATTGTAGTATTGATGTGTAAATCGGCCTCTTTCGTAGTAGCGCCCAAGTATTAATTATCTACTTTTATTTATTTTATATACTTCATTTCAGTTTATGACAAATATAATTTAAAAGTCACAAGTCATAAATGTCAAGTAATATAAACAAAATAATATGTTCATTGTAATTAAAATCCCGATGAGACGCAGGAGGCTTTTGCAAAATAATAGAAAACCTGAACGCGGCACCAATGTTGATTGAAAGCTTATTTAGCTTGTATACTTCTCTAATCATAACAATAATGATCTAACCTAACGCCCAAAACTTTTGAATTTTGTGTTTTAACTTAGGTAATGATGAACTGTATTTAGAGAAATTGCGTAAACCACACCTCATCGGGATTTTTTTAACGATTCCGAGTTCGGGACTGAAGATTATTGCTTGTTTAAAAAGTTTAAATCCATTTTTTGTGATTTTGCATTATGTCATTTATATTTTTAGAAATACTTTTTTACATTAAATTTATTCGTGGTTTGTAATTGCATATTATAAGTTGTTATCTGAAACGAATTAAGAAAACATTTTGTTTTGTTCTACTGGTCTTGATTTAATATTTCTCAATTTTTAATAAACATTTTATCTTTTAGTAACTCACGTTTGTAAACTCATATTTTTATCCTGCGCAGTACATGTAACCGGGAAAGACTCGCAATTTTTAATTGAAATAGTTTACAACTTTGCCACAAATATAAGGCTGCAGTTCGCAGTAAACGTTATTTTTAACTAAAAGTCTTAATAATAATTAAAATATAAAATTAGTTATTTTTATTTCTGATGATATGGTTTATTGATTTGCTAAAAATTCTCAAAGGCAGAAAACTGAACTTGCCCAATTTTTTCATTTTGAAATTACTTCTAAACTATCGAAAAAAATGTTTCAAATAAAAAGTTTGACATTTTTATTGTTTGTCCAGCGCAGTGCAAAAGACTTTTTTTCGGTAAATTTTCGAGAAATTACACAAATTTACACTTTTTTAAGTGGACCCCATAGTATTTGTTTTTTACTTTGAAACAAATACTTATTTATTTTTTCGCTTTTGATTGGTATACAGTTTATTGTATTTTAAATTTGTTTTGCTCTTCAAATCTTTGATTTGTCAAGACTTTCATTGGTTTTTCAAAAATAGTATTTTATTTTACTTATGTAATGTATTCCATACATACCTTGCTTCATAATTTCATTTTCATTCTATATTTTTAGTTAACGTATGTGTATAGGTATTCATCAGGGGTCTGAAAAAATAAATTTGGAGCAAATGAATTTTTTTGACCAAAATATTTTTTTACAATAAAATAATATATTTAAATAAAATAACTAATATGACATGTAAATACTACAATTCTTCCAAATAAATAAAAAAAAAAATTGATGAAAAATATCGAAACATGTAAGGTTTGAAGGGTAAAACAAAATATAATAACCAGTCGAAAGAGAAAAAAATAAGTATTTATTTAAATGAAAAATCAAATATGACTTTCCATTTAAAGAAATATAAAACTTATTCTCGTACGCCACTGGATAGACAACAAAAATATATAACTTTTTTATTTGTAACAATTTTTTTGATTACTGATACTTTCCGCCATTTTTTTTTTGCAAAACAAAGTCATATCTACGTAGTAAGTGTATCTTCATTCATCCACGATTAGAATTTTTTGGCTTCGGACCTATTTTTAAAGAGTTTACATTAAAATCTAATAATAATAAAGATAGCGATGCAGATTCTTTCTAAGAAATTCGAGAATGGACAGAAGGCAAAATGTTGCCTTTGTACAGAATTAATTTTATCTGGATTTTTTGTTGAAATTAGCTCGTTAGTATAATCGGAGACATTGTTAACGTTTATTAGAAAAGAATTAGTAGTAATAATGTGAAAATAAAGAACAAAAACTGGAAGTTGAAGACAAGATGAATGAGAGAACTACATCCTGAAATAAATTACCAATTTGAAATAAAGGATTTAAAATTTAAGGGGCTGTGTCAGAAGTAGAGAAACAAAGTTAGTTTTCAAATTTAATTTCATAACTAAAGTACATTTGAATTCTTGATTTATAGGTATTGATGACCTAACAATATTATATTAAATTATACCAAATTGGCTCCAGGAACTTCTAGGTTTCCGCAAGTTTATTACTGCTGTTCGCCTTTTAGCTTTTCCAGAGTTAACATCTAATTTTTTGAGTACACCTGCTTTTGAAAATTCAGGATTTTTGTGAAATCTGTGATTTCAGTGTCTTCATATCTTTTTATTATTCGGTATACTGTTTTCTTATTTATTTCCATTAAAAGTCCCTAATACATGCTAAATTGCCATTGCAAAGGTAGAAATGAACAGCTGTTTTTGCAAATATTCGTTTTCTGGTCTTTTTATTTTAAACATTAAATACACTAGTCGAAATAGTTTAGGGTAAATATGAACACTGTCGAATATCAGTATAGAGAAAAACATTGTCTCAGTCACCTAAAAATTTTCACATAAAGTCAAACTTGTCTCTTTACTTCTGACTCAACGCCTTATATTAGACGTTTAGTCTGTGAATTTGGCGAATGAAAATTCACCTTTTCTAACCATTGAAAACTTCAATTAAAAACAAGAACCATGGTTAACCGACTAATAGTAAATATACTTTTTTATTACAAAATGAAATAAATTAAAAAAATGATTTTTTTCGTATTATGGCTTCAGAAGACCTTGAAAGTTGAACCTTTGAAATATTGAACTGTCGTTGAATTTAATTTGCGTCTGAATAGCTAAGTATGGAGTCAATAAAACCATTTAAACACTCGTTACTGGAAAAGCGCGTTGGTTTCCTGGAGTCTTCTAGACTACACACCAGATAACATGACAATGGAAAAGTTCAGTAGTATTATACTCTAGTTCTACTAGATTTACATTGTGTCTTTTCATAGACATTTACACGCAAAGTAGAAACTTTATTCAAATTGGTTTATTACGAATTTATAATCAAATAGAGTTGAAGGATGAAGAAAATTAAATATTTGTTACATTTTGACAGTTTTGAGAAGACTTTTTAAAATTTTAAACGCCTTTTTATTTTCTGTAATACTTTTACATTTATCTGAGTGGTACTCCAAGTTAATAAAAAAGTATATTGAATAATAATACAATTATTTTGTTGTGTTTTATGCCAAACTAAAATTTCTCTCTCGACAGAGATTAGCTACTTGAATCGATAGTAATTTTATGTTGAGACTAGACTAAATTAAATTAATTTTTTTTTTTTTATTTCTTATTGTGTACTGTATAAATAATAGATGCGTATGCTCTGTCTCATGCTCATGCTCAAGCCAAAGGATCGCCATAAACAGCTTAAGCACCCTTATACTATAAAAATACAAAGGAACAGTTCAGTGCGGTGTACCGCAAACTGCCTAATGTTTGTCAGAATACTTGCAATTCCCAGGGCTGGATTCAAAGAAAAATTTAAATATCTTATGGGGCAATGCGCTTACGTAATCATCCATAATCCTACTCAAAGACGCAAAGATATGTATTATAAAAATAAGGAATTGTTATTGCTGTATTACTATGGTTCGAATTTAACTAAATTAGCCTGGATTAACTTATGCAGTTTTGAGTATCAATTATACTAACTATAGATTATAATTTGGTAATTTTTGAAAGACTAGTAAAAGTTTCCAAATTATATTAGCACCTAATCGGGATTATATAATTCCCTACTATACTTTACCCGTATAAAAGGTAGGTTCATTATACGAAAAACTTAGTTCCCTACAACTTCTGTACTAGCAAAGTTCACAATATTTTTAAGAAAATTATGTGTATAATAAGTGTGTAACTGAATTCGGAGAGTTTCAAGACCCTTGACTGTATCATGGGAAGTTTACGAGAAGATGGCATACCAGTGAATAGTAGTCGGTCCACATTTCATAGATATTTAAAGTCATTTGGGTTCAAATATCAAAAGTTGGATAATAGAAAAAGAATTATGGATTCTCCTCGTATTGCTAAATGGCGTTACGAGTTTTTAACAAAAATAAAACAATTCAGAGAAGAAAAAAAGAACAATAGTGTATCTAGATGAAACGTAGTACGATACTCATGATGTTGTGACGAAGGGTTGGGTCAGCGATTCCGGAAAATGTCATGTTGACACACCTGTTTCTCGTGGTAAACAGATAATAATTTTACATTCTGGATGTAAGGAAGAATGTATTGAAAATTCCTTACTACTATCCGCCAAAAACATTGCATCTGCTAGTGCTGACTATCATTCAGATATGAACGCAGATCTATTTGAAAATTGGTTTAAAAATCAAATACTTTCTAATATTCCACCATCATCGATTATAGTTAAGGATAACGCAGCTTACCATTCTCGACAAACAATAAAAATTCCTTGTACATCAGCCAAAAAACAAGAAATTATTGATTTTTTTCATGCACATAACGTTTCATTTCCCGAAAAAAGTACAAATAGCCAATTATTAAATATTATTAAGGTGCATAATTTTCAAAAACAGCACTTCACAGACTTGCTGGCAAATAAATATGGACATGAAGTGTTAAGGTTGCCACCGTACCACTGTATATTCAACCAAATTGAATTAATTTGGTCAAGTTTAAAACGGAATATTAGGAAAAACAATTCTACGCCTAATATGTCAGAATCGGTTTTAAAATTAATTCGAACGGAGGTTGATCAAATTACACCGGAATTGTGGAAGGACTGTGTAAATCATGTTAAAAAACGGAAGAATTGTTTAGATTTACTAATCAACAATCATTTGTTATTTTTTAGATTTGTGTATCATTTAATTGTGTAAATAACTTTTAAAATATGTATTATCTGTTTTTTGTATGTATATACGTTTCTATAACTCTGCACGAAATTTTAATGACATATATAATTTGATATACGATATACTGATTATAGAGCAAAAAGAATTTTTTTAAAATTGGCAAAAATAAGGTCAGTGTATTCGTTGGGCACATTTTTAGAGCCACTGGTTTAATAGTACATTTAAATATTTATAATTATGTTAGTAATGAAATAAAATAAACCAAAGTCATCAAATAAAGGTATTATGCAATTTTCAGTAACAAGTGAATGTTTTGACTGTTTAGGTAGGTCAAGGAAAAAACAAAAATGAGAATATTAATTTTTTAATTTGACATCAGAATGAACTGCAACAACTCATGCAATGAATTTTCTTGCCTTATTACTTCTGCACAGTTCTCAATACGTTGCCTCAATTCTGCGACTGTTTCTGGTTCATTTTGATTGTCATAGACTACAGATTTTAAATGTCCCTATAAATAAAAATCCAATCGATTAAGATCTGATGACCTAGGAGGCCGTGATACAGGTTCACCGCGACTTATCCATCTACTTACCTTCAAATACTTCAGTTAAATGTTGCCGAATATTTCTTGTAAAATGCGGTGGTGCACCGTCATGCATGAACCAAGCTTGTTGACGCACATTTAAAGGAACATCTTCCAATAATTCCGGTAAATTATTTTGAAGAAAATGTAAATAATTATTTCTATTCATTCTGTTTGGTAGTATGTAGGGTCCAATGAATGTACCATTTACAATTCCTGCCAGACATTTAAAGAAAATCTATGTTGAAAACTACTTCTCACAATAACATGCGGATTTACTTGAAACCAACAATGAGCATTATGAATGCTGTAAATTTCATCTCTTGTAAAAATTGCCTCATCACTAAATATTATTTTTGACGGAAAATTAGCATTTAAAGCTTGTTGTCCTAACAACCACTCACAAAATGTCACTCTGAGAAGATGGTCTTGTGGAATTAATACCTGAACTCTTTGGAAATTAAAGGGATGAAAATTATAATCTCTAAGAATTCTCCAAACTGAACAATAAGACACTTCATCCATAGCACGAGATATTCTTCGCGTACTGATTGTAGGTTCAGCGGCCACAATTTCCAAAACTTCATTTTTAGCATTGTTGCGTAATCTTTGAGGGCCTCCACCTCGTCCCGCATTTCTCTGTAAGGTTCCCTCACAATGAAGACGTTGTGTAATCGTCACAAACATTTGGCGATGTGGACGATGTCTTTGAGGATAAACGCTGTGCATAGATCCGCGCTGCTAATTCGGAATTTTGTGCCGCTTCTCCATACACTAACAAGATATCCACTAATTCACTTTTGATATACATACATACATTTTTCTCAAATTTCTCCCACAACACCTTACCCTTTCAATGCCGTATACGAAATCAAACCAGGTACTCAAATAAAAAAAAAATATTTGTTTAAAAATCATTACACAATAAGATATTAGACTAGGTACGTACATAATAGCTAATTAATAAATGATTATTTGTGGGCAGTGTTTATACTTCTACTTCATTAATAACATAATTATAAATAATTAAATGTACTATTAAACCAGTGGCACTAAAAAATGTTCGCTAGGAATGAACTACCCTTACTTTTGCGAATTTAAAAAAAAATCTTTTTGTTCTATAATCAGTATATCAAATTATATATGTCATTCAAGTTTCGTGCAGAGGTATAGAAACACCCGTATAAGCATTTAACATGGGAAATTAGAATATTTTGAATATTTGCTTGCTATTAAAACTGATTTTGCGTGACCACCTATTGCATTAATTTAATAATTAATTGTTCATAGTTAATAAGGAATAATTAAAGAAATTTATAAAATATCATAGTTAACTTAAAGTAACGATTATTATACTCTGTAAAAGAATGTTTGGCAAAGGAGGTTTCGTATTACGGTGGTAACGTTTTTGCTTTTCAGTGGGTTCGAATCTACCGAACTTCTTAATTTTTTTAAATATTTATTTAATATAATGAAATAAAATTGGTTATATTAATATTGATATGCATTTAAAATTACAACAAAAAAATAAACAAGTTCGGTAGTTTCGAACCCACCACGCTTAACATAAGAAGCAAAAATGTTAGCATCATGAAACCTCTTTTATCAAACTTTCTTTTACGCAGGATAATAATTATTACTTTAAACATGCTATTACATTTTTTTTAATTATTCCTTATTAATTTTGGACAATTAATTATTAAAATGATGCAATATGTGGTCACGAACGTGTGTACAAAATTTAATAGCAATCAGTTTTAATGGAAAGCAAATATTCCATATATTGTAATTTTACATGTTAAATGCTTATGAAACGGATTTCGAGCGCCACTTCCAATTAAATATACCACCACGAAAAAATAAATAAAAGTTTGATGGTTCGGAGGGGAACATACGATTCTATCAAAATTCTCCCTTTCACCCGTCCCCCAGGAGGCGGGGAAGGGGGCAAATTTGTTGTTTTGTGTGAAGCGCGGCATAATTACAATCGTGCAAAACCAACAAAATATCCACAATTTCACTGGAAGTGTAATTAGCTATGGTCTCTGATTGATGCGACTTCGAAGTCCATGAATTTAGAATATCATATTTGTTGTAATTATGAATTACAACCTACACAAACATGTGATTTTGTCAAAATTACTATAAGTTTTTATTTTTGTAAATTTTAACCAAAATTATGTCAAAATTTTTCTGATTTTTATAAAACAATGACTAAAACATCTTCACCAAAACTGTCCTGACGATGTGTAACAACCAAATACACAAAAGCTTGACAGATTTTAAAAGAATCAACTTTAATTAAAGCCCAAAATCCACTGATATACCCACAAAAATTTTCTCCTATATATATATATATATATATATATATATATATATATATATATATATATATATATATATATATATATATATATATATGCTGCAGTATACTCTATAATTTTTTTAAAATGCTCTATCCGTAACAAAACTAGAAATGTGGGTGCCAATTTAATTACAGACCTCCCCGTGAAAAATTATATACCAGAAGTGCATATGATCCGAATATGCAGCAATATGCTATATGATATTAAGTAACTTAACACTACTCCGTTTTGGTATTAATAGTGCTTGAATAACTGTAGTTACTCGTACATATGCATAAAGTATTCTTAATTATGCCATACACGGCCGGTTTCATAATAAATATAAAGTCACTTTACTGTTAAAGATTGATCTAAAACTGAAAAAAGGTTTTCATAATTTCACTTTAAGTCAAAGTTGTCGGTTTAAGTACTTTTTTAAAAGATAATCAAACTGACAACTTTAACTTACAGTGCAATTATAAAAGGTTTTTCCACTTTTAGATCAAACTTTAAAGCTAAAGTGACTTTATATTTCTTATAAAACCGGCCGATAGTCTTTTTAAAATACTTTAATTAAGTATTATTTATGTGTAAATTTATTTATTATCAATCATTATAGTAATATGTCGATTTCAAACCTATTAGTAGTTCGGAAATAGATTATTCCTAACTGCAATAACAGCCTCTTAAATGAGAAATGACAAATTCCCTTCCAGCCGATGAGTAGGATATAGTTTATGTTTATATAGGGGTGCCTAGCAACATTGTCATAGATATCCACATATGTTAGAGGAGGCTAAATAAGTTATATCAAAAAATATGAATAAAATTTATATAAAACTCAATGATTCCTAATTACGAATGAAAGTTTTCACCTCGATTGACATACATTTTACAAGATGATAAGGATACAAAGATACAATTGTGAGTGCTGATTTTCTCTTTTCCAACAAATGATAATCAGTAACTGATTATTTCATTTGTTTCTTAATATATTTCAATTTTTATCCCAACAAATAATAATTCATATTTTATTCGTATTTAAAACAAAAGAATGTAGACTTTTTATACATACTTGAAAAGCTTATAAAATAAAAAAAAGGTGAGACTATTTTCAACATATGTTCCCATTTAAAAATATTATGTTTGTGTTATATCTCGGGAATTATTAACTTTGGAAAATATCTAAATAAAATTCTACGTAGAAAACCGTATAAAAATTATCTATACATTTATTCTTTATTTATTATTTATTTAATAAACGAGATATTAAGCATTCTCAAAATAAGCGAAAATCATTTAGAGTCCGTATCTCAAAAAAAGTAGGTAGAAATTTCCCGTGGAGCCTATTAAAGTTTTCTCAAAAAGTTAGCCCATAAAGACCTACATCAATTTTCTGTAGCGTGCATAATAAGAAAGTTTTTATATAAGGAACTCGAATTTGTTCCAATCTGTACATGGTGTCTCATATTTTCTAGGATATCTCGGAAAATATTAATGATAGACCAAACTCGTTTGCACATTCCAGGGTCAACTTTTTGAGAAAAGTTTAATAGTCACCAAAGGAATTTTCGACTTTCTTTTGTTTCTGAGGTACAGGTAAAAACTCGTCTTTTGCTAATGTTGAAAATATCTCATACTTATTTATTATGGTAGAGAAAAAATATTTTAACAAATTTTGTGCCGTTTTTTAGATAGAATAAAAGGGCGTAATTAGATTTGAACTTTTAATAATTCTCGAAATGCAGCACAAACTTATGATTTGTTTAAATTGCAACCTATGTTGAAAATGGTATCATCTTTTTGCGTATTTTATAAGCTTTTCAATTTAATATAACAAGTTCACATTCTTTTGTTTTACACATGAATAAAAGATGAATTATTAATATTTTGGGGAGAAAAAATTGAAAATTATTAGAAACAAATGAAAAAAATCTAATGCAATTCATTTTTTGTTTATTTTGATTCCATATCTATTAATTGTGTTCTCGAAATTATTCTAACGCAATTAGTTCCGGATTATTTAAATTGTTATTTATCGATGTCACAGTTGGCTTTGACACAATTCGAAATAATTGGTTTAATATGCTTTTGAAGTAAATACATTGGAAATATGAGTAAAACTGAAACAAATAATATTAGAAATTATAATAATAATGGTTTTTGTTCAAAAACCGGTTTTAAAAATAGTAAATCAATTAAAACCGATTAATTTATCGGTTAAAATATTAAATTCAAATTATTTTTTAAAACTAAACAAATATAACAAATGAAAGAGTTCACATTTTTAATATTTATCTATAAATATGGTACATAAGAAAAATATAAAAAATTTACGAACAAAACTTAGTCCTCAAAATGAAGGTGAAATTAGAAGCAGATTCGCAGCAGCCGATTCGCGATTGAAGTAATTGTGAATACGCCTTACGCTGAACGTATATGTCGTGGTATATGTACTACCAAAACTAACTGTATTATTTATATGCATAATCTCCGCATTACTGTAATTTAGAGAAACAATAACAATATGTAGAATGAGCAAACGTGTAAATTACAATAATACATATAATGTTAAAATTATTAACTTTACGCCAGTACAACTTGACATGTATATCTTTGTCGAAATTCGCGGCAAAATCAAATAATAATTTTATGAATTATTCTATTACATTATACTTCTTTTTAATATTATTCCTATATTGTTACTAATAAATTATCCAGTACACACGTGGGATAATTTGTACCAATTCATTTCAGTAAAAAACTCTAGCATACTTACGAAGTAATTAATTTTTTTCATTATTATTATTATTATTATTATTATTATTATTATTATTATTATATATTAAAGATAGTCTTTTTTTAATTTTGCTAATATTATCCCTATATTGTTAGTAACAAATTGCAATAACTATATTGTCCTATAAAAGCTGTAGAACAATTTGTATGAATTAATTAACAAAATAATCTCATACCCTTGATGTAAATAATTATTATTATTGTTATTAAAGATAGTCTGTTTCTAATTTTGCTAATATTACCCCTATAGTATTAGTAACAAAATGCAGGACATTTTGCATTAATTAATTTCCGAAAATATTTTTTATTGTAATTAAAGAGAGTCTGTGTTTTGCTAATATGTGCTAGTAACATAATGAAGTAACTATATTATTCTCTGGACCCGAAGGACATTTTAATTAATTTCCGAAAATAATCTCATACCCGTGAATTCATTATATTTTTTGGTTCTTAAACGTAATCTGTGTTTCTAATTTTTCTAATATTGTTACTTTACTTCAAGGGTATGATAGAATATTTTCGGAAAATAATTTTTCCAAATGTCCTATGGGTCCAGAGGTTAATGTAGTTACTGCATTTTGTTAGTAATACTATAGGTATAATATTAGAAAAAATAGAAACACAGATTATCTTTTATAACAAAAAAAAAGTATATTTACTTCGCGAGTATGATTGAAGTTTTAGGAAATTAATTCATACAAATTAGCTTATTGCCCTACAGTATAATATAGTTATTTCAGGTTGTTAGTAACAATATAAGGATAATGTTAGCACAATTAGAAATACGGGCTCTCTTTAATAACAATAAAAAAATATTTACTTCGTAAGTATGCTAAAGTTTTTAGTGTAATTTATTCAAGCAAAATATCCCACGTATGTATTGGCTAATTTAATAGTAACAGTATTGGGGTAATATTAAAAAGAAGTACAATGTAATATTAGAATAGTTCATATAATTATATTTTGAATTTAATGCGCATTTCGACATAGAAATAAATGTAAACACTGACGTAATGTTAATAATTATAACATTATATATATTTGTAAATAACTGATTAGATGTATTTCAACAGTGAATTTCTGTAACTTAGTTACAATGAACATGTGTTTATTGTTCAAATTAAATTGCATAAATATTATAAATAACGAAGACAGATTTGTGAAAAATTCGTGAATCTCACTGTGATTTGTACCTAGGGCATTCCGATATCTAGTCGGACACTCTACCAACTGAGCTATGAGTTTTCCATGAAATTTTTGAATTTTTCACACGTCGCAAACATCGTTGTAGACGAGAACGTGTCATTGTAACTAAGTTACAGAAATTCACTGTTGAAATACATTTACACAGTTATTTACACATTTAATACTGCATTGCCAATACACTGCGACAGGTGATGTCGCTGTGATGTTCGGGTGACGATTCCAAGTAGGAAACTGATATTATCGAATGAGTTCAAAATGGAAAATGTGAGCTATATTTTTATTTGTCTCGCCTTAATTTCTCTGACTAGAGCTGTATTCCGATTTTTTAGTAACATTAGTATAATTCATCTTCGCACGTATTGTAATTTCCATCGTTTAATAAGGTATCATTGCTATTACAGGTATTGATATCAGCTATTATATGTCTTATATTCTGCAAAACTTTCCATAGATTTAAAACGTGCTTCATGGCTGAATCTTTATTATCTTTCTATAACACACATTGAAATCGAGGATCGAGATAAAACGCACTTAGAAACGCATCATTTGTAAATAATAATTTTTGCCTCCGTACCATGGCTTAACGCTCGTGCCAATGGCGTTTCTATTTTTTTAGTAGCATTTGGACACTTCTACCAAATACCATAAAAGTCGCCGATAATGAATTGTTCCTTTTAGAAGTTAGCAGTTACTTCTTTGGCAGGTTTTAAAGAAGCGACAATATTTTCAATAAATGTCCATTTTTTTCTATCAAAAGTAAATCTCCATTTGTTGGAGCATAATCAATACAAAAACTCCTCTATTCTAACTGTTAGTACCAACTGCATATTTCAATTGTCAAGAATAAAATGAAAAGTATTCTTGTGCAATTGATAAAAAAGAGAACGAAAGGAATAAATAATATTTTTTGCAGAACTAAATGTTGTAAAAATAAAGGTTATTTTTCACTAAAACCGGTTAAAGGTTATCGTTATTTTTAACTTAAAAAATAATGGATTACATTCGCCATTTTTCGTTCAAAATATTGGTTACAGGTTATAAATTTCAGACGCAATGAAACTTTCCATCGAGGATTGCATACTAAGTACATATTTTGTTTACAATCATAATTAGTTATCATGGAATTTTATATGAATTTTCTTAAGTAAAATTTTTTGACAGCCCTATTATAATTTATTTAGCCTCCCTTAACATAGGTATCTATGACGGTATTGATAGACAACCCTAGATACACTATTTCCCACCCACGGCCTAGAAGGGTGATCTGTCATTTCCCATCTATGAGAGTGTTATTGCAGTTGGGAATAATATATAACTACTAATAGGTTTGGAATCGACATATTAATGTAATAATTGTAAATAAATAAATATATTCATAAGTAGGTAAGATTTAATTGAAGTAT
This sequence comes from Ophonus ardosiacus, assembly GCA_943142095.1. Classification (NCBI taxonomy): domain Eukaryota; kingdom Metazoa; phylum Arthropoda; class Insecta; order Coleoptera; family Carabidae; genus Ophonus; species Ophonus ardosiacus. The sequence goes on along the minus strand of OW964833.1, from coordinate 21,985,682 downwards.
TTTAAAAATACTGTATGGTATAATTAAGAATATTTTATGCAAATGTATGTGTAACTGCAGTTATTGAAGCATAATTAATACCAGGGCTTAATGGACCTGTGACTTTATGTACTCGACAAAACAAAAAAACAATTTTTTCCATGGCATTCTTGTTTTTTGGGTGCAAAAGCGTAAAAACTAATTTCTACGTCTAAAACGATTCTAGCGCCATCTGTTAGGAATAAAAAGTTCCCCGGGTAAATTCTACTAAATTTTTGACTATATCCGAATCTGCAATAAAAAATGGGTGTTCCTATTTAAGATTACAAAGTTGTCCCCCATCGCCGCTTCCCTCACCAAATTCTATTTTCTTGGTTACGAAGCGTGCAAAAGAAACCGTAATTATTGATTTAGATGCAGAATTTAATTCTTTACCACATTTATTTAAAGAATTATTGTATAAAATTAATAGGCTACTTTTGCGCAAGGAAAAACGGTTTCCCATGTTAAACGCCTATGGCCCGGTTTTCGTGTTACACCCGGTATATAAAGTATATGTGTAAATTTTAAAGGTTTAGTTGGTTGCGCCACTTTGAAGTTTAGAATAGAAAGTTTCTTTATGCATATTATAATTTCGATTGGGCTATCTTTGATAAAACTCTTTTTCTTTTTAATAAATACAATCTCCGTTTAGCTTTGTTACTTTGATAGTTATCGAAAATTATATAATTGGAAATAGAGATTATAATATATGAAATGTTTAAAACAATTATTAGAAAGTTCTCGTCAATTTTTTCAACTTGCGAGCAGCAAAGTTTATCAAAACCAAGCAATACACGAACAATATAAGGGTGTACGTTTATAATTTTACAAGAACCAACTTTGTTTGAGGTATTTTTTATTAAAACAATAATTAGTTGAAAATTATTTCTAACTATATTATATAAAAATCATATCCTTCTTCATTTTCATTGGGTAAATGCAAAATTTCTACAAAAACTAAATATGTCCAGGGTTTTTTTTAATTTTTTATTAAATGATGGATTCATAAAATAAAATTTCAAATTGAACATCATGTTTTTATGCTTATTATATGTACGAACATTGAACAGTTTTGAAATGAGTATTTTTTTTCTGAATATTTTTATTTTTGAATATTTTATATAGTTTTCTTATTATTGCATATCCTGTAGAATTTGACATTGTATTTGGGAATATTTGGTCGATTTAATGTTGGTTTATGTAATAATGATATATTTCGTTTTTTGGTAAAAAAGTTAAAACAAATTCTTTATTAAATTTTTTGCTCCCATTGATTTGTCTATTTCGATTAAAATTGGCATTCAGCTTTGAAGTTTTTGTATATTTACGAATATATGGTAGATTTGAGTTTGGTGTGTGTAATAATGATATATTTTGGTACCTATTGGTAATAAAGTTAACAAAAAAAAATCTTGAAATTTTCAGCTGCCTGTTATATTTCGATCTATTGGAGTTCTTCTATATTTGGGAATATTTGGTCGATTTGAGTTTGGTGTGTGTAATAATGAGAATGGTTGTTAGACGTGGGTGCTTCAGGATCGTATTATAGTGTAACCGCACGGACGGCATTCCACAGGGCAGGGCCAGGGGGGATCAAGTCCGGCTCTGTACATTGCGTCGCGTAGCCGTGGCCGCGACTGGATTAACCGGTTATGTTAATGCTCTTCTTCTCCGACTCGATACGTTCACGATCATAGATCTACCAGCAGTAAGACTGCTCTACAACATACCTACACCAGATACAGAATCCGAAAGGAGCAAACTTAGAACATACAGCGTTCAAAGAATTGCATTCGAAAGTCGATGTTTCGTCACGAATTAGGGGTTTCTCAGGGCTGCAACTAAAAGTCATGTTAAATTTAAATTTTAAACTAATGTATGTTACATTTAATAATTTTTATTACGATTGCTGGGAATATAGTTCAAAATGGTAATGAATTATAATGGAAGTTCATACTATATTGGATGAAATTAAATATATTCACTCTATACTTTGTTTGTTATTCATTATTATCAATATTATTCTTTGTGAGTGCGAGAGCTTTAAATGGTAGTCACTTTTGTCACTGACAACTATAATATCTATTGTACCATGGCCTGAGCCCTAACTTAGTTTTTTGGAAGCATTTGTAGAATTTTCATGAAGCTAATTACTGCTCCACGAATCAATTACACAATGAGGTACGTTTTTTCTACATGGCTGAGTCTTTTTACGGCTATAACTGGATATTTACATATAATGTTTTCAGTTATACTAATCTTATATGAATGATATTTCATGGGATAATGACCCGTACGGATATCTCTTATCCTAGATTCTGAGATCTGTATGTGCTTGTCGTTCGTCGACGAGGGTGAAATGAACTTTGATCTGATTGAGGCCCAGAACGTCTCTCCAGTATGAGGCTATGACTAACTTCTGCTAATTTTTGATTTCCTTCTTTACATAGCTTTTCAATAGTCCACAAGAAGGTTGATAATTTGGATCTCTTTTTAGTGAGTTCATCTGCTTTTTCGTTGCCTAAAATTTACTTATATTCCTGTATTCACCATAATGTGATGTGGTTGTGTTTTCAGATGTTGAAGAGTGTGCTTTACCTATCTTACATAAATAATATTTCAGAAGACAATGACCAGTAAGGATACCTGTCATAATTTTAAGGTCTTTTTACTGAAAGCTAATAGCTACTTGGTTCTGTTTTGTAGCAGACACATAATGTATTTCTCTTGTACGTTTGTGACGTCTAAGCGTTTATCAAAAACTTATTATTTTTTTTATTGTATTACTAATTTGTTTGAAAAATAATGAAATAGATATATTTTTTATCAAGATAACAAATAAAAAAAATCTTTTTATTTTCGGTGTTCTGTGTGTCTGTGTAGTCATCGTGAAAAATTCACTTCAGTTCAGTGGGCACGGCATAAACTAGCATTTTTCTCGTAAGTGAACCCTCTACGCATACATAATTCGAAGGTTTTATTATATAAGTAGCAGTTTCGCACTCCCTTATTTTTATGCACCCCTATTATATGCGAACTTTTATTATAAAGGTGCTACATGCATCTGTGACTAACCTTGAACTTGCTTTGTTACTTACCCTAATCATAACATAGAGGAAAATTGTTCCAAACGAAATCAAGCCAAAAGAAAAAGGAAAAGGGAAAAAGCATGTAATAAGAACGTCAAATTTTGGTTTATTTTCTTTTATTCATACAAGGTGCCCATTGTTCTCGCTTATTTTAAGAGATACGAATCGATTAAATTAGGGAAAAGTTGCCTCGTGCCTTATTAGTAGACCATTTTAAAGACGTATTTATTTTTCCCGAAAAATGCATAGATGATGGGTATTACATGAAGAAAATTTGGTATTACGAAGGAAATATTTCAAAAAAGTAAATATTCCATAGATACTACAAAGAATTTGTTATTAAAATTACATTCCATAACTATAAGTATCTTTCTACAATTTTTGCTAAAGTTACAAATTTTAATTGTATATTTAAGCTTTCAAAAGTATATTTAAGCTTTCAAAAGTATATTTAACGCGTTTATAAGCAATATTTCTTAAGTGTAGGTATGTACCTCATATTTTTTGTTGAAAATTTTCCATGTTCTTTTATGCTGAAGCATTCGAAAGTTTTTTCTTTCTTTGTCTGGTCTGCTACAGTGTAGACGCACCTTTTGAATGACTACGTTCGAAGTTGTAGACCAGATATTCGATGACGCATGCTTCTGACTACATTCTGTTGGATTTTTAGGCCTTTCCAATCATAGGTGTTTGATTGCTAAATATACAAACTAGAATAACTAGATTTTTATCGGCGCTAAATAAATTTTAAATATAGCTGTATTTACTCCTGATTTCATAATTAACTGATTGTTGTTATTATTTGTTTACTGAACTAAAGTGTTTTTTCCTTTAATTAAACCATTGGGAATTGTCATAGTTTTTTCGGTGACTGCTTTTTGTTTTTAATTTATGATTATACGTAACTAACAAACCAGATTTCTCCGGCGCCACTTTAATATTTAACCAATTTAAGTAATAAATAAATATATCATCAAGCTTATTATCCGTTGTTTGGTGTGCTAATATACTAAAATAGTGGAAAAATATATTTTTTTAATTGTACTATGTGTTTCCTAAAACTGAGTTGCTACTAATTCCGATTTTCTGAATTAACCAGGGCAGCTTTCTAATACGGTTAAATGGAAATCCGGTTAACCGGTTAACCACGAAAAATCGGCTATTTAACTACAAGTAACCAAGTAACTGATTACCCAGCTAATTGTAAATATACCATATTAACCCTTTGAGTTCTAATTATATTTCTTGTCGGGAGCTATGAGAAAATAAATTGGTGATAATTTGTATTTCTACCTTTTTTGAGTTATGTCTTTCAAAATTTATATACACATACAATTTTCAAAAATCATGTTTTTGTATTTTTAAATACATTTCAATGATTCTAAATTTTCAATCTGCAAATTAATATCTTTTTTAGTTCCTGTGATATTTGCGTAGAAATTTGGTACCCACAAATTTCATTTTAGGACAATAACCCAAGACTGGGTAGAAATGCAACCCTGGGGATTTTGCGATTTTACGAACAAAATTACACGAGTATACAATTTTTTAAATAATACAATTTCTAGAGCAAAACAAATGAAAACGATAAAAAATCGCAAAAAATGATCATTTTCAAGGATTTCAGTTTTTTTTGGCTGTGCAATGCGAATTGACCTAATAGGACAAATTTCGTGAAAATTAGTAAACTTATGTAATTTTGTTAGTAGAATAGAATCGCGCAGTTGCTATGCTCGTACTTGCGCCCATTTTGGGTCACAACCCAGAAATGGGCAAAGTTTAAAATTATCTCAAAAACGAAAAGAGATACCAATAGGTATATAAGTAGTATACATTCAAATTTTGAAGATTTGAGTATTTAGTGCTATAAACTGACTGGAAGAAAGGCTGAATATATTTATAATACATTTATTATCCACTGGAAACCTTCAACATTTGTACGAGACATTTATCACCTACTGGTGCTCACAGAGTTAAAGCAAAAACAAATTACTTATAATACGAATGAATATCGGAAATTTAATTTAAAAAATTATTATTATTATTATTATTATTATTATTATTATTATTATTGCAAAAATCAATAAACTGACAACTTGCAGCTCATCTGAGTAATTGGTTCATTATTAATCGAAGTAACCGATTATGTCAAAGCAGATTAAACGATATAACTATAAATATTTTTGAAAGTACTAATAATTCCCATCCTAATATTAGCAGGTAAAATTTTAGGATATCTTTTTCCCTAAATTTCACTTAAATATCTTCAGTAATGCCTGGAATTCATAGAATATTGTAATGCATCATCCTTTAAGATTTTCAAACCATTTGTCGAGAATATTTTTCTACAATAGACAGATATTCATAAATAATATTTAATTCCAAACAATAGATACTAAATAATATTAGTTGCTTATATGAATGCATAGAAATTCCTATAATTCACTAAACAATACCTGAATTTCTCTAGTAATACCTGGAATTCCTCCGGTATTATACCGTATCTAATACCTATTTGTGCATAATATTCATCATATTTCCTTCGCGATTCTCATGCAACATACCCCACAAGAAGTTGGCTAAGATAATGTAAGGGGCATATTTTAAAGAGAGCGCGTTTGAAATATTAGGAAGAAAATTAGGTGCAAATAATTTCTTAGAAGTTAAGAGAGTTATTCACGAGTTTCATGAAATATTTCACTCTTAAACACGTCTTCAAACATGAAATTTCAAACAAGGATTTAAAAGGTTTATATAATTAAACCCTTGTAAAGAAGCTTTGTTAGGCACAGTGATTAATTTTACAATGTATCCTTTGTTATCAAATACGATTAAAATTGGGATGCAACATTTGTGAAGCTCAAAAAGTACGTATAACCTAGAAATTAATTTTCACAAATGATGGGTTCTTATTTTTACGAAACAGACGTTTCAGTACAGTAAACACTTAGACCTTCATCAGGAAAAGTATGATCTTACAGTTGTGTAAGCATAATAGTTATACTTTCAATTTTACAAACTATTTTTGTAAAACTGAATGTAAAAACAAATGCATTCATCTGTAAAAATATTTAATAATCCGACAAATCTATTTTTAAAAAGTTACTTTTATTCTAAAAACAGAGTATACAACGTACAACAACGTTTATTAAGAGACTAGACTAGTGATTCTTATTACATACGGTTTATATAGTATAATTATGCTTACTTATCTATCGATTACAATTTAGTATAGGTGGCTAGAATATAATAAGCCATCCCTTTGTTCTTTCTACATAACTCCTCTACCCCTAGATTCAAGTGTAACGGGAAAATCAGATTTTTTAGTGATTTGGTGTACAATTCTTGTCCTAAATTTATATCACATAATAATTATTACAATAATTGTAACTACAATAATACAATATTTAATTATATCATGAACTGTAATATGGGTCATATCTATTTCTTGTATTTCTTTAGGTTTTTCTTTCAAAATGGACATTTCTTTCACATGCTCCAAATTAATAGTAAAGTTTAATTTATTTTTGTTTGTAAAGTTAAATTTATAATTGCTTATTATAACTGGTTTTCCCATACTCCTATTTGAAATAATATTTTTCTTATTTATTTTACAATTTTTGTTCTCTAATAAGTAAATACCTTTATTTCTTAAATATTTTTCATATTCATTATTACAATTAATGTTAGTTTTATCTTTATCTTTATTCATAATAATTATAACAAAATTAGTATTACTTATTTCCAATACATTTTCTTTAAAACTATCTATATTTATGAATATACATTGATTATTTTCTTGATTAACAATTATATTAGAAATACACAAATTTTCATTTATCTTATAACCTAGATTAGTACAATAATATATTTTGTTGATTAATACACAAGGATTTTTAAGCTCGTATAGTTCATGGTTAATATTAACCAAGGGTACAAATAGGCACAAATTATTAGCTTTGATTTGCTGTAAAAATAAATTTAAAATAAAAAAAAATATTCCAACATGACGCTACAAAAAAAACAACTGTCAATATCTCTGATAATAAATATTATATCAAATTCATTTATTTGGCACAAATTAGAACAAATTAAGCACTAATTATTTCATTAATAAAAAATTCAAGTTTCAGTATTATTTTCTAAGTTAGCGTGACAAGTTATAATTTTTTTTAAACATTAATAACAATAACTCATGAACCCATTGTAGTTAATTATTCAAACCAAAGGCACAAATAGGCACAAATTATAAGCTTTGATTTTCTGTAAAAACAAATTTAAAATAAAATATTTTTTATGCCAACTTCACACTTTTGCAAAATTATTGTTAATACATCTAATAATAAATACAGATGAAAAATAGTATGGGCACAAATAGGCACAAATTATAAGCATTGATTTGATGTAAAAATAAATTTAAAATAAAATATTTTTTATGCCAACTTCACACTTTTGCAAAAACAGCTGTCAATATCTCTGATAATAATTATTATATCAAATTCATTTATTTGGCACAAATTAGGCACAAATTATTTCATTAATAAAAATATCAAATTTCAATATTTTTTATGCTAGCGTGAAGTTGGCATAAATTTTTTTAAGCTTTAATAACTCATGAACCAGTTGTAATTAATTATTCAAACCATGGGCACAAATTGGCACAAATTAAGCACAAATTATTTAAATAATAAAAGTTTTAAATTTTTATTTTTATTATGCTGGCGTGAAGTTGGCATAAAATTTTTAAAAGTCTTTTATTTCGTAACTCTGTTATATTTCGAAATTAATTTTGGGGGCACAAATTGGCACAAATTGGGCACAAATTATTTAGACTAGTCCCATAATTTGTGCCCAACTTCGTTATGCCAAATTCACGCACCCCCGTAATTTGGGGTTTCCTAATATTTCTCAAATATTGTTTCGTGTTATATTTTTTATTTATTTGTAGTGCTATTCCTTTACTCACAGCCAAGTCTGCACTGACACAGTGAAAGTTATCAATTTTGATACGCGATAATGCATCGGCATTAGTATTCAATTTTCCTTTTTTATACTCGATTTCATAGTCGAATTCTTGTAGCTTTAGTTTCCATCTTAATAACTTTGAATTGGATTCTTTTAAATTGAATAACCAAGTAAGGGGTTTATGATCAGTAACAATTTTAAATTTCACTCCTAAAATATAATGCCCATACTATTGCCAATAATTCTTTCTCGACTGTGCTATAATTAATTTCATGTTCATTTAGGGTACGACTGGCATATGCTATTGGTAGATCTTTATTATCAAATTTTTGTGAGAGGACCGCTCCTATCGTGAAATTACTTTCGTCTGTTGTCACAGTAAATAATAATAATTATCATGATCGGGGTATTGTAATATTGGATCGTTCATTAACAGTTCTTTACATTTTTCAAAACTGTTTTTATATTCTGGGTCGTAAATATTAATTTTTTCCTCCTTCTTTAATGCCTTGGTTAATGGTTTCGTGATTTTTGCGAAGTTGTCTATAAATCGCCTGTAATAACGTAGTAGACCTAAAAATTGTTTAATTTCTGTCCGCGTTTTCGGTATCGGGAATTTTTTTATTGCATCTATTTTATTTGGATTTGGTTTGACTACGTCAAGCGTCAGTACATGACCTAAATATTCAACTTCTGTTTTTAAAAATTCGCTCTTATCCAATTGTACTTTTAAATTGCTTCTCTTAAAACTTTAAATACTTTTTGATGTTTGATGTTTTGAATATGTTCTTCTAGTGAATTGCCTAAAATAATTATGTCGTCTAGGTAAACTAAACATTATTTTCCAATTAAATCTTTCAAAATGTGATTCATTAGTCGTTGAAACGTACTCGGGGAGTTTTTTTTTACTCCAAAAGGCATTCTGGTAAACTCGTAATGCCCTTTTTCAACACTAAAAGCTGTTTTCGGTGTATATTTTTCATTTACTTCGATTTGATGATATCCCGAAGCTAAATATAATGTTGTGAAGAATTTACATCTTCCCAATCTATCTAAAATTTCTGTAATATTAGGAATAGGATATTTGTCTGAAATTGTTTTCTCATTTAATTTTCGGTAATCTATTACCATCCGAAATTTTTGTTTTCCTGATGCGTCTTTACTTCGGTACGATCCATACAGGACTGGACAAAGGGGAATAACTTTCTTTTATGATTCCATTATCATAAATTTTGAATTTGTGATTCTACTTTTTTGGAACAATTTGGGTATCTATATGCTTTTGCATGAACAGGTACTTCATCTATTGTCTTAATATCATATTTGATTTTACTTGTAAAAGTCAGTTTGTCGTCTTCATTATAAAATATATCGCTATATTTTATCATTAATTTTGCCAAAGGTTCTTTTCCGTGTTCTGTTAATTGATCCGTTGTTATCTTTTTAATATCAATCTTGTTTTTATTCTGTACAATTCTAAAATTTTTGGTATAGTTTAATTCATCGGCATTATTTATTTCGATTGTTTCATGACTGAGATTTTTCATAGGGATTTCAAATTAATGGTCTCTTACTTTTATAATACACTCTGGTACAAGAATGTTGAGATTTAATTCGTCATTATTCTCTATGAGTAAGTCTACATTATTTAGTTTAGTAACGTACTTTATATTTTTTATTTCACCAGGTTGGAATCTAACTTTGGGTTTATTAAAATAGTTCAATTCAAATACATATTTGTTTAGTAAGGTGATTTCATTCCTATTTATTGCATAGTTTGCAATTAATAATTTTAAATCGTCTAAACCTAGTAATATATCAAACTGATTACGGAATTTAAATAAATAAAATTTTACTTGAACATATTCAAAATAATAATTTACATAGTGTGTTACATTTGAAATTCCGTGTGCTGTATAAAGGGTAAATTTCTCTTCAAAAATTTAAAAATTATTTTTATTTGATTCTACAATATTTAGATTAATAAAAGACTTAGTACTGCCTGTATCTATTAAACATTTATGATTGCCAATTTTCATATATGGTAAAGAAGTTAAATTATTTATTTCATTATATTTTGGAGGCTCGTAAGGTCTAAAAAATTTCTTTGTTCATCGGAATCTTCATCGTTGATTTCTATTTCGGGTGTATCGTTATTTTCATAGTATGTTGCGTTAAGTTCATATTGTAAATTTTGGTCTTCGTATTCACATTGTTCTTGCATGTCATTCATATTAAACAATTCTCGTGATACAAAATTTGGTCTGGATTGGGTTTGGAATCTGTTCGGTTGGGTGTTTTGTGGTTTTTGCCAGGTTTGTCTGGTTGATATTGACATGGGTGTGGGTTGTTGCGGTGCCGGTCTTACTTGAACTGGACCTCTAGGAAATTGTGTCTGATATGTCTGGGGTCTTGGATTCATAAATTTTGGAATACTAATTGGTTTTATGTTATTCGTAGGTCTGGGTTGTACGAAATTTTGTTTCGGTAGCACTTTTGGTGGAATATTATATTTATTCATCGTTTTACTCGCTTCGTGTTGGAAATCATTCATTAGGATTTTTAAAACTCCTGCTAGGGTTTATGGATTTCTCGTTTGAACTAATGATTTAAGTGGATTTTTCAATCCTTTTAGAAAAGACCTGATCGCTAACTTTTGACCGTAATCTATCAATGCTGCTCGTTTTGCTTCCTCTATTTATGTCTCAACATACGCTGTGTAAGCATTTATTAATTTCTGCATTTTGTTAAAATATTCGAAAGCGTTTTCGTGTGTTTGCTGCAAATTACAAATTTCTATCGCTAGTGTGTAGCAATCTTTTTTATCAGAGTATGCTGTTAATAGAGCATTCTCTAGATCAGTCCATGAATTTATGGAAAAATTTGAGATAGCTGTTAACGCCACTCCTTTAATTTTTGATCGCACATTTGCAATTAATACAAAATTATCGTAATCTGTGGTATTTTGATAGTTACAGAATTTAGTTATTAAGGCTTCTGCCGTTTTAATAAAGTAAGGTAATTCAACATTATTCCCGCGAAACTCAGAGATTGTATCTATATAGCGTTGTTCTGACCTTTGTGCCATTTTCCTTGACTGCAAAGATTTTTAGTGACAAATGCAATTTTCACCTACACTTGAATCACCAGGTGCATGGGCTTCGATGTGTTATCCTTCGAACACTCCTCTACTCCACGGAGTTGTCTCCTTGCTACTGGTCTGCTTGGCTCCCTTTGTTGACGCGCTTCTATGTCGACTTACTCAGGATCTGCAGGTTGCTGGTAATGTCGGAACTGGAACTCGAAACTGGAACTCGGCTCTCGATTCACGGGCACTATTTGAGTTGTTCTTCGTTGTGGTTCTTATTAATTAGTGAATAAATCGTTAAAACGAGCCGTATTTTTGACTGAGCTAATATGTTTCACTACCCGTACGACTGCGTCAAATATATTTAATAATCCGACAAATCTATTTTTAAAAAGTTACTTTTATTCTAAAAACAGAGTATACGGCGTACAGCAACGTTTATTAGGAGACTAGACTAGTGATTCTTATTACATACGGTTCCTATAGTATAAATATGCTTACTTATCTATAGATTACAATTGAGTATAGGTGGCTAGAATATAACAAGCCATCCCTTTGTTCTCTCTATATAACTTGTACATGATCATATTTTTAAGAGTCTGGAAGATTTTGTAGAAATAAATTCTGTATGAATGAGATTTTGAGTAATAATAAATAATATAAGATTTTTTCATGAGCTATATGGCTAATATGTATATTTACATTTATAGAAAATCTAAAGATTTTTTATGTATAAGTTATCCGGAACATTCTGTATACTGAAATATTAATTTCCAGCTGATGTGTCAAAATATTATGAAACTATAACTTTTTATGTAAAAAAAAATTCTTATTCACATTCTAAATTAATTCTATCACGTGACATTTCTGTCTCAGTTCTATCGGAAAATGGAGCATCCTTGTTGAACTACTTAGTGAAAGGGGGTGAGAAAAATCAAGGGTAAGTCGGGAAAAGTGAAGGAAAAGAATAGCTGTCAATAAGTAAACAGTCTCATGTTTCTGTTGTCGCTATTATATTCGCCATTCTGCGTATACAGGCTGTTCATTTTAAATAGGCCACCATTGCTATCTCGAGAACTATAAGAGCTACAAAGACGGTTAAATGAGCAAACAATTTCTATTTCGCGAGACAAATTTAAAGAAAAGTAAAAACTTTTTTTTTGACCTGTGGCTCTCAAAATATGTAACCCAATTTTTAATTTCATATGAGAACACATATTTTTTATTTCCTCTTTCATTAGAGAATTCAATTCTGAATTCACTGATACAATACTATTTTACCCTTACATAACGATTTTTTTGAGAAAAATGCATGTAAAGCTTTATACTAATTTGATTAAAATAAGGCTAAATAAGAGAAGAGTGCCATGAATCGAAAAAATGAATACATGTTTTTTTTTTACATAGATTTAGAGTGCCCAGACAGAAAGAGGTGAATACTTTTTCTTTTAATTGATAATTCAGAATTAAATTTTCTAACGAAAGAGGAGATAAAAAATATATGTTCTCATTTAAAATAAAATAGTTGGGTCCCATATATACAGTATGTCCCCGGATTGAGTTTACAAGAGGAAAAAAAAATTTATTTTTGATTTTACGAAAAAATGCCAAGGGAAGAAAAATTTTTGCTTAAATTAAAACGCATGTTTCAGTTATTAAAACTTTAAATTAATGTAAGATTTTTTTATTGTAATGTTTTTTCGTATTTTGTCCTCCTAATAATACAGTTATTACATTGAATTTAACATTATTTTAGTTAGCTTTGAAATATTGACAAATGATTATTTATTCTAATTTCAGCAGAAAAAAAAACGGCGAAAATCAAAATACTTGTAGTTTATTCAATTAACTCTTTTTTATCTGAAATTAGAATTAATAATCATTTGTCAATATTTCAAAGCTAACTAAAATCATGTTAGATTCAATGTAATAACTTTATTATTAGTAGGACAAAATACGAGAAAACGTTATAATAAAAGAACCTTCCATTAATTAAAAGTTTTAATAACTGAAACATGCGTTTTAATTCAAGCAAAAATTTTTCTTCTCTTGGCATTTTTTCGTAAAATCAAAAATAAAAAATTTTTTCCTCTTGTAAACTCAATCCGGGGACATACTGTATATTAAGAACCACTGGTCGAAAAAATATTTTCACTCTCCTTTAAATTTGTTTTGTGAAATAAAAATTGTTTGCCCATTTTACCGTATATGTAGCTCTTATAGTTCTGGAGATAGCAATGGTGGCCCATTTAAAATTAACACCCTGTATATATCCCAAATCTAACAACGTATAAAGGAAAAATTACCGATAAACTTCCTATTAATATGTGAGATGTTCTAATCTGCCAATTCTTGTACAATAGGGGTTTCGCAGTTCACAAATTTGAAAATCGTTCATTAATACTTATAAGTAGACCTTAAAACTTTATGACAGGAACTATTCAAGTTTAAGAAAGCTATTAATTTTTGTTTCTACGTTACCTTCTTACGCCTTTTAAAAATCCGGAATCCACTTTCAAGTAAATGAATACAGTAAATATCGAAACAACGGTGGTACACCAAAAAACACTTGTTTGAATTTATGATGTCACGCCAGACAGAAAGTACGTGCGCACAATATGGAAATGAAAACTTGGGCTATAATATATGAAGTTTTTTTATGAATTATTTTATTAAATTGCTTATTATCATTGTATATTTCTAATTATTGATCGTGAATAGTTATTTTAAACATATTTATACAAGGTGTTTCTATACTTATGGATAAGCATATACAGGAGTGGCGGTTTGGGTTAGAGGTGAACATACGGATTTAACATATGGGTTTTTACTTTTTAGCAATTTCCTGCTCTCCTGTTCATATTTCGGCAAAAACTGTAGAGAGGAAAGTTTTACAGAATTTAAAGTTGCATACAAATCTGTTTTTAAATTTTTATTAAGTGTTTGGTTTCTTCACAGATTTTAAAAATAAATTTAAAGTTCCATTTATTAATAGCAATAGCCATGGTTTTGTTTTCTGTTTTATGGTTTTTATAAATTTTATATAAACGTCACGCCTCAACTTAACTTTTGGAAAATAAATCCCTTATTTTCTTACAACTATTTCCACTATATAATTTCTTTACGATAAAGACATGTTCCTCATTCGAAAAATCATCATTTTTTAATTTACTTCTTACACACAATTTTGACATGAATAAAATAATATTGTTTTTTACGTCAAAAGTCATAGCCATTGCTACTAATTGATGGAAATTTTTTAAATATCTTTTTAAAATTGTGAAGAATCCAAATAGATAATTAAACATATAAAAACAGTTTCGTGTTCAACTTTTAATTCTGTACTCTACAGTTTTTTCCGCAAATGAACAAGAGATCAGGAAATTGCATAAACGTAAGTGTGATCTTCAAATGTTTCCGAGAAAGAGGCCACTTTGTAGTAGATTCGAAGAAAAACTGACGAAGATAGTGATCGAACAAAATTTTGTGTATGCCAGTAGATAGAATATAACAAAAACAATAAAATTTTACATAAAACATTTTTCTAGCAATTGAAAAAAATGTTATTGAAAATTAATATTGGCCAAGGTCACCACAACATTTAACTTCGTACAATTATTTGATTTTTTTTTTTTGAAAAACAAAAGCACAACTAAGATGACCTCTCAAAGGTAAACAAAAGGTCTCATTTAATCGAAGTTGTAACTCTTCCAGTTGTCGAGATAGCAGAGGTAAATCCCATAAAAACTTATTTTTTAGTCACTGCCTTATATCTCGGAAACTATTGAAGATCGGACACATGTTGATTAAGCTTTTTTTACTCATTAAAATATGTTCTTTAATCAGTAAGCAAAGAACATCCTGGATATTTTAATGTGTCCAAAAAGATCAATTTATATGGCTCCAATTATTAGCTGATTCCACTGTTTATGAAAAAATAATTATTAATATTTACATAAAAGAATGTTAAAAGTTATTAAAGTTCGACTTAAATTAAGACTTTCTAGAACTATAGATCGCTTTCAGTTTAAATGAAGCTTCATAAAATAAGAATGAAAAAGAAAATAGTCGAGGACTTTATTGAAGAAATACTTCAAGTCAATAGTAGCGCAATGTGCGGATTTTTTAAAAATTGTACGAGTGTCGTTAAAAATATCACTTTTCGTCACAATTAAAGTCTGCAGTTTAACAAATATTTCTGTGAACGTAATATGTATTTGTTAATATTGAAAACGCTCCCTAAAATAATAATTTCATTGGGTACAAACTAATTGAGATTTGAAACGCTTAATATGAGGAATTCTGCTGATATTTAATAAATTTAAAAAAATATGGTCTTATTTTTTTTAACTCTATATTAATACTTTCTCTAAATTTGATAAAGGTTACATTCCCCATTATAGAATATTTTTAAACTCTAGGTAACATCTCATTTTTTATTTTTATTCATCTTCAAATTGTCCTTCTAAAACTTGGTATTGTTTAATAAAATAAGAAATTTAGAATACTGAGACAATCTGTCATTTTTTTATAGCTGAGCTACTAACAACACTATTCATATATCAAAATTTGCGGTGACAGTCAAATGAAAACGTCTAGGTTGTGGTGAAATTTTTTTTGTACTTCAAATTGTACCCTAAAATCCCGAGTGAAGCGAGAAAATGTCATAAAAAAAAACGAGAATAACTAACGACTTTTGTGTTCTGATGAAAGAATTTAGCGCATTTCGCGCCAAAGGTGAAGCGAGAAAATTCATTGGAGTTGATATAAAAAGCACATGAAATATTTAAATTTGTCTATGCCATTTTTATGCCGTGAAAGTGAAATATTACAACTTGGCACCATTAATGAAAAATGGAGCAATTTGCCGCTACATAAAGTTATTCAATTATTTCTGCTCATGTACTACGTAGAAACTTATTTACATATTACGTAAAATATATTTAATAGTTAACAAGGTAGTGTTCGTGTTACTTTTCATATAATTAAAACAAAAATATTATTATTTCTGTCATATTCTTTTATGGTACAGGCTGTCTGCCGTAGCGGGCCACCATTGCTAACTCTCTTATTTGAAGAGATTGAAAGACGGTTAAATGGACAAAGCTGGGCATCATACGATAAATTTAACGGCGAAAAATGCAACTGAACATAAAATACGCATCATATTCAACAACTTAACATTTTTTTAAATAGAATGCCAAATATTGAAAGTGGTACCATTTAAAAGATTTTTTTATCCGAATATATAAGTTCATTATCACTATGTCCCTAAAATTAAAAACAAAAGAGTTATTTCAAGTTAAAATTTAAATATTATATTTCTTATTATTAAAATATCTTACAGAACTCATATTAATAATTGGAATAATACTACCTTTTTAGTTTTTGTTCTGTATTTTTTATTAAAACTAAAAAGGTAGTATTATTCCAATTATATTTTTATTTTAATACAAATATGACATTGTTGCTATGGAAACAACAAAAAACAAAAATATCGAAATTAATTATTAACAATAATAAATAAATAATTGATAATAAACTTTTACATTTTTACAAAAAAAAAAAATTCAAATGGCATTCTAATTAAAAAATATTATTTTGTTGAGTAAGTCGCGTATTTGATGTTCAATTGTTTTGCATTTTTCGCCGTTAAATTGAAAGTATAATATTGCCCAATTTTGTCCATTTAACTGTTTTCCTATCTCTTCAAATAAGAAAGTTAGCAATATTATAACATTTTGTGTTATGTAGAGTACAGTCCATATTTTGATTTAGAAAAATAAACTTACGTTTTTTTTAGTAAGTGGTATATACTTACCTATGATGTGTAGAACAGGGTTCTCAACCATAAAAAAATATAATAAAATGTATATCAACTTTATATTGCAAACTATTATTCAATTAATAACGATTCAGATAAAAATATATTTTTTTTAATAATTACGTTGCGAGATATTTGAAATTTGTTGTCTTTATCACTGTGACGTCACACTATAGCTATCTTTCTTTCGCAGCCTACTATAGGTGCAACACAAATTAAACATGAGACATCTAGCGGGAAAATTATAGAACTAGTCAAAAAAATTGTCGGGACAAGCAATAATACTATAAATATCGTAATTATGCTTCCATTATAACATTGGATGCCAACAGGCCATTATTTGCGCCGCTCTGTTGAAATGAAGACTTGCTGTGGATAATAAAATAATCATACTGTTCCTTTAACATAAATGCTATTTTGTTTGAAATAATTTCTTATAAGAATGATAACAAGTTCCAAAAATTATTTCAAAGAAAAGTAGCATTTATGTTAAAGGAACAGATTATGTGGCCTATTCAGAGAAACACAGTCATAAAGGTTGTTAAGGATATAAAGATTGTTATCATAAAGACATTTGTAACAATCTTTATGAATTTGTCAATTCAGAACCTACATCGGTATTAATGACAATCTTTACAAAATAATACTTGTGAATGAACCAGATTATTTGACAATAGCTAACTTCATTATGCATATATGAACTTAACCTAACCTTATATGTCAACGCTTTATTCTTTTAATAATGTATTGCCAATTATATTTAAAATGCAAACATTCTGCCAAAACAACTAAAGAAGAATATGACATTTCTGTCATATTTGAAAACTTTTAAATTATTTAGAACGGGTATGTTAATTCCTACCACTGATACCAACGTGACTGAAAAGTTATGGAAAGATTTTAAAAAATTTTGATTGAAGAAAAAGCACACATTAGCACCAGAATAAATAACTAGGTTTTCACGAATACCTACCACAGAATATAATATTTTCAAAGAAATATGTATTTACGTCAAAAGTAACTTTCATCTACGACGGTTTTTATCGTTCTTATTATCATTATTTAAGTCGAAGCAGGATCCATGTGAATAATCAACTGCATCCTGCTAATATTTAGCAGAAAGGGCATTATTAATAATATATTATTGATGTAATAATCTGTCACATGTCAAATATTAGAAATAACAACGTGATAACAACCATAAATACATAGTTTTAGCAGTCGTTATGATAAAGACTGTCAAAACACGTAACAATTGTTGACGGTAACCACCTTCAGTACTGAGAATACCAAATTTGATTTTAACAATCTTTACAGTACATAACAACCATAAAGACCATAACGACAACACAAATATTGAGTTCTGAATAGACCCCTATTTTACTATACAGAGCACTCAGACCAGATAGATGTACAATGCAATGCATGTCTTCATTCCAATAGAGTGGCGTAAATAATGGCCCGTTTGGCATACATGTTATAATGCTAGCAGTGCGTGATATTTATAATTTTATTGTTGGACCCGACAGAGTTTCTGACTATAGTAAGTTTCTAACATTCGGGCGTATTTCTCATAAATTTTTGAATTTCGCGATATGAAATAGTAGTGTAGTTTCTTTACTGTAAGTTCTGATCGCTCTGTTCTTACTTCTCGCCACCATTCCCTTGGCTGCGTGGTTCAAACCAATAATCATAAAAATAATAATAATAATAATAATAATAATAATAATAATAATAATAATAATAATAATAATAATAATAATAATAAGCGGTCAGCTGGTTCGATTAGTAATATAGTTAACCAGCTACTATTTTCTACAGTTTTAGACAATACTACAATAAATAGCTACAGTTATTTAAGCATTAAAAAAAAACGTATGTATATCAAATTTCTGAGGGATGTAACACTCTTTACAATTGTGTTTCATAAAATATATCTTCTTCCCCGTCAAATTTCTGCAGAATAAAATTAAGAGTCAAATAGTGAAAACTAGATCCACCAATGCTAATCATTTGTGAAAAAATTTGCAATACATTCGGAAATCGTTTCTAGTAATATTTTACAAAAACTTGTTAAGCCGTTATCAAAGACAGGGGTATTTTTTCGTAGAAATGAAAATTTAAATTCACTAAGTATCATATTTTTGAACAGCACAGCCCACTCTATGAGATATGAAGGGTTTAGAGATCATAAATATGTTGGCAACTATGTTTCTTGGGAGTTGTGGAAAGACATGTATAAAAATCAATGAATAAATTTTCCCGTCATAGGCAAGATTGACCTTATTAATCGGTAGACTCATTATTATTCGAAGAACAACGTTCTAGAGTGAGGTAAGTACAGAGTATTTCTAAAAATATACACGTTACACAGGTATAGAGAGTAGGTAAACCGTGGGCATTCGACATCGACAGAGTCTAGAGAGCGTTCACGAGACTGCGATAGTCGTATGCGCGCGAAACTGTATACGCTACTTGAGGAGAATGCAAATTCAGGCTTCAAATAGAATGAACTTTATATGGAGCATTGATTTTTACTAGTAGAATTTGATTTATTCTAATATACCCGGAACTAACATACATTATTATTATATAATTCTGACTGACGTAAGCATAAATATAATCCAATATAGAAAGTTTAAATACACTACGGCATCCAAATTTATGTACTATTACCTGTAACTTATCAAACGACGTTTTGTTCAAAATATTAAACATCATGAATTTTTTTATATAAAAAATAAGAAATAATCAATTAGTTTTTATTGAAAAATACAACATAAATAAAGTTGTCTCAAAATCTTTAATGATTCGTTAATGATGAGATTTTTGTTTCGAAATAAGTATACCTACAGGTGTTCATTTTAAACGGGCCACCATTCCTATCTCGCGAACTATAAGATCTACAAAAACGGTTAAATGGACAAACAATTTCTATTTCTAAAGAAAAATTATTTTTTTCGACCAGTGGTTCTCAAAATATGGGACCTAACTTTTTTATTTTAAATGAGAACATATATTTTTACGTGCTCATTCGTTAGAAAATTTAATTCTTAATTCATTAATATAATATTCTCTTCTCATATCCTTATATAACGTTTTTTTTTCTTTGAAAAAATGTATATAAAATTTTATATTAATTGGATTAAAATATGGCTAAAATAAGAGTGCCATAAATGAAAAAAATGAATAAATGTTAATGTTTTCTACATAGAATTAGAATGATGAAAGAATTACATGAATATTTTGTTTGCGTTAACATTTATGATCAATTAAAAGAACAAAATTGCGGTCAAGGTCCTTTAATTCTACGTAAAAAAATAACATGTATTCAATATCCATTCGTGGTACTCTTATTATAGGCTATTTTAACCAAATTAGTATAAAACTTCACATTAATTTTTCTCAAAAAAAAGTTATGTTAAGGTATAAAAATGAATGAAGAAATAAAAAATATATGTTCTCATTTAAAATAAAAAAGTTGGGTCCCATAATATGAGAACAACTGGTCCAACAATATAATTTTCTTTTCCTTAAATATATCTTGTGAAACAAAAATTGTTTGCCCATTTAGCAGTCTTTGTAGCTCTTATATTTCTCGAGATGATAATGATGGCCCATTTAAAATGAACATCTTGTATAAATATTTGTTTTATAAAACTATTAAGGAGCAGTGAGCACTTGATATTTTAACGTCTATTATATATCATCCATTATTCAGAATGTGCACTTTTGGGTCATGATAGGCCTGCGATTGGCTTTATAAAATGCAAAGAGCAACACAGTTTCATAATGAAAGAAATGAACAAAGTATGGTAAAAATGCAAATTCAGTGTTGGTAAGGCGTAAAGTGCCGGATAGCACCGATTCCTGGTCGAGCAATTAAAAGGTGTTCGTATTTGGAAGAGATCTAACAAAATTTCCAGAAACCGGTTGGCGATTAGAACAACCGAAGAGTGTTTTTTTTTCTCTTCTCATACGAGACACAGAAATGGCCATTATGCGGTGACGTCATAGCCGTCAGTGAGAATGGACCAATGAGCAGTCGGGCGCAGGTAAAGTGGAAGATTGTATAAAGAGGCGGTGGAAATGTTGCTAGTGGTTTGGCGAGCATTGGAGCATTGCTGTGGTGTGGTGGCTTCGGCTTCAGTCTGTTTCGTTTGCTACCTGGGTGAAGACATACGCACGTACGCACCACACGCTCGAGGTCGCGTTCCAGTTCGCGCGTGAGTGTAACCTGTAACGTGAGTGCAAACACTTCGCCGGCCACGTGGAGGACACTAGACTCCGTCGTTACTCAGGTATTACTATTTTGTTTGTTGGATACTTCTCTAAAGATTTGGAGCCTCGGTGGTCGTTTTGAAATATCGCCTTGAGAGTAGAAAGTTTGGCAACGCGGTCGAAGGCTTGGCTTTGCGTTCTCAAACTGGTTTTCCGTGCGTTCGTGGTCACAATAATTGTCCTACTTGACTTTTGTACTTCGGTCCATGTTCTGCTTCATTTCATTCATCCACGATCTTTTCTGACACTCGCATTCCATATTGAGAACTGTCTCTCATTCGTGCGTGGCTAATTTGTATTTCGTATTCTGCTGTTTGTTTATGCATCTTGTGAGTAATCTCGTTTCGCGTTTTACGCGTGTGTGTTCTAGCAGTTAACACGCCGGTTACAATGAACAATTCTGCTGTAGTGACAAACGCAAAACGAACCAGAGCCTGGATTGTGATTACTGACCATGTGGCACTGATGTTTTCTTTGGTTATCTAGCTGTATGAGTGCATTTGATACGTCATAAAGCTAGGTTACCGGAGTTAAAAACAGTTCCATATTCATCATGGCGGTAGGCTCTAGTTTAAGTTACCTGTTGCTGGCAAATTCTTCCAGGAATCCGGTCGGCTCCACGTCATGCGTTCAGGTATGTCTGTCCCCTGCCCCCTACGTGTGACAGAGATGGGAAATGTGTGAGCGCGCGTTTTTCTCTTTAAAATAACGAACTCTCTCTGAGATTGAGACAGGAATATCAGCCTCTCTTTGTCTGTCTGCGTACCTGTCTTATGTGCCAGGTATAAACGTATCGCAATTTTTTTTATGGCGGCTTTTTATAGCTTTTCGGTTTTCTACTAACTTAGTACATTTATCACGTGGTGTAAAATTTTTATACACCAGCTAAGTTTTTTTTTTTTTTACCAAAAGAACAGGATGTGAAACTAAATCAACTGTGCAGCTTTTTATTGGATAATTAATGAAGCTGTTTTATTCATATGAATGTAGCTAATTAAAAGAAATAGCGGCCATGAAGTTTGAGGTTCGATCAGTATAATAGTACAGGGACGAACCCGGTCTGGCTGCTGAACAAAATTTTTACATATACTTTTTCGACATAGTTTTCAATATAATCTTATTTATAGATAAATATATCATTTTTAATTCTAAATTTATACAAACGTTATTAATATTGTTTTATTTTTTAAAAAATATTAATATTAAACAAATGAATTATATAAATATATGTTATTGCTACAAAATTTAATTTTATTATATTTTATTGAAATCAATTTCACATATTTCATAGTGATGCACATATTTCTCGCTTCAAAATTTTGCACGCCATATTTTTCATATCTTGTAACATGGCATATATTTTTCCACAATACGTATGCATTCCATCTCAATAATATGTACCTACTTTTTCAGATAGTTTCTTCGTAATACTAAATTTTTTCAAGTAAAATCTCTGATCTTACTTACAAATGTGCCGTATGAGTTACTGTAGTCTTTTTTTTGATTCACGGTATGTAATCGTTGATTAATTTTAAATTAAATGAAGTAAAATGAATAAATGTGTTTGCCATAAAATATTACCCATTTTAGGGTGTGCTATTCTGGATGGAATCGAATATTTCGATACCCAATGAAGCTATATCTCTGTAGTAAATGGCGCGAACAAAGACGTCATCTGAAAGCTGCAGTGGAGAGAATCCAATTTAATTTTAAATTGTGGCAAATAAAATAAAAAAATATTAACGATAATCAGTAAATAATATATGAAATATTAAGGCTCATTTTCATGAAATATTGTTATCCAATCATGTTTGGTTCAGTTCATCATCACTCCATTGAATTTTTTATTCCGGTACATTAGAATAAGAATACGGCAAACCACAAATGGAAAACTTATAGCGAAAGAAAATGGTCATTGCTTGTAAAATGTAAGGTTCATAATCGCTTAAACTTGAGGGGTTATACATTTCTTAAATGATCGTTCTTGGAATGCTTTTACACAATGAGAATCCCACGTCAATTCTAAGAACACCTCAAAACGTAGGCGGTTATGAACCTAAACAGTTTCTAACTAATGACTATTTTCTTTGGCTACAAGTTTTCCTTTTATAGTTTTCTGTATAGTTATCCTCATATTACAGATTAAAAAGAATCAAGGAAACGATTGTGAACCGTATTATATTTTTGTGTAAAAAATAATTTTTATAACATTGATTTTGGACAAATTTAATCTCGAATATTTAGAACCATAATAGCTAAGCAGAACAATAACTGCACAAAATAAAATATTGGAAATTTTAGTACGGTTCTGTTTCCCAGCCCTTATAAACTTCTTAACAAATTGTCTGCTGTAAAGGTCAGTAAAAGCCAGTTCACTATATGTTGAGACAGACTATAATAGACCCATAAACCATAACAAAAATAATAAAATGTGCACTTTATCCTTAAAGTACTACTTTATAAATAACGATTAAGGTAATAAAACATTTTTTAATAATTACTTTGCGAGATATTTGAATTTATTTCAAGGCCACAGAAGACGTCACACTATTGGTATCTTTCTCGCGCAGCCTACTACAGAAACTAGTGTAAGAGAGATAGCTATAGGTTTCTTAAAAAAAATTGGTTTATGGGCCCATTATAATTTATGCAACCGCGCTGGTCAAAAGATTCCATTTTAGTAATGAAGGAAAATTATTTCTGTGACACTGATTTTGGCCAAATTTAGTCTTAAGGTTGTTCTATCATGACAAAAATTTCCCTAAGTAAAAGAATTTATAAAAATAGATATTCTAAATTTTTAATAGTTTAGGGTTAATTAGAGAATTAAATTGTTGTTGTAAATATCATATAAAAAGTAGCTGGTAACTGGACATTATTATACATTCATGTATAAACTGTCACTTGAACTGTCATTAGTTAGTTTCTTTGTACAAATTTGTTGTTTATTATTTGAGTTACTACGAAAAAACTTTGTGAGACACTATTCATTCCTATATAGCCAATGTATTTTCGCTCTAGTTTAATTTCAAATATTTCAGCTCACAAATAGTAAACCTTTTCAAAATTTGCGTATATGTGTAAGAACTCGTGAAAAATAACATACTTAAACTTCATTAAAAAGTGTTGTAAATGCTTCCATGATAGAACCACCTTAAATAGATAGTACCTTAACAGTTAAGTAAAATATCACATGCGCGGAATGAAATATTGAAAGATTCTATAGTACCGTTCTGATTGCCAACCCTTACAAGCTTCTTAAGAAATTGCCTGCTGTGGAGGTCAGCAAAGGTTAGCTCAGTATGTTGAGACAGACTATAACAATAATTTATGCAACCGCGGTTATGCTAAAGATAACAGTCACTATTCTAGTTAAATTCCTCGGGAATGTGTAGAATTCATGTTGGTGTATACGAGGCGTGAGTTTTGTACGAAATGACCCGACAATATCGATTTTCACGGGTTCATTGATCTCAAACTGAACCAGACTATTAAATCCATATCAAACTTTTTACACAACTTGTATGTAATGCATGTATACTAAATATAAAAATGAATATATAATGCAAGTATAATAGCGAGAAGTTTTTAATGACGATCATCTCAGAATTTTAAGTTGCGAAAATCAATGGAGAATATCGGTAGTTACATAGTTTTAAATCAGCCACCAATTTTGTTTATGGTGATAGGAATTAGCTACACACAAAATATCGTAAATGTAAAAGTCCAGAGAAGGATTTGGTTAAACGATAAAGTACTTTTTTAAAAAGGTTGTTCTACTGGGTCCCCAAACTTTTTCAGAGTACTAACTAAAATGGATTTTTTGAAACTAATATAAACTTTATATACTCAAAAAACAAAATGGCCTGTATTACGAACGCACTGTTATAATAAAAGCGCTTTACCACTAAAGGTGTTCAAATTTGAAGTTGCTTTTGCATTTTTTTTTTTCGTATATGTCTGTAGTATGACAGTTGGCATTTGTGTAGTAAAAGCATGGCATTGTTTACTTATGTAAATCTATACGGTGCGACAACTTGTGTTTATAATAAAAACATACGACAAATATGGGGAAAGTGTAGATATTTTCGGAGCTTCCGCAACATTTTCACTTATTGCAGCAATATTTTCTGGAGAACGACCACTACGATGCTAAACACGCTCTCTTGCATCTTTAGCTGTACCAATTTGATTCAATTTCTTTAATAACTGAACAATAACTGTTTTGAGTGGAGTATTGTTTCTTCCAAATTCCCCGCGGCATTTTCTGTTTCGACTGTACTTTCCCCATATTTGTAACACGTTTTTATTATAAACACGCGTTGTTGCACCGTATAGCGATCCGTAAATGAACAACGTAATTCTTTTACTAGACAAAAATGTCGACTGTTACACGACAGATACCTACGAAAAAGAAAATAGCGGGTAATTCATAAAGCAACCTCAAATTTGGACTCCCTTTATAAATATCGTTCACTGCTTGCTTTATAACATTAACATTGTATGCCAACGTGCCATTATCTGTACCGCTATGTTGAAATAAAGACATGCATTGACTAGATTCAGTATGGAAAAATAATGTTACTGTTCCTTTAACTTAAACGCTATTATTGTTGAAATAATTTGTTATGGGAATGAAAACTGCACTTTCAAAAATTATGTCAACCAAAAATACCATTTATGTTAAAGGAACATTAAGATTATTTTAGTATACACAGTAGGTGGAGGAATTCTCTCAATGCATGTCTTCATAGCGGTACAAATAATGGCACGTTGGCATTCAATATCAGAAATTGAGTATGTGCCGTATTGTCATAATTACGATATTTATAGTGTTGTTTTATACAAAATGTTTAAAAAATATTGCAAAAAATAGATACCTCATTATTTTTATTAAAAATTTCGCGAAAGTATAAAAATGTATACTTCAAAAACCATGACTTTATTTTTGAGAATTTCAGAAAAATTCCTTTTGCATTACAGTCAGTACTTTTATCGTATATCGTAAGATTTATAGTGGATTTATACAGCGTACGATGTAACGTAACGTGCCGTGCTGTAATGTAACGTAAAGAACAAAATACAAACAGATGTGATAATTTATAATGCTGTATTACTGAATGTGACGTACATCGGCAGAACATGATAATATTTTTTTACGAAAATGTACGTTAAAAGTTCTGTATAAAATAGCTTAGAAAAATCACACGTTACGATACATCACAATACGCCACGGCACAGTACCTTATCTTACGGCTTACACTGTCTAAATCCAGCATTAGAAACCCATAATTTAAATGGGACGCGAGGCTGTCTGCGTTAGTTCATCGGTTGTGTTTCGGACGGTCCTGGTTCTAATTTGACTAACGTCATCTTGAAACTCGAAAATTAATTCCAATAACGTCTTCAACGGTACACATATAAGTATTATTATTATTATTATTATTATTATTATCATTATTATTATTGTTATTATTATTATTGTTGTTATTATTATTATTATTATTATATATTAATTTCCCAACAGGCTATTGCCCATTTAAAGGAAAAGAAAACTTGAAATATCATATAAAACGATGGGAACATTTTTTAATGTCAATCATATTATTATAAAAAAGTTCTATATATCTGTTTCGACTCACATTTTAAAACTTGAAATTTCACCTTTAAACCTGAAATTTCACCCTTTTTCTTGAAATTTCAACTTTTTAAAACTTGAAATTTCAACTTTTTAAAACTTGATATTTCGCCTTTTAAACTTGAAATTTCGCCTTTTAAATTTGAAATTTCAACTTTCGGGATCCCGACTTTAAAAAGTTGGGATTATGAGTTGCCAGTCCGGTTATGCTGCAGTTTGTATTTTTTATTTATTTAATAAAGAAATACAAACTGCAAGTAACCTAATTGGCAACTCATAATCCCGACTTTTTAAAAACCAAGTGAGTATGAGACGTATGATGCATACCACACAACGCGCAAAAAGTTGAATTTTCAACTTTGAAACCATACCTGTAGCTTATCGAAGGCTTTGGAAAAATGCGTGTAGATCACGTCGACCTGACTTTGTTGATCTAAAAGAGCCTCACAGATATACTGTGTTATACACATAAGATTTGATTCGGTGGATCTACCTTTCATAAAAAAGTGTTGATGTACAGTTAGTACAGGATGCACGTGACTATAGATTGGAATGAATAATAATTTCAAAAAAATTACTTAAGTTAGAAATAATTGCGTCTGGCCTATAGTTTTAACTTCGTCTTTAACACTATCTCGAAAATAGGTGCTCATGACACTTGAAAGGAAAAACTGAAGTTTTAAAATGATATTGAAAATTGTATGCAATGGCTCTGTAAAAATTGACACAAAATCTTTAGTAATAAAAGCATGAATTATATCTGGTCCACTAGTCATTTCATAAATAAAAACTCGATTATTTTAGAAACTAATAACTATTTTTAAACTTTGATAGTCCTTAATATACAGTTTTAAGGTGTAGTTTTAATATAAGTGACTCTCGTTCTCATTTGTTAGTACGGTGGAGGACCCTATTGAAGAGGACAAGTAATTAGCAATACAATTAACAATTTCTTGAGGTTGGTCATTGACATTGTCATTAATAGAATTGGTTATTGACGGACCGGAAATTTGATTCTGTTTGCATTACTTCCAGTTTTTTCTTTTTTTTTTTCTTTTATTTTAATATATTTATTCCAAGCGTTAAATTTATTCTTAACCTTACGGATAATTAAAGCATTACACCACCACGAAGGGTAGGAGGTATTACAAAATCTTTTCCTTGGTACATGTTAATGTAGAAGATAGTAACGTCTTGAAATTCATATAAATAATTCCAATCAATGTTGAGCAAATCCCGGTATAGTTCAACAAATCTAGCTTTTTAAAATTTAAATTTTCCCTACTTATGGATTGAAATTTATTAACCATAGTTTTAAAAATAAAATTAATATAGTCTGGACGATTTAACTTGGCAAGCCTTTGGAATGCAGGTCGATTCACAATTCGTACGATGCGGTATGTTAAATATATATATTTCTTAGATACCGCACTGCGTTAAAAGTAAAATAGTGATTATACGACCTTTTATGACCTAACACAATAGAAAAACATTCCGCACGATTTATGACACTTATATTGAAGCAGTTCTATTTGCACACAGGCGTGCATAAATTTTCTTACTGGTAATAAGAAATCTACAAATGATTCAATTTTTTGAATATTTATTTCAGATATTACATATAACATGTTAGTAAATATTTATATAACAATGTTAGTATTGTCAAATATTTATAATTTGTAGCTAGTAGTAAACTTGTAATGTACATTATAATATAAGCTAAAATCTAAACCTAAAGACTAAGATTTAAACACAAATTACAAGAAAAACCCTTATATAAATTATGCAATGTGATTATGATGCGAATAATGTCAATACTCGTCATCCAGCTAACAGGTATTAAAGTAGAAGCTTAAAACTTCAAAAATTAATGAGAAAATAACTGTAGGTAGATTAAGATTAAACGGTTCTTTTCCAACCTGACATTGTTGTATTATTATTTTTAAAAATGTAATAAATAAATTATTATTTTCTGTACTGTTTGTAAATTTATTAAATTGATTGTTTTTTCGGTTATATACCTTTACCGTAACCACAGAGAAATCCTTTATTACTTCAGCTCGCCAAGTAATATCGTCCAGACTATACATAGTGGTGGAAGATAAAATTCTTCTTTGACCATTTTGTGTGCTGAATGAAAAACTACACAACAATTAAAATTAATTAGGGATGCGACCATATTGATTTTGAAATGTTCGTATTAGTATTAGTCATGTTAAAAAAAAATGAGATTAGTATAAACAGAGGAAAAAGTGTTATTACTTACACAGTTTATGTATTTTGAAATGTTAAAGTCTCCAAAGATAACGATTCCGGAATTACATAATTGTTGTTCTGCAGAAAATTCATCAAATAATATAATATATTCGTTAAATTTGCACGAAGGTGGAATGTACAGAATGGAACAAAGTCGAGTTCCTTATATGAAAAACAATCTTATTAAGCACGCTATGGAAAATTGATGTAGGTCTTTATGGGCCAACTTTTTGTGACAACTTTAAAAGGCACCACAGGAATTTTCGATCGTCTTTTGTTTTTGAGCTACAAGCTAACACTTGATTTTCGATTATTTTAAAAATACCTCGTTTATTATAAAAGATAAAGAAAAAACGTTGACATAGAATAACTTGATGTAATTAGATTTTTTTAAAACAATCATTCTCGAGATATGGGTAGGTAACACAAACATAATATATATATTTTTTTTTAATGGGAACATGAGTTGAAAATAGTCTCACCTCCTCCGTATTTTATATGCTTTTCAACGATGTATAACAAGTCTACATTCTTTTGTTTTAAACATGAGCAAAACATGAATTATTAATTTTTTGGGAAAAATGAAATTTATTAAGAAACAATTGAAAAAATCAATTACAGATCATCATTTATTTAGTTTGACTTTATATCTATGAATTAAATTCTCAAATTTCTTTTCATTCAATTATTTTCGGATTATTTAATTAATTTTTTAGCGATGTTGTAGATGGCTTTGACACAATTCGAAATATGTAGTATAATATTCTTTCTGAAGTTTATATATTAGAAAAATAAATAGAAATAATGAAAATAGCATTAAAAATAAACAAACGATGGTCTGTAATTGATTTTTTTACGTCTGTTAAAAAAAGTACACTTTTTTTCATTAAAATGGATTTAGAAAGTATGTCTTTTTTAACAATAAAAGTGTGAAAAAACGCTACAGAGTGAAATAATGAAACGTTACGGCACTTTTTTTCACACTTTTATTGCAGACGTAAAAAAATTTGTATGCAACTCGAGTAAAAAGTGTCTTATTTCACTCATAGGATTTGACGAACTCGCCTACGGCTCGTTCGGTCAAACTTTCCTGTTCGTGAAATAAGACTACACTTTTTACACTTGTTGCATAAATAACTATTTCAAATTGTTTGTAATAAATTTTTTTCACCCCAAAAATTAATAATTCATGTTTTATTCATGTATAAAACAAAAGAACATAGACTTGTTATACATCGTTGAAAAGTTTATGAAATAAGGAAAAAAATGAGACTATTTTTAACTTAGTTCCCATTTAAAAACATTATGTTTCTTTGTGTTATATCTCGAGAATTATTAAGTTTTAAAAAAAATCTAATTACATCACGTTGTTCTACGTAAAAACGATATAAAAATTATCTAAACTTTTTCTTTATATTTTATAATAAACGAGTTATGAGGTAGGTATTTTCAAAAGCGAAAAACAAGTTTTAGCCTGTAGCTCAAAAACAAAAGACGATCGAAAATTCATGTGGTGCCCATTGAAGTTGTCTCAAAAAGTTGGCCCATAAAGACTAACATTATTATTATTATTATTATTATTATTATTATTATTATTATTATTATTATTATTATTATTATTATTATTATTATTATTATTATTATTATTATTATTATTATTATTATTATTATTATTACACGCTTCTTTATACACATAGTATTTCTAGCGGTGATACTCGTATGTATGGGGGTGAGGTTTTCTTTAACGATTGCTTTTACCACAGCGCAGAGATGGGGATCAAATTATGAAAGTTCGCACACACAAACATCCATGCCCTAAGTGGGATTCGAACCCACGACACCAAATTCTAACTGGAAAGGTCGCTTGAGCACTGCCTCAACATGCTAAGCAAATTTAAAATATAAAAACTAAAATTGTTAAAGGTTACTTTGATCAATAAAAAGTCGTTATCTAAATTTGCCAGTGTGGGACAAAGTTTAAGAATATCTACTTGTATGGCGTGAATATACCTAAGGACAGCTAGCTGTAAGTACACCTCCTTCAGGGATGTGCATCTACGCGTAAAAAATATTTTTTACGTTTACGTGTAAAAAATGTTAAATAAGTAAAAAACGTAGATAATGTATAATTTTAGTTCTTTATAACGACACTAGATGGCTTGTTGTTTACAAATGTCACATAACATTAACTTTTCTTAATCCTATCATAAATATATTCTAAAACGACTGAACAACGATAAGTTTAGAAAGAAACTGAAATTATTGTAAAGTACTAAAAAAACAAACTATAGATAAATTAACATAAAATGCTTAAAATTTGTATAAAATTCATTTTCAATAAGTATGAAGCTACTGATTTAAATCTATTTCAAATTATTTGAAACTAAATGTTATTAATAATTAATAAATAGAAAATGAAATTTTAGTTGCAATTTTTTTTATTCGCCGTCTATTTTTAAATGTCTTATAATTTTATTTCTTTACAAAACTGCCTAAAATTTACATGAAACATATAAAACATTTTAAAAATATAATGTAATATGCTTCAAATTTACGTATTTAATCTAATTTTGACGTAAAATGTGTTTAAAGTTTGACGTTTGAGGTTATGTCTCAAGAATATATTTCCCTACTAATCTGATTGTTGATAGTTTGACGGTACCTAATTATTTGTCTGAATCAAAGAAACATGTTGATGTCAGGTGGACTGCATGTTCTGGAATATTCATTACAGTATAAAAGAAAATATACTCATGGTAATAATATTTTACATTATCTACGTAAAAAATCAACTTGAACTGTAATTTGAAAAAAATACTATTATTGTTGTTCAAGGATTTGACAGATATTATATCGCAGGAAAAAATTTCTCTAAAGCACGATATATTGAGAGTTTTTAAATGTATTAGGATTACATCAGATTCCCGTTGCTCGGTTAACCAACTATTCTCAATCTTGGGTGTAGAGTAGAGGGTTGTTTTGCACCATATTTGTCTCTCAATTTTTCATTCACAATTTGTTAAAATTTTGTGTTGCTGGCACATTTAATAACTAAATCACCATTACGAGCAGATCTAATATTAGGCATTTGAATATTTTATCAATGGACTTAGTGGCCAATGACTTTTGTATATAAATCTTTGGTTAAACAATGATAGGTGGTTTAACAACTCTTTTAGCTGTGACAGTTGAATATGACTTTTCGTTATGTTGAGAACCTTACATTAGATTGCATGATTTAAGTAGTTCAGAGCCCTTGCCCCGGGCGCAGATGTTGTTAGAGCGCAGAAATAAATTCTTCATTTGTTAATTCTCCAGAAAAAAATAAATAAATAAATATAAATCAAGCGCACTCTTAGATTTCTTAATGTACGCTTTGCGAATTAATACTGTATTTCTATGCACTGTATTGCATTGACTTTCAAAATTCGCGCGTAAGGCGCCCCACCGCGTGACAGTACGATACGGGAATTGTGGACTTATAAGTTATGTAGGTTGCAAACTTACGGTAAAATTGTAAGATACAACGAGTACTCAACCATTTTGTTTATGTCATTTGAGAATAGTTCTGTGTATTTAATTGTAAATTTGTGTTTTGGACTATTTTAGTGTTTGTTTATAGTTATTTAATAGTTTTCATAATCTTCAATATTATTTATTTGTGCTTTTTTTGTCTATTTTATAGTTTTTTTTAAATTTATTATAAAAACAATTATAATAATGAAAATAAAAATCATTGTTCGCTCGTGAGTTCGTGTGTAGCTTCTCCAGAAAGAGTTAAAAAGGATTCATCTATTACTTTTCATTTGTAAATCATAATATATAAAATAAAAGTATATTTTTACTATACATATATACTTTTTCGAAATTTCTGTTACAGAACTGTACTTTTACATAATCCATTTTAAACTACTAATAATTTTCTCATATTTCACTAAAAAATTGTTTATCTATTTAATGATTAATTATAAATGTTGTCATTACATTAGATTAGAATATTAGTATTGAAAACTAGGGCCGTTAGTACGAATATGAACATGTGATCTAGATGAATCGGCTGACGATAATTTTTATATAACCCAAACTGAGGAATATATTCGAGAAATAAATGAATTCTTTTTGAAAAGGATATTCCTGAATTAAAAAAAAAAACATGTCACCGATTTGTCATTAAAATATGAAAATGACCTTAATGCGTACGAACTTTGTAATGAAATTGAAAGTTTTAAATATCTGAGTTCATCTATTTACTAAAATATATCATCCGCTACACCTCTTAAATTATTGTACATGCTTCATGATTATTCATTAGTAGTCATATCCAAATTTATTCATAGCTCTGAGAATATATTTAACGATTCCATTAACTACAGCTAGTAATGAACGAAGCTTTTGTAAGCTAAAACTTGTTAAAAATTATTTGCGCTCTAGTATAGGACAGGAAAGACTCTTAGGATTAGCTGACGAAATTATTGACAACTTTGCGGCAATCAAAGCTCGTAGAGTTCTTCTTTAATAAATATACCTATATTATGTGTCTGTATATAGATACATGTATAAATAAATGTAATATTTAATATATGGTTAATAAAAAACATTTTATTTAATTAAGTTTTTAATAATAATTTCCAAAGTTACGGCCCTGGTTCAGATACAGATATACTGATATCATTCTTAAAAGTGGAGCAGAAAAATTCAATTTTTCACTATCCACAGTACTATGCAGCTCAAGTAAAAGTATATTCAACAAAAATATAATTTTTACTTTTACAAATGTCACAGAGATACAAAATGTTGTTTTTATTTTGTAGAAATTGAATTGACTCTCAGTTAGATTAATACAGGATGAATGAAACCATAATCCACATTCACCTTTACACCCCACTATAATCAGAAAAATGGACTCTGTCGGGCATATTGCTTACTGTTTGCTTTATAATATTAGATACAAAACAGGCTATTATTTGCGACTCTCTTTTGGAGTGACGACATGCATCGCCTGGTATTTCTACCTACCCTGAGTGCTCTGTATAGTAAAATAATCTTACTGTACCTTTAACATAAATGCTATTTTTGTATGAAATATTTTTTGGAACTACAGTTTTCATTCTGATAAGAAATTATTTTAAACAAAAACAGCATTTATGTTGAAGGAACAAAGATTATTTTATTATAATTTACTATAAAGAGCATGTCTTCATTTCAACAGAGCGGCGCAAATAATGGCCCGTTTGGCATCCATTGTTATAATGCAAGCAGTGAGCGATATGTCGCTTTGTCATAATTACCATATTTATAGTTTTATTGCTAGACCCGACAGAGTCAATTTTTCTGACTATATTTGTTCTTGCTGGTTCATGTATGAGATATGAAATTGATCACCATGAGCAGTTGAAGAGGGTTGAGGATGCAGGTAGTTTGCCCTACGATTAAACTCTAGTAAATTTAAGTCATTACTTTTCGAACTTTTTTACAAAATTTCGTTGGTATTACGCTTAGATCACATAACTTAACTAGATACGCGGAGCGTGATATGAGTAGGATTGAGAGAGATAACGAGATATTCGCGATAGCACAGCGCGCAAACTCATACGAAATGACCCGCGCAATAATTCAGTTGAATAATCGGCGAACCTTCGCAACCAACGTCTCAAATTCAAATGAGGTGGATGACAACAAACTTGAGACGCACATGCAACGGAAAATGACGCGTTATTAAGGCCGGTCCAGACTACATAACATGTTGTAGAACATGTTACATAACAAAGTTTTTGTAACGTTGTTATACAACTTTCGGACGTCCACATCAACTGCTATGCTTATAACTTCTACAGTTAACATCAAGATATCAGAAGCGCAGGATGCACTTCTCTCGGCGACAGCTTGCGTAATTATTTTGAGTCATAGCGAAAAAAATAAAGAACCCAGAAAGAGGAGATTTTGGGTACGTCCAACATTGCTTTCTAGAAGAACATACAGTGGAAGTAATCTTCTTGCGAATTTAATTCAGGATGATATCGGTTTAAGTGGTGAACTTCGATGTAACGGAAGTTTCAAAAACTTTTCTAGGATGTCAATATTGTATGTTTCAATAAGAACACATTGAGTTTCGTATATCAACTGTTTATTATAAAGCAAGACACTTCTTTTTATATTACAAACTTTACATAACATTAACAATAATTAATAATAATCCAACCCACTACATCACATAAGTAACATCTAATTTTATATATAGGTATATAACTATTATAATTAACAATATCTACAACATCTCCTTTGTTACCAAAGAAAAGTCAGGTTCCGTATTTATCTGGAGGTTTGACAGTACGTCCAAATTTTGTAACTACAGTATCTGACTGTTCTTTAGAACTCACATTTGTGTTTAGTTTTAGTTTTTCTTGAAAGTCGTCTGACAATTTTTCTACCCTTGTATTTGTTTCACGACTTTTAATGGTTTCAGTACTATCATTTAAACTAGAAAGTGAATCTGCACTTGTCTCTGAGTTTCTTAATGTATCCTCATAACTAGAGAGTGCACTTGTATCTGAGTATGTTAATGTATCCTCATAACTAGAGAGTGCACTTGTATCTGAGTATGTTAATGTATCCTCATAACTAGAGACAGTGTCTGAATTTGAATCTGAATCAGACTTATAAGCATTGTCAGAAGGATTCCGCGGATTTGTCATAGTACTTCTGTTCTCATTATTGCCAATTGACTTAATCGGTTCTATTTTAATAAACTTTCTATTTCTATTTATTTCACCTCCGTTTTGCGTTTTGATAGTGTATGATCGAGGTCTGTCTAATTTCTTCACCCTTCTCCCATTTTCCATCTTTATGTACTCGTACTTGCTGTCCAGAATTAATGGACTGCATGTTTTTAGCATTACGATTATAGTAAATTTGACTTTTGTGTTGTGCTTGTTGCAAGTGTTTTTTATATTTGTTCAATTTAGATGTTTGTCTTTATTTTGAAAAGGAAGTACTCCTCTAAGTTTTCTACCCATTAATATTTGAGATGGCGAAAGTATTCCATTTATGGGAGTATTACGTAACTGTAACATAGCAAGATATGGATCCGAATTTGAATGCAAAGATTTTTTTAGTATGTTTTTTATCGTCTGTACATATCTTTCGGCCATTCCGTTAGATTGTGGATAATGTGGTGATGAAGTGATGTGATTAAAATCCCATTCTTTTGAGAAAATTTTGAATTCCGCACTGGAAAATTGTGGTCCATTATCGGATATGACAATTTCTGGTATGCCTTGTCGGGAAAATATATGTTTTATAACATTTATGACATGTTTGCTTGTAGTACTATTCAAATGACATACTTCTACATATTTACTAAAGTAGTCTACTACAAGGAGATAGTTTTTATTATTAAAATGAAATAGGTCCATGCCTACTTTTTGCCATGCGTGTTTTGGAATTGGATGTGGAATTAATTTTTCTTTCTGTAATTGGTTCGAAAATGTAGAACATGCGTCACAATTTTTGATAAAATTCGTTATATCATTTGACATATTTGGCCTATAAATACATTCTCGTGCTATCGATTTACATTTTTGTAATCCTAAATGAGCTGCATGTATTTTATTGAGCATTTCTTTTCTCATTGATTTTGGGACAATTATTTGATTATTCTTAAATAATAATTCAGAATGTAAAAAAATTGATCTTTTAGTTTTTCATACATTTTGACGTTACTATTTATGTTATCTTTATTTTTTGGCCACCCGTTTCTTAAATACTGATTTAAAATTTGCAAATCTGCATCCTTTGCAGTTTCGTCTTGAAATTTTTTGAGTTGATTTTCTGAAATATTTAAATTATTTGTGACTAAACAAACATGCGCTTCTATTTCATTTATAGTTTCTTCATCCTTACTATTTTTGGTTATGTACGCACATGACAAAGTGTCTGCAATTATTAATTCTTTACCGGGCCTGAATATTAAATTAATATCAAATGGCTGTAATTTTATTATCATTCTTTGTAGTCGCAAGGGACACAAAGCTAGAGGTTTTTGGAAAACACCTATAAGCGACTTATGATTTGTCTCTATTGTTATTTGTTTGCCCGTTACATATTGGGAAAAATGTTCACAACTAAAAACGATGACAAATAATTCTTTTTCAATCTGTGCCCAACGTTTTTGTGTACTGGTAAGAGCTTTGGATGCATAAGCTACGGGTAAGTTATTTTGTAATAGAACTGCGCCGACTCCATTTTTCGATGCATCAACAGATATTATTATCGGTTCATTTACGTTATAAAACTGTAAAATAGGTGCTTTACTTAATAGTAATTTTAAATTATGAAATGCATTTTCGTGATTTTCATTCCAATGCCAACCAACATTTTTTTGGAGTAATTCACGTAAAGGAAACGTTATTTCGGAGAGATTTTGAACTATTTTCATCTAGCGGTATTTGCCAAAATCCATGACTAGCATCTAGTGTGGTAAAATATTTCGCTACGTTTAATTTAGCTAGTATTTCTTCCGTAGTTGGAATGTGAAAATGTTCTCTTTTAATAACTTTATTCAGGTCTTTGGGATCTATGCATATTCTGATTGAATTATTTGGTTTTCTTATGATTACCATAGAATTGACCCATGGTGTTGGTTCGTCAACTTTTTGAATTATATTAACAGATTCCAATTTATTTAGTTCGGATTTGACTTGATTAAGAAGAGGAAATGCTACCTTTCTTGGAGGGTGCACAACTGGTTCACTATTATTTTCTAGATTAATTTTGTAAGGTTTAATTTTTAAACAACCGAAACCATTAAAAAGCATTTCGTACTTTTCAATTTATTGATATTTTCATCTGTATTAATTTCCATTACCCTTTGTATTAAATTTAATTGTACACATGCGTCTACCCCTAACACTGGAGGAGATTTCGTGTTTATAACAAAAAAACTTAGTTTATGTGACATGATTTTGTACTTACAATTTAAATTACATGTTCCAGCTATTGGTAAATAGGTCCCTGAATATGAAGTTTAGTCTCAGTTTTATTTAACTTGTTTGTATTAATATTCAGGTTATTTAGCAATGCTGATGAAATACAATTGACTTGCGCACCGGTATCAATTTTGAACGTAATATCTACATCATTAATTTCTAGTGTTACGTCCCAATTATTATTATGATTGTCTGACATAACCATTCCCAAAAATAAATCATCATTGTCATTAATTTCTTGTTCTACTAATTTTATACTCCGTGTTAGACATTGTGATGCAAAATGATTAAATTTATTATATTTGGTACATTTTTTCTGATATGCCGGACATTTATTTTTATCATGATTTTTAATAAACTTACTTTTATTAAATCCTGGATTTCGATTACCCGGTGTAGACGTCGCCTTGTACCTCGATTTCGTGCAGGCTGGTGTCTCTGGAGGGCTAAAACACTGTTGTCTGCAATTTCTTTCGATGTCCCGATGATTTCCAACGACTGAAGCCTGGATATCTCTGATGCTCTGCATAACTGAATTGCTTTTTCTAGTGTTAAATCCGGTATTTGAAGTAATTTTTCACGTATATCTTTGCTCAAAATTCCACACACTAAACGATCACGAACTAAACTATTTTTTAATTCACCAAAACTACAACTCGCGGAAAGATTTTTTTATTTCAATCACATATTGATCAATTTATTCACCTGGCACTTGATTTCTTGTGAAAAAATTGTGTCTTTCAAAAATCTCATTTTTCTTAGGCTTAAAGTGATCTTCGAATTTTTTGAGGTATACATCTAATTTATCTTTTTCGGTTTCACTTATACTAAACGTGTTAAATATATCGATGCAATTATCACCAATTAGATGTAATAATATCGCACATTTAGTAGCCTCGGATTTTTTATTACTTTCTGAAGCAACTAAATAGATTTCAAATGTTTGTCTCCATTTACTCCAGTTAGCCTCTAAATTTCCATCTAAGTACATAGGTTGAATTGCTCGTTCCGACATTGTAATTTGTTTTATTTAATAACTAAACCGACTGCGCCATGTTGTATGTTTCAATAAGAACACATTGAGTTTCGTATATCAACTGTTTATTATAAAGCAAGACACTTCTTTACATATTATTCATGTATCTTCGACACGAGTAGACGTGTTTTTGGTCGCTCCACGTTTTTTCTTTATCAAATATTTTTCTCTTTAAATTTTTTTTTTTCAAAAAGTGTAATTTTTGTGTAAAATGGTAAACACTAGAGATACCGCGTCGTTGAAGGAAGCTGTCACTGCTGTACTCAGTGACAGCACATTTATTGATGACCTTGTTGAAAAAGTTGTGCAGCGCTTTGACAAGGTGTTAGAGGAACAAAAGAAGTTCTACGAGAACAAAATTGCTCATCTTACCTCCGAGAACAAAGTACTGGAAGACCGCCTCGACCAACTCGAGCAATATTCCCGGCGTAACTGCTTACGCATTTTCGGGGTCCCGGAGTCCGAGCAGGAAAACATTGAAGAAGTAGTGTCAAAAGTGTTTAGCGATAAACTCTCCATCATCGTGTCCCCAGATCACATTGACCGCTGTCATCGCACTGGTAGGCGCAACTTCGACACTCGCACCACCTCCTCAACACTAAATCCGAAACCGCGCCCTATAATTGTTAAGTTCACTTCTTACAAGGTACGTGAAAGTGTAATAAAAAATCGAAAGAACTTACGTGGTTCAAAGATATCAATAAAGGAAGATTTAACCAAAACCAGACTCAATCTTTTCAAATCAGCTGCTGACAAATTTGGGTACAGAAACGTTTGGTCCAGAGATGGTGTTATAATGGGCAAAATTAACGGCACTATTAAAAAAATAACACATTTTGATATATCCTAGTTGATTAAGTAAAATGTACTTACATCAATTTAGTAATTATTATTGTGGAGCGTCTTTATTATGAAGAATAGTATAAATATTTTAATTGTTTTTCTATTCATTATAATTTTTGTATTTGTTATTAATCTTATTTATCTCAATAGTAGTATTGTTTGTATTTTGAACATTGTCACTAATATTTGTATATCACATTTTTAACTCTTCTTATTATCGAACGCCATTTTATTTCATTCACGAGTTGAAAACATTTACAAGGTTCGCTTAACTTCGTTTAGTTCTGTTCGCTTGCACAAACAAAAGCACACTTTACACTGCAAAATTTTTTATTCGAATAATATTTCATTATAATTTTACTTTTTAATTACAAACAGTTTTTGACCTCATGAAAATTTATTACCAAAACGTTAGAGGATTGAACACCAAAATTAGCTCATTTTATAATAACTGCTGTGCATCTGACTTTGATTTAATCTGTCTCACTGAGACCTGGTTGAGTGACAGTGTTTTTAATAATGAGTTATTTAATACAGCTTATAACGTCCTCAGAGCTGACAGGAATTTACTTAGAAGTGGCAAAAAGACTGGCGGAGGCGTTCTATGTGCTATCCACTGTAAATATAAATTTTCTCCCGTTAATGTTACTGTTCATCCATCCTCATTGTCTGATATTTTATGTGTAAAATTAACGCTTACCTCTCACTCTTTTCTCTATGTCATTATTGTGTATTGTCCTCCTCCTGTATCCCTTGAACAATTAAATTACGTATATGAAGCTATTG
Source organism: Ophonus ardosiacus (assembly GCA_943142095.1). Taxonomy (NCBI): domain Eukaryota; kingdom Metazoa; phylum Arthropoda; class Insecta; order Coleoptera; family Carabidae; genus Ophonus; species Ophonus ardosiacus. The sequence goes on along the minus strand of OW964833.1, from coordinate 21,944,871 downwards.
AATCTATTTCACAACTATTAAATAACAACTTCTTAATAATCGGTGACTTTAATATTTCCTCTCTTTCTAACCGACTGCTTCCTTCTACACCTACAAATAATATTACGAATGCTTTCGAAAACTTCTTGTCATTTTTAAATGCCACACAATATAATCGAGTCAAGAATGTCAATGATAGAATACTTGATGTTGTTATTTCAAATGTGTCTTGTTCAGTTTTACATTATCATGATCCGCTTGTCGATGAAGACCCTTTACATCCATCTCTTTTCATAACAATGAACTACAACATTACTTTTAATCTTAACTCCACTGTTAATAATTCCATGAATTACAGTTTTAGTAAAGGTAATTTTGATTTACTATATGAATTATTATCATCAGCTAATTGGAATGTGATCTATCCAATTACAGATGTTGACGTGGCATTTGAGAAATTTTATTCCATTCTATATGACATTATTGATAAATGTATTCCGAAAGCAAAATATGTAGCCTCTTCTTATCCTCCTTGGTTTACCGCTGATATTATAAAAAAGTTAAAAATAAAAGATAAATGTCACAAAATTTATAAAACAAATAACGATGAAAATTACTTTGCAGAATTCAAGAAATTACGTTCCCTGATTAAAAAGGATATAAACTTTGAACACGCTAAATATATATCTCAAATTGAACAAAAAATTCATACTGATAGCAGTACATTTTGGAAATTTATTCAAAATAAAAGGCATTCATCGAGAATTCCAGGTATGATGCATCTACAAGGTAAAACTTACTCAAATACTTCAGACATTGTTCAGGGATTTGCTGATTATTTTTCTGAACAATATGATAATAATCCCTTGTACCCTAAACAACCTTCAATAGAAAATAACATCGGTACTACATCTATTTCGGTAATCACTGAGGATGAGATTTTGCAGGCTATAAAGTCTCTCAAGTCGTCATCCAACCCCGGTCCTGACTTTCTTCCTTCTTATGTCCTTAAAGCCTGTTCTCATATTTTTCAAAAACCGCTGCATTTTCTATTCAATCTCTCAATTTCTCAAAACAAATTTCCTACTTCTCTAAAACAATCTCTTATTATTCCTATTTTCAAATCAGGTGATCCAACCATTATGTCTAATTATCGTCCTATATCCATTCTCTCTAATATTTCTAAAATTCTTGAATCTATAATCTACAAACATATCTATAATTCCGTTCAACACCATATATCCCCGCGTCAACATGGATTTTTTAAAGGCAGATCAACTACAACCAATCTAATGAACTTTACTGAAACTGTACTGAATTCATTACACGATAACACTCAAGTTGATGTTGTTTACACAGATTTTTCGAAAGCATTTGATCGTATTAACCATAAAGTCTTATTGCATAAGCTAAATAACAACTTTCAATTTTCTTCTAATCTTCTTCAATTTATTTCCTCCTATCTCAGTGACCGTGTACTGTCTGTTTCCTACAATAACTATAAATCTAAGTCTTTTACGGCCACTTCTGGTGTTCCTCAAGGTTCAAATTTGGGTCCTTTACTATTCTTACTCTTTATTAATGACATTGTTAATTCTGTTCAGCACTCTCACGTCTTGTTATATGCTGACGACTTAAAGATTTTTAAAACCATTAATTCTATTGAAGATGCTAAACTCTTACAAGCAGATATTAATAACATTTTAGCTTGGTCTGAATCCTCTAACTTATTTTTAAATTACAGTAAATGCAAAATAATGAGCTACTTCGTCAAAAAAACTATTTATAAATATTGTTACAAAATAGACTCTCATATTCTTGAAAGGGTCACTGAATTTAAGGATCTTGGTGTTTTATTTGACGAAAAGCTCAATTTCACTAATCATATCTTTCATACTGTGAAATCTGCCTACAAAAATTTAGGCTTCATTTTTAGAAATACACAGTACTTTGTTCATATTTCAACTCTAAAGAAATTATATTTCTCGTTCGTAAGAACAAAACTTGAATATTGTCAGTTGGTTTGGAGTCCTATCTATAATAAATACAACTATTTAATTGAATCTATTCAATGAAAATTTGTTAAATTATGCTTCTTCAAACTTTTTAGACATTATCCCAGTTTTGATACAGACTACAACGACTTGTTATGTGAATTTAATATTGTGTCTCTCGATACTCGCAGAAAAATTCAGTCTACATTGTTCCTTTACAAAATTTTGCATAGTGTTATAAATGATCCCATAATTCTTGAAAAAATTCCTTTCCTAGTTCCTGGGTATAATTCCCGGTTTAAATCTACCTTTTATTGCAATACTCCTCGAACGAACTATGAAATAAAGTCGCCTATTCGTATGCTTTGTTTCAATTTCAATAACTTACCAGATTATTTTGACATCTTTCTCGGCTCGATTGAAAAATTTAGAAGTGCTTTATACAATTATTATGTTCATTAACATATGCTACTATTTGTTACTGGCTAAAACATAACTTTACGTATTGTTCAATTTGGATTATTTTGTTTTGTGTTATTCCATTTACATGTTTATTACTTGTGTCTATATATAAGTTTATGTATAATCAACCTGTAATTGGGGTCTTGAACCCTGTTGGTCAGATTAATAGTAAATAAAATAAAAATAAATATTACAAACTTTACATAACATTAACAGTAATTAATAATAATCCAACCCACTACATCACATAAGTAACATCTAATTTTATATATAGGTATATAACTATTATAATTAACAATATCTACAACAGTCAAGTACAGATTTTGAATTTTTAATAAATAAAGTGGGGCACAGAATATGTAAAAAGGATACATCTTTCAGACATGCAATTCCTGTAAGAGAACGATTGGCTCTTACATTAAGATTTTTAGCCACAGGAGACTCTTACTATAGTTTAATGTATTTATTTAAAATATCTAAACAAAGTATTTCCGAAACAATGCCAGTCGTCTGCGATGCTCTCATAGAAGGTTTACAAGACAACATAAAGGTATTTTTTTTAAATATTATATTTTTATTTAGAATTCACAAGAAACATACACATTTTTACAGAATCATTCACTTCAAACAGTATTACATCTATTTCTGATGAAACAGTGTGTTGAGAATGTCCAGACGCAGGTGTTTCAGGATTCTCGTAATCTGTATTATAACTGGAAGTAGAAGAACTCCGACCATAAACATTTGATGACGGTTGAGGATTCGATGCCTGAATTGTGGTGTACGTTTGAGATGAATGTGGCTATGGAAAGTTCGCCTGATCTAAAACAGGCGGATAGTCATATTTGCCTACCTCTGCGAAATACAAAATTTGATTAATGTGGTACTGAACAGTGGTTCTTGCATATGCATTTAATTTCCTCATCTTACAAGCTATGTGCTCCTCGTAAATGGTATGTTCATCCCTCTCAATTTTTGATCGGTGTTATCACGGCGACAGTATCATTTACGATCTCCAATAAATTTTCAATATCTGTCGCTGCGTCTTGATTTATCATTAGGTTATTGGTCTTCCTGTAAATAGATCAAAATATAAATACATAATACCAGTAATGTATTGATTTTATTTCAGATGCCACAATGTAAAGAGGAATGGCTAGTTTTAGCAAATGACTTCAACTACCGATGGATTTCCCACATTGCGTCGGATCAATGGACGGGAAGCACATAACTCTGCAGGCCCCAATTGGTAGTGGAAGTGAATATTATAACTACAAGGGATTTTTTAGTATCGTTCTTTTTGCTGTGGTTGATGCTAAGTATCGCTTCTCCTACGTTAACATTGGATGTCAAGCACGTATTTCAGATGGAGGAGTATTTGCGAATACAGTATTCAAGAATATGCTTGAAGAATGTACATTGAATTTACCAATTGAAATTTTTATGCCTGGAAGGAATGGTCTAGTTGTGCCATTTATATTCATTGGAGATGATGCTTTTCGTTCAAGACAAAGAAATTTCAATTATCGTCTGAGTAGAGCCAGAAGAGTAGTTGAAAATGTTTTCGGAATCTTGTCAGCGCTATTTACAGTGTTACGTAAACCATTACTTCTTCAGCCCGATAAAGCCGAAAAAGTTGTACTAGCTTGTGTTTATTTACATATTTTTTTAAGAAATGGTACTACTTCCAAAAATAGTTATACTCCTCCTGGAACTTTTGACATCGAGGATAACGACACTGGAGAATTATTACCAGGGCAGTGATGAGCAGAGCAAACAGATGGAACGTTAAGACCACTTAGAAAAATAGGAAGAAAATCAGCTCAGGATGTTCAAAGGATTAGAAACGAATTCAGTGAATATTTCATGACAAGTGAAGGGAAGATTCCATGGCAAGAGAATTATTAACCTGATATAATTTTATTTTTCCATATTCTTGTTAAATAAATAGAGTAAAATAAATATAAATTACTGACAAGTGTATAATTTCATTAAAACATGCAAAATGCTTAAAGTAGTATACAGGGTGTCTCTTAAATAGGCGAACATGGCTTAACCACATATTCCTGAGGCTAAAATAAGACGATTTAACTAAACTTGCTTCTACCGGAAAGTGTACCATTTAGCCAGAATTCTGCTTCGAAGTTCTTCGAAAAAAAATAATTTTTTTTCTTGTAAGAACAGAACGCTTTATACGATTTGGATGAAATTTGGTATGACAGTTCATATGGTTATAAGTCATCTTTTAAGGTGATACTAGTGTATGAAACTTAGGTATCCCAACATTGATTAGACCGTAACTTTTTAATGGCCACACCGATAACAAAAATATATTTTTTTTTCAGAAAGATGCATTCAATAGTTAACTTTTCTCTTTCTGTTTAATTTGTGATATCTCTTACGGTTCAGACAGAAAAAAATAAAACCTGAGTGACTGCATCGTGAATTTTTTTTTAAATAAATTTAATCTAGCAGTCTATCCAATTGTCAAACACCTAATTTCTAATGACAGTAACGAGTTGTCAATCTTCTCAACTTGTTTAGGAGTAAGTTAACATATTTATTCGTCTTATTTATAATAATGGTAGTAAAATACTATTAGGCCGAACAAACGGATGTTACTAGTTTATGAATATTGCGAAGGAATTTTTTGACAACCCACAAAAAATTGTTACTGTCATTAAAAATTAGGTGTTTGACATTTGACTGCTAGATTAAATTTATTTTAAAAAAATTCACGATGCAGTCAGGTTTTATTTTTTCTGTCTGAACCGTAACAGATATCACAAATTAAACAGAGAAAGAAAAGTTTACTATTGAATGTATCTTTCTGAAAAAAAATAATTTTATGTTATTGGCGTGGCCATTATAAAGTTACGGTCTAATCAATGTTGGAACACCTAAGTTTCATACACTAGTGGTTCACTAATAAAAACAATTATCACCTTAAAAGATGACTTATAACCATATGAACTGTCATACCAAATTTCATCCAAATCGTATAAAGCGTTCTGTTATTACAAGCAAAATTAATTTTTTTTCGAAGAACTTTGAAGCAGAATTCTGGCTAATAGGTACACTTTCCGGTAGAAGCAAGTTTAGTTAAATCGTCTTATTTTAGCCTCAGGAATCTGTGGTTAAGCCATGACCCCCTATTTAAGAGACACCTGTATATTAACGAAATTTGGTGTACATATAAATTTTGACCCGGGGAATTAATTTTTCATAAAACTAAAGTTGTAGCTCCTACCCTTAAATGGGTAAAATTCACCACCCAAAACTATATATATATATATATATATATATATATATATATATATATATATATATATATAATTACCAATTTTCTTTACATCATATAAGATTTTAGTGATATTAATTTTATTTTATACCTAAAGTATAACAGTTAAAAAGGATAATTAAAGGTGTTTCTTTTTAATTTTTTTTTTAATCAAACATATGAACAAAGTTAATGTTTATATTTGCCTTTAAGCCAGCCTCAGAAGTATGACGAGGCTTATTTTTGTCACAAAGGAAAAATAAGTTTTTGAAAGCGAACCATTTGCTTTCGTATACGTCATCGGTACCATCTCCTGAGCTTGTTTTCATTTTTTCCCTTTGAAACTGACCAATCAAGCTCCTCTTCTTTCTTTCTACTTCATTCCTTTCTATTTTCATTGATGTCGCAATATCGCACCAGGCATCATATTTGCACTGGCGATTCTTAAAATCGTTGTTCTTCGAATCCACTGATCTCTATACATATCTGGATAGCTTACAGGGGCCAAGTTAGATACAGCGTTTTGTGACCAATTGCTGGAGGATCTTGGCGCATCAGTGCATCAGTGTTAGTTTGACGTTTGTGTGAGTTGTGTTCTTATGTTTCCCTATGCACTGATGCGAGCGCTGATTGGCGCTGATGCGCCAAATTCCTCCAACATGCGGTGTTCAATTAGTCACAAAAGCTTAACATTGGGCACGCTATCCAGATATGTAGAGAGATCAGTGTTCGTATCCCACAACACCTTTTTTTCTTTAAATAAGTCTATTAACATAATTACAGATTCTTTTGGCCACTCCATTACAATACAACCACACTTGAGAACAGTTGAAAACGAAATGAACTTTATTGATAATGTTTTTAAGTGTGGACGTGTTATAACATGTCTGTTTATAACATTTATATATTATGCTGAAATTTCTGTAACATGTTATATAACATGGTTATATAACCGTGTTATATAGCATATGTGGACGGGCCTAAGGTATTACGTTGATACATAACCATACGGTTCCAGATCCATTGTTAAAATATAAAAAATAACTGTAAGTAATATTGTTATATTCCCAGGCAACTCTATTGCTACTAGGGATTCACCAAGCCAAGCTACTTGACTTGAAATAAAAAAGTTTGGCTTGGCTTGAAAATTCAAGCTTTTTTTAATGTTAGGCTTGACTTGGCTTGGGCTTGATGGAACCAAAGCTTGGCTTGGCTTGAAAACTTCAAGCTTTAAAAATTTTAGGCTTGGTTTGATTTTCAAGCCTTATCAAGCTTTTTCAAGCCTTTTCAAGCTTTTTCAAGCTTTCAAGCTTTTTAATGCTCATGCGCAAACTCATTTTCGCATGCACGTATAATGCTTTTTATTTCATTTATTTTATTTTCACGGTACACAGATATGTATAATAGGTCTTGAAACGAAAAATATAAAAATATAGAAATTTATGTTTTGTTCAATTATTTCATTTTTGAAAACAAAAAATCAAAAATTTAGTATCTTTTATTAAAAAATACCCTGTTATTTTTATATTACCTTTATAAATTTTTCATTCTATATAGGTTTATTAGTTAGACTTGACTTTGGTGTATTTTAATAACTAAAATGAATAGGATCTATTTTCATAATGCCATTTTCACTCGAAATGACCTCCCCAACAAACTGCAAGTTTGGTATAATACGAGGTGTGTTCAAAAAATATCGCGAATTTTGTGTTTTTTCAAAAATTATTTATTTATTCATGAATATCTATTTTGTCCCCTTCAAAGTAACCCCCATGAGATATTATATACTTGTGCCAACGGTTTTTCCAATCTTCAAAGCACTTCAAAAAATCATTTTTTTTATCTTGTTCAGCTCCTCCTTCGATGCCGTCTTTATCTCGTCAAGCGTAGCGTAACGTCGTCCTTTCATGGGCCTCTTCAGTTTAGGGAACAAGAAAAAGTCACAGGGGGTCAGATCTGGGGAATACGGTGGCTGCGGCATCATTAGTGTGTTGTTTTTGGCTAAAAAGTCGCGCACAAGCAACGATGTGTGAGCAGGGGCGTTATCGTGGTGCAAAAGCCAATTTTTGTTCTTCCACAAATCCGGGCGTTTCTGGCGGATTGCTTCGCGCAAATTGCGCATAACTTGCAGGTAATATTCCTTATTGACCGTTCTACCCTGTGGCAAGAACTCATGATGCACCACGCCCCTGCAATCGAAGAAAACTGTCAGCAAAACTTTCACATTCGACCGAACTTGGCGCGCTTTTTTCGGTCTTGGTTCGTGCGGCAGCTTCCATTGAGATGATTGAACTTTGGTTTCCACGTCATAACCATAAACCCACGATTCGTCACCAGTTATGACCCTCTGGAGCAAATTTGGGTCGTCGCGGACAGAGTCCAACATCTCATTAGCAATGTTCATGCGATGCTGTTTTTGGTCGCAATTGAGCAATTTTGGTACAAATTTCGCGGCGACCCGTCTCATGCCCAAATCATTGATAAAAATCGAATGGCACGAGCCAATCGATATGTTTAGGTCCTCAGCAACTTCTCTAACGGTGATTCGACGATTGGCCAATATCATTTTCTCCACTTCATTAATTTTTTCGTCTGTTGTTGAAGTGCTCGGGCGTCCGGCACGCTTTTCGTCGTTCACATCTTCTCGGCCTTCTGAGAACATTTTGTACCACCGATAAACGTTGCTTTGGTCCAAGGTAGCTTCTCCGTATGCCACAGTCAACATTCGGAATGCATCCGCGCACTTAATTTCGTTTTTCACACAAAATTTGATACAGGTTCTTTGTTCCATTTTTTTGAATAGGTAAAAATCGAAGACGATCCAAAACACGTGCAAGCAAAGCAGCTGTCAACAATTAAGTGAACATTCAAAATGGCCGAGCTTGTCGACATAAGTGAGAGACATGAGTACCAACATAAAGCCACAAAAAGATCGAAATTCGAATATACGTAACCCGCGAAAATTCAAAATTCGCGATAGTATTTGAACACACCTCGTACATAGTTCATATTTACCCTTTGTTAATAAATAAAACAAAACAATACCCCAAACACTCAAGAACCGTGTTCAAAGAAATACATAATTCTGGAATACTACCTATACAATGGGATAAAACTGACCTGCTAAGTAGGTATCCCTTTTATACTTCAAATACATCTGGAAATAATAAAATCCAATAGATTGGGATTTCCTCGATATTGTTTGTTCGTGAGACAATAACTTGTACTTTCTATTTTGAACATTATAAAATTTGTGCTGATTTTTTTATTACAGAATCATGTAAAGTTACTTTGTATGTATAATTACCCTAATTATTTCCAATTTTCAAATAGCACAAAGGTATCCTCAACAATTTGGATATGTTTTTATTACCAAAATTTTCAAATAAAAGCACATTGGCACTCCCAGAACTAGGTAATAAGCCGTTATTATATATTTATTTAATTCATATACCTACATATAAACAAGGGAAACTTGAATCAAGGAAATATTTAGAAGAGAATAATCTCTTTGTCGGTTTACATTTTTATTATTTTGTTATACTGCCTCAGACAAGGCCGTTTTATTAGGAGCAATATTAGGGGCTGTACTAAAAATAGCATTGAAATCTTTGTATACATACATTTCCACAAACACAAACTTTCTCGTTTCTATGATTCAGAAATACCAGAACAACAAAACATTGTAAATCCATAGCTGACAAAAAAATTCAACATTTGCCAAATATTTAACAAAATGAAACTATGATATTTTTCATCATACGTAGTCTCTCAATTACCTTGTGTTGAGTATATTATTATTTCTTATAATATTTATTCAGCTTCAAAATTATAATTCATAACACCCGTGGTTTGTTCAATATTTTATCGGTTTGAGAAAATGAAGACATTATTTATAAGTAATATTTTCTGAAATTCTCTCATATATGCTACTTTTAGAATTCCAAGATAAACGGAACAATTATTTTGACATAATATGGCAAATATTCAAATTATGTGCTTTAGTGCTTTAATCATCAAGGTTATTATTTTAGAATAAAATAAATCGTGTTACGAACGATACACTAATGTGAGCATTATACTTTCATTTTATTTTATTTTGTAGACTATTGTTGAATGTCAGTATCGTCTAATATATATCAGCTCTATTTTGTAAGAAAGTTGGTATGTCTTAGCAACATGACAGATAAAATAAAATAATTGCGAAGACTGAAAAAATATGAAAACGACGGGCTATACATTTGTTTCTATTGATTAAACGTTGCTAAGACTTAACAATTTTCTTACAAAATGAGGCTGAATATTTTGTATATGGCATAATATCCTGTAACAGGTAAAATAATAAATATTATTTATAGAAGCTTGATGCTTGGTATTTATGATCATGTTATATATAGTTAAAAAATTATTGAATATTATTTAATTGTGAAATATAATCAGATACATTTAAAAATAATAAACCAATTTCTTAATTCTTTGTATCTAATCAATTTCTTAATTCTTTGTTTCTATAATTTATTCCAGTTACTTAAAGATTTATGTATCTAATTAATAAGTTTTTATATAAATTACTTTTATCTTAACAATAATAAGAATTTTTAAAAATTTAAATAGTTCTATATTAAATTATCATTATCTACTTAAAAACTTTTTTAATAACTATAAATTAATTTTGTACTTGATTGTGTGCGTGAACTAAAGTGTGCGATTAGTTAGTTCAGATTTTGAAAATAAGTGATCTATGGGACGATGGGATAAACTTTCCCATTTACAAATTTTTGAAGCCTACTAAACTGTTCATACCTCATTTCTGAGAAATTCGCAAAATTGTGCTCAAGCAAAAGTACGTTACCTCCATAAAATTTCGGTTTTGCCGACCTCGTCAACAATTCTTGTGAAAAGCTTGAAAAAGCTTGTTTTCCACCAAGCTACTTGACAGTCGGAGGCTTGGTTTGGCTTAAAAATTCAAGCTTTTTTTAATGTTAGGCTTGGTTTGGCTTGGGCTTGATGAAACAGAGGCTTGGCTTGGCTTGAAAAATCAAGCTTTTTTGAAAGGCAGGCTTGGTTTGAGTTTTCAAGCTTTTTCAAGCCAAGCCAAGCCAAGCTTTCAAGCTTCAAGCCAAGCCCGTGAATCTCTAATTGCTACTCAGTTTGCACTTGACAGAATTGAAATTTTGTCTAATTTTATTATAAATAGGAATTATTTTTTTAGGCAATATGTCATTTTAGTATAATTTGTGAAACTGACTTTAGCTTTTTAACTAATATAAAATAGATAATAAATATTTTGTAAAAAATAGGTATATTTTGTTTTCACTACATTTTTTGGTAACTTATGTAGATTTAGATAAATTAAATAGAAAATCTAAATACTTCCAGTTCAATAAAATGTAGTCATTTCATCAAATTATTTATTTAATTTTATTATATTTTGCTTCTTCTAATTTAGAAAATTTAAGTAAATCAACTTATTTAATTTAATGAATCATATTAGTATACTAAAGAATAAGGATTTTGTTTAGTTAATTTTACTACAATTTAGTTAATACATATATCTATTTTTTTCTGATTTTCACAAAAATGACAGCAAATAGGGGAAAAAAGGTATTATCATTTTTAGGATTTATATACAAGTATGTATTTAATACATCATAAATAGATTTGAATTTCTTCTGACTATGCCAGTCATTAAAATGTAAGTCAAATCATATTGTTATCGGTATGGAACGACTCACAGACAATCTCGCAGATTCTTCTATATCAGACGGAAGATCTCTGTCGGATCCAGAATGCATTTTCAATGATGATACGCATGCGGGAGATGAAAATGAAATTAATTTATTTTCACGGCAACGCTTTCGTAGATTGTTTTTAAAATATATTGGGCTGCCATAGAAAAATGTAGAATTTCGTGTTTTTTTTCTTAATAATTTAGGCGGAATTAGATAAGTTTTGTTCATAACGTTATGAAAGCATGGTATTGCTTCATTCGCATAATTTGCAAAACTCACGCCTCTCATTTTGGTATATATAATTTTCGTCAACCAATATCGCTCTTTTCATAAATAATTATGTAAATAATTATTAATTTTAGAAATAACTTTCAAATGGGAAATAATAATGGTTTGTGATTTGAAAATCAAAATGGACTGCTTCTATACTCAAGATGAAGACTAGTAACATTAAGGGCCGTGCTATCCACCTCCTATTAAAGTTCCTAATAAATTTATTCTACTACTAAATATTTTTTGAGTATTTTCACCTACTAATAAAATTTATCTTGCTACTAAATTTAGTTATTAGCAGAATAAAGTAATAGGAACTTTGAGGTGCTGGTAACTATATTGAAAAGAAAAGAAAAGTGTCTAAAAATGGATTTACAAGAATTAGATGATCTAGAAGCACAGGAGGCAGAAGATAATAAAATTATGAAATTGCGACGTACTTATACAGTACGAGATAGAATTTTGCAAACTGGGATGACACAGAATTTATAAATAGATTTCGGTTGTCTCGTGAAACAGTATTATATAATCTAAATTTAATACGCGCTGAAATGGAACATAAAAGTGACAGGTAGGTATGTTTTTATGTTATTCAGGGCCTCGTTTATGAGCTAAAAATTCCAAATTCTCAGTTACAGCAATGATAATACTTGATTATAACAATGAATAAACTTGAGTATAACAGTGAGTATAGGTACAACAATAACTATACTTGGTAACAATTGATTATATATAGGTACATGATTACCACAATAACTAAACTTGGTAACAATTGCTCATAGATACTTGATTACAACATGAATAAACTTAAGTATAACAGTGATTATAGGTGCTTCATTACAACAATAACTGAATTTGACTACAACAAAGATTAAACTTGATTATTATTATTATATGAGTAATATCTCTAAAATGCAATTTTCTTCTTTTAAACCTTGCCACAATGTAGTTTCAGTTTTTTGTTAAAAATTGTGTCTGTTCAAGACTTTTGACAATGTATATAATTGGAGGCCCGGATTTATTCTTGTACCTAGGGCCTGGAAATTAGTTAAATATTTATCTACTTATATTTGCAGAAATAATGCTATACCTCCTCTACAACAGCTACTAACAACCCTTCGATTTTATGCTTGTTCGAGTTTCCAAATAGTAATTGCAGATTTTGGAGGTATACATAGGACAACTGCAGGACAAATTGTAAATAGAGTTACTAGTGCTTTAGTTCAATTGAAACTACAGTTCATTTATATACCACGAAATGCAGAAGAACGAAATATAAATATTTTTTTTTTACAATATTGCGTTATTTCCTCGGGTAGTAGGTACAATAGATTGTACACATATTCGCATACAAAGTCCGGGTAAATTTTCTGTACAGTTTAATCGGAGTTTTGTAATAATAAAAGATTTTTTTCATCTTTTCATAGGTGGTGAAAATGCAGAAAATTTTAGAAACCGTAAAGGTTTTTCTCATTAAATGTGCAAATAATTAGTGATGCTAATTATAAAATTAGAGACATTGTTTGTAAAGATACGTGCTTCCCAGCAATGAGCCCAGTGTAAGCTCTAAATTTCGCAAGTTGGGGTATCGTTTTTCTGGCAGCAACTTGAAAAAGTCAAATACAGTTTCATTTCTTCCTTGGTAAAAAGGATCTGATTGCAAACCACACAATTCCAGTTGAAGGTCTGCTCGGCTTACATTCTCAACTGAAATTGTAAAGGGCTGAGTAAAAGATGAAATCTCTCTTTCGATTTTTTTAAAGTCTCTAAATCGATTTTCGAATTCTTCTGCAATTGTGTCAATGTATTTTATGTGAGATAAATTTGAAACTTCCTCAAAATCAACCTTATTTACAGCTTCAAAAATATCCGTACCCTTGGTTGTACCATGGAGAGGAATAAGATCAAGCATCTTCTCCGCTACACTACAAGTCGTTTTGAATATTAATTATTATAGAGCACCGTTTATTGATTATTTTCAGTCTTTAATGTAACATAAGATTACTGCAAAGAATTAATAATAATAATAATAATAATAATAATAATAATAATAATAATGTAACTACAGATTTAGTACAAAATCTTGTATGATATATTAAATGAAAATACATTAGGTAACATTATGGAAAACAAAAAAGTATTTATGTATTAAGAAATTCTTTTTCTAAATTTAAATTTTTCGTTTCTCTTTTTTTTTAATTCTGGCTTGAGTATTTTTTTACGATATTCATGTTCTTTCTCTAAATATTGCAATTTTTTGTCTAATAGTTCTTTTTCTTTCAAAGTAATCTCAGTTTGAATTATTATTAAATTCTCTCTATTACTTGCAATTGAGTTGTACTTTTCACTTGTTTTAGATTGATTTGTATTTATTTATTTATTTTTTCTTCAATTCGTTCGTGTCGTATCACTAGTTTCTGCAGTATGTTTTGAGACATTTATTTGTGAATCGTTATTTTCATTATATGGTAATGACACACAATTTGTATACTCTTCACTTTGGTTATCTGTGGGAATTAATAAACCACTATTGTCGACAATAAAATTTTGTTCTTCAGAGTCTGTAATAAAATTTATATTTATTTGAACTGAGTAAAATACATATTTTTACGGATACTTACCACTAGTTAAGCGTTTCTTTGACAAGTATATTTGTTGTCACATCGCAGTCATTTTGAGAAGGTAAACCATGTACACTTAACGATATTTATCTGTAAAATTTTTTCTTCAAAATCACTTATTGGTTTTTATCAGGAATGCCGCCACCAGTTTTGTATAGTTCTAATTTATTTTTTGCTTGTTTGCTTTTTATGTCCCTCTTCACAGCATTATACTTTAAACGAAGAGTTTTCATGTCACGATGCCCAGTATTAGTTTGCTAGTTATATTCTTCTGTAATCTTTTCCCACTCATCAGCTTTTTTCTTTCAGTTTATTGCATCAGTTTTTTTTTATTCTCTATTATATTTGCATGCTTTATACAAATATCAGCTACCTAATAATCTAGTTTCATTTTGTGAAAAATTAGCGGATCGTACTCTTTTCGAATCCATATTAACACAACAAATATATAATTGGTAATTCACACTTAAAATAAATCTTGAAATAAACAAATATGAGTAAACATACGTCAACCAAACGTCAACTCAGGATGTGAAAACGAAAGTAACTAGTTTTCGTGCTACCAACTTTAAAATATTTTTTTTATTATTCTAGTAACTACCTAATAGCTATCTGGCAAATAATTTGTGCATGATATACATAATAAATTTATTTAGCTACTAACGTATTTATTCTTCAGATAGCTATCAAAAACTTTAATAGGAGATGAATTTCACGGCCGAAAGAATGTGGCTATTCGGTACATTAAACAGGCAGGTAACAATAAAGTTCCTACATAAAGAGGTCATGCACGACTTTTTTGTATAACTTTAATTGATAGAGTAGTAAAAAGTAATAGACCAATATTTTTTATTTTTCCTCAAATCGATCTTTAACCATGAAAAAATTGTAATTGAAAATGACATTCTTTAAAATGCGGCTGAAGACCCCCGCTTCGTCCCTTGTCCAATGACGCCACAGGATGAGCAGAACGACCATTTTGATTTTCACACTGTTCTAAACGTCAAAGTGACATTTAAAGATAACCTAAAATTTATCAAAATAAACATGTCGATGAAACGTTGTTTCGTGCCAAAATAAAGAATAAAATAATATTCTGCAATGTATTAAATGTCGCACGTGCATTTATAACCTTCTAGCGTTTAATCTCAAATCAAAAGTGAAAGAAACAACTGATATAACGTGCGGATAAGTTCACGTCAAATGAAAATTATATTTATAAAAATGAATAGAACGATGTTATATTAATATATTATAGCATATTTAGATACTTAATCCTCAATTTATAGTTTATATATGTGTCCATATAAAATGTCTGTTTGAAATGAGTCTGAACTTGGTTCGAACCTTGTGACGATACAACATGGCTGGTTTTTGCAACTTTTTAAAAATTTCATATTTTAAAACGATTTTATACAACAAAAAATGTAAATAAAAAATAATTTAATCATACTGAACGATGAATTAGACTATCCTTCTTCGATTTAAACAGAAAAAAGGTGTAATTATTTTTTTTGTGTAACCCACCTTTATGAGGCGAATTAATAAATAAAATTTAAGAAAGGGTTCTTGCCAGATTTCGAAGTTGCGTTTCGTATCAAATTAGTTAGTGACGTAATAAAAATATTAATTATTTACTTTTCGTAACGTGGTGATTGTTGCAGCTACTAGAACGACTCGCTCAGTGTCGAAATCACAGATTTTAATTTAAAAAAATATATATCTTTTATTATTAAGTAAATGCTACAAAAAGTGGATGTAAAGAGATAATTCAAACGCGTCAAATGAACGAGCGGGCTACAGTGTTAGGGCTTTACTTTGACTTCGACTCCCTCCTGACCTATCGTACAGCCGACTATATATATATTTCCGTAAATCTGTCAGCAAAGAAATTGAGCTCTGATATTAGTTAATAATATTACGTAATATATATTCAGCAATTGCCTACTTATAAGTGGTTGTTCAACTCAACATATTATTAGGTTAATTTAGAAATATTCTCGACCTCATTTATGTGCTGACTTGGGTTTACATACCTCTCCTCTTTAAAAATTTGCTTCCTTGGGGCATAATTTTCTTGTAACTACCCTTATAGTAGAGTGCTCAGCGCTACGAAAAGCGTCAAAAAATGGGTTTTGTGGGGGAATCGGTGTTACAAGCTGAAATTTTCACACATGAAAGTTAATGACCTAACAAACTAAAATTTCGAATTTGTTAAACTATAAGCCTGGCAAAAGGGCACTAGAATCAAATTTTGAGTTATACATATAACTGTAAAGAGAAGGAAATTCTGAATTTAATTATATTAAAAAAATGTCAACTTTCGTGGCCGGTCTATTTTTAATTATTTTTTGACATATACGAAATACATTGTGGTTTACGTGTTTAAGAAACTTTAAATCGAATATACTCTAAAAGAATGACGGAAAAAATCAAGCAAAATTAACCAATTTTTATGTTTACACCAGATTATCTCAAAAAGTAAGGCGTAAATCAAAAAATTGTATTCTTTATAAAATTTTCTTTCATCTTTTAGGGATGCGGTGGTACATTTTTTATAATTTTTGGATCTATGATATTCGAATTATTTAATAAATTATAAAATAACACGTTTTCATGCATTCCATCAGCGTTCGGCGTTGAGCGATCCCCACTTCTCTAGTTATATCTCCCTCTCTGTATCCCTATTGAACTATCTCTTTCTATCCATCATTCATTTGTGGTTTATTTAATTATTGTAGTACATATGTATTGTATTAATTAAGATTTAAAAAATATACGATATATGTACACACATTTATTACCACTTTTTGGCAACAAATTTTTAGTAAAAGTAATCATAAATAATAGTAATTTATTTACATGAAGATTAGACACACCAATACATATTAAAAAATAATTTGCTTTTGTCATTAATCGATATTTTATTAATATTTTACTTACCTTACTTTTATCGCTAAGTAATACTATTATAACTTAAACTAGGAAGGGATAATAAACCAAACAATATATTTAAACTTTTATTTAAAAAATAAAATACAGACTATCAATGAATATTTGGAAAATATAACATTAATTTTTATCGGAACTCTCTGAATCCGTTTCGTTAATAGTGGAGAGTAATACTGCTTTTGCAACCGAGGAATTTTTACAAGAGTGTTTTCATTGTCCATGCACTTACATGAAGCAATACATTTCATTTGATTTTTATGGCAACTACAGTTTTTATATGCATAATCTATAAAAAAAAAATTAATTAATACAATACATATGTACTACAATAATTAAAATAAACTACAAATGAATGATGGATAGAAAGAGATAGTTCAATAGGGATACAGAGAGGGAGATATAACTAGAGAAGTGGGGATCGCTCAACGCCGAACGCTGATGGAATGCATGAAAACGTGTTATTTTATAATTTATTAAATAATTCGAATATCATAGATCCAAAAATTATAAAAAATGTACCACCGCATCCCTAAAAGATGAAAGAAAATTTTATAAAGAATACAATTTTTTGATTTACGCCTTACTTTTTGAGATAATCTGGTGTAAACATAAAAATTGGTTAATTTTGCTTGATTTTTTCCGTCATTCTTTTAGAGTATATTCGATTTAAAGTTTCTTAAACACGTAAACCACAATGTATTTCGTATATTTCAAAAAATAATTAAAAATAGACCGGCCACGAAAGTTGACATTTTTTTATTATAATTAAATTCAGAATTTCCTTCTCTTTACAGTTATATGTATAACTCAAAATTTGATTCTAGTGCCCTTTTGCCAGGCTTATAGTTTAACAAATTCGAAATTTTAGTTTGTTAGGTCATTAACTTTCATGTGTGAAAATTTCAGCTTGTAACACCGATTCCCCCACAAAAGTGAAAATTATTGTTCTCTAGCACTCTTACTATTAAGAGTCTTTACATAGACCACGAATTTGTCTTCTTGGAACACTGTACTTCTCTTTTGTACGGCTGTCCTTGTACTTGATGGTGGATGTATGGCTTCAGACGGTTGGCAGTTGATCACAGCATCTTTGTTCTGATGTAATATTTGAGCGCTCATGATTCTGGATTATTGACTTCTACGTCGTTGTCTTTCGGTCCATAGGATGGACGATCTTGGACGCCTTATCATAGATGGATTTTGTGGTCTTCTTAACATAAACAACAACATTCGCAATAATATAACTGATCTTCCATGTGGGTAAATACAACCACGTCTTTTACACTTAATATCCATAACATGTCTGCAATTCTTGTCCATGATATGCTTGTTCGGACATCCCTTGCTTATATGAATTACAATAGCCAATTCGGAACATCTCATAAACAAGTTGCTTCCTGGAATTTTAAGCAATATTTTTGTAACAAAAAAAAAAAAAAATTTGAATACGTTATGAATGCTTGCTAATTAATTCACTTAAAGACCTAAATTGGAGAATCAGTTATGCTTATATTTTTCTTGATTTCCTCTGATGATTCGGTTGTTATGTAAGTGGTAGAGGGACTTTTGCAGTCGAAACCTTTGAAGGCATGAGATGCTGCGTTGATGGACATGGATGCGACGATGGCGCTCTTTATCTAAAACAAAGGGAGTGGGGTGTTTTTGGGAGAATGGGTGTTTTTGGCCGGACACATCTGCGGGTTGGTCCAGCGCTGCCGCTCCGCCAGATAATGTTCCCTTTTCTCCTTCTTCTTCATCTTGTTTTGATATATTGGTAGGTGGCGCAAAACGAGTTAACCCTCAGTGGCCATCTGTGGGTTATATGTAGCCTCCTCTCAGTTGTCTCAATTTGCCATCGCATCTTGTAGCCATATTCTTCGTGGTTGACTGGTTCTATACCCGTCTTGGAGAAAGAACCCATGGATAATGTGGTGCTGGGCCTTTACTACAGATGTGGTAGTGGGGTGTTCCAGAACTTGTAGTAGTGTCTTTTTGTGCTTGACGCACCAAAGTGTCTATTAACAGACTGTCTTGCATCATATTC
Source organism: Ophonus ardosiacus (assembly GCA_943142095.1). Classification (NCBI taxonomy): domain Eukaryota; kingdom Metazoa; phylum Arthropoda; class Insecta; order Coleoptera; family Carabidae; genus Ophonus; species Ophonus ardosiacus. The sequence goes on along the minus strand of OW964833.1, from coordinate 21,925,534 downwards.
TGCATCGTTTTTGAATCATCAGTATATTTATCTGTGCTGTCACTTGTGCTAGTCACTCCTTTAGTGTTTGTCCTACTTGGTTCTTCGTTTCTATCTTCTTGATTTAGAAGGCTTTCATCTCTAAATGGCTTTAAACGATTTATATGCACCGTTAAAATTTGTTGGAATTTTGTTGTTTGATTTTATATGTCACGTGACGAAGTACGGTCCTGTCCATGGCTTGTGTAGTTTCGTGACGTACCTGCATGAATGGCTGGGTTATGCAAGTATACTGCGTTGCCGATTTTGTAGACTGCTGACTTTATGTTTTTGTTAAATTGTTTATGTGTCTTCTTTGTCGCTTTGTTGATGTTTTGTTTTGCTCCCTCGAAAGCAGTTTGCAACCTTTGCTTTAATTCTGACGCAAAATTGTCTGCATAGTCATACCGTAAATCTTAAGGTCTTGTTATGTCATTATAAGGTAACTCCATATCTCGGCCATGCATTAAGAAGAATGGTGTCTCGATTGTACTATTATGCACGCTACTTCTATAGGCTTGTAGCACGAATGGTAGCCATTCATCCCAATCGGTCTGATCTCGATTTACAAAATAAGTCAGAATGTCCTTGAAAACTCGATGATTTCGTTCTATCATTCTATTTGTTTGTGGGCGGTATGCTGTTGTTTGCAGTTTTTCGACGCCTAATATTTGACAAACTTCTCTAAAAATTTCTGACGTGAAATTTGCGCCTCGGTCTGTCAGCAGTTGTCTCGGAGTCCTGTGTCTTGAGATAATATCTTGAGCCAATATTCTTGCAATGGTTGATGCCTTTTGGTCTGGTATTGCGAATGCCTGGATATTTTGTAAAGTGGTCCTGGAACGTTAGGATGTATTTGTTCCCTTTCATTTTTGTTGTTAATGGACCCACGATATCCACTGCGACTCTTTCCATTGGTCGACTAACTTCATTAAATTTTTAAAGTGGCACAGGCTTGTGATGCGGGGACGTTTTCCTCACATTGCATGAATGACATTTCTTGCAATAGTCTTCAATGTCCTTGGCCATTAAATTAAAAAAAATTCTTGATTCGACTGTTTGTCTACTCAAACCCCTGATATCCCGCATATGGTAGATTGTGGTAATCGTGCATTACTTTAAATTTCATGGATGCTGGTACTACGAGTTGATGATGACGCTCATTATTTGATTTTTCTGTGAAGATTAAACCTTCATCATAAGTGAAATACCCCGTTGTTTACCTGCTATTATGTGCCTGTCCCATATTGGTTCATATGTATCTTCGACTTCTACGGCATTTATGGGTATTCTTGATAGTACATCTGCGTTCACATGTTTTTTCCCGGTTTATGTTCAATTTTGAAGTCGTATTCTTGGAGAGTAAGTACCCATCTTGCCAAGCGTGATTGTGGTGTGCTGATCGAGAATAAAGGTTGATGATCGGTTATGCTGGTGAATTTTCTTCCATATAGATACACTCTGTAGTGTTTTACTCCCCAAATTACTGCAAGACATTCTTCTTCTGTTGTGGAATAATTTATTTCTGGCTTGTTTAACTGTCGGCTTGCAAAAGCTATCGGACTCTCGTAACCACCGCATTTTTGACAATATGGCACTTATAGCTTTACGATAGGCGTCTGTGGACAGAATGAATTCCTTGGTGGAGTCTGGATGGCGCTAAGACTAACTCGGAGCAGAGGGCATTCCTTAGTTTATTGAATGATTGTTCGCAATCTTCTGTCCAGTTGAACGGCTCATTTTTTTTGTTAATTTCGTGAGTGATTTCGATGTTTTTGCGAAATTTTGAATAATTCTTCTGTAGAAACCTACTAGACCGCGGAAAGCTCTGATGTCCTTGACTGATTTTGGCCTTGGATAGTCTTGTATAACTGAAATTTTGTCTGGGTCCGGTTTACAACCCTCCCCATTTATAATATGGCCTAAATACTTTGTTTCAGTTTTCAAAAAAATGCATTTACTGGGTTTACAATATAAGGTTAGCTTGTCTCAGTCTCTTGAAAACCTCCCTGAATCGTTCCAGATGTTCGTCTGCTCCATTCCCATTGAATACGATGACGTCATCCAGGTATACTAGACATTGTTTAGCTCTTAACCAGGATAACACACTGTTCATGAGGCGTTGAAATGTGCTAGCTGCGTTTACGAGCCCGAACGCCATCTTTGTGAATTGACAGTGTTCTGCATTTGTTGTGAATGCTGTCTTCTCCTTATCTCGTTCGTCCAGTTATACTTGCCAGTATCCAGATGCTAAATCTAGGGTAGTGAATACATTTGCATTTCCCAACTGATCCAATGTTTCTTGCATGTTTATAACAGGAAAATAGCCCTTCTTCGTTATCTTGTTTAACCCTCTGAAGTCGATACACACCCTTATTTTGTCTTCGCCATTTTCGGATTTCTTCAGTACGATGACTACTGGTGCTGACCATGGTGAATCGGAGGGTTCTATTACTCCAGCTTCACGAATTTTCTTTAATCCTTTAGCCACCGGCTCCTTTTAACTAAGCGGAACTCGGTACGGTGCTTTGGCTATAGGTGGCATATCTTCAGTAATTATTCTGTGTACACCCTAGTTTACTGTCTTCCCATTAATAGATATCTTCATTCTCTATCTTCAGTCTCTATCTATTTAATAATTTACTTGTTACATCTTCTGCTAAATGGTCCGGGTTGAATTGATTCTCGATGCATTTCTTCCCTTGAACCTTCACCGAGTACACTGCATATTGCCTTTTGTCTACAGCTGGCGTGGCTTGTTGACTTCCTTCGGAGAACACGGTTTGTCCCGGTTTACTCTTCAGCTCCTCGATTTGTTTTCCTCTTCTTGATATGGTCGACGGATGCTGCTCTTTATTATCTTGAGCCAATTGATTCTTAACGCTCTTGCTTTGAGAATTCTTCTTCTTTTTCTCGCCTACAGCCGTCCCGGCTTGTCTTCTTGACCCGGTCGGCGAATGCTATGCGTCATGCAAATGTTGATTTTCATCACCCTTCTTCTCCAGTAATGTTAGTTCTTGATTTGTGAAGTTCATTAACTTCACTGGCACTTCTTTTTCGGTTTTTGTTATGACTTGCCGCCATAACCCCCTGGGTCCTCAGCTTTACTGGTTCCACCACAATATCTTGTCCGGGATTGATCAGGTCCTGGACTGCTGGACACACGAATTCGTAATTTGTAGGAATTTTCACGGCGCTCTTCAACAATCCACTGGGTTGTGTGACTGATTTGTCTTGGCGAAGGTCGTCATTCTTCATATTTTGAATTACCGCATCCTTATCTTGACTTGTGATGACCGCCCGTTTGGAACTTGATACTTCGCTATTAATCTGGCAGAACCATACCTATTTTTAGCGCAAGAATATTTTGATTTTTAGTCTGAGGTAAATATATTGTACTTCGATGAGATTTTTCAAAATTCACAAAAATAATTATAAAAAATAAATTCAAAAATCATATTTGGATTTACTGATTTAAAATGGTCCTAAATCTGTAGAAAACTAATAGTACATAGCATTTTAATAATAATCTTTATTTGTTGTAATAGTGATCCCAGTAGGGTACAAATATTTGGATTATCATTGGGTATATATTGCGACAAGTATACCTTTCTATATGATTTATAAATTGGGCAGACCAAGAAAAAATGTTCAAGAGTTTCTTCTACGTTCAGGTTGAAAATAAGGCAAATGTGACTGGTTTCCCACCTGTCATATTATTGGATGGCAAGGAAAAAATGTTTTTATTAGCTAAACGTAAGTTAGCAATAATGGGGGATTCCACCATTTTTTCTTTTATAATTTCATCTGAAAATATTAGGAAAACTAAGACTATTGATGAAAATCCGGTGAAAAATTCCTATTAATAAGCGAGTTATGGTCTCCCGAATTTTGAAAAACTGACGTGACGTCACGCTTATGTGTTTTTATACCAAACTGTTTTCATCATTTACCTAAATGTTCTTGAAATATATGCTATTTTAAGTTATATTTACATAAAATAAATGAATATTATAACATTGTATAAGTCTACATTCTTTATAATTACAGGGGTATTTAAATTATTAAGTTTAATGCAAGAAATTTATGTTAAAATAAAAACTGTTTGAAAACTGTAGTACAGGAATGTTAGCCCCTCCTTTCGAATTTGAATTTCTTAACTTCCATTGGTAGTAACCCCCACCTCCTAACACGCTATTTGTTATGCATGTATAGGCGGTCTTTCGGTCGTCAATCAAAATATTATATATATATATATATATATATAATAATAATAATAATAATAATAATGTTTATTTGTATAAGAGAAGCAAAAAATTACATCTCCATTACAAAGGGTTGGTAATATGTGTATTTCAAAATTACAAAGTCGATATTATAAGGAAAAAAACAGATGCAGCTAATCTTTCGCAACATGTAATTTATAATTCATATTACTCTTGTTTCTCTAATTAATTTATGTACCTACTAATATTTTTCTAATTTATCCATGTTTTATATGTTCTTTATGCATATGTACCTACTACTTTTACTAAATTTATGTACCTTACATGTAATGTAATGCTTCTCTGTTATCGGGACATTTAGCCCTGTTGAGATCGCTAAACGCTAAATAAATAAATAAATAAATAAAAAAATAAATAAATTCATGGCGAAGGCGCGCAGTCTGAGTGAATTAGTTACGAAGTTGTGGACGTCGAACATCTTCGCCTTGGTCATTTCTGCTAGCAATGTGGTGGAGTCCAGGGTGGTTGACTGTGAATGTTTTGAAAGAAATGCAGATCTAATGGGTGAGAATATAGGACAGCGAAATAGGAAGTGTTCTAGGTCATTGGGTTCATATTTGTTACAGATTGAACAGGTTTCATTTTGGTTGAAAATGTGGCTTATCCCATCTTGGTATATTCGTATAGCCTTAAAATTACATGTGCGTAATAAACTTGTTGTTTTTAGGACTTTGTAATGTACTTTGGAGGTTAGGTAATTTAAGGTGGTATTGTAGGTTTTGTAGAAGGGATTGTAAGAGGAATTTTGAATGCTTTCCGTGTCGGTTTTGTACATAATTTCATTGTAGGCCCTCAATATGTTATTAATTTCCTTTTTTAAAAGTACTGGGTTTTGTTGCACCCAAATCCAGTGAAAGTTGACTGTTCTCAGTATGGTTTCTAGCTGTTTAGCCCAGTTGTTTATGTGGGAAACGCTTAGTGGTGTATCACTCGAATTAATTTGTTGTAACATATTTTAATGTATCTCGAGTTGGGCAGTAATAGTATTTTATACCACCACAGTAGCATTTTGTAAAGAATTAAAAGTTCCACTTTTGATTGCCCTGTTTCTCTCCGTATTATGTAGCCAGGAGTTGTCTTTTGCCATGATTCTATGCATTTAAAGAATTGTAATTGCCCTTTTTCGATACTGTCCCGTTGGTAAGGGCCCCAAATTTCTGCGCCATATGTGAGTGCAGGTAGTACTATTGAATTGTATAGTTTTATTGTTGTATACCAGGAGTGAATTTGCGCTTTACCCATTGTTTGTTTTAAAGCTCCAGCTATTTTGTTTGCTTTAGTGACAAATTCTTTCGTATTGTCATTGAACGATCCTGAAGTTTTAAAGGAAATTCCCAGATAAGTATAATTATTTGTGAATTTTATTTCCTCACCCTGGCAAAAAAACATCATATTTCTTCTTGGAGGTCTCCCTTTATGAAAATGTAATATCTTGGTTTTTTCTCCATTAACTTGCAATTGTTTCTCGTTGCAATATTCTGTTAGTGCTGTAAGCTTGCGATGTATATCTATTGGATAGTTTGCGAGTATTACAAGATCGTCTGCGTATTGTAGTGAGAGAATGTCTGTTTTCTGGTTTATAAAGTAACCTTCCAAATTTTTACTTCTTAGGAATATTTCTAAGTCGTGAATGTATAAGGCGAAGAGAAGCGGGCTTAAACAATCCCCTTGCATTACTCCTTTATTTACTTTTATTTCATTTGTCGAATTGTTGTTTACTTGCACGTTTATTGTTGCTTCATCGTAAATGTTTTTCATAAGTCTGACTATTTTCCCACATACACCTATTTCAAAGATTTTATTCCAAAGTAAGTTGTGGGGTACCGAATCAAAAGCTTTTCGAAAATCAACAAATATTGCGTATACCCCTTTTTGACTTTTCAAGAAGGACGTTTCTATAATGGAGTTGAGAACGAATAAGTTATCGATGCAGGATCTTTTTTTCCTAAAACCGGCTTGCGCTTCGGGTAGGATATGAAAGCTCTCGGTCCAAGTTTGGATTCTATCGTTTACTATAAAAGTAAACAGTTTCGTAATTGAATTTAATAGGGCGATGCCTCTATAATTATTCGTACTTGTGCGGTCGCCTTTTTTATGAATTAGGATTAGTTTACTATTTTTTAGTTTGTTAGGAATATTTTCTTTAGCTAGAACTAGAAACTCGTTTAATAGTCCAAGTAGGTAATGTTTCCATTTGTCTGGCAATTGAGTTAGCTGCTCATTAATAATTCCGTTGTTCCCTGGGCTTTTATGTGGTTTGAGATTTCTTATTGCTTGGTTTAATTCTTGTCTTGTAATTTCGGAGTCCAGATACGGGTGCCTTGCATCAATGAACTGGTTTTCATTTATAATTTTATCTCCAAACCATTCACGGAAGTATAGTGTCCATGTTTGAACATCAATTGGATTTACTTTGTACAATGTGGGATTCAGAGATTTAACGGCTTTCCAAAATTCTGTTTGATCCCCTATTGTCTCTAATCTATTTTTTAGTTTTTCCTTACATATTTGTTTGTTCTTTGCAATGTGTTGTTTGTAGTGTTTCTTTGCCTCAAAGTATAAGCGGGTGCTTTCTGCGCTAAAATTTGTTCTTTTGCAATTTCTTAGGCATTGTTTTGCTTTTCTCCTGAGAATTGCGCATGCTTCGTCGTACAATGGAGTTTTATTTATAGGGCTGTTATTTGAGATTTTAATTTTATTTATTATTCCTATGTTATTGGATGCTAATTCAATGTGAGCTGAAAGGTAAGTGTATTTACACTCGATATTATCTTCTATTACGATGTTCTCTAGTTCTTCTCTAAAATTCTCAGCTTTTGCATTATCCCATTTTACTTTTGTCAAGATTTGTGTTTTTTCCTTCTCTTGGTTTTTGGAAGTTTTCAGCAGGTTCCTGATTTTTAGAGAGCAAATCATGTGGTCTGATATTAATATGTCCTTTATTTCAAGGTCCATGATGAATTGTAAGGCGGTGATATTTACCCACATAAGGTCAATTATACTTTTGCCGTTTGGTCCAACGTATGTATAATTTGCTGGTGAGTCACTTAAGGTTCTACCATTTAACACAAGAAAATTCTCTTCTTCCATCATTTTAGTTAGATCTTTGCCCTTTTTATTTAAGATATTATCGCGTGTGGTTCTTGTTGCATTTAAATTAGAGTTTTTTATAATCACATTATCACAGCTGTTTAGTAAGCCTATTCTGGCATTAAAGTCTCCACCTATAATAATCGAATCGTTTGGGTATGAATATAGTATGTTATTTAGACTAGTGGTTAGTAGATCTAAAAGAGTGGAGTAATCGAAGGAAGGCGAAAAATAAACTGTACCTAAAATAAAATTTCGAGTTCTGGTTCTTATGCGCAGAAAAATCCAGTGTATTTCTTGTTATATTACAGTAATTTCAAATTATCAGTCCTCCTATTGCTCTTCCTGTACTTGCTTGTTTGATTGCTGGCTGTACATATTTGTTGTAATTCTTTTCTTCTAAGTTTTGGAGTAACCAAGTTTCGTTGAGACATATGATTTTATGTTCTAGCATTAAATCTTGTTCTTGCAAGGTGAGTTTATATATATTTTGATATCCTTGAATATTCCACATCATAATTTTATTGTGATCTACATTGGTTTGGTTATTTCTTCTGAGTTTTTTGATGCTGATCTGGGTTTGATGTGTTTATCTAAGGGCCCAGGTTTTTTTTTATTTGTTCAGTTATTTTCTTTTTCTTTTCTTGTGTATTAGGTGTGGCTGTTGCTTGGGTGAATTTCTCTCCTTTTTTCTGCTTTTTGTGCATCTGAGTTTCAGGTACGTTGATTTTTTCTTCTGGTAATATTTTATGTACCTTTTCTACTGATTCTGCTTCTTAGAGTACGCATGCAACTTCCTCGTCATCTATGAATTGGATGTTAAGGATGTCGTTAACAGATAAAGATTTCCTTCTTAATGGAAAGTTTTTGGTTCATCAAATTTATTGATTGGAGCTACATTGGATTCTTCTACAAAGTCTGAGCTTTTGTACGCTGTTCCGTTGATGAAAAGGATGTTTTGATGCACATTGACCTTATATCCCACCTTTATTGCTTTTAACCTATAGGGATTTAGTACTTTTCGCTCTTCTAGTGTTTTGGGGCTAAAGTCTTCTTCGATATAGATTTTTGATCCCCTTAATAATTTTCCTTGGGCAAGAATTTCTTTTTTAACTTTTTTTGAGTTCAGTTCGATTTTAATAGGCCTTGATTTATTGGAGTTCAATTTTCCAATCCTTTTTACTAATTCAAAGTTATTTGTGGAGATATTTGTTAGGCCCATTTTGTTGTTGAGAAGTTGTATCATTTTTGCCTCCAGATTTTCATCTTTTTCTTCCGGGATACCGAAGAACAAGATATTTTTCTCTCTTATTTTTCTTTCTAAGTTTTCTATTTGGATATCTTTTTCTTCTAAGATATTCTTATTTTTTTCGTAGCGTGCTTCATTCTCTACAGCAGTTCTATTAAATAAATCCACTGATTTTTGTAATTTTTCTAAATTATTTTTAATTGGAGTTAATAGTTCTTTAATTTCATCTATTGTCGCCATAGTTTAAAATTTATTTATACTATGGTTGGGAACACTGTTTCAGCTCAAGCACCCGTCTGCGCGGAGCGTGTATTGATTGGAATATTGACAAAAATTTATAATTGATAGCTGACCTTGTGCTCCGGCGCTGGAGGATAACTCCGATTTTACGTTTTTTTTTTGTACACTTATCACTGTAAGTTACTTCTTACTTTAAAATACCAGTGTTTGTGAACCCTTGCAGTTACACTTTTACAAATAAACAATGCTTAATTCACTTAAATTATGTTATATATATATATATATATATATATATATATATATATATATATTTCATATTCGTGTCGAAGCGCTATAACAAAAAACCCCTTATTTCCGAAATATCTGAATTATACCATTTCATTTTTTTATTAATATTCAGCATATACATTCGTAATTTTTTACTATTTTCCTTTAATTCGATTGAGCTGAAATTCCCTATTCTGGCTTTCATTATAGGAAATTTTTCTACTAAATATTTTCTGTGCTAAATTCGTTTTTAATATTTTTATAATGATCATTGTAATTTCCATATTTTAAACGTTTTTTGTCTAAATTATTAAGTGCACTTTCTAGTTTTTCAACTGATTTGTTCATTTGAGTTTTAGTTAAATTGCTGGAAGGCTCAGTTAAGTTGAATTGAGTTAGTACGTCTATTAACTAGGAGTACCAGTTTAATTCCTTTTATTAATATCCGATCTATGTAATTGTTTTAGTCTATTTAAAATTAAGTTAGGAAATCTAGTTGAATCCATGTTTTCTACTTTGAGTAGCCAATTCAAGGCTTTTTTTACGATTTGAGCTATAATATGGACAGTCCCAGTCTCTAACCTCAGCGTATAGTTGGGTGTATTCCTGGGGCATCTCAGTATCAGTTTTAAACATTTTGTCTGACATTTTTTAAAATTTTCTATATAACGTAAACTCCATATTTCGGAGCAGTATAAAACAGTCGCATTAATTACTGAATTAAGTAATTCTAGGTTTGAGATTTACTCTTCATCAAAATATGATTTACTTTGTTAGTTGCAAGTGTGGATTTTTTTTTCTACGTAAAGTGTATTTTCATGAAATTTCCCTGAGGTAGAGAAAGTAACGCTCAAGTAGCAGAATTTATTGACTACTTCAATGTTACAATTTTTGTATTTAAATGTAGGCATAGATGGTTTTTTACCACGGTGAAAGGGTAAAATTTTTGTTTTAGGAGCATTTACCGTTAACTTATTTAGGTTGCAATATTATTCTAAAAGATTTAGTTTTGCTTGGAGTGATACCGGGGAATCACTTACGATTACAATATTATCTGCAAAAGCTAAAACAACTATATCGTGTTACTCATCAATATTTATACCTTGTTGGCCATTTTGCCTTAGATATTACTCTAATTCGTTAATATATACCGCGAATAGAATGGGACTTAATATTTCTCCCTGTATCACTCCTTCGTAAAGAGGAATGGGGTGATTTTCATGTGAAGTAAAATTAGTTATAACAAAAATATTTGCATTGCTATAAAAATTTTGGATTATTCTTATGAATTTGGAGCTGATGCCGATGTTATGCATTTTATCCCATAATTTAGCGTGGTTCACCGAGACGAAGCGCGCTTGAAGTCTACAAATGCATCATACATTTTACCTCTTTTGAGTCGTAATTGTAGGTGGGCAAGAGAAGTAAGTTAGAATATATTATTACTAATTCCTATTGCCTTTCTGAATCCCGTAAGCAAGATGTTTGTTTCTAACCAAGTTTGAAGTCTTGTATGTAGAATCTGTGTGAAGATTTTGCAAAGGTTGTTTGTTAATGATATACCGCGGTAATTTTCTGGTTTATTTGGGTCACCTTATTATATAGCATGCACATTTCAATCTTTGACCAATCCTTTCGTACAGGTTCATGAAGGATTATATTGTTAAAAAGATTTAGGGTGTCATGTATCCAATTTTCCGGTTTATGTTTGTAAAACTAATAATTTATTCCATCACAACCTGGTGATTTATTTAGTTTAAAGTTTTCTATATTAGTGTGTAATTCATTAAGGGTAAAATCGTTGTCTAAAAATGGATGGCGGCAGTAATTATAATTATTATTTATAGCAAAGGTTTTATTTTTAGTTAGAGATAGTATTTTTCCCAACTCGTTTATCGTTATATCAAGTGAAATAGGTTTTTTTGATGATAGCCTACGAACTGTTGACCAAAATTCGGTGTTATTTTTTGTGTTTGCAAGGAAATTGATAATACTGAGTTCATAGTTCTTTTCGTGAAATTTTATTTCGTTTCTATATCGTTTTTTACTTTGAATATATGATTCTAGATTTTCTTTACTTGGATGTTTCCGATAAATTCTTAAATTTATGACTCCTGTGATTTATATAGCATACAGATAGGGTTAAATCAAGCTTTGGATTCGATACTGCTAACTCTAGTATTATTTTTATATTTTTGAAATTTAATTTGTTGAACTTTAAGTGAACCTGAGATACATGCACTTTCTTTAACAGCATATAACAAATTTTTATATGTCATCTGAATTTTCGGAGTGAAAATAAACACGGTTTTGACTAGCGATTAAATTTTTATAAGCTAATGAATTATCAGTGTTAAATTAAAATTTTATTAAAAAATTATTTACGATTTCGAGGTTATCTACACTATTAGGATCGCAATAGTTAATATAATTGTTATGGTATTGTATGAGAAGAATACTATGACCCGTATTACTTATAGAAGGGTGAACCTCAAACCTGGATACACATTCAGCGAATTTAAGATTGGAAAATGCAAGATCTATTGAGCTTTGGCCCATATGATTACCAAAGTAAATTTTCCCGGAATATCACCCTTGGTCCTCTTGTTAAGAACATAAAAGTCTGAGCAATTAATTTTTTACCCTTTTTGTCTATTTTGTCTTGCAGCGAGACTCTTTTTTCTTGGATATTTGGATTTAGGAATATGTTTTCCTCCTCAATCTGGTTTCAATTACCCACCTTTGCGTTATTTTTTATTTTATTTTATTTGTAAATACAGGCCAATTCAACAGGACGATAATCCCAATAACTGAATAGCACTAATATATTATTTACAGTATGATATAAGTGACAGCATTTTTGAAGCATGTGTAATAATAACGATATTTACATTAGTGAAACATGTATAGTAAATTAGAAAAGTGTAATATACCTTAGCTTAAAAATTATTTATCATCATTGAAGACATATTAAAAGACGTTTAAATTTTACCATATTATGATGAAATATGTCAGGAAATAAACAATGTTCAGAATATCTGTTGTAAAGAACAGGTAATCGATTTAATGGACCATTGATTGCCGAATTCGTTCTTCCGGATGACAAAAATAAATTTGAACATCTTGTACTATAATTTGGAATTCTAATAGAAAATTGATGTAAAATATAAGAGCAATCAATGTGACCATTAAAGATTTTATACAAAAATAATAAATCAAAATATATTCGCCTTTTTTCTAGTGACATATTTACATTATAGTGAGGAAATCTGTATGATAGATAGTTACAGAATTTTGTTTGAATTTTTTCAATTCTATTAATATAAATTGAGTAAAATGGAGACCAACATACTGATGCAAATTCCAGATGACTTCTAACTTAATGAGTTGTATAATATTGTTAATGTTGTGAAACACTAGAAATTTTCAGCTTTTCTTATTAAGAAATCTAACATTCTGATCTATATGTTTATCAAATAAGAGTTTCGGGTCCAGGGTTACTCCCAGATCCTTCATTTCTTGTAATTTTTTAATAGGTAAGCCAACAAAATTATAATTATTATCAATTATATTTCTATTTCTAGTTATAATCCTTGAGCATTTTTCAATGTTCAAGAATAAATTATTTTTTAAAGTGTAATTCCAGAAGCGGTTAAGATCTGAAAAAATATTGCAAATGTCGATTCCGTTTTTGGCTACATTATTTTCATAGTACATTATATTTGGTATTGTTTGTAACCATGATGTACTTTTGACATAAGACCAAAACTTGTTACTTTGATTTGGAATTTGCTGCTCTATACTTTTTACATAGTTAAGAAAACAGGATCTTGTAAGGCATTTTACCTTTTTCCGTAAACTACAGAATTTATTGTAATAGTACGGTGTGCTCTAAATTTTTTTTTAATTAATTTAATTAATTCTCTAGAATACCATACAGGATATGTTTCCTTGTTACTTTTTTTCTTAGGTACATAATTTTCAATAGTGTTATATACAATCTTGTAAAATTCTGTAACCATGTCTTCAGTGTTAAATTTAGAGAGTTTTTCCCAATCTACTCCATTTAAATGATTTATTATACTATCATAATTTGCTTTTTTTAAAAAAGTATGTATCTTTTGGGATTGTGCTTAGAGAAGAGTGAGAAAAATTATCAATTAAAATATCTAAAGGTGGGTGATAGTTATCAACTTTGGTAAGAGTTGAATTACATTCTGAGACATTAATTTTAGGAAGATTTGATACAATTACACCTAATGTCCTAGAGTCTATATTTTTTATAGGATTGAATTGTTGCAAATTACCATATGATACAGAATCAATAAAATCGGCAACTTTATTATGCAAAGTCCACTGCAGATACGGCAGATTAAAATCTCCGCATATAAAAAAATTCCCATTTTTATTTGAATGTATAATAGAACATAGTTTTCCTCCTCAATCTGGTTTCAATTACCCACCTTTGCGTTATAATCACCAATTAGAATAGTTTTCGTATTATTAAATGTACAATAAAGTCAACTACTCCATGAATTAATTTTAAGAAGGTGTTATTACATAAATTTGGACTCAGGTAAAAACACCCAATTAAGATCATGTTAGAATTGAAGCTTTAGTTTATATCCGACAATTTTGGACTGGATTCCATTATTTTTATAATTTTTGTCTCCTTTAGCAACTTTTTTCTTTCTTCTGTAGCTTGATGGGTCAGATCTACATTTAAGTAAATATTTGTACCCTGTGGGTTTTTCCTTGTAGAATATAATTCGTTTCTTAATCTGATTGACTTGAACTTTAAAATGTTACTTCGTTTACTTTTTCCTTCTTTATCTATTAGTTTTAATTCTTCAATATCTTCATCACTGATTTTTACAACAATATGTCTCTGGACTATTTCTATGAAGTGATCTCGTAATTGTTCAATAGATTTATCCTTCGTTTTTAGACAACAAACTATAAAATGTCTTTTTATTTAATTGGAGTCCTAAATTATTTATAATTCTTGTTGTTTTTCAATTTGCGTCTGCATGCGCTAATTTGATTCTTCAAATTCATCATTTTTTAATTTCAAGCTGGCAATATCTGTTTTTATAGATTGGATTTCGTTACAGATTTTGTCCAATTTTTCTAATTAACTTTAATGTTTTATGTTTAAGTCAAGTTTATTGGAGTTGTCTTCAGAATCCATTTTGAGGTTATGTTAGATTTGATTATTGAAATTAATGTTGAAGAATATCCACTTGTATATATCCAACAGAATAAAATAATTTTACTCACCCTTTGAATGCTTTCGATTTTTCATTTATTTATTTATGTATATAGAAAAGATTGTATTATATATTTTTTTTTTTTGTAAAAACACGTGCAGCTTTTCGAGTGCGTTCTACCAATCATAGCATTTTATTTGTATTGCCAAATGGCGAGCTGAGCGCGAAGTTGGCACGTCATTTTCCATAATTAATAACTCCAGAAGGGAAGGGGGGTGCTGACTTATGCGGCACAAAGTCACCTTGAAGAGCACTAACTAATAGTACATAGCATTTTATTTGTATTGCCAAAAGGCGAGCTGAGCGTGAAGTTGGCACGTTATTTTCGATTATTAATAACTCTAGAAGGGAAGGGGGTGCTGACTTAATTTTAGCAGCACAAAAAAATACGAACGAAGCACTTTTCAAGTAGTTTTTATAATTTGTGCTCACAATGACGTGCCTACTTCACGGACCTTAAAGATTCGAGATGTCGGGATGTACGAATTCTTGGAAAACTTGGAGAAAGTGGCATTTTTGAATTCCGTAAATACCAAGGTATAGCTTGTGTCAAGATAAATACACATTGGCTTTTCCGCCTTTTTCAACATGTATTTGCTTAAAATTGACAATAAAGTTACTACAATTTATTATTCAATACTTATATTTTACATTTTACGAATATCAAAAACATATTGATACATAAACTAACAATAAAATATCTGATGTGGACACCACATGGCTTCCTTGTACGCCTGTTACACTATATGTACATATTTTGTTAATAATTAAAATATGTATTATAACAGACACAATAATAAAATTCATTTTTTTCAAAAAAAACTGATAACATCTTCCGGTAAAGTATTACTTCCGGTTAGACTATTTTAACCAAAATCTATTATGTTATTCCCATTCATATAAAAGTATTATATACCAAATTTGAAAAGTTTTTGATTATATTTTAATATAGTTTTTCATTAAAATCTATTATAGGCTTCAAGTAAAGTACCACTTCCGGGTACACTATTTTAACTAAAATCTATTATGTTATTCCCATTGACATAAAAATCTTATATATCAAATTTGAAAAGTTTTGGATTATATTTTAATATAGTTTTTCATTAAAAACTATTATAGGCTTCAAGTAAAGTACCACTTCCGGGTAAACCATTTTCACTAAAATCTATTATGTTATTCCCATTGTTATAAAAGTCTTATATACCAAATTTGAAAAATTTTACATTATATTTTAATATAATTTTTCATTAAAATCTATTATAGGCTTCAAGTAAAGTACCACCTCCAGATAGACCATTTTAACTAAAATCTATTATGTTATTCCCATTGATATAAAAGTCTTATATACAAAACATGAAAAGTTTTGGTTTATATTTTAATATAGTTTTTTATTAAAATCTATTACAGGCTTCAAGTAAAGTACCACTTCCGCAAGTTATGTAATGACCAAAAAGGGAGGTGCACAACTAGATGTTATAACAGTTCTAAATACAAAATTTTAACTTTCTACGGCTTCCCGTTTTTCAGTTATGCGAGATACGTACATACGTACGTACGTACATACGTACGTACATACATACGTACGTACGTACAGACGTCACGACGAAATTAGTCAAAATGGATTCAGGGATGCCCAAAATGGATATTTCCGTTAAAATCTGGAAACCGAATTTTTTCGCGATTACAATACTTCCTTTACTTCGTACAAGGAAGTAAAAATAGTGCTTTCGTCACAATTTTTTGCATTTTACAAATATTATAGATTCGAAAATTAACAATCAACAATGTTTTCGATATTTTTTACATGTTACTAATATTAAAAACATATGATACATAAACTAACAATTAACAATAATGCTTTCGTTACTTTTTTACACTTTTCAAATATTAAAAACATGTAGATACATAAATTAACAATCAACTATAATGCCATATTCACATTTTTACATTTTACAAATATTAAAAATATATAAATAAATTAAAAATAAACAATATTGCTCTCATCACTTCGCTATCACTATATCTGTCAGCCCTTTTTTACAGTGCCATGGGAATCATAGCAAGTTTCATCAAGTTAAATGATTAGACAATTTTCTTCGCGTTATTTTTTAATTGTCACTAAATATTTATGTCGCCACTGGCGTATTCTTTTACACTTGTTGTTTATTAATTTCTTTAAAACGAAAACCTATATTGCACAATACTAATTTATCAGTGATTAGTCTCTGATGTAAAATTCTAACTGACGGAATTAGTTTTTCTTCGTACATTTTGTAAACTTTCCGGTGGATAATATCAACTTCATTTTTTAACAGTTCGTGGATGAGTTACCAGAGAGTAGGTGACAAAAGGGATGAAGAAGAAAAAACAAAAAAATATCAAGTAAATTATATAGGTACCCGGGGTCATGATTAAAGGTTAAAATAATTTGTTTTGCGTGGTCCAATAAATGTTTTTGTTTAACATGTTCCCCTTCTTCACTTAAAATATTCGAAGTATCTTCATCAGAAGAATCACTCCATTGATGTCACATTTAACTTCAATTGTTGACATAAATGAACACTTGAAACTAGAATAACGTGAAACCGTGCGTAAAACAAAGTTTTGCGAAATTGATATAGACGAAGTACATTAAAAGATTTTAACTATATTTCCCGGTTTGTACTGTAAATTAGGTAAACCGCTCCTGGCCTCTCAAGTAAGGAAATATCCCGGGGTAATGGGTTAACCGAGCTTAAGAAATCGAAACCAATGTGCATTTATCTGGACACAGTCTATAATAACCCGTATGCAAAGACAGGGCCGTTCCTAAGGGTATTGCCGCCTGCGTGCAAATACATAATTCGCCGCCTCTTGATAACTACACAACAACACACAATTTTTACTATTTACAATACTTTATTCATATACAGAGAATTCATTTTAAATGTGCCACCATTGTATATCGAGAACTATAAGAGTTACAAAGACGGTTAAATAGCCAAACAATTTATATTTCACAAAACAAAAAACTATAAAGAGCAGAAAAAAGTATAAAACTTTATATGCATTTTTCTCAAAAAAAAATAGTTATGTAAGGATATAAAAATATTATACATATCACTGAATTAAGTGGGTAAATTTAAAAACTAGTGGGCTTTCACTGCCTGTTAGAGAATAATCTGAAATCAGTTTTGAGTTACAGATAGTGTTGCCGAAAGTCGAGACGAGACGAGACTTGGAGTCGGTCTTGTCTTGGTCTTGACTTGGTCTCGACTAGAGTGGTCTCGTCTTGGTCTTGTCGAGACGAGACTTGATGTCAGTCTCGTCTCGTCTCGAGTCTCGACAAGACTCTCGACTTTGCCTCCATAAACAATTTTTGTATAATCGCATCTAATAGTACATAAAATTCTAAGAACACCAGTACAATCGCGATTCAAATATTCCAAATAATATTTGAGATATTTATTATTAAGTTTTCTATGATTATCATCAACTTGATGATTGAGCTCTTGAAATAATTAATATGAAAATATACGTGTATATCGAGTGTTGTTTCTCATTACTAAACATAAAATATATAATTTCAATTCCTTAGCTACAGAATTATTAGCAATAGTTAAACAGTTATGTATATGTTTAAAATGAAGCAGTAAGTAAATAGACAAAAATCTCCTAAAAAGTAACTTATTTCGCTATTTTTTTATATTTTAATAAATAAATGTTAAATAGGCAGATGACAAAACTAGCCTTTCACGTATCCCCTGGTACACGTACCACAGGTTGAGAACCTCTGCTTTATTTCAAAAGTTTGCGCTTGAACCCCCTGAGAAAATTAAATACAATGTATAAATACCTAATTCATTCATATGAAAAAATTGAAACAATAATCAACGTTGACTTAAAGCCTTAAAGGAAATGTAAATATAAAAGTCGTAATGTACAAGCCCTTCTTAACAATTCCTTAAAACTTTGTATGCACAAATGTGTAAAACAAACTGTTTATCCTAATTCCTAATATAACATAATATAAAAAAAAAATTGGGTAAAAAATGACACATTTCTTTTCTTGTAAAAATCCAATAATGGAACAATAAATTTTACAACGACCTGTGCTATAAATGCTGCATATTACCAGACAATAACAACCACTTTTAGACATCTGCTAGTAATAAAAGTAGGTAGGTTTCCCCAACCCAAATCCAAATATTACAGAATACAATACTTTAGTCATTCTAACAATTTTGCATCCTTAAAATATAAAACCCTGTAATAAAGAAAAGTATAAACGGATGATACAAGAATTAAAAATTAAAAAGAGAAACCTCTTGAGAAAGAAATATCATATGAAGAATTATTAGATATCTCCAAAAAATTCTATACTTTTTTACTCCATGCCTTGATTTTATTTTTAACTCTACCTTCTACAACATGTAAAAGAAGTTTTTGTACATAAAAAAACTGTTGTGGCTATCACAAGAACTTCCGTCAATTTGATGTATTTTGTACAAATCCCACATCAAAAGTTCCCCAGAAAATATTCTATATATTTAATAAAATTGTAACACGAACATATACTATTTTTTACAAATTCCACACCGAAAGTTCCTTGGAAAAAATTCTATAAATCCAATAAAATTATAACACGAACAATCATTATGTAAATTGTACTTGACACTGAAATCTGTCAATTGCAATTTTTTGAATATATCAGCTGTTTCTATGAATATAGTAAAGCTGACTGATTTTTGAAAGTTAATCTATTTAGAATTCGTTAAACCGTAAAACTGTTATTATTAAAGTTTCTTAGTTACTAATTTTTATACTAATTTTATAAATTTAAGCACGTGTATTATAATTTATTTATGTTTTTCAAATAAGAGTTATTTATTTATTTATTTTTTTTTGTTAGAGAATTGTGTTTATGTAACTACCTACAGTTTTTATTAAATATACCATTATTATTCTAAATTAGTTTATTATAATTTACTTAAGTTTTTGGTATATGTGTATTTTTTTGGCAAATAAGTAACATATAAAAAAATATATGACTAACTATATTTTTATGAAAGTAGAAAATTACAAAATTTGAAAAATTAATAACTTTCTTATTTATTCGAATTTTCAAACAGTATTTACAGCAATACTCTCAGTTTTTGAAGCACTTTTAGAATATATATGTTTAAAAAAATACCTTTGATCTGAAGTCGAGAGTCTTGTCGAGACTTCAAGACTTTCTCGACAAGACTTGATGCTGGTCTCGTCTCGACAAGACCAAGACGAGACGAGACCAAGACCAAGACCAGTCTTGGTCTTGTGGCAACACTAGTTACAGAATGTGTGGTTGTCCTAGTAGTGGTAGAAAAAAATATCAATTTATCAATTTACCTTTTCTGAAATTGAATTTACTTTTCCTAAAATTGAAGTTACATTTTCTGAAATTGAAGTTGAACAATGTCAATTCATTGCGCGCGCATCCTAATGGCAAATATTTTAATATGCAGTCAATTAGATTACCGTATATTCACAGTATAAACTTAATACTCTGATACAGTATAAGATAAAAATAATTGTTTAAATAAATAAATGGGTGAACTACACTCCATTCGCTGAGACGAACAGAAACGAGTCATTCTATTGATTCAGCCTCAAAATTATCCTCTTTTGAACAATAGAATGAGTTGTCTTTATTCAAGAATTAGTTCCACATTCTCTCGTCTCAGCGAATGGACGAATTTTAATGTAAAACTTTTAAAAAATATTTCTACGTTCTCGCAAATATTGTAATCTGATAAATTATTTACGTCATATATTTTAGTTTATTTTAGACGCCTGCGTGCGGGGCACGCATTGCACGCGCGCTAGGACCGACTCTGTGCAAAGCATGGATAGAATATAAAGAAACAATAATTGATTCTCATTCATTGTGACTTGATAGAATAAAAGAATATTAGACTTTTGGACTATTCTTAATACGAAAGTGAACAATTTGTTGATAATTAAAAAAATTCTTTTGTTTAGAGAACAAACTCTTATAAAACACTATTTGTCGTGAATATACATATTGCAATACATATCACCAAAATACCTCTCGATTGTTGCGTTATTCAAAATATGGAATACAAAAGATAGCAAGTGATAAAATTGAACTCATAAATAAGTGTTACAATGAAATGAAAAGTTTAACGAAAACTGATATTCTTTATTATGAATTAACATAAAAACTATATACATAGTCACAATATAGGTATATAGCTACTCATACAGTAATGACATTCTGACGAATTTGTGTAGCCGATTTTTTTTTGCGCATGCATCAGTTTGTACTATCCTCAAAATGGTTACAGTTTTGTTGAAGTAATCAGCTGTTTTTGAGCACTTGTGTCTGTCGTGTGTTTTAAACTTTTTAAGTGTGGTGAATGCGGTTTGAAGAGAAGGAAAACGGAATTAATTCAGTTTATAATGTAAGTAAAAGCGCCGTGTAACAGTCCAAATTATAGAAAATTTGTTCTATTTCCAAAGTATGTGAAATGTATTCAAATTCGCACACAGAAGTGTCATTATTTTGTCATTATAAAAATTATAAGGAAAACTCCACCTTTGGGAATTTAAAAATGCCAAACGACATTTTTTTTTAACACGTCGTGAAATTGGAAAAGTCTTTTTTTTATATAATTTAAACCATAAAAGAACGGAATTTATTTTTACGATTTTATACAGGGTGAGTCACCTAAATGGCCTTCTTCGATATCTCGCTTATCGTTAGAAATACAGCAAAAATTTATTTACCGAATTTACTCGACTACACAAGGGGCACAACGTAAAATTATTTTCACATATACAGGGTGTTGCATTACAGCTGGGCGAAAATTGTTTGTCTATTCTTAAATGGAACACGCTATATATTTTTATATATTTTGAATTGTATTACATTCCTCTATACGATAGTGTTGCCGGAAGTCGAGACGAGACTTGGGGTCGGTCTTGTCTTGGTCTTGACTTGGTCTCGACTAGAGTGGTCTCATCTTGGTCTTGTCGAGACGAGACTTGATGTCAGTCTCGTCTCGTCTCGAGTCTCGACAAGACTCTCGACTTTGTTTCCATTATCAATTTTTTTTATAATCGCATCTAATAGTACATAAAATTCTAAGAACAGTAGTACAATCGCGATTCAAAAATTCCAAATAATATTTCAG
This sequence comes from Ophonus ardosiacus, assembly GCA_943142095.1. NCBI lineage: Eukaryota > Metazoa > Arthropoda > Insecta > Coleoptera > Carabidae > Ophonus > Ophonus ardosiacus. Next base: position 21,903,939 of record OW964833.1, on the reverse strand, counting down.
ATATTTATTATTAACTTTTCTATGTATATCATCAACTTGATACTTAGCTCTTGAAATAATTTAATATGAAAATATACGAGTACGTATATATTAAGTATTGTTTCTCATTACTAAACATAAAATATATAAGTTCAATTTCTTAGCTACAGAATAAATCAGAGCAATGCATTTCTATTATTAGCAATAGGTAAATAGATATGTATATGTTTAAATGAAACAGTAAGTAAATAGACAAAAATCCCTAAAAAAGTAACTTCTTTTGCTATTTTTTTTTTATATTTTTCTAAACAAATGTTAAATAGGTAGATGACTAAAACTTAGTCTTTCGCGTATTCCCTGGTACGCGTACCACAGGTTGAGAACACGTTTTTTTTGAAAAGTTTGACCTTGAGTTATGTTTTACGTAATGGTATATGATGATCACACTGACCATAAAACTGAAGGGATGGTTTTTCCAAAAATATCAGTTCCTTACATTCTGTTCTAATCAACGAAGCTGAAAATAAGAAAATATGAATGAACAAAGAATTATGAATTACAATCCCTGTACAAGGATATCCCTAATTCCAGTATTTTATAATACCCAGTTGAACTGAACTTTAGATCAAAATACTCCGAAAAGTAAACAAAGGCCTTTATGATCCATGGCACCGGGCGAGGAAAGTATACTTGCATTTTGCACGTGTTCTTACGAGAAATGTTTAATACCAGTTTCTTAGAATGCCTGATACCAATTTTCCCAAATTGTTATACCTGTAACTACATATTTTAACAATGTCCCTTACATTTCACTTTGTTGAGATAAAGTTTTACTTTCATTATACATCAAATAAAAGATACATAAACTTTTATCTTTTGAAGTACATTTTTTCCAATTTTTTGTATTATACGATACGATGATTTTTTTTAAATAAATAAATAAATATATCATCACGGCATATTAACCATTTCTGAGTGTGCCATAATCTGCTTTATCGCAAATATCGAATGATGTTGACCGTGTGGGCGCTTACCAGGCATCACCTCACGGGCACTCATTGCTGGCATGGAGAGTGTACCACAGGGGTCACTTTTGTGCCATTTAAAAATCGAAATATTTGGCGTCGGTCGGGATCGAACCCGATTCCCCAGATTCGTGACCAGACACTCTAGCACGCGGCCACGGGGCCCCATATTTATAATTTTTTTTTTTTATTAGCATTTAATGATAAGAAAATATTTTATTTTCATTGGTTGGAAAAGTATTTTTACATAAATTATGGCTACAAAGTTTCAGAAGAATTAAATCTTTGTTTTTTATATTTTTACTGTTTCTTTACAAAATAATTATGTAATTGATTTGTTAGTACTCGTATTAATAGTTTACATTATTTGCATTTAATATATTTCTATTTCTATATGCGATATGCATTCATATGTTTGAATGAAATGAACTATTTAGGTGAAAATGTAGAATATGGTTGTTTTAAAAAGGGAATTTCCCTAAGATCGTAAAATATTTGTCTGAATTTTCATAAAATTCTAAGAATCACAATAGATTCTTTAAAAATAAAAGAAAAATACTCTATATTTGAAGGGAAGCTTACTTTTGTTATAATAAATTAATTTAATAAATAAAAAAAATACATTGCTAATGTGGAGAATGCACTACAGATGTAATTTTTGTGTGCTATTTGAAAATTGGAAATATTTTTCAAGATGTAGTCAATATTTCATATACCCAGTTGTACCAATATATTAATTGAGAATTAAACAAAAATTAAATTAAAATCAACATACGTATAAAACATGTATATTATAAAATAAAGGTAGATTTTAATTTAATTAAAATTTTAGTGCATTAAAATAACATAAGAATTCTAAATGTATACTTCTTTCCTTTCATCCCACCTACATTGTAATTTAAATTCATTTAAAACTTACATTAGGATTATTTAGATGTATAAGGAATACATCATATTTACATAAATTAATGTTTCTGGAACAAAACTATGAAAGTAGAAAATTACAAAATTTGAGAGATTAATATCTCTCTTGTTTATTCGAATTTTCCTTCAAACAGTGTTTACAGCAATACTCTTAGTTTTTGAAGCACTTTTAGAATAGATGTTTTTAAAAAAATACCTTTTATCTGAAGTCGAGAGTCTTGTCGAGACTCAAGACTTTCTCGACAAGACTTGATGCTAGTCTCGTTTCGTCTCGACTATTTATTCTAGTCGAGACCAAATGATGGTCTCGTCTCGACAAGACCAAGACGAGACGAGACCAACACTACTATACGAACATATAAAATACAGCAAAAATTTATTTACCGAATTTACTCGACTACACCAGGGGCACAACGTAAAATTATTTTCACATATACAGGATATTGCATTACAGCTGAGCGAAAATTGTTTGTCTATTCTTAAATGGAACACCCCATATATTTTTATATATTTTGAATTGTATTACATTCCTCTATACGATCATATAAAATTTGTTTTAGTTTTCCGCGGCGTGGCCAAGTTATCCATTTGGATATAATATGGATGAAATTTATTTTTTCGAATAATAAAAAGACTGTAGACTGACTTAACATCTAATTCACGGCTGATTTTTCGCGTGCTTGTATGGGGATCTTCGACAACACTTGCGAGTACAATAAACTCCGTATCTTAATTTCTGGCCCGTTCTCTTTTTTCGTATTGAACATGACCAGTTCTTTCAAACCTTTCTCTCAGTTTTTCAAAACAACGCCGGTTTGGATATCTAATTCCCGGAAATCGTTGTGCATGCCTTTATAAAGGCATACTGAAGTTATTTTAATAGTAAAAATTAAGATTTTTTCTGTACAACTATAAACTATACATGGTTTCGTATACTTTCTTTTACATATTATTATACAGGGTGTTAAATAAAGTGAATCAAATTTAATGAATTCCAAATGGCTATAACTCGTCATTTTCAAATGGAACACCCTATATTTTATTATTCAGTTGTGTTCCTTTTTGTATTCTCTTTAAATGTTATTAAGGGTATACTATGCGTAAAACCAATAATTTCGGAGATTTTCACCATTTTTCTCTAAATTTATGTGTTTGCATTAAAAATTAAAACAAGTGTTCCATAAAAATTGTGTTTTTAATAAGAAACAATTGCAATAATGACAGTTGCATTAGCAGTAACCAATAAATAAAACTGGTTATTATTAATATTATTGCGATTAAGTAAAATTTATTTATTAATATGAATCTTTCGCAAGAAGAAGAAATCCTCTGCTTGCATCTAGAATTTATGCACAACGGTTTCTGGGAATAAGACATCCAAACCGGCGTTGTTTTGAAAAACTGAGAGAAAGGTTTGAAAGAACTGGTCATGTTCAATACGAAAAAAGAGAACGGGCCAGAAATGAAGATACGGAGTTTATTGTACTCGCAAGTGTTGTCGAAGATCCCCATACAAGCACGCGAAAAAACAACCGTGAATTAGATGTAAGTCAGTCTATAGTCTTTTTATTATTCGAAAAAATAAATTTCATCCATATTATATCCAAAAGGATAACTTGGCATTGTATTTCTAACGATAAGCGAGATATCGAAGAAGGCCATTTCGGTGACTCACCCTGTATATCAATAAAATCTTAATATATAAAACAAAGTCGGGTTAGTTACACCATTTATAACTCAAGAACGGCTGGACCGATTTTGATGATCTCTGATTTGTTGGATTCGTCTCCGCCCCGAATAGCAGAATGAATATTAAAATATCGATTTACGTAAAAAAAAAATTAGTACACTACTTTTAAGGATTTTATGCTCTTTCTAATTATAGTGGAACACAGCTAATTTAGCGACATCTATCCACATAGTGGAAAAGTAAAAGTACAACGTGTTCTCACCCCTGCCGCTGTCTGTCAGTATATAACCAATAAAGGTTACATGTCGATTTGTTAGTTTTATACGAGTGTTATTAATCCATACTAAGTAATATAATAAATGCGAAAGTAACTCTGTCTGTGTGTCTGTTACTTTTTCACGACTAAACGGCTGAATCAATTTGGATGAATTTTGCTATAGAGATAGATTGGACCTTGGAGAAGGACATAGGCTACCTTTTGTCGCGAAAGTAAAACTTGAAGGGGTGAAATATGGGATGAAAGTTTGTATGGAGAACCCATCATATCTTCCGCTGAACCAATTTTGATGAATTTTTGTATAGAGATAGATTGGACTTGGAGAAGGACATAGGCTACCTTTTTTCGCGAAAATAAAACTTGAAGGGGTGAAATAGGGGATGAAAGTTTGTATGGAGAACCCATCATATCTTCCGCTGAACCAATTTTGATGAATTTTGGTATAGAGATAGATTGGACTTGGAGAAGGACATAGACTACCTTTTGTCACGAAAATAAAACTTGAAAGGGGTGAAATAGGGGATGAAAGTTTGTATGGAGAATCCGTCATTTCTCAAGTTAGGGATATAAAAATTGTTTTTTATGCTTTTGGTAAGAAATAAAGAGTGTTTTAGCGTTTTTCAAACATCATCCCTCAAGGCGGTACAATAGGGGGTGATTTCAATTATTTTTTTATCTTTGTATCTATAGTTACGTTTTAACGTTAGTAGATTTTCGATATTTATCGGAGAGATAGTTTACATCATATGTACCTACATAAGTAAAAGTACCCGAGACATGTTTAGAAACGGGCACTGTTAGGTGCGGTGCGGGGATTGGGTGGGCAGTGGGCGGAGCCTGTTACATGTACGATGCGAGGCAGGTTGCCGGCTCCCTACGCAACGCATGTCTCCGAAGTAAATGTGAAAAATTACTGGTACACGTGTAGCAATCGTTATTCTAGCTTTACCTGTGCGAAGCCGGGGCGGGTCAGCTAGTATTTTATATATCAAAGAATAAAAATTTTGAATTTTCACCTCCTTGTTCAGTCTTTCCCTATGACTACTTCTTAAAGCTATACTGCATCCTCCAATTATTTTATTTTATGAAATTTGCATTCAGGACTATCAAAAGCCAATCCAAAGGCAATAAAAAACTGACCATTGTTTCTCATAAATAGTCATTATTATTAATATTATGAATGGATTATAATTTACAATATATTGTCATTCTACATTTGTAAATAAAGAATATATACTAAAATTAATTTTTTTCTTGTACCTTTTTATATTTTTGTTGTAAAAATAACGTTGACCCAAAACCTAAAATTGTTTAAAAACATATTTAAAAAAGATTTTTTATAATAATTATTGCTTTTTTTTAAAAAAAGAAACTTCTTTGGTGGCTTATTTTATCATATTTATTTATTTCTTATGGCAATACAGTCATCACAATTCAGATGTAAATATAATATATAAAATTTGTTGGGCGAACTGGTAGATGGAATTTGCGCGTGGATAAGATCATCAACGTCATTGCAATACTTGAAGACACTAACAGCCGTATTCATAGTGCTTCTGTTCGAGTCTAAACCTAGTCTATCTCTAGTCTAACTTAGACCGGCGAAAAAAGCTATTCATAGAGGCAGTTTAGGGCTAGTACAGGTCTAACTCTGGACTAACTTTTAGATCTGCGCGTACCCTAGTTTAATGCGGTATTAAGTCAGTTGACAGAACTATGAAAATAGAATTTTGCGTGTTTAATGCAAATTAAATACATTATTACTTAATATAATATTTTTGGTAAGTAGTATATCATAAATATTATCATATTAATGTTTATAATATTCCTTTGCTATGAATTTGTAACTTGCATTATTTCATTTTTAGGAAGTTCATGATGGATTAATGATCTTCAAGATATTTTGGAGCATATTAATTATATGGAAGATAGTAACAAAAAATAGTTGAATATAGGAGGAGCAATCAAAAGGTTTATTTTAAATCATATGAATCTAACAAATTTATTATAGGTTAAGTAGTATTTTAGGAAATGTTCAGTTGTTTGAGTTATTGTTTTTTTATAAACTAAAGTGAATTAAATTTGCAGATCTAAGAAAGAAAAGTACAGAATTTAATCGACAGAATAATACCAATATTAGAAAATGCAAACATCAATAAAAAGCGACCAGTTTCAGTTGATATGCAAGTTTTGAGCATAAGATAACTTTGAAAAGAGAATTATTAAAGTGAATCTGGTAATTTATTAGATAAAATGTTATATGTAACAACTCATTTAAGTTAATGTGTTTTAGCAAACTTACACAGTTTTCCCAAAGTACAATGATTCGCATTGCATTTGGAGTTGTCAAGATCTATCGCTTCTCTTTTTAAAACAGTTATGATCACCATAATTTATATTGATTTTTGTGCTTCATCCAGCTAAAGATACTACATTAAAGCTCATATTCGGACAATAATTATACTGCATAATATACCAGTGGACGAAAGAGTGAACTATATTGAAGGAATTTTAATATATAAAATGTTGTAACATTATGTATTATATTATGTAAGCGACAGTGTTATTGTTATGTATTACTGTTAAATGTATTAAATTTTTGAACAATTCTGCATGTGTTGTACGAAACCATTCAATTAACATAAATGCATAATATTTGACTGCAATCCAATAACATTCAAATTCATATTCTTCATTTAATATAATTTATTTTTCATCATTTCATATTACAGTTTAAATATTAAATTGGACCTATTGGTTGTGATATTACTATTTTATTTTTGAAAGTAATTTGATCGTTATTTTTGGGGAAATACAAATTATGTACGCCTAAATTTACATCATATTCAGAAGCATTTCATTTTTATTTTCATCCTCCCTTGCAAATCCTGATGTACTAAAACCATCAATGTGTGTTACCGCAATCAAGGTAAAAATTAATTGTATTAATGTCGTTGTTAACAGTAAATAAAAAGTTTTAGTTACGAGAAATAAGCAAAGTCAACAACAGCTGTGATTACAAATGTCAAAATTGTATTCACTACGCATGAGCAGTGTAATGTATGGGCATAGCCGACTAGATAGAATGGTTTAACTTCGATTTACTTAGACCAGGTTTAAATCAGGTCTATGTTTGACTATGAATAACCAATTTTAGATCTGGTTTAAACCTAGTCTAAGTAAATCGAAGTTAAACCAGGTCTATCTCAGTTACTATGAATACGGCTGTAAGTTGGTCGAGGTGGCAAGGCGCCGAGCCGATTGAAGAATATCATCCCACCTTGGATTGCCGGAAGGTACTAGTAAAACTACTGAGTCCCTACCAATTTATTTTTGATGACCAATGACCAGGAGATCCTCAAGGTTGTCTTGAGGGTTGTCTGGTCGCCGATTTATGCTAGTTCATTTTGCGTTATCCAGGGTGTTCCACGAAGAGGCGAACTAGCTCTACACCCCATTTTATCATAATAGAAACAAAACGAAAACCCCTTTATGACCCAATGAAAACAGATTTGAATTAGACGCGCGTACTATCCCAGCTATGGTTGCCGGGTTTCAAGGTCACTGATTTTAGCTACTCCCAAGATCAAAGATGCCGACAACTCCTGTTGCTACTTATGCATATCTATATACCTATACTATGGAACATATTTACAAAAAAAATCTATGAAAAGTATATGCACAAATTGTACATATTTCAAAATGAAAAATTATTATCTAGAAAGTATATAATTTCGTTATTAAATGCAGAATATAGACTTTTCGTTAAAAGTTTTATTTAATTTTAATTATATTTTTATACAATAATTAGCATATAGGGAAAAAATTAACTTTTCGAAAAAAAAAATTGTCATAATTTCTTGCAATTTTGTGAACAAAATGGTAAAATATTATTATGCAACCCGCTTGATTCAAACGTACCCTTAAACGCCTTTGTCACGGTTTCCAGTGTTCATCCTGTATATCCACAAAATTTTTAACTTTTTTTAACACCCTGTGATAAGAAATTTTGTCTCTTTTTTTGTTATGTATACTTTGCCTAAGATCGAACACGGTCAACTAGGGGAGATAATAATAGATATGTATAATTACAAAATTGTTCATTTCGTTAGGTTATATTAATGCATTGACGATTATTCGAAATCTCAAATCGAGGTGAAGTTAGCGACACGTCGCTCAACGACGAGCGAGTATATCCCTACCGTTAGTAGTAATGAAGGTCCGAGCGCCAGACATCTCAATGCAAAAGACAAAGACAGAGAATCTTGGATAAATGTAGTTTGTGTGAGAGCGAGAGAGATGCAAGAGTAGAAAGTGAATTGAGTGCGATGGGTTATGCAGAGTCTGAACGAATCAGAATTGAGTGCGATGGGTTATGCAGAGTCTGAACGAATCAGAATTGATTGCGATAGGTTATGGAGAGTCAGAACGAATCAGAATTCACTGGTCACGCTGGCGGCGGTCGCGTTGGGGGCAATCTACGATACGTGTATTCTGGTATTGTACTAATGTGCAAAAGACGAAACTTTAAATAATAGATGGAATTTTATTTTACAAATTTATTATTTTCATTTATTATAGTTACATTACATATTATATATTCTATACAATAATTGTTAAGAGTCATATTAAATTATTTTTTGAAATCCATGTATTATGTTTATTATCAAATCCTAGCCACTTGACAAAGTATTTATTTCCTCGTTTTTGTAGAATTTTTTCAACCAAGTAAGTATTACGATATTTTGTCTTCTGTATCTCTTCTTGATAAATCCACCTTTAATGCGGTTTCCTTCCAAATTTTGTATTATAAATGTTACAGGTATTGTATGTTTTACTTCAGCTATTCTAAATACTTCTGTAGTCCAGTTTGGAGTATATCCTTTTTGAAACACATGTTTATGCTTACTTATTCTGACATGATCACCTACTTGAAATAACGAGGGTTTCAACTGATGATGTCTTTTATTATGATAGGCTGGAATGTATGTATCTTTTTTAACTTCTGACGGTTTCATTTGTATAGTACGATGTTTGGAATTATTATATTCTTTAACCAGCTTATTGAGAATATTTATCCACTTATAGGATCCTGTATAACTAAATTCTCTCCACATTTTGCTTTTTAACGTTCGATTCCAGCGTTCAACTATGCTTGCTTTTAAATGTGAAAATGTAGAGTAATGATTAATTTGATAATCGGACATTAGTTTTTTAAAATCCTTATTAAAAAACTCCTTGTCATCATCGGTTTGAAGATTTCTTGGTACACGTCCACTTGAAAAAATTATTTTCATACCTGTAGATACATCTGTTGCTGATTTTGTGGCGACTGGACTCGCCCACGCATATATTTGAATAGGTATCAATAACAGTGAGCATATACTTGATATTATTATTTCTACTGGCATGTGTTGACATATCCACCAAATCTGCCTGCCATAAATCATCAAAACCGTGTAATATAACTTTGCGTCTAGTAAAATTTCGACGTGCTGGCTTGTGTAGTTCATTGGTTATTATACGTTTTACATTACGGTTGAATAAATAAACGCATCTGTTGCTTGAGATAGGATACGTCTGTAGCGATATTCTTTACACTTTGTAAGTCGTTAATCAAATTATGAATAGACCCGTTAATACGTGTTATCTATTCTTTAATTGTATTTTTGAGTTTGTTCGATGATATTAATATTTTGTATGATATTCAGTAAATCTTGATCCAGTCTACTAACTAGAAATGCACACTCTCTCGTATAAGATGTAGATCGTTTTGTATATTTTTGGCAAACGAACTGATATTCTCGTCTACGTATTTTTTGGATGTAGCGTCGTGAAGACTGCGAGGCAAATTGATGTTAGTTAATCGTTTATTGGTAAAATTTACGTCACCTTCGCTTGTTAATGGAAACTGAAGTTGAACTTTATACGACGAAGGGTTGGAATGTTTACCACCCGAAGTAATATAAAATGGATCCAAGTAACGTCCAAATTTGTCGATTGACATGATGGAACTGACTTTATACAATGATTTTCTCTTCTCTTAACTCTTCTTCTATTGATGCTATTTCTGAATCAAGGCCACTATGACCAATCGCTCGCGAAGAATGAAGTAAATAAAATCGTTCAACTAATTCATTAGGATCGTTCCAGTATTTTAAGTCAATTGTATTTTTAGAAACTTGTATTAAATTTGAGCCACCTTTTCCAGTCACTGGCTGAGATTCAATATATTTTATAATATTCCTGTATTTGTATGAATGATTCTTTCTAGTCTGTTCCAGTGGTAAGTAATTTTTCTTATGGGCGTTTGTGTCGAGAATAATTGTTTTATAGTTTTGTAAGTCTTCCACTGTATATTCTTTTTTATTAGGTGAATTAAGAAAGAGTAACTGAGCCAAACCTGGTGTTATTTTATATTGATTAATATTTATAATGACGTCATCATCACTTGTCATAAGCAAGTGTGAGTCACCAATTTTAAAGTCATTACCAACTCGTCTTACACCATACTGTTTATCTATAATCTTGTTTTGACCAATGCGAAATAGTAATTGTATAATATATTTTCGTGTTATCGGCCCAATATGTGTATTAAGATACTGTTCAATTATACTTCTTCCACTTTCCGTTCGTAAAGTCTCATAATGTTTTTGATCTGCGATTAATCCTTTTGTGTCTTGTATGATACTTTCATTTGTCACTTTGCCGATTTCTTTCTTCGGTATATCTATTACAGGAGGAACAGACAATTTTTGAAGTATATCTGTGAGCGGTTCCACAATGGGTTTATATTGTTTAGAATAAAAATCATTTCTACTATTTTCTCGATTTATAATACTTTTATAATTACCTCGTATATTATCAGCTGTTTTTTCAATATCAATAACATATTGACTTTTGCTTTCTTTTTCGATTTATATTAGTTGTTCGTTATCTTTGAATTTGATGTTGACATACTTGTACACCAGTTCAGTGTGTTCTAGTTGAAAATTTTACATATCGACCTTTATGTACAAATCAAAACCTAAACGATATCGACCGTTATTTAATTCTTTATCTTTATCAATTACTAAAAAATCGTATTTGTTTCTATTCCAAAAAAAAAACATATATCTTTAAAATGAGAAAATTGCATATCTGTATTAACATGATCCGTATAAATATGATGTAAATTCATATCATCTTGTTTAAGCAGTATAAGTAAGTTTGCATTGTCTCGAATTAAATGTTTTGGAATGTGAGTGTATGTCTGACTTAAATAAAAACAATCAACTAGACTGTGACGACCCATACTAAAATATTCGCGCATAGTATTTTGCTTATCACAGATGACGTCATCGAATATAAAAAGAAAATTCGCTTTCGCGTTATGCGGTTCTGTAATATTTTCAGTACTCTGGTACGGAAAATAACCTATGTCTAGAATACGATCTAATATATTTTGAAGTAATTGATATTTTAGTTGGTTCGGAGTTTTTGTTTACAAGAAAATATTTTTAAATTTTAAACCATTCGGATCCGTAATTAAGTTTAACATTAAATTCGTTTTTCCACAATTTGAAGGACCACTTGTTATACATCTTATCGTGTTTGGTAACAAATAACCATGTCTAAGTGATTGTGTTTTATTATTTTCAGATGCAATATTATCAAAATTTTGAATCTTTATTGATACGTGTTGTTTAATGAACTTCATGATGAACACTGATAGATTTTTCATTACACTTTTTGTATATATTATATTATGCGTAGGTAATGTTATCTCTTTTTCGTTCGATGAAAATGTCGTAGGATTATACCGTGTGTCTATCTTAAAGGTGTACATAGGAGATTAACATGGTAAATCAGTTTTTTGCAATTCCTTGCTCGCCTAATTATTTTAAGTAAAAACGCTTCAAATAAAAGTTTTAGGGCATAAAGTTCTGCATCTAATTCAATAAATAGAATTACTTTTACATGCTTTGTAACGACAGAAATTAAATATGAAAATGTCGAAAATTACGTTGAAAATCTTAACAGCCATGGAAATTGAACAAAAAATAAATAAATGACTGGCGTTTTATCTGTCAAATAAATTATTTGTCGTTTTCTGATAATTTCATTTTTTGTCTCTGGTTTTGTTGTCCGATATTAATAAAAAATGAATATTTATACTAATGAAGAGCGTGTTTTTATAATAAAATGTTTTTAGGGAGGTAACAGTTACCGCAAAGTGCGTGATTTATTTTCCGTTAAGTTTATGGATCGGCCGATTCCCAGTGCAACTACAATTGCTAAATTGGTTACAAAATTTGAAAAGACTGCTAATGTGTCTTCAAAAAATGCACGTGAGCCGCGTAATCAGAATGAAGGACGAGCAGAAGAACGTGCCTTGCTGGAAGAAAGAATGTTAGGAGTGATAAATGTAGACCCCTTCTGTAATACTAGATGTATTGGAAATGAGTTGGGAGTTCATCACAGCGTCATACATAATATTTTGAAAAAAAATTCGTATTATTCTTATAAAATGCAGTGTCACCAAGAACTTTTCCCATACGATGAAGAAAGTAGAAGAGTGTTTTGTGAAGATATGCAGAACCGGGCTAATAATGATCAAAATTTTTTATCATCCATTTGTTTTACCGACGAATGCACTTTCACTTTAAATAATGAACCCAATATACAAAATACACGTTGTTGGGCTAAAGAAAACCCTAGAATTAATATTTCAACAAGGACACAATATCCTCAGAAAGTTAATATTTGGGCCGGAATTTTAGGTCACCACATAATTGGTCCTATTGAAATACGTGGCAATCTAAATGCAGATAATTATTTAGAGATGCTACAAAACGATATTGGTCCTGCAATAGACGATGTTGTGCGTCCAGATCGAGAGGTCTGGTTCCAACACGATGGATGTCCTGCACACTATGGTAGAAACGTTAGGGAGTATTTGGACCTGGCATTTCCTGGTCGCTGGATTGGACGAGGAGGTATTATTAACTGGCCCGCTAGATCTCCAGACCTTGCTCCTTGTGACTTTTTTTATGAGGTCACTTAAAAACTCAAATTTATAAACAAAGACACGAAAACCTAAATGACCTAAGAGATGCCATATTTAATGAATGTCATTGTGTAACACAGCAGCAACTATTTAATGTACGAAGATCTTTTTACAATAGGTTAGGTTATTGTCTTGTCCAAAATGATGCTGCATTTGAGTATTTATTGTAATTACATTGAGTGGTATTCTATTGTCAATGTTAAAACTTAAAGGTTACTGTTAGCACTGTTTAGAGCTGAAAAATACCTGATTACGAGTCTAAACAGCCCTAACAGTAACCTTTAAGTTTTAACATTGACAATAGAATACCTACTATTATCTTTAAATTATAATTGTTTTGTTATTCGTTTACTATTTATAAAACGTTTCTTGTTTGAGCATATTTTGTTACGAAATAGTGAATTTTTAATAAATTCATATTATTTAAAGAAAACTGAATTTTTTATCTTTATTTATTAATCTAATATTTCTATTATTGTCATACTTAACGATATTTGTCCAAATCAAATTGTTAGAAATGTCAAATAATTTAACTTACGTTGCGACAGATAAAACGCCAGTCATTTATTTATTTTTTGTTCAATTTCCATGGCTGTTAAGATTTTCAACGTAATTTTCGACATTTTCATATTTAATTTCTGTCGTTACAAAGCATGTAAAAGTAATTCTATTTATTGAATTAGATGCAGAATTTTATGCCCTAAAACTTTTATTTGAAACGTTTTTACTTAAAATAATTAGGCGAGCAAGGAATTGCAAAAAACTGATTTACCATGTTAATCTCCTATGTACACCTTTAAGATAGACACACGGTATATATAAATACCATATTATGTTTAAGAATTCTGTTAGTTAATAATAAGTAAAGAATATGTCCAGATCTCGCTATTTATATGCAGGTAATGGATTGAACAATTCATTAATCAATCGTCTTCCAATCAAATTACATGTACCTGGATATCAGTATTGTGGTCCAGATACGAAACTTCAGCAACGTTTACAACGAGGTGATTCAGGTATAAATGAATTAGATAAAGCCTGTAAAGAACACGACATAGCATATTCTCAGAATAGCCTGGTCAAGAGTATTAGCTACCGATTCTTCATTACCGGAAAAACCTGCGGCGTGGAGTATAGCCAACATCATGAAAGTTAAACGAAAATTAGGAATGGAAATGAAAATGAATGTAATAAATAAAATTAAAAAACCAATATGTAAAAACCCAACTTTAAATACAGTGAACAAGGTTGCAAATTTAGCCATTAAATCCAAAGGAAAGTCACTCAAACATATGGATGATTTAATGGCACAAGGAATTATAAAAACTGCACTGAAAGCAGCTAAACGTGAAGTTAATAGTCACAAACCATCTGTACACACTATAAGTAAAGACAGAATAATCCCATTACCCAGAACTGGTGGCATTCTTCCATTAATACCAATTTTTGCTGGATTATCTGCACTGGGTGCTCTTACCGGTGGGACAGCGGGAGTAGCAAAAACAGTAATCTCTAATAAGAATGCTAAAAAGGAGTTGGAGGAAAATAAACGTCATAACCGTAGTATGGAAGCTATAGCCATAAGTAAAGGCCTACAAGTAGCCCCTACCTCTAATGGTTACGGTTTATATCTGACCCCGTATCCAAAAAACCATTAAAGTTACCGAGAGTGTCGCTAACTAATATAGATTTAGAAAACTATGCTCGTCATTACGAAATACCATATTTTCGTGGGATTTATATGCTAAATAACTTACAACGCAATCCAAAAATGAATAAATCTGCTATAGTTAATTTGGATGATATGGATGGCAGAGGAACTCACTGCACGGTAAATAAAAACTTTGTTGTGATTACCAAAAATGAGTTCCAACAGCAAATTTTTTTTTTCAATATAGGACCAGCAAATATATTTGTTACAGTTACCTAGATAAATTTGCTGGTAAAAAATTGTTGTGGCAACAAATACAGTTTTGTTATATATATATATATATATATATATATATATATATATATATATATATATATATAAAGATATTTGTTATGCGAACAAATAAAATAAGTTACCATTAAGAAATATAAATTTGTTATACGAACAAATAAATTAAGTTACTATTAAGAAATATAAATTTGTTATGCGAACAAATAAAATAAGTTACCATTAATAATTATGAATTTGTTTTGCAAACTAATAAATTTTGATAGATATACAAATGCATTAATGAGGTAGTAAGGTAAAAATTAAATACATGCGTATTATAATAATTTTATTTATTTATAATTATAATCTATATACATGTAACAAATATTATATAAAAAAATAACATATGAAACAATAGTCACTTAAATTATACAGATTTATCAGTAATCGATACATACCTTCAAATTTCTCAATAAGACACTAATTGCCATTGTTTTAAAATATATTTTACAAAATCATCCATTTTTATTGACAGGCACAAGAAACAAGCACTTTTAAAACACAATTTTCGACAGGCTAAAACTTAACAGCGCAAGCAAATGCCACACGACGTAGTATAGTATAACACGAACAGTGAATTATACTGTATACCAGGGAATATCTTGTCTACACAAAAGTTTTAGTTACCTGTACAAAGTATATGGCGGGAAGAAGAATTTGTAATCTTTACAAAATATAATGTCACAGGATACAAAAAAATAAAATTTGTCCCAGTAACAGAATAAATATTTTTAATTGTTGCAAAATGATTTTGTAATCTGAACAAAGTAACAAAATGACTGCTTAGTACTACTAATAATAATTGCTACCATGACTAATATTTTACAGCAAATAATACTTTTTATACACAACAAAAATTGTTTAGTTTTGGAAACTTAAAATACAAAGTTCTTCGTATACACGGCAAAAACATATTGTTGAAATAACAAAAAAAATACAGCTAACTAAATTTTGTCCGGAATATCAATGTAATTTTTTACCGTGTAATAGTTTTGGGACTTTATTAGGATTTACAGAACGAGCTCTCAAACCAAATAAATGGCACGTATCAGATATACCTGTTCAGATTATTAAAGTTTCTAATATACGGATAGAGTGTAACATTACAACAGGTTCTTATACAAATGAGAAATTAATGCATACAATCCATGAATTTACCCCAATGGTACCACCTGGTTTTAAAATAATTGAAATTCCAAACAATATAATTTATCTACCACTTCCAGTAAACACAATCGACAATCTTACACTTAAAATACTCGATCAAGATGATAATTTAGTCAATTTTCATGGAGAAGTCATCACAGTAAGATTACATATCAAACAGCTTTAACCTTATGATTCTTCAGAAGATAAAAAATAAAAACTCACTAGGTAAAGGTTATCCTTTACTGATTCCACGAAGAAGAAGAAAATCTATAAATACAGATGTTCATCTGAAAAAAATATCAGAAACGATTCATCCGTTTCGAAGTTAACAGCAAATATTCAAAACATCGTGAGAGCTCTTGGATACAAGTTAAAACATGAACAGTGCAACAACATACATCACTGATGATATATTATCAGTGGACGAAGATATTATATTCGATGAGTCTATTAACCCCATAGAGTGGCATACACACAACAACTTTTAATAATAACAACGAAATTCGTATTCCAATTCAACAGCAAGATATATATATATATACATTACCAGCACACAGTTTTCTCTATATAGAAGGTAAAATTGAAGCTGGTCAACAGGGAGCGGAAGCAATAATTAAGTTCATCAACAATGGTGTTGTCTACTTGTTTGAAGAAGTACGTTATGAATTAAATGGGATCGAATTCGACCGTACAAAAACATTGGGTATCACATCAACTGTTAAAGCGTATACGTCAATTACACAAAATGAAGTACTGTCTTTAGAAAATGCAGGAAGGAACATAAAAATGCTGACCATGCAATTAGTTACAAAGAAAATTTTAATTTATGTATACCACTAAAAACGTTATTAGGATTTGCTGAAGATTTCAACAAAATCATTTTAAATTCACGTCAAGAATTAATATTGGTACGTTCTTAAACTGATAATGATGCTTTAGTATGCACGCAAGCAGGCAATTTAAATAACATATTTGTAAAGCTTAATAAAATCCAGTGGCGAGTACCGTACGTATACGTAGCCAATCCTGAACGTTTATCTTTATTAAAGATAGTTGAACAAGGTAAACCTATTCACATAAATTTTCGAAGTTGGTCAACATATGAGTTTCCTATGTTACTAAATACGTCGAAACATACATGGACTGCAAAAACAAGTGCACAGCTGGAGAAACCTCGTTATGTCTTACTAATGTTTCAAACTGACAGAAAAAACTCTTATATTTAAATTCTGGATGTTTTCCTTATGACAACATGAATTTATATATTGACAACAATAAATATGCGTTAATGTATGATATGTATAAAAGATTTCACTCATCGTATTACAGTCGAAGTGGATATGGCGACCCTTTATTTATTGTTGCAAAGGTTGTAGGCTTGTTGTAGCAATAAGCGAAAAGCATGACTGGTTATCATTTTCTGGGCCATTCTGTAAAAATGAACAAATATCAACTATATCTAATATTTGAGTTTATCCTACAAAAATCTTACCTTGTTCTCTATCGATTTTTCACCATGTGCTTGAGATTTTAAAAAGTTGAAAAATTCCTTTTCCTCTTCCTCAAGAAAATCAACGACTTCACTTTCTAATTCTTGCAATAACTTAATTTTCTTGAATTTTACGAGTAACTGAATAATATTAATTTTTTTGTAAACTATTTCATGTTCATTGTCATGGGCCAAATGATATTTCAATTAATAAATCAAATAATCAAACCTTATAAAGGAATATAAAGCCAAATACGTTTAGTTTCAGAGCTAATAAATAAATATTGCTCAGGGGTATAAAAAAATTTAAAATGCGATTTACTGTTCTGTGAATAATATAGAAAAGGATTCATCAAATACAATATTTCTTTGAGAACCTCTGTTTAAGATATCAATATAAAATGCACCGTTTTAGTCAAATTATCTTCATTGTGTACCAAGTTCGTCTAAGCATACAACGATTCAAAATTAAAATGAATATGGAAAAAATTAATGAAATCGGACAGTGGCCCGAAATTAAACCTACAAAGAAAGTGCGTGAATTAAAACAAAATCAACCATATAAAGTTATAAAAATTTTAAAAATTAAAACCAAATCTTTTGGCGATAAAATTTGGTGTGATTTGGGGGCCTTTTTTATACTCTTACCGGAAAGATTTTCTTCGTTAACAAATTAACTTAGCGATACACCTCACTTGGGTGTGACTTATTTGGATTTAAAAAATATGAGTGCCGGGCTCAATGCAGCAACATTAATAAAGTTTACAACACTGGTGCCGGGTACTGCTCAATTTTTATCAGCTGAAATTGCTGCAGCATCACTTCTAAAAGAAAGGAACGGGTTTGCAACAGCCTACGTCTCAAGTAAGATTTTATATTTTATTTATTTTATTAATGTTCTAATATAGTCTTCAATTGTATCAGTAAATACGTCGTCCAAATTATCTGTTGACCATCACATAGCGAAACCTACTACTACGAATTCGAATACAAGTACAAATGCTTCAATAAGTTCTAGTACTTTACCGATATCACCGTCAACGGATTCTCCGGAAACATCTTTAGAACATGTAACTTCACATATTCATCATCAACTATTCAACGTTTTAAATATTCGTGAAAGAAAAATGAAAAAATTCAAATCTGCATGGCGTGAAATTAATATTGCGGTAAATATGTATTCCTCAAACGAAGATCCTGTGCTATGGTTAAATTCCATATTTGATAGACTAATAAAATATTTAGCTGACGAAATGAAAATTTTATCTTCAGATCGAATAGGTATTGAAATTTTTAGCAAAAATTCTCCAGATTATCCAATCGTATAAGTTACAAAAAATTTTCTGACTTATCATCGAATGTTATTGTAAATGCCATACAAAATGTATTACAGAGTAACAAAAATTTTCTCCTAAATGACACCCTTACGTTATCGGTAGCTCATACAATTATGCCATCAGGTAATGGGAAAACGAATTTAAAATATGTACCGTTTGAAGAATACTGTCGTCAAAAACATTCGATAATGAACATAAAAAATAACGATAATTTGTGTTTAGCTAGAGCTATTGTTTTAAGTATTGCGTATTTGGAAAATCAAGATTTATTTAAAAAATTACGTAAAAATGAAAATTTACAAAAGCAACATGCCATTGATTTATGTCAAAAAATTAACATAAATTTAGACAACGGTGCAGGAATTGAAGAATTGCAGGACTTTCAAAATAATTTAAAAATTTTTAAAATTACTCTATTTGGTGATGATAGATATTGATATTTTATATTTTAATAATCACTATAATCCAATTATCAGTATAACTGGCGCATTTAATTTATCGTATTATTGCCGTAAATGTCATTTAGGTTACAGAATGAAATGTACACATAGATGTTCTTTTTCACGAATGCTTTGAAATATTTTACTCTGTATGTCAAGTAAGTAATTCTATTGTATAATAATAACTAATAGAAGTGTAGATTGGAATTTATATAAAAACAAAAGAAATATTGCAAGTAAAATAATTAAAGAAGAGAAACAAAGATATTACTGGAACAAAATAGATAAATGTAAAAGAAATTCTAAGGAAATGTGGAGAACATTAAAAAATTTAACATCTACAAATAACAAAAACAATAACATTAAATCTGTTATATACAATAATAGTAATTACGACAATGTGTCTGAAATGGCTATTATATTTAATAATTATTTTGATAATAGTGTTATCGACATTGTACCATCTATTCCTGGGGACTATAATATTAATTTAAACAGTTTGGATATTCCATACCATACAAATTTTAGCTCTTTCTCAACTATTGATATAAACGAATTAAAAAATATAGTTTTTTCCCTTAATAATTCAGGTAGCAGCGATGAAATAGATTCAAAATTTTCACATAATTGGTTATCCCATATTAAATTATATCAACATGACTTTAAAGTCAGGTATTGTACCAGGTGAATTGAAACATTCTGTTGTTATTCCTATACAAAAAGTAAGGGGAATTGTTAATGTGGAAGAATTTAGACCAGTTAATATGCTACCCACCATTGAAAAAATTCTTGAAATCGTAGTATATAAGCAACTCTTAAAATATTTGAATGAAGATAATATTATAGTCCTCGAACAGTCTGGATTTAGAGCAGATCACTCTTGTGAAACTGCACTCAATTACTTGTTAAATGAATGGAAATTTTCAATTGATGATGGAAATATTATATGTGCTGTTTTCCTTGATTTAAAAAGAGCATTTGAAACTGTAGACAGGGACATTTTAATTGCAAAATTACATAAATATGGAATAAAGTTTACAGCTTTGAACTGGATTCGAAACTATTTACTGGGTAGAACACAAAGTGTCATACTTAATAATGTTTATTCCGATAAATTAAGTGTTGAATTAGGAGTGCCACAGGGAAGTGTTTTAGGACCACTGCTTTTTTATATATAAATGATTTACCAAATATTTTAAAATCGTCTTAAATACACTTATTTGCTGACGACACTCTCATTTATATGGAAGAAAAAAAAAACATCAATAATGTAATTATGTATATGAATGAAGAACTGGAACAAGTGGCAAGTTGGTTAAATAGTAATAAACTTAAACTAAATATTAATAAAACTAAAGTAATGTATATATTTCCATCTCAGAAAATCATAGAAAGTAATGACATTACTAAGATTATCATGAACTCACATGAACTAGAAATAGTAACGGAAATAAAATATTCAGGGATCATAATTGATAATAAATTAAAGTTTGATAAACATGTAGAATATACTTGTAAAAAAATATCCAAAAAAATATAATTATTTATCAAGAATTTCAAAAGATTTAACAACCTGGAGTAAAATAACAATCTACAATACTATTATTTTACCACATTTTATTTACTGTTCAACGATTTTGTTTATGTGCAATAAAACAGACCTAGATAAATTACAAAAGCTTCAAAACAGAGCCATGAGAGTAATCCTAAAATGTAATAAATACACTAATATTCAAACTATGCTAGATTCTTTAGGGTGGCTATGTATTAAAAACTTTGTAGAATATAATGTTTTAATATTTATATACAAAATGTTAAATAATATGTTACCATAATATCTGACAAAGAATATTACTCATGTGAAGGACGTACATAACTATGCTACGCGCAGTGCAAATATGTTATACGTGCATAAAACAAATAAAGTAAGAACTAGTATGTGTATATATCATAAAGGTTTAATATTGTACAATAAATTACCTTCTGGTGTGAAAGACTCAAAATCAGTTCGTGAATTTAAATTTAAACTAAAACAATTATTGTAAATATTTATATAAATTTATCACTATGTTACTTTTATTTGTTATGTATCTTTGTATTTATTTTGTATTATTTAGCGTAAAGCTGTTAATAAAGAATTATTATTATATTATTATATTTTTAGTTAATTACTTCTATTTTATTTATTGTTCTTGTTAGCAACATTTTCCACCTAATCATCAATCCAATTGATGTAATAAAATATCATGATCTAATTTGTCGAAAGCTTTGGAATAATCAGTGTTAACTACATCAAGTTGTCTATTCATATCTAGTATCTCAGATGCAAACTGCGTAAAAATGCATAAGTTAGAAATGGTGGAACGTTTCGGTAAAAACCCGTGTTGTTGAGGCGATATAAAATGACGAACCTGAGGCAGTATTTGATTATATAATAAAATCTCCAAAACTTTCGCAAAATTACATGTAATAGATATTGGCCTGTAATTCAAGATATCAGAAGGGTTTCCAGATTTTAAAATTGGACAAACTTTAGTACGTTTCCACATAGAAGGAAAAATACCAGTATTGATGGATGTACAGTAAAGGTGCAATAAAGGTACTGTTCCGATATATCCACCACCAATGAATTGTACGACACTGTTTATAAAGTATTGCTGAAGTGGAGCAAGCCTTCTTCTTTTCACCACTGAACTTATTACTGCTACAGTTGTATTATCCATACCGGTAAATAATAATAAAAGTAACATAATAACAGATCTCAGTTTTCGCAAAGTAGCGAAATGTGTGGTTACAAGCAAAGCACATAACCTTACATAGAGAGAGATGCCCTTATCTCTCTTCTACACAACAACGACAATGACAAAAACAAAGAAAATGTTTGCAGCTTAACATATTTTCAGACTATGCGCTACGACAGCGACAAAGACTAAGACAAAATCATCAGCTGGAAACGCTCAGCTGTGTCGCCATATGACAAACTTTTGTGACTATGACTTAAATCCAAAACAAAGGTAGCTTTATTATATTTACTGCTTCATATGTAATTTTGGTTTCATATTTTTAATTTGACTTATGTGTGTATTAATAAGGTATCTAATACAAAAAATTATTGAAAAAAATATTTTTTGTTGACCAAAATATTTTTGGTCACAATAAAATAAGGCATGTAAAATATTACAGATACTTTCAAAATAATAAGAAATTTCATGAAAAATAGCGAAAAGTCAATGTTTTTAAGTAAAAAAAAATAAAATACAATAAGCCCTACACTATTAGAGAGAGAGAGAAACATATTTAAATTAAAAATCAAATACGATTTCTATTAAAATAAGAAAGTTGATATTAATATCTTGGAAACCGTCATATTAAAATTTATCCTGACACCACCTTTACGTTTGTCTCATCAAATCATGCAACATTTATATGAAACATTTTTTATATCTCCTATAATTACGAGTTAGTTGACATTTCTTTTCAAATTGTCATTTTCAGTTTTTTTTAGTAACTTTCTAACTGAGATGCGTGAACTTAGCAAGCATATTTGAGCACTAACGAAACGAACTGTATGATCGTATAGTGCTTCGTTAGTGCTCTTTGGTGCCTTCAAAAAAATTATTCTAGGAATCACGGTTATGTCATAAATAACGTTCGATTTATTTTCTTTTAACTTCACGCCAGCAAACAATTTTTAAAATAAATTAAAGAACTTGGGGTCATTGGTTAGTGCTTCGTTAGTGCTCTTTAATGCCCCTAAAAATTTTATTGCAAAAAATGACTAAAAAACAACCTTCAATTATTTTAGTGTTTCGTTAGTGCTCTTTAATACCCCTAACATATTTATTACAAAAATCACTATGACGTCAAAAACTACATTCAATTATTTTTCTGCCACACTGTAAAAAATAATAGCGATTTTGTCGAAAAGTTATAGTAATTTTTTACTATAATATGTATGCATTAACAAATTTCACATAAACTATGTAGACTTACATTCACATAGCAACTAATTCTATAAATTTGTTAATTTACCCTTACAAATATAAAAAAAATTACTAGAACTACTATGTAATATTCATATTATAATAAATATATGAAATTTTACAGTAATATGTTAATATTTCTATCTCAATTTTGTCAAATTTTATAAGAATTATGTAAAAACTCAATTCTTTTTATTTTAGTTTCTATTTTTACAGGAGTTATGGACAAATTCTAAATTTAAATTATTTAAATTTAAATTATGTATATTATTAATATGTAAATTTACTTAAAGTATGTATCAAAATTTTTATGGAATTTATGTTTATGTAATTTTAAAAATGATAGACAAAATTACATTTAACTGTAAATTTACTATAATTCACTTAGGCAATTTGGACGCCAATAACAATTATAGTAATTTTACAGAAAAAATTTTTACAGTGCAAGTTCACATCGGCAAACAGTTTTTAAAATAAATTAATTAATTTAGGGTCATGGATTAGTGCTTCGTTAGTGCTCTTTAATGCTCCTAAAATATTTATTGCAAAAATCAGTATGACAAACAACGTTCAATTATTTTTCTGCCAAGTTCACATCAGCAAACAGTTCTTAAAGTAAATTAATTTATTTGGAATCATTGGATACTACTTCGTTAGTGCTCTTTAATGCCCCTATTTTTTTTTTTTTGCAAAAAACGCAATGACGTCAGAACCAACGTTCAATTATTTTTTCTGCCAAGTTTACACTAGCAAACAACTTTTAAAATAAATTAATGAACTTTGGGTCGTTGGTTAGTGCTGTATAATACTCTTTAATGGTCCTAAAAGAATTATTGAAAAAATCAATATGACGTCAAAACCACCGTTTAATTATTTTCCAGCAAACAATTTTTGAAATAAGTTAATCAGAAGAAATATATCTTTTCTTTTAGAAAATAAATAAATAATGCACAAAATGTTTGAGCTGGTGCAACAAACAGAAAATAATCGATAAGATGAATTTTTAATACAAAATTCTGATGAGACCAGCATAATAACTCCAGCCTTTTTTTTATTAATTATATACGTAGGTACCTACCTACCTACCTAACTTATTTACAAATAATGGCAATTGTATTAAATTCTTTTGCATATAATGTAAATATTGTTCCAATTGTTATTATTTTATGTGTGTGTACAGTTACATTAATTTCTTTTCAATAGAGGTTTCTAAGGCAACACCTTTTTATATTACATATCAATTTCGGACTTCCATACGTTGTAATTATATTAATGTAATGATTAATTATAAATTATATTAATAAATAAAGTGAAATTTTGCTCATACTATCCCTATACTGTTACTAATCGAATGCAATAACTACATTATCCTCTAATCCAGTAGGATAATTTTTATGAATTAAAAACCGAAAATGTTCCACCACAGGTATCCGTGAAGTGTTATTTTTTTTTACATTTGTGATTATAGATAGTCTATTTTTAATTTTGCTAGTATTATCCCTATATTGTTAGTAACAAAATTCTATAACTGTATTATCCTCTAGACCGTAGGATAATTTGTATGAATTAATTACCGTAAAAAATTTTTCATACCCGTGAAGGTGTTAATTTTTTGTTGTTACGAATGATAGTCTGTGTTTCTAATTTTGGTAATATTATTATATTGTGACTGACAAAACTGTGTAGGTAACTATATTATCCTGAAAGCCCATAGTACAATTTGTATGAATTACTTACTGTAAAAATTCCAACACCCGAGAAGTAAATATTTTTTTATATTGTTATTAAAAATAGTCTGTGTTTCTCGTTTCGCTAATATTATCCCTATATTATTACAAACAAATTGATAGAAAATTTTCGGTAATTCATCCATACAAATTGTCCTACGGGTCTAGAGGATAATATAGTTACAGGATTTTATTAGTAACAACATAAAGATAATATTAGCAAAATCAGAAACACAGACTATTTATAATAACAATAAAAAAAATAACTTCATGAGTATAATAGAAAATTTTCGGCAATTATTTCATACAAAATGTCTTGCCGACTCACAGGATAATATAGTTACAGCGTTTTGTTAATAACAATTTTGGGCTAATATTGGCTAAATTAGAAGCACGGGCTATCTTTAATAACATTTCAACAAAGTATTTACTTCTCGTATGTTAGAATTTTACGGTAATTAATATTACAATTTTGTTACTAACAATATAAGGATAATACTAGCAACATTGGAAACAGACTATCTATAATAACAATTTTAAAAACAAATTACTTCACGGGTACCTGTGGTGGAATTTTTACGGTAATTAATTTATAACATGAATCCCGATATCCTTTAACGGGAATTATCAAGTCAGGTTTGGGGATTGTCATGGAACTTATAACAACGGAAAAATAAATAAACATTGATTACTGTTTTCATTCTCAATGTGTAAACAACAAATGTGAATTTGAGTTTAATAAATTGGTATTGTTCTTTTGTATTTTTTACTTATTTACAATTACAAGAGTTCTTGCTTCTCAGACCTTGTTCCATCATCTTTTCACTGTAGTTTGTCCAGCTCTGGTTACTCATTCTCACTGTTAACGTAGTTAATATTATTGTAATCAAATTTTATCATTGTTATAATCAAGAATTATCATTATTGTCATCAAGTTTAATCATTACAATGATGAAATTTGTCTTCAATTACACTATTTTAAAATTAATTTTAGAGGCAATACATATTTTTTTTTTTGTCGATCCAAGGGAGGTCATTCTTGATTCCTCACCGCTTTGTATGTCTTTTTATTTTGTATGACATACTTATACTTGCACATTAGTACGAGTACAAATATAGAAATATTCCGTATTTCAATAATTTCAAAATTATTGGAGTTCTCACGTTTCTTTAAATTTTTATAACCCTTAAACATTTCCAAATATGAACAGAAAGCAGAATATCCTGCACACATGTTAATTATCCAAATTACTTTTAAATTATAACTTTTTGATCACAGTAAATATTTCAATATTTGTAATGGGCTACTTGCGTGGTACTGAAAATCCGATTTCTATCACTATATACGTAATGTTATGTTGAAAATATATATAAAAATATAAATTTTATTTTAAAAAAATTATTTGTTTTTTAGTAAATTAAGAAAGAAAATTTTCTTTGACGTCATTATATTGAACCGGAGAAGGAAACCATGTTTAAAAATGTAACGTATAGATGACATGACATTCGACAAAGTTTAAATTGAATTTCACATTTTTCTCTCTCTGGGCTCTCAAATATATTAATTACTTCGCAAATAAACACTGTAATTTAAAATATCGATACCAAAAAGACAAACTATAATACTAACCTCCAAACTATTGTTGAAACGTCAAACAGGAGATAGACATTACCCGTACAAACAAACGCTATGGCTTTACGACCACTCATTGGTGCGGCGTAATTCTACGTCATACATGGCGGTAATTCAAATAATCAAATTTCATTATTTTTTCTGCCTAATTAATAAAAATTTTATCAAAAGAAAAAATATGGGTAGCAAGTTTTTACCTGCTCTTCAAAAATATGAATTAAAAAAGGTACGTAAGTAGCCCATTACGCCAAAAAGATCACAACCACAAATGTCAAAGCATAAATATTAACCAGCTTGATCGAAAAAAAAACTTATATGGCATTTTCTTGCTCTGCCTTATTACATTTGCAATGCTGTTGTCTCTTTTTATTTTTATCAGAGATTTTGGAATTGCATATACACTTATCTGTCGAATAGTTATCCGTCAGATACATTTGAAATGAAAGACAGAAAAAAGTTATCCGTCGGATAAAGTTTCAGATAAGTTTATCTGGCGGATAGCTATCCGGAACTTTATCTGAAGGTGGAAAGACCAGCCCTTAGTTAGTAACTATATAGGGATAACATGGATAACATTAGAAAATTTAGAAACACAAACCATCTTTTATAACAATAAAAAAAATCTGTTGTGGCCAGCACAAGACCTCTCGCCATTTCCATATTAGGCGATATAAGTATTGTACATTTTCGACATTTCTGATGCAAACAGAAACACATATCTTTTTTATATATTTATATATTTTTTAATTCATTCTATTCACTCTTATTCTTCTAATGTTCGAGATTCTTCCAATTCATTGTTGAGATTGGCGGTATTTCTGAAGGGTATATGTAATATATGTATACATATATAATTATAAATATTTAATTAATAATAAAATAAGAAATATTAAATGTACTTCCCAGAAAAAGTCTTCAGTAATGTCTCCGGCTTTTTGACACTAACATTTATCTGTCAATTACAAACATTTTAATTTTTCCACTTGGGCTGCGAGATTCATTTACAACTTATTATTTTATATATTTATGTGTCTCTATCTTTAACTCCATAGAAAATAAAATAAAAATTTTAAATGTGTGAGATAGGGATTTTTATATTCTTTAATAATAGTAATAACAGAAATTTTCAAAAATTAATATTTAGAAGGTTTTTTTTTTTTAAAGAAACTATTACTTCCAGTTGTCCAATTGTTACCAAAATCTAATCAGCTTTTCCCAAGAATATCAGATTGAGGAAACTGCAGTTATAGTTATTAACGTCATTAGGCCGATATGAGGCAAATAAGGGACGCGACTGAGGTTTATAATCAGTCGAGTTCGTTATTTGCATATCGGCCGTGTGGCGTTTAAGACCTTTCGTAATAACATAAAATTTAAATATTTAGTAATAATAAAATTCTTCTATTTCTGTCATATTGAACAACTTTTTATTGATACCAATTTATAAAGTATCCTAGACAACAGTCTGGCATTATGCTCTTATTTTCCTAGAAACACTTGATCCTTAATTGTAGGAGACTGTTATAAAAAATAACGGCCTAGGCCGTTATTTTTATCTTTTCAGTTTTTTTTTTTAGTCCTGTTATGTCATAATAAGAATATGGTATTGCGAAAAATATTTTTTAAGTTTTATAGTATTTGAGAAACCGTGGTTCCAATAACCGCACATCCACACATCCACACACACACACACACACACATTCATACACACACATACATACATACATATACACACAACACACACACACACACACACACACACACACACACACACACACACACACGACCATCATCGTAAAAATGTTATAATAATAATAATAATAATAATAATAATAATAATAATCGGATTATAAAGACCTTAAAACGTGCTTGTCCACTAAAATCTGGATATGCGATTTTTAGCATGATTCCAATACCTCTTTTAGCGAGAGGTAAAAATATTTAATTTTCGGGTATGATATAATATTTTATATTAGTTTGTTAGCAACAACATAGAAATAATATTAGCAAAATTAGAAACAAAAACAAAAATCTTTAAAAACAATAAACAAAAGAATATTAACTTCAAGGGTATGATAGAAAAATTGCGGCCATTATTTCATACAAATCCACAGCATAATGTAGTTATATCATTTTGTTAGTAACAATTTAGGGCTAATATAAGCAAAATTAGAAACACAGAACACAGGCTACCTTTAATAACAATAAATAAATTATTTACTTCTTGGGTGCTAGAATTTTTACTGTAATTAATTCATACCAATTATCCTAAAAGCCTACAGGAAAATATGGTTATAGCTTGTTATTAGTAACTATACAGTACAGATGGTTGTTTTTTTTATTGTATGACTTATAATCTGCTGAAATATTGAAAATATATTAAATATAATATTAGAAAGAGAAAGGGAGGAAAAAACGGCCAGAAAGATAGTTAAAGTAGTATACAGAAAAATAAAAATAGATAGAGACTATGGTACGAATGTAATGACAAAGAAGGGAATTTAACTAAACATATTTAGGCAAAAAACGAATAAACAAAGATAAAACAACTCAAAACGTAGCGATAAAAATAGAATTCTGGAACGTAGCGGCTATAAAGGGAAAAGATAAAGATTTTAGGGAATTAGTTAATAAATATGATATAATAGGATTAACGGACACATGGTTAGATGAAAAAGATTGGGAAAAATGGAAGAATAAAATGCCAAAGGATTTTAAATGGATAAGCAAACATGCGATAAAAGCAAATAAAAAAGAAAGAGCGATGGGTGGTATTATCAAATACAATATCTCAAGTGCCAGGCATATTACCAAAAATTTTCCCGACCTGTCACACGTGTTTGTTGCAACGAGAATATATGTTCAGACAATCGCTAGAACAAAAATAATTTATAGAAATATATCAAATAGTTTGAGTAGGTAGCTGTCATTGATTGCCATGGCGATGAGTAAATAATTGTTTAAATGTTTGAAAATTTTTGCACTTCTGCTTGTCATCTCGTAATTTCGTGCAAAAGTAGCAAAACAGATATGGTTTCTCGGTTTGGTTCCGACTGCCTTGAAAAAGATCAACGAGGAAGTTAAAAACTGTGCGCCATTTAACACAGTAAAATCAAGAAAATCTGTATAGGCGCAGTTTAAAATTTTTTGTTGTGATAGATCCTATGATGTTACTACTGGAGAACTACCGATTGAAAAACTGAATGATATTTTGTTGGATTGGGGGTATAACATGAGGAAGTCTAATGGGACCCACTATAAGGAATTAGTTGTAAAACAAATGTGGAACTCCATAGCAAAACAGATTCAAGAAACATATGAAAAATTTAAAATCAAAATTAATCCCTTTATGGTACTGCTTTTAAAACAAGCAGAAATGCTAGTGATTTGCAGAGAAAAAAGTTGCAAATGAACCCCGAATTAAGGAAAATGAGTGCAGCTGAACTCACTGAATCAGAAATGTAAGAAATAGTACAGTTATATGATGAAAATATGCCAGAGGGGTTACAAAAATTTTTTACCACGTGGCTGCCCACGAACTTGTGTGGCGAGGCGGAGAAGGTACGCATTGCTTAATCACTTACTTTAAAGAAGAACAGGACAACAAGGGAACATGTACTGGAAGGATTGAATATAATCCAATCATTTCAAAAACAGCACAAGGGGGAGCAAAGAAACTTACCGATTCCAAGTGGTTGATACCAAATAAAACGAATGAATCAGCGTGTCCAGTAAAGTATTTAATAAAAAAAATCCAATGTCAACCCGTGAACTAATTTTTTGTTTTTACTGATTATTAAGAAAATTATTGTCTAAAATATAACCACCGATAGACTATTTTTAACTCCCAATTCTGACTTTGACCCGAACCATTTAAATTTCCCGTGTTTTAAGAATTCTGCGGTAGGTAAAAATAATATTTCCAAATGGACAAAGCTGGCCGCAGAAGCTCTTGGTATTAATACAAAGCAAGTAAAAATTTCAGATTAATCTCACCGATCATCTGCTATTTTTCATCTGGCAAAAGCTGGCGTTCCTGAACAATCTTTGATCAAGATATTTGGACATTCAAGCAGTAGCTCGATAAAACCTTACTTGCAATTTTACGAGGAACATCATGCCAAAATTGTTAAGGAATTAAGATCCGACACAAGAATTGATATAAATAATTCGCATATAGAAAGCAATACTTCGGTGAACGAAACGGAAGCAAATCATCGAAATGTTTATCATAATTGTACTTTTAATTTCACCAACTGTTCCAATTTTGATTTCTTATAAATAAAAATGCTCTAATTAGGCATCTAGTAATCTTTGCGGGAAATATTCGAATAATTTGCCCGGCCAAATATTCGCTGTCAAAATATTGACGTAATTCGTATGTGATTGGCTAATTTCTAAGTAATACGCCATTTTGATTGGTCCAATTCTTTAAATTGACACGTGTGGGCGATTGTCACTGGTATTAAAAAGCATATTGAAGAAATACAAACGGAAGTCTTCAAGGAAAATATCATGGAGACAAAAATAAAAATTAACAAGGAAAATTGGAAAATTTTGACAGTGTATAATAACAATAAGACTAACGAAATACTTACAGAAATTAGAGAAAGGGTAAAAGATACGGAAGAAAGTAATCTGGTAATTGGCGGAGATTTTAATGCCAGAATAAGGGAAAGGGGTGGTGTATGGAATCTGGAAACAAGAAAGAAACAAGAAGCACAAAGGATGAAATAGAAAATAAACACGGAGAAATCTTAATACAAGAATGTAGAGACAGAGACTGGACAGTTTTAACCCTTTGCGGCCCAAATTATTTGAAAATATAATTTTATGGATAATTTCAATTTTTTTTACGGAAAGGTAATGAGGAGGCATTAAAACTAGTGTGTAATGTCAAAAAAATAAAATTTTATTTCCAAAATTTCGAAAAAATGGTGGTTCCACTCTGGAACCACTAGGAATGTACGACACAAAATGTAAATTTATTTTTTATGAAATTGAGCAAAACAATTTCTTTTATCAGTTAAGCAGAGTCCAACTTCACATGTAGAACAGTGCCATCTAGTACGGTGAGGTTGTGCACGTGTACTGCAATGAGTACACCTGACCTTTGTATCGTGCACTGGCATATGTGCAGATTTGTCAAGTCTCTTTTCTAGTGGAACTTGTTTCTTGAATTTGTTGGGGGGTTGTTCCGTACTGGATCTGCCCTTCTTGACTGCGGAAGGGTCTGCTCCAATTAATCCACATGCAACTGCAAGTCTAAATTCTTTAAGACTTAAACTTTTTGTACCTGAAGTTCTTTCAGAAAATATAACAAAAGAATTAACAAGGCACAAATCTAATAAATGCCAGAATAATCGGTGCCACCATTTTCTAGATTTTCTATTTATTTTATACAGAGAAATAAGCATATCAGATTTGTCTACAAAACCCATATTCATATTGTAGTCTTTTACTAGTTGTAAACAAGGCACTACCTCTGTTGTACCATCTTTCTTCTTTCTAGAGACAGTTCTAGTATCCAAAGGATTGTGAAAATTACTAAGAAATAGGACAGGTCTATTGTCATTCCATTTCAAATATAGAAGCCCATCTTTGGTAATGCGCCAATCATTTTCCCCTCTTTTCATATTTTTATCAGGTTTCAGATCTTTTGGCTCATCTTTTCTTTTCTTTCTCATTGTTCAGCATGCATAAATTTCTTCTTTCTTTAGGTCATTTAGTAAATGTACCCCATTAAAAAAATTATCAAAGTATACTCGGTGCCCCTTCCCAATTAATGTTCTGGTAAGATCTTTCACTACTCTTGCACCTAAGTTCTTTTCAGCATTATTTTCTGATTTTCCTGTATATATTTGAAATTCTCCAACAAATCCCGATTCATCAGCTCTAATCCATAGCTTGTAGCCCCTCTTTATTGGCTTGAGTGGCATATACTGTCGAAATCCCACTCTTCCTTTATACTTCACCATCGACTCATCAATACTTTGGTTTTCTCCTGGTTTATAACATTCTTTGAACTGTTTTGACAAAGCCTCTATCATAGGTCTAATTTTATATAGCTTGTCATATCCAACTTGTCCTTTGCTTGGTTGTAAGGAATTATCATTTACATGTATATTTTGCAGAAGCCAACTAAACCTATTACGAGACATACTTGAAGATATGAACGGATCCCTCATTTCAAATTTAGATGACCAGTAATCTTTGAAGCTGGGTTTCTTAGTCAAACCCATCATCAAGTTTATACCGAAAAAAACTTTTATTTCTTCTAAATTTGTAGGTGTAAAACGAATACCATATTGTTGAGAAGCGTAAAGATTTGTTTCAAAGACAATTTTCTCTAGTAATGTCTTAGTGTAAAGGTTAATAAATATATCTAATGGTGTTTCAAGTTCATCGGAAATATTTGGACCATATAATTCTGTGAAAGGGATAGGTAATATGGCAAAATTTTCATCTTTAGTCCAGATTATTTTTTGTTTCACAAAATGTGATAACGGAAGTTCATCTTCGCTATCCCAATGATCTGATATATTTCTCTAAAAATATTAAAAATAAATAAATAAATAAAAACAAATAATGCACAATATTTACATCAGATTTTTTATTTTGTATATCATCTGCTTCTACGAGTATTTCGTCTGAATCTAAATCATCTATTTCATCGTCCGTAGGGGCTTCTGAAGTAAATGAACCCGCGTCAGAGGGTATTTCGCCCAACAAGGCAAAGGCATCGTCCGATGTAATGTTCTCTAAGTTAAAAACTCTTCTATCCCTAGGATTTCCTAAAAAAGAAAATAGTGTGAAAAAATATTGCGAAGCCTAGTGGTGCCGGACGGAACCACATTACAAAAGCAAAAATTAACTATTACAGTAATTTTTTTTGTGATATAACTAAATAAATTTGATATTTATTCATTATTTTATCAAATACGATTGTATACTTACCAGCCATTGACCCTTTTGTTGATGTAAATTCAATATGAAAAATAAAGGTTAGAATATGAACAAGTTACTCACAAAATTTCAAGAAACACTGTTGCCATTCAAGATATATGAAAAAACTTTGCTAGTTTGTCAAGAGAGGGCAATACCTGTACTAATACAGAAATGTGGCTCCAGCTAGTGCATACCAGGCATTCAAAAGAAATAAATATGTTTTGTGGTTCCACTGTGGACCCACAACGACTCAAAGGGTTAAATGGTAACATAGAAAATGACAAAGAAGGATACTTTACGTATATAGGTAAAAGAGGAGAAAAGACAGTAATTGACAGAGCTGGGCAGTAACTAGTTACTTTAGGAACTTAGTTACTAACTAGTTACTTTTACGTAACTTGTAACGTAACTTAGTTACTTTTTAAAATATAGTAACTGTAACTGTAACTTAACTTGCTGCGGAAAAGTAGTTGGTAACTTTACGGTTTTTAGTTACTAGTTACTTGAGTAACTTAAGTTACTTAAAGTAACTCAGAAATTAGAATGTAACTTAAGTTAGTCAAAGTAACTTAAAAAGTGGAATGTAACTTAGTCATAAAAAGTAACGGGGGGGATTAAAATTTCTAAGAAATATTTTGTTGAGGCTGATGCCTTTTTTAGAAACACTAACTAAAACTGTTTTGTTTTAAATAAATGTCTGTCCAGAGTGGGAGTGTTGAGCGTAGCATCGCGCATACACTCTGTAAGGTGTAACTTTATTAATACATAATTAAATTCAATATTATTGTTGATTGATTTCAAGCCATAATAGATAATAAAATAAGTAATTATATTCATTAATAATAGAGTTTTTGTACGGTAAACAGAAAAACTAAAAATAACACATTATTTTAACTTTTAATTCTAGAATTAAAAAGTTACTAAATGTTAAATTTGACTTATAAAATATATATTATTTTCAAATGTTTTCCTCGCTTACAAATGATACGTTTTAATAAATTATAATTAAACTGCCACTAAATCATCAAAATTATTCCAATTTTCAGGTTATACAAAAAATAGTGTATTTTGTTCGTTGTTCCAATGGTTGCAAGACTTGAATTCGTCTCATTTTTGCAAATTCCCTTCTCACAAGATAAAATGGCACTTTTAATTTTTGTATTATATTATAATGTAGGTCCTCAAGGCCTTTTTATCAGATCTTTGGGCCCTAGGCCAAATTTTTTTTCGGGCCCCCCTCCCTCTTTATAGTAAAAAACAAGTACGTACAAATATTTGTATAATTATAATATAAGTTTATTTATTAAAGAAAAAAATAAAATTGCCTGCTGAGAGAAAAGCTAATCAATTATATAGTATATAATTATATTTCATTTTTATGCTGCTAAGTTCACGCTAGCAGCAAAGTTCACTTGAAAAAAATTTAAAATGTCACAGATCGTTTGTATTTCGTTTGTATTTGATTGTATTTCTAGTAAAACATTTGAAAAAAAATTCTACGGGAAGTTATGATAATATCATTTTTATGCTGCCAAGTTCACGCTAGCAGCAAAGTTTACTTGAAAAAAATTAAAAATGTCACAGATCGTTTGTATTTGATTGTATTTCTAGTAAAAATTTTGAAAAAAAATTCTACGGGAAGTTATGATAATATCATTTTTTATGCTGCCAAGTTCACGCTAGCAGCAAAGTTTACGTGAAAAAAATTAAAAATGTCACAGATCGTTTGTATTTCATTTGTATTTGATTGTATTTCTAGTAAAAAAACTGAAAAAAAATTCTACGGGAAGTTATGATAATAACATTTTTATGCTGCCAAGTTCACGCTACAGCAAAGTTTACTTGAAAAAAATTAAAAATGTCACAGATCGTTTGTATTTCGTTTGTATTTGATTGTATTTCTAGTAACAATTTTGAAAAAAAATTCTACGGGAAGTTATGACAATATCATTTTTATGCTGTCAAGTTCACGCTGGCAGCAAAGTTTACGTGAAAAAATAAAAAAATATCACATTTTGTTTGTATTTGATTGTATTTCCAACAAGAATTTTGAAAAAAATTCTACGGAAAGTTATATAGTGCGACCAAGCAATATGTGCCCCTAGTTTAGAGTAGACTTAGGAGGTGTGGTCTATCATTAAGAGTACATTCGGAGACAGAAGTTTTCTATACAAATTTTAGCGGTTCATGTATAAAATGGATTTATTTAGAACACAAATGAAATATGTACATAAACTTTTCTTTAAATGTCGTTTATTATATAATTATACCTTCTCCATAATTATAATTCATTTATTAATATGCCTGCCGCCGCCGCCACTACACTTCTACTTTTATTCTGTATGTACTTACGCGTTCGCGGCAAAATTCTCAAATGTTATTGGTTGAATATTTACGTCAGTGCGTGCCTTCCGCGTCGAGGTCAGGGGCACATTGCTTGGTCGCACAATAACAATATCATTTTTATGCTGCTAAGTTCACGCTAGCAGGAAAGTTTACGTGAAAATCTCACAGATCGTTTGTATTACATTGTATTACTAAAAAATTTTTTTTAAAAAAATAGACATGGCAATATCACAATTATTCTGCCAAGTTCACGCTAGCGGCAGTATTTACGTAAAATTTTTGATATCTTATAGATCAATTGTGTTTCTAGTTTCTGACCATATCAATTTTATGCTGCTAAGTTCTTAAAATATGGGGTCCCGTGGTCGCGTGCCTGAGTGTCTGGGTGCGAACTTGGGGGAACCGGGTTCGATCCCGACAGACGCCAAATATTTCCAATTTTAAATGGCACAAAAGTGACCCCTGTGGTGCACTCTCCACAGCAGCTATGAATGCCCGTGAGGTGACGCCTGATAAGCGCCCACACGGTAAAATATATCGTCATCATTACCTATGTCTACATGTGTTGTAGATACTGGCACACCCAGAAATGGGTAATATGCCGTGATGATATATTTATTTTATTTAAGTTCTTAAAATCTCACAGATCGATTGTATTTCGTTCGTATTTAATCGTATTTCTAGAAAAATTTTAAAAAATAAAAATTTTAAGAAAAGTTTTTGACAATATCAATTTTATGCTAGCAACAAAGTTCGAAATTAAGAAATCTATTTCTCATTGTATTTCTTTTCGTAAATCTACAAAATGTTATGACAATATCATATGTATGCTGTCACGGTAAAAATATACTGTCATCATTATCCATGTCTACATGATGTAGATACTGGCACATCCAGTAATGGGTGATGATATATTTATTTATCGCTGCAACATAGTTTGCGTAAAAATTGAGCATTCGCGCAGATAGTTTGTATTTTGTTTGAATTCGTTTATATTTTTAGTAAAATTAGTTTTAAAAAAATACGACTGGTTATGACATTTTTATGGTGCTAAATTCAGCAATATTCGCTTAAAAAATAAACATTCAATTAACAAAATCCCTAAATTACAAATCTACGGAA
Organism: Ophonus ardosiacus; assembly: GCA_943142095.1. Taxonomy (NCBI): domain Eukaryota; kingdom Metazoa; phylum Arthropoda; class Insecta; order Coleoptera; family Carabidae; genus Ophonus; species Ophonus ardosiacus. The sequence continues at coordinate 21,866,840 of OW964833.1, read as the reverse complement.
CTTATTTGGAATATAATATCTCATGCGTCTTGGTTAATATATATTTTTATATTAATATTATTTTTGATAATATCTCTCATTTCTTTATTCATACAGTGTGTTTCACAATTTATACACCAAACTTTAAGTGAAGTGCATATAGTATTGACCAAAATGAGTAAAAAAGGTTAATCAACGTAGGTCTGATCTTTAGCTGTATTTGAGAAAGAGGCCATTTTGTATTAAAATTGAAGAAAAACTGATAAAGATAGCGATCGAACAAAATTTTTTGTTTACCAATAAATAGACTATAAAAATACAATAAAATTTTATATGAAACATTTTTCTCAATTTCTAGTAGTTAAGAAGTTATTTTTCCTAGTACAATTATTATTTGATTTGTTTTGAAAAACGAAGGCACACCTAAGATGACCTATCAAAGGTAAACAAAAAGTCTCATTTAATGGATGTCGTAACTCAAAGTTTTCGATATAGAATAGGTAAAGCCCGTAAAAACGCATTTTTCACCCTTATATTTCGGAAACTATTGAAAATTGGACCCATGTTGATTAAACTTTTTTTAATCATTTTGGTCAGTGCTATATGCCCTTAAAGTTTGGTGTATAAGTTGTGAAATACTCTGTATAAATCATTATGCAATACATTATTTAGTATTTTCTAAAGTAATATTCAAAAAATATTTTAAATATTACGTATTAATATTAATTTATAAGCAATTTTTGCCGTAATCAGGAAACATGGTAAGGTATAAAAATACACAAGTACTTAAAAACATTATTATTTACATACAATGAGTAATGAAAATATAAAAACAAAATATATTTCTGGATAACAATAAAATTCAAATACATAAACAAACATCAGTAAAAACATTTTACTTACATAAATATGATAATGTAATGAATAGGGAAAAACAAAATATATTTCTGGACAAAAAAAAAAAAAAAAATCAAATACATAAATAAACACAGGTAATGGTATATTACATCCGAGGTGGGAGATGTTTCATTATAGCCGAGGGCTTATGTATATTACCGAGAGGCGAAGCCTCGAGGTGAGATAATGTATACTATTTTACTCACAATCATCCTCATTTTAAATCAATAATTTTCAAAATAAATCAATGAATTATAACCTTTAATTTTATTAATATTTTGACAGCTATCTTAAAATTTGTTTAGCCTACTTAATTATGGGGATCTACGGCAATTAAAGTTAGGAATGACGTATTTTCCAACCTCCAAAAGGTTAGGAATCTGTATTTTACTATAATGATTGTGAATAAAAACATTATTACATACATACATATAATGAGTTATGAAAAATGAAAAATCTATCTGTGGCGGTTTTTGTGAACATATTTTTTATTATATCAATACCCTTTAAATTAAATCAATAAGATAAATATTGACGAATGTCAAATAGCTAATTTGACAGAAACGCCTGTAGTAACCGGACATATTTTATTCACACCGGTTACCACGCTTACTGCGCGGTTAACCATATGGAACCCGGTTATATGAAAAAAAAAACGCCTTAGAACTTAGCCAATTGACAAATATAAAACAGGCATATATATTTGCTGTCATCATCATATACGGCTCGACAGCCCTTGCCCTTGTAGGGCCAAGGCTTCAAGTACCGTGGGTATTCGTTTCCAGACAGATGATTACTAGTGCAGTTGGTGTATTTAAATCGTGCGACAACCCTGATTACTATGCAACCTGTGTGGCAGCGGAGAAACTCCTTCTACAGCTAGCACCATCTGTATTTAACATGGACAACTGGTCATGTCGTTACATGCGAGTGCGATTAATGCCTGATATACTGGCATTTTTACGACACGTACTTGGCTAGCCGGTGGATTCGAAACAAGGAACCCAAGATTGGACCAGGCAGAGACATAGCGCTGCACATGCACCGGCTTATACATAAATTTACTGTACAAAAGTTATATCTCAGTGTAATTCATTTCATTCAAATTACAGTTACAGTGCTATAAGCATTATCTAACGGCCTAACAAACTTATATACAGGATGATTCATAAAGAGTGTGTCAAAATAAAATCATATATTGAGCGAGTCATTTTGAGTAAAAAATGTTATATGAAGGTATATCCGGAGACTTTTCGTTATAGAGGTACAGCCCTTTAAAGTGCACCTCATCATTTTGTGTGTGCGTGTGTGTATGTGTGTGTATGTGTGTGAGTGTGTGTGAGTGTGTGTATGTGTATGTGTGTGTGTGTGTGTGTCTGCTTGTGTTTGTGACATTTCTTTCCACGATAACTCTTATATTAAACTTCCAAAAATTTCTATTTTCCGTATTTAAGGTTTCTGCATTAATAGGAAAAGTTGGTTAGATTTTGGGTAAAATTGGATAAACGGAAGTTTTTTTAATGGAAAACTTTTCATTTCATTTTACTATTTAATACATCTGTAAGTCATCTATGTCAATGGAAACAACAAATTAGATATTTTCTAAAATTGATAAACCGGAAATGGTACTTTACTTGAAGCTGTGAACAGATTTTCGTGAAAATTATATTACGATATATAGAGATGCACTCGATTTCGAGCTTTGGCCCGGCCCGGCCCGAAGCCCGCCTCGATTTCGAGTCGATCATCGAGCCGGGCCGAAGATTTTTTTTCTCGGGCAGAATCGGGCTAATCATTTGCAAAAGTTGAGGCGAGTCGGACTTTTGATTTTGGCCCGGCCCGAAAAACTCGAATTTTCGGGCCGGCCCGAAAAATCCTATTGTTCAATCAAATGCACAGTTTCCTTAATATTTTAATGAAAATGTATGGAGTTAAAAAGGCTCAAAATGATTTAATAACATCATACATCTTAACAAATAAAAATTACTTCAAGAATTCAAGGTTATTCACTAAAGAATAATAATGCTATTGTGATATTATTACTATTGTTACTACTCGTAATCTTAAATAAAGGTGATTTTTGTTCCTATCATAATGATTTCTTGTCTTATTTTTGAGCACAAACAAAGTTAGATAAAAAATCATTATGTAAATGATATTTTTTGTATAAGATTTGTGAAAAAGTTGTTTCAATTTTCGAACGCGTTTGGTAAACAAAGTGTCAAATACGGATAGGTCTGTAATTCTTATGACAAACACACTAGAAGTGTCTTTTTTTAATTACTTCTGTTAACTAATGTGGAACATTATAAGGATGTAGTTTTTTTTTAAGTTTGACACGAAAACATTTCGCCTCACATAAAAATCAAAATTAGGAATGCCAGTTGCACTCAATTTCGAGCTTAGGCCCGGCCCGGCCCGAAGCCCGGCCCGATTTCGGGTCAATTTTCGAGCCGGGCCGGCAATTTTTATTTTCGGGCCGAGTCGATCCAACCTTAAAGCCCGGTCCGACCCGGCCCGAATGCATCTTTAACGATATAATCCAGAACTTTTCAAATTTAATATTTAAGACTTTTGTGTAAAGCTTGACCGGATTTATAGTTGCTTTATTAATATATTCGACTGATGCAGACTTTTACAAACAACATAACCCTTACAAAATATTTTAAACAAATTTAGTATTAAAAATATTACAAGAATATTTTATTGAAAATATTAAACCAACCACGTTACAGTATTTTTTCAATTTCGACCAATGACAATCGAATATCAGTGAAGATACTCGGGTATTGCATATGTGCAATACCGAATATTTGTCAAAAATTTTACGTTTCAGTGACAGATTAAAGTGAATATGAAATATTTGTAAAAATATAATGAGAAAATATAGATCGTAAAGTGCTTCTCGGGATATGTTCTACCAATATACCACAATTCAGGTATTTGCCATTTGCCATGCACTTGTGATATAACTATTGGTCGAACTATTGATTATTTATACAGTTACTGTAAACTAGATTAGCATATATTAACACAAAAAAACTCTCATCGAGTGGCATAATAACTGCTTTTATTTATAATATTTTTATTTCAATACAATCATATAAATCATCTTTAAATTTTTATGTGAAATATGCTGCTAACATGAAATTAGTGGCAATTATAATTGTAGTAAACTATAAACGATTTATGCATGTACAGATGGCACTGAAAAACGGGCCACTCAAAATAATATTTTTATTTATATTTATTGATTTTGTTGGCATGATGGCAGCGCTTCCAAAAGTGATATTAACTTTTTTATTTCAATATATATATATTATATATACAGGGTGGCCATTTGATAAGTTCCCGCCTTAAAGTTTAAAATAGGCGACCCATGTTACATTTCATAAATGACTTGGTTTCTAAAATTTTGTTTTGCTCTTATACCTATTTTCTCTTACTTTTTGTAATTTATTAAAAAATATTATATTATTATTATTATTATTATATTATTTTATTTATTTTTTAAAAATGCTCTTCAATCATATAGTTGGTTTAGCAATATTGATTTGAAATATTATAATTAATGTCGCTACCGGTTAAACCAGAAGCGCCTACCATCATGCCAAATACTATGATTTGTAAGCCTCAAAGGCTAGATCATAAATATATCAACAAAATTAATAAATAATTATAAATAAAAAAGTTATTTTGAGTGGCCTAGTTTCCAGTGTCTACATGTATTTACTTTTTTTACGAAAAATATACTGTTAATGATTAAGCACGTTTTAGGAATTCTAGAATACGAGTTCACAGATTTTACGATAATGTCTGTATGTTTGTGTGTTTCTCTCTTCTTCGGCAATTTCAGTACGATTGTTCCAAAAATTACAGTTTTTTCATATTCCTCTTTCTTACATCCATATAAAGACGTGATTAAATTTTGGTTATAATTGTTAAACCGGAAGTACCCTCATATGAAGGTTTTAAGAATTTTTCTTAAAAAAACGCAGTTAAATAACTTTTTTTTGGCATTTAATGTTATTGTAAATATTAAAGAATATTTTATTTTCTGTATCCTTCATATCCAGTGGATATAGAGTTAAAAAATCTGATGTGGCCAGCATATGACCTCCCTCCAATTCCATGTTTATATTAGTAATGAGCTGTATCACCTCCGGCTTATCAATTTTAGAAAAAATCTAATGTCATTGTCATTAATACAAAAGTCTTAAATACCAAATATGAAAAGTTTTGGATTATATCATAATACACAGTATGTCCCCGGATTGAGTTTACAAGAGGAAAAAAAATTTTATTTTTGATTTTACGAAAAAATGCCAAAGGAAGAAAAATTTTTGCTTGAATTAAAACGCATATTTCAGTTATTAAAACTTTTAATTAATGTAAGGTTCTTTTATTATAACGTTTTTTCGTATTTTGTCCTCCTAATAATACAGTTATTACATTGAATCTAACATGATTTTAGTTAGCTTTGAAATATTGACAAATGATTATTAATTCTAATTTCAGGAAAAAAAAGAGTTAATTGAATAAAATTTTGATTTTCGCCGTTTTTTTCCTGAAATTAGAATTAATAATCATTTGTCAATATTTCAAAGCTAACTAAAACCATGTTAGATTCAATGTAAAAACTGTATTATTAGGAGGACAAAATACGAAAAAACGTTATAATAAAAGAACCTTACATTAATTAAAAGTTTTAATAACTGAAATATGCGTTTTAATTCAAGCAAAAATTTTTCTTCCTTTGGCATTTTTTCGTAAAATCAAAAATAAAAAATTTTTCCCTCTTGTAAACTCAATCCGGGGACATACTGTATATTTCACGAAAATCTATCCAGAGCTTGAAATAAAGCATCACTTCCGGTTTATTAATTTCAGAAAAATTCTAATATGCAATTCTCATTAATATAAAAGTCTCAAATACAAAATTTGAAATGTTTTGGTTTATATCATAATATATTTTTTCTTCAAACGTCATAAAATTGGCATCTTTTGTGACTTGATTCACAAGGTAGAAGTTTCATGCCCAGGAAACACAGATATATATTATTTACATTACAGTTTTGTAACAGCAGTTACTTTAACACGACTTGTAATATTATTTGTTTGTTACATATTATTTACTTGTACAACGGGATGTCCGCCACAAACCTTATATACGTTATGTTACATAAATATAATCTAGTGCTAATGGCATTTATATTTCAGTCATGTTTACGTAAAAGGTTGAGAGATACTTATTTTATTTATTTTTTATATAACTGTGCTATACTGCATTATACGCAGGTAATATAATTTTATATCAAGAATTAATATGCGATGTTATATTAAAATTATGTAATCCATTAATGTTCATACTGTATCCAAAAGGGTAAAAAGAGTTTTGCAAAATGTGTAACATTTGAAATATACTTTATTCACAAAAAAGTATACAATATAATAAATAAACAATGTACATAATAACGGATGTGTTTAACATTTTAAAAATACTTTAGTTACAAGAAAATTCACACAATAATGATAAACAATATAAATATAGGTTATGCAATGCCATAAACTAAGTCAGTAATAAGCAGCGGTATGCACAGGACAGTTAAAGTTACTAAAGGACTTCGTCCTACATTAGTGTATACCGAAGATACAATATTGACATTTCACGGCCGCAGTTGAAACATAAAATTTATTTTTACATGTTTCTGATACTGTATCACATAACTATCAGTCATTTTTATAAGCTTATATGAACATCTGTACTAGATTTTAAGCTAGAGATAAAAGTTCAAATAGTCAATTATGAACAAGAAATACATTCTTATAAAATAGTGATTGGTATTCACCTTATAAATGAAAAACATTGAAATAGGTAAGTTATTGTAATATACAGGGTGTTAAAAAGAAGGGTAAAAAAATTGTGGGTACATACATTTCGATATGCTGATTTGAAATCAAAAAGAATTTTTCCAAAATTTGGAAAATATTTTTTGTATCACTGCCTGATACGAAATTTTTATTAAAAATAATTACGAATAAATTTATCTTTCTAGTCAACCATTCAACGTCAGTTATGTGATTAGATAATTCATTATCGTTAATTATTAAATTTGCGGCAGTGGCGTATTAAAAATGAACACTGCAAGGATTAAATAAATAATAACAAGTAATTGTCAGAATTTTGGAGAAGTTCTTCTTGACTGAGAATCAGCACATCGAAAAGTATATGACCTCAATTTTTTACCCTTCTTTTTAACACCTGTATATTATTACAATAACTTATCTGTTTTAACTAAAATAAAATCATTCATTACTGAATTGCAATTATCTTCTTGGACTGCAGTTGAAGCTGAATTGTTAGTATTTGTCTTAGGGAATTTTGGCGGTGGTGAAGTGGAGAATTCTAAAATAAATTTCGGATTAGGAAAATGGTACTGAAAGTTATTAAACATACTACCTTCAACGCTACCGTTTGTGCCAGGTAAGTATGTTTGTGGATAATGTTTTGTTTTCACTATACGGCTTTCAGAACAAGTGGTGTAATCTGCCTCTTCTGCTTTTTCCATGCTTTCTCTGAAGAATCATTGGAAATAAATGATATTAGAAAATAATACGATAAAATATTGTTTTGCCTTATACGTACTACAGTAACAATCAATTTTAATTTCATATTTGTTCCATATGCTGTTATCCAGTTTGTGGGTATTTCAGAGTAGGTTTCCATCTTTTAGAAAATACACCTACTCATAACGAATCTAAAAACTGTATTTATCAATATCAATATGACACAGAACAAAATAAACGCTGTGATACTATCATAGATATTACTTATTAATACAATATAATAAATTACGTTATATAACTTACCTTATTGAACTTCTTCCTTCCGCTATAAACATTCAAATGAATACACATAACACGAACAATAGCTATAACCCGTTGCGGAGCACCCGCATGCGCAAAGCAATAGTATACACAATAATTAAAATTAAAAATCGTAAATTTTTGTATTATATTTGAAATTTTAGATTATAATTTACTGTAAATATTTTATTATATAATGCTAGATACGAGTAAATATTATATTGTAAAATGACAAGAAATGAAAATGAGTACCACTTAAAATTACTTTACGCAAAATACCTGCAAAATACTATCAAATAAAATACGAAATAAAGTATATTACTACATACATATACATACATATGTACCTACACAGTAAAATAAATCAAAATTAATCTACCTAATAATAGACTAATAGAGCAAGTGATATACTGTCAATCACAATACTGACGTTAAAGCTTTCACATAGAACCTGTATAATTCTGAAAACATGTGCAAAATATTACTTGTATTTGTATGATGTGAAATTTATATAAATGTGGTTGATATTACTAGTTTTATAAAATTTATGTAATAATAAATATATAAATGTTACGTTCTTTTCAAACATAGTATTTTTGTTGTGGTTATTACATAAAAACTATATAAATTTGAAAACCTTTCTATATTATTACTTTTGTAATATGAAAATATTATAACTCCAAACTAATATAAATAATATTACTTAATTTTATAGAATTAATATAAAAATATATAAATGATAAGTTTCTTAACGTAAGATATACGAAATATATAAAAAAAGAGATCTATGATTTAACTTTTATGAAACAGTGGAATGTAAAATTGTGCTGTGATTTATCCTTGATAGTTATATATCATGTATGTGTGTGTTTCCTGGGTGTCTTCGCCGCCGGAGTAGAAATAGCTAATTTCTACGCCGCCGGCGAAGAAATGAAATAAATAAATATTAGTAGCAACTATATAAAATGAGCGAATAAGAAGTAACTTGTAAAATAGAAACCTGTCATATCACCCCAAGTTGCACTATACACTACCTAGATAACCTAAAAATAAGGTTACTAAAAACATCCAACAGCAGTCAAATTTAAATTAATAACCTACAAATTGAAATAAACAGTTTATATTTAACGAAATAACATATTATAAAATAGCAGACTTACATATTGGCAATGATGGTAAGAATAATTAGAATTAAAGTGGTGATAAGAAAAGTTCATATTGTTTTTCAGCGATTCCTCGACGTACATATCACATCCTTGAGCAATATTGTTGAACTTCCATCCAATTGAACAACTTCAAGGGCCGTACATGGCAATACTTCAAATCCTCATATAATTGCACATAAGGAGAATATAAAATTGCATAGTTTTTATTTAAACGTCAAAACGTGAAAATTTTCACTTGAATGTTTATAAAAAAAAGTGAACAAATACGAAAATGTCCATAGCAACAGAGCAATTGAAGTCAGCAAACGTCCTTCATGTAAAATATTTATAATTATTGTAACGTCAAGTTGTAATTATTTTATTTAAATACGTATGTTTGAAAAAAAAAATAATGTGTCGTCATTCTGAGTAAAAGTGTCATTGTGTGCCTCGCATGTAATTATCCGACTCGCTACCGCTCGTCATGTAAACTTGCATGCTCGCCACACAAAGAATCAGTTTTACTCCTAATAATACAATACACTATTTCACGAAAATCTGTTCAGAGCTTCCACTAAAATATCACTTCCGGTTTATCAATTTAGAATTCTCATCATACAAAAGTCTTAAATACCAAATTAGAAATATTTTGGATTATATCATAATACATTTTTCAGGAAAATCTGTTCAGTGCTCCCACTGAAATGTCACTGCCGGTTCATTAATTTTAGAAAAAACCTAATGTTGTTCTAATTAATACAAAAGTCTTAAAAACCAAATTTGAAATGTTTTGGTTTATATCACAATATATTTTTCAGGAAAATCTGTTCAAAGCTTGCAGTAAAATATCACTTCCAGTTTATTAATTTTAGAAAAAACCTAATATGTTGTTCTAATTAATATAACAGTTTTAAATACCAAATTTTCGTTTATATCATAATATATTTAAAAATACCTGTTTCGTATTCAAAAATACCTATTTCATTTTTATGAACGAATTATGCTTAACATTTTTAATTTTTTATTTTTTTTTTCTAGATGAACGATGAACAATCAAATACAAACGCAATACAAACGATCTGTGAGATTTTTATTTTTTACGTAAACTTTACAGCTATAGATTGGCCTGAAAAATTGACCCTGTCGGCTCCAACAATGAAATTGCCAGCATAAATATAATATAATATAAATACAAATATAATTAAATACATACGATCTGAGATAGTTTTATTTTTTTCACGTAAACTTTTTTTCAAATTTTTTACTAGAAATACAATCAAATACAAACAAAATACAAACGATCTGTGACATTTTAAATTTTTTCAAGTAAACTTTGCTGCTAGCGTGAACTTGGCAGCATAAAAATGATATTATCATAACATCCCGTAGAATTTTTTTTCAAATGTTTTACTAGAAGTACAATCAAATACAAACGATCTATGACATTCTTAATTTTTTTCAAGTAAACTTTGCTGCTAGCGTGAACTTGGCAGCATAAAAATGATATTATCATAACTTCCCGTAGAATTTTTTTTCAAATGTTTTACTAGAAATACAATCAAATACAAACGAAATACAAACGATCTGTGGCATTTTTAATTTTTTTCAAGTGAACTTTGCTGCTAGCGTGAACTTGGCAGCATAAAAATGAAATTATCGTAACTTCCCGTAGAATATTTTTTTCAAATTTTTTACTAGAAATACAATCAAATACGAACGAAATACAAACGATCTGTGACATTTTAAATTTTTTTCAAGTAAACTTTGCTGCTACCGTGAACTTGGCAGCATAAAAATGATATTATCATAACTTCCCGCAGAATTTTTTTTCAAATTTTTTAATAGAAATACAATCAAATACAAACGAAATACAAACGATCTGTGACATTTTAATTTTTTTTCAAGTAAACTTTGTTGCTACCGTGAACTTGGCAGCATAAAAATGATATTATCATAACTTCCCGTAGAAATTTTTTTCAAATTTTTTACTAGAAATACAATCAAATACAAACGAAATACAAACGATCTATGACATTTTTAATTTTTTTCAAATAAACTTTGCTGCTAGCGTGAACTTGGCAGCATAAAAATGATATCATAACATCCCGTAGAATTTTTTTTCAAATGTTTTACTAGAAGTACAATCAAATACAAACGAAATACAAATGATCTATGACATTTTTAATTTTTTTCAAGTAAACTTTGCTGCTAGCGTGAACTTGGCAGCATAAAAATGATATTATCATAACTTCCCGTAGAATTTTTTTTCAAATGTTTTTCTAGAAATACAATCAAATACAAACGAAATACAAACGATCTGTGACATTTTTAATTTTTTTCAAGTGAACTTTGCTGCCAGCGTGAACTTGGCAGCATAAAAATGATATTATCATAACATCCCGTAGAATGTTTTTTCAAATGTTTTACTAGAAATACAATCAAATACAAACGAAATACAAACGATCTGTGACATTTTTAATTTTTTTCAAGTGAACTTTGCTGCCAGCGTGAACTTGGCAGCATAAAAATGATATTATCATAACATCCCGTAGAATGTTTTTTCAAATGTTTTACTAGAAGTACAATCAAATACAAACGAAATACAAACGATCTATGACATTTTTAATTTTTTTCAAGTAAACTTTGCTGCTAGCGTGAACTTGGCAGCATAAAAATGATATTATCATAACATCCCGTAGAATGTTTTTTCAAATGTTTTACTAGAAGTACAATCAAATACAAACGATCTGTGACATTTTAAATTTTTTTCAAGTGAACTTTGCTGCTAGCGTGAACTTGGCAGCATAAAAATAAAATTATCATAACTTCCCGTAGAATTTTTTTTCAAATGTTTTACTAGAAGTACAATCAAATACAAACGAAATACAAACGATCTATGACATTTTTAATTTTTTTCAAGTAAACTTTGCTGCTAGCGTGAACTTGGCAGCATAAAAATGATATTATCATAACATCCCGTAGAATGTTTTTTCAAATGTTTTACTAGAAGTACAATCAAATACAAACGATCTGTGACATTTTAAATTTTTTTCAAGTGAACTTTGCTGCTAGCGTGAACTTGGCAGCATAAAAATGATATTATCATAACATCCCGTAGAATTTTTTTTCAAATGTTTTACTAGAAGTACAGTCAAATACAAACGATCTGTGACATTTAAAGAAAAGTTTATGTACATATTTCATTTGTGTTCTAAATAAATCCATTTTATACATGAACCGCTAAAATTTGTATAGAAAACTTCTGTCTCCGAATGTACTCTTAATGATAGACCACACCTCCTAAGTCTACTCTAAACTAGGGGCACATATTGCTTGGTCGCACTATATAACTTTCCGTAGAATTTTTTTCAAAATTCTTGTTGGAAATACAATCAAATACAAACAAAATGTGATATTTTTTTATTTTTTCACGTAAACTTTGCTGCTAGCGTGAACTTGGCAGCATAAAAATGATATTATCATAACTTCCCGTAGAATTTTTTTTCAAATGTTTTTCTAGAAATACAATCAAATACAAACGAAATACAAACGATCTGTGACATTTTTAATTTTTTTCAAGTGAACTTTGCTGCCAGCGTGAACTTGGCAGCATAAAAATGATATTATCATAACATCCCGTAGAATGTTTTTTCAAATGTTTTACTAGAAATACAATCAAATACAAACGAAATACAAACGATCTGTGACATTTTTAATTTTTTTCAAGTGAACTTTGCTGCTAGCGTGAACTTAGCAGCATAAAAATGAAATGTAATTTATTAGCATTAATTGCATAATACAAATAATATTTAGTAAAATACAATGAAATACAAACGAAATACAAACGATTGAACGCACTTTCATTATTTTTTTTTAATATACTGCTGCCAAGTTCACGCACCTAATATTTTGTTACTCCTCTCTAGAGACGGTTGGCGATTTTGCCGGGTCTCGGGAATATGTTATTAACGTAGCGGGGCCCCAAATATTTATAAAAAGATACTTTTTCATCAAATTTTCTTAGATATTTGAATGTGCGGGGCCCATGTGAGCGCGGAGCCTCAGATTGAAAATCGACGTCTGATCCGAAGTTTCCAATAAATTAATCATTATCCACTAATAAGTCTAGGAAATAATGTCTGCATGTTTTATACATTATAATGGTCATGTCATGTTAGAAAGAAAGTAGATTCTTTATATCTTGGTATAAGAAATCAAAATTGAAGAATAAATTAATAAATTTTTAAAAAATCACAGCAACCGGGCCCTGCTGCCTTTTGTCAAAGCGGGCCCTAGGCCGTGGCCTCGTGGGCCTAGGCGATAATAAGGTCCTGTAGGTCCGTTAACATTAACAATAATAATCTGATTGGATGTTGCCAAACAATAACGTTAAAATTTAGGTTAACGTAGTTAGTGCAAGAACTCCCTGATTTGTATACTACACAATAACTAAGTCAACAGTCCAAGTCTACACTTCACGCTATTAAAAGTAGTTAGAAAGTAACTCAAAGTAACTAAGTTACTTTTAATGAGTAACTAGTAAATAACTTAGCTCTTTCACCAAAGTAACTGGAACTTAAGTAACTTATTTACTTTTTTTTGGAGGTAACTGTAACTGTAACTAGTTACATTTTAAAAGTAACTTGCCCAGTTCTGGTAATTGACTATGTAATTGTAAATCAGGAAAGTTGGGGGAAGATAAAGAATATGAAAATCTTAAATGCTGTCGAATCCGATCACCAGCTTCTAAATGTGAAACTTAAAAATCACATAGCAGAAGAAAAGGGAGAACCAATATTAATAAGAAAGGCAATGTGGGGAAAAGACGACGTAGAAGATTACACATATAAAACGAAAAACTTAATTTTTACAAATGAGAACATAGACGAGGCACTAGACGAACTCGTAGGAAAAGTAAATGAGGCCGCAAACAAGAAACAAATATTAGCAAAAACTGGAATGCCAGTTCGTAATAACTGCTGGAATAAAAACTGTTTGGAAAAGAAACGGCAAATGAGAAAGAAACGGCGGCTGTTGAAAGATGACAGAATTCCAGCAGAAGAGTACAAACAAGAACTAAAAGAATATAAAGAGATATATGAAGAACAGAAAGAACATAATAAGTAAAGAGAGTTAGAAGAAGATATGAAAGCTATAAAGAAAGAGATGCATGGAAGTTTATAAGTAAAGAAAGAAAAGTCAGAAGAGATATATCTAAACTAATATCACAAAAAGAATGGAAAAAACACTTTTGTAAACTGCTAAACGGAAATGAGAGAAAAATAACAAGAACAGAAGAATATTAACTTCAAGCAAAAACTCGAACTCTTGAAAAAATGAATATAGATAAACATTTACTGGCAGCTTTAGAGAACATTTACAGAGAGACAAGTTCAGTAATAAGAATAGATAACAAATACACAAAAGAATTTTGGACAGAGAAAGGATTAAGACAAGGATGCCCTTTAAGCCCAACTTTATTTTCGCTATACTTGGAAGAATTTCGTAGATTGTTTGCTAATTTAAACTTGGCAAACAAATTATCGAACGTTATTATTGACATAAACAATATATATATATATATATATATATATATATATATATATATATATATTGTGACACAAGAGAAAAACGGCTACTTACCGTATCACACACACATAAGTTGAGCACCGCTAACTCACGGGTTTCGGGCGGGAGCTGAGGTCGGTGTTCAAAGAATAAGTTTGTGGTAGATAGTAGCCCAACTGACAAAATGACCCAGGCCAATGCCTGTGCAAAATTTGAATACCAAAAATTTACTTTTCGGGGCAACAACACCTTGAAAAAGGAATAAGCCTCGAGAGATGTACTCGAGAGGAAACACAAACAAATAAAATGAAATGTTTAATTTAAAAAAAAATTATAATTTTTTAAAAAAGTTTTTGCAAATAAAAAAAAAATGACAAAAAAAAATATACCAGAACGGGAGGCAGTACAGGGAGTCGTATAGCTAACGCTGGTGGAACACTGGGATGGCGGCACTGAGCCCTTGGCCAAGACTTGAAGCAACGGACAGGTGCACCTCCTTCGGGAAGCTCAACGATGACTGTCCTTCCTGAATGGAGCAGCAACGACAAAATGGAGGTAAACCTTGGTTCGTCGAAAAGTACACCCTATTGTGGGATTTGTCTGTTTCCCGGCGATTAGCCAGTTCGTTGAAGGACAGTAAGCTGCCTCTCGGAGGTCGCTGGAGGAGCTCGTCTTGCTTTTCGATGTCCAATGTTCAGCAAAGTTAACGTCCAGACCAAGGGTCAGTCCGACCACCACAGCCGCGAACTTCTCTAAAAAAATAAACTCCGCAGTACTTTGTACACAAGGAGTCACAACGACACCTGAAGGGTGTGGATACAATACAAAAATCATACAAACAGAATTCAGACTCCTGCACTCCAACTGGAAGTTATAAAAGTCAAAAAAACAATTGTAATTTAAATTTGCAAAAGTTAAACAGTTTAAAAAAGCTAATATGCACAAAATTATGAATTAAATAAACAGTACAAAAAAACGTCACAAGGTAGGACAAAGGTTTGACTGCAGTCCAAAATAAAATTTAATTAAAGCGCGTACAAAACCCAAATATCATTTTTTTCGCCAAGACTCGCAACAAATCACAACAACGGGGCCGTCCCCAAAAACAGATTTGAATCGCGAAAAACAAAATAGGCGCCGAAAAAATAATCTCACAAACTCAAGACTTTGTACCTCACGCTCAACTAAATTTACAATCCTGACGGTCAAATTTTTCCCGCTGGGCTCGCAACAAATCCAAAAATAAAACGGGGCCATCACCAAAACAGATTTATATCGCGACAAAAAAAATAGCGCAGAAAAATTAAATCCGACTATATAAAAGGAAACAACGTTCGAATCGTGGATCCAACAGGATTAAACAAGATGGCCGTCAATCGCACCATGTACACCACGTTCACATAGGATCAGGACAGGGTGGTGAAGGGGTGAAATTTTAATCAGAATTGCAAAAATGTAAATTAAGCAAAATTTGAAAGTGTCTACCTGGACACTGGGATAACCAAGAACCAACGGTTAACAGGTTCAATAAAAATTTAAACAGAATATTACTATAATGGAAAAATACAAAAAATGTAGGGGTGTGATGACCTGGGGAAAACTGGAACTACAAGGTAAAGTAGTTTAAAGTACTTTAAACAGGATACTACATTACTCTCGACTACAAAAACAAAAATAATAAATTTTGACAATATTTTAACATCCAATTAAGTCGAAAGAAAATTTTACTAGAATTTTAAAATGCTGACCGAAGCCACTTTTGTGTATTTGGCTGCTTTCTGGTGCTGTTACGATTTGTCGGTTTTTCTAACCTCTAGTTAATGTCCACCTATTGACTAGCTATTCTATACTGATAAGCTCTAATAAAAGCGAAACACGTGTCTACAGTTGCCATTGAGAGATTACCCTACAAACTGCTTGGTAAACATGTTTCAATCTTTCATTATGACTCTTGTAACGGCGAAAAGAATGAAGGGACGCTGTTGTCCCTATTCGGTCGCCATTTTATAATGACGTCCCTGCTCGTTCTCCATGCTGTCAAAGGGTTTGCTCGGGCGCCAATAATTCGGAAACACAGCATAAGGAGAGATGGTCGATCCTGTAAAGGACGCTCTCATAGCGTCGCTGAAAAGGATGGCTGGAACGCCAAAAGTGCTCGGGTAGCTTAGTGGAGACAGAGTTCGGCTTTTGACAATGAAATCAATTGTAATCATTTTTAATTTTTTATTAAAATAAATTAAAATGAGAAAGTAATAAATATAACAAAGCAAAGTAACAATGAATCAGCGATACTTGCAGGATATTCTCTCTACTACGCACGATCAACAATGAACGGGCAACAATGGCACACACCAAGGTTGCGGGAACACGCTATGAACGAGTAACAATGGCACACACCAAAGTTACGGGAACACGGTACGGTTACAGTGTTGTCACTTTGACAACACTCATTAACAATCACGATTTCAATCTAACAATGTTGGCACACACCAACACTCATTGACAATCGCGATTACGGCGTACAGCGGCCAACACCACTGCACAAAACAACCGGCTACACCGGTACGGTCCACCTGCTGCACTCTCTCACGAGCTGCCGGCACACACCAACAGCACTGAGTCAGAGGCAGCCAAGGTCATCCACAACCCGCTCACCTGGCCCTCACCAGGTTCGCAGAAGACGGCACACACCATCTTAGGCTCGTTGGAGAGCTAACGCTCCCTTGAGAGAGCACACACTCTCTGTCTGTAGCTAATGCTCGAGCTTCTATTTATACCCCGAAAAACCATTAAAAATATCAAAAAAGGTTCAAACACGTTTTTACTCATCCTGCAAATTCTCGCTAAGTTTGAATAAAAAATATAAAAAGTACAGTTTCATGTAGGATCGAACCGACGATCTCTAGCGTGCTGGTCAAGCGCACTAGCCACTCGACCACACAATAGCTGACAGAGAAACAACAATTTTATAAACATTAGCAGCTATAACCAAAATATAACAAACGACATACAATATAACCAAACAATTATATTGTATGCGTAAATCAAAACAATACAAACCAATAAAAAATGAAAAACAATATTTTTACTTGTGGGATTTGAACTTTGGTTTAAATAATCAAACTTTAGTAAAAAACTGACATGCTAACCACATGGCTACAACGTTAAACATGAAGAATAAATTCAAATCTAGTGACCATCGTCACACTCTCTACGTAGTCATTATAAAATGATTTTGGGGTAAATATTTCATTTGAATTTCTTAACTTTGTATGACCAAAAGCTAGCTCAAAAGGTGTATAATTGGTTGAACTATGGATCGAATTATTGTACCCAATAATTGCAGAATTCATTAGATCGCTGTTATCATCTGGAAAAGATTCTTTTAATATTCGATGATGGTCGGATGAAATCGTTCAACAATTCCGTTTGATTCATGGTGGTATGGTGTAGTAAAATGAACATTAATTTTGTGTAATTTTAGGAATTCATGTACAGTATTATTGTTGAATTCTTTTCCGTTGTCCAGAATTAAATTTTCGGGAACACTAAATGATGAAAAGTATTTTATTAGAGCATTGCTAATATTGATTGCGGTCTTACCTTCTATAAAAATTGCCTGCGCAAATTTTGTAAAGGCATCTACTAAAGTTAAATAATTTTTCTTGTCGAAAGCAAAAACATCTATGTGAACAATTTGGAATGGCCTAGTTGCAGTTTCAGTTAACATTAAGGGGACGTATGGTTTATTTCTTGAATATTTTGCTCTTTGGCAAATATGACATACATTAAAATTTGTTATAGTTGATTTCATGTGTTTCCAGTAATAATTTCTTTTTAAGTACTCCATTGTTTCATTGATACCTCTGTGGTTCGTTTTACCTTCATGATGATTTTTTATTAACATAATTTGTTCTTCTTTATCTCTAACTGTATTTAATAACTTGACACATTTGATTAATTTTGGACCTTGCTCTGAAAAATGATTTAAAAATACTCTACTAAAATCTTTATAAAGTTGTTCAGTATGGAAATACATGTGATAAATATTTTTCGAACTCGTGTAATTTTTCAAAAATTCAAATATAATTTTTTCGTTATTATTTTCAGGTATCTTAACTTTTATAATTCTCTGATTTTCGTAATTTTCGTGGGAAATGTCATATTTAGGATAAAAGTTTGGGAATACTAGGATCTGATTAGTTTTATTGTTTATCATCTCGTCTAAGATTGTGATACCGTCGTTGTTAGTATCACCTGCAGTAGAATGCTGAGTTGAGTTTTCTGAGTCTGAGATAATGTTATCAACCGGTACAGTGTCAGTGTCCTGTTGAACGTGTGTCGTGTTCGGAGGTCTAATCTGGATATCAGATATTATGTGGAATTTAGGTTTCTTTTTGTTATCAATATTGGTATTTGAATTTTGTACATGATCAGGGGTTTTAATAACAGGTGGTGGTGGATCTTCAGGATCTAAACTTTCTGCCAAAATTCGAAAATAATCTGCAATATCATTATTTATAGTTCCAGGATTATTAATTACTGATTCATTTTCTATGGCATTGATATTAATTCGAGAAAGACAATCCGCATTGGTATTACATTTGCCTTTTTTATAAATTATATTATACCTAATCATACTCTTCTAATTTCAATTTCCACCTGACTAATTTTGAATTTGGTTCTCGTAAATTAAATAGCCACGTAAGGGGACGATGATCTGTTACGATCGTAAATTTGCGACCATACAAGAAGTGTCTAAAGTGTTTGCAAGCCCACACTATGGCTAGCAGTTCTTTTTCAATTGTTGAGTATCGTGTTTCTGTGTCGTTTAAAGTACGAGAAGCGTACGCTATGGGTTTGTCTCTTGGAATTTCGCCTTGGGAAAGGACCGCGCCGATTGCATAATTACTCGCGTCAGTTGTCAAAATAAAGGGCCTTTTGAAATCAGGATATTGGAGAATTGGGTCGTTCATTAATACATTTTTACATGTGTTAAAACTGTCAATAAAGTCTTTATCATGTTTTACTTTTGAGTCCTTTTTCAGGCATTTTGTCATTGGTTTGGTAATTTTTGCAAAGTCTTTAATGAAGCGTCGGTAATATCCAAGTAAACCGAGAAAGCTTTTGATGTCTGTTTGGGTTTTTGGTATTGGGAAATTTTTTATTACTGAAATTTTTCGGGATTGGGTTTAACGCCGTCGGGTGTAACGATATGTCCTAAATATTGTACGGATGTTTGTAGGAATTCCGATTTGTCTAATTGTATTTTAAAATTACTTTGTCTTAGTCTGTTAAAAACTGATTTGAGTCGTTCTATATGTTCTTCAAGTGAACTACTAAAAATTATAATGTCATCTAGGTAAACAAGACATGATTCATGTTGTAAACCTTGAAGGACATTATCCATAACTCGTTGGAAAGTAGAGCGGGCATTTTTCAGGCCAAATGGCATGCGCTTAAATTCATAATGTCCACCCTCAGTCGAAAATGCTGTCTTTTGTATATCTGCGGGGTCTACTTCGATTTGATGGAAACCGCTTGCTAAGTCGAGAGTAGAGAAATAATTTGCTCTACCAAGCTTATCTAGTATGTCTGAGATGTTAGGCAATGGGTATTTGTCGTCTATGGTACGTTCATTAAGTTTCCTATAATCAATAACAATTCTCCATTTTTTGCGACCAGAAGCATCTAATTTCTTAGGTACTATCCAAATTGGGCTAGACCATGGCGAAACGCTATTTTGAATAATTCCTTGTTTTAACATTTTTGAAATTTGATCACGTACCTCTTGCTTGTGTACTTCCGGGAATCTATACGATTTTACATGAATAGGGGTTTCATCTCGTAATTTAATTTTGTGATTCACTTCATTTGTAAAACTAAGTGGAATACCTTCACAATAAAAAATGTCTCTATAATCATAACATAATTTCCTTAATGCATCTTTCTCTTCCTTGTTACAATGGTCTAATCTTATATTTTTTAAATTTTGTTTTAATAAATTGTCAATTTCGGTGTCAATTTCGTTATCAGTTTCCATTTTTTCAATAAAATTTAGTTCAATAGAATTTAGATTTTCTATATCCAAAGGTTGATGAAAATCTAATTTTACTGGATTTTCTTTTATGTTGGTCACTGTGGTTATTGCAAAATTATTCACAACATTTACTACAGCTTTGGGCATTTCAATACCGTTTTCGAAATTTGTATATTGTAATAGACCGATTCCGTTACTTTGTGTAACTGGTATTTTTGTTACCATACTTACACGAGGGGGTATAATTATGGAATAATTTTGAAAATTGTTTTTAGATTCTTTTGAATTATCAGGCTCATATACTATCGGGATGTTCGCAAAAGGGGTTGTTAATCGTTTAATAGTTACATTTACATTGGCATTTAATTGTCTTAATAAATCTACACCAATAAGTCCATCATATTTGTCACTAAATTTGAAAAGATAAAACTTGTGACTCGAAAGTTCCCGAAGGAACATTAAAAATTCGAAACAGGGGTATTTCGGCTACTTCGTTATGAAATGAGATATTATGAGCTGTCTGAATATTGAAATTTTCATTATAAATATAATTTTGATAAAATTTATAGGCAAGATTAGGATTAATTAAACTTTTGGTACTACCAGTGTCAATTAAGAAATTTGCATTAATTTCGGGTACGTAAATATGGGGTAGATTTGCTTTTAATGCATTTAACTGTATTAGGTTTGATTCGGATTCATTGATACCATATGAAAATTTTGTTTGCTCTCTACGTTTTCGAGTTCATATGCACTGTTATCAAAGGTGTAACTTGATCCGTCATTATCAGCATAGTAACTATAGTCTGTCTCGGAGTTCTCATATACAGGATGTTCATAAGCATAGTTCTCACAAATTTCATTTTCTACGCAATTTTGAATTTCGGTTTGAATTTCAGAATTGTCATTATTAATGTCTTGGTTATAAAGTTGGTTTGATGTAAAAGGTTTCTTCATAGTCATTCTAGTACGAGCTGATGTAGTGTCCATTGGCTCGGGTACATACTCTTTTGGTTGTGGTTGATTTTGAACAGGGCGTACAGGATTTTGAGGGAAATTTTGTTGTCTTTGTAATGGTATGAAATTTGGAGGGCGCATTGGAATTTGGGGTTGACGTTGTGCAAATTGGGGAGGACGCCAATTAGGTTGAGTATTTGTTTTGAAAAATGGATTTGCTCGGATAGCCATCAAGTTTGGTCTTGGTGGTTGTTGTCGGGGTATATTTACAGGTATTTGGGGTGCTGGATTTGCAGGAAGGTATTGCATGTGAGGTGCATAGCCTGTATTTGTTGGTACAGTCTGTCTAGTTGGAGTTATTCGGTGTGTTGGTCTAAATGTACTTTGTAAATTTAATGTATTTTGTTTCTGAATTGAATATAAGAAATTTTCTTCCTCTATGACGAGGCTCATGGCTTTTTCTAGACTGTCTGGGCTTCTTAATCTAACATTTGTTTGAATATTCTGAGGTAAACCTCTTATATATGTTTTAAGGGCCAAATCGTCATAATTTTTTATTTGCAGTGTTTTTCAGCTGCTGGTATTTCTGAAGAGTTTAATTTTGCAAATATTAAACTGCGGGCATCTTGACATCTCATACCGAAATTGTGTGGTGATTAATTTTTTTGGGGTCTTAGGGATATTAGATCTTGTATTAAACAATTAATATTTCTTTGATCACCAAAACTTAGACTTAAAGCATCTTTAATATCTTTCCAAGTTGCTAATTCCGTTCTTGAACCGATCAAGAGTTGTGCGCGACCAGATAATTTACCCAAAATTGCTCTGATTAAGAAATTTTGGAAATTTGGATCTGTACAATTAAAAGTTTGAATTAAATTTTGGCAATTTTCAATAAATATGTTTAATGTATGTGGATTTCCTTCATATTTTGGAATTGAATCTAAATATAATCTCAAAAGTTGGTAATCAATAGGAACAATATTTACTGACTGGGTTGGTGGTGCCATTTCTGTTTCTCTTAAATTTATACTACTTAATAATTGTGTTAAATTATTGAGTTCTGTATTAGACATAAAATCGTTTTGAAATTTTAATATTAATAATTGAGAAACCGTCTATTTAATTATTATTATTATTTTGAATGTTTAATGGATAAGTGGATATGAGCGACTTACAATAAAATAGTTGTTTTCATTCTTCTTAAACTCTAGGTGCCTATAGGTTCCGACGAGTTTGTTCTTTCCCCAGGTCTTCTTACTGCTAGGCTGGCTTCGGAGATGCTTGTCCTCGACCAGTAGTTGTAATTTCCTTCTTTCCTCGCCTTCTGACTAGGTTCTTGTGGACGGCAGGTGTGACTTTGGTGCTGAATCGATATGCGCTCAATTTTTACCGTTGCACTACCGAACCGACCGTTAATTCTCGATTAATCGTTGAAACGAAAATTGTTCGTACGATACGTCCAATTTCGAGAATCCTACAGCGACTGCGCCAGTTAAGTTTGTCAAATTGAAAGGAGGTTTTTTTAAAAAGGAAAAATTACAACTTTATTATTTTTTAAATATATATATACTTTGTTTCAAAAATTATATTTTATTTAAAAATATTGTACAATGTACATTTCGAGGTATTACCTCATCTTCAGGAAGAAAAATAAATGATATAAATATAAATAAATATAAATATAAACAAAGTATATATATATATATATTTAAAAAATAACATAATGTTTCAAATGTATCCAACATATAAAAGTACAACTTTATTACTTTATTCTAAGACTAAAATACTACAAGTTTCTACGACTAACGACTGACAACTATCAACTCTATGTTTTTGTTACAATATTCGTATTTATAACATATTTTATGTGCTGTATCAGCGGTCTCCTATTTCTTAAGACGTAATGGGTTTACAGGATGTAACTAGTGTTTCAAGGATATACTAAAATAAAGTCAGCAACCCCAAGTGTTCATTAGTTATTAACAAATTAAAAGTGGTTGCCAACTTCACGCTCAGTAACCACCTTAGAAGCACAAACGACAAAATTAGTGTCAAACGTTTGTGCTTCGTTAGTGCTTCAAGGATAAACTAAAATAAAGTTAGCAACCCCAAGTATTCATTAGTTATTAACAAATTAAATGTGGTTGCCAACTTCACGCTTAGCAACCACCTTAGAAGCATAAATAACTAAATTAGTGGTAAATTTTGTGTTTCTAGGATTTACATAATTAAAGGCAGCAACCCCAAGCGTTTGTCATTTAATTGTGTAATTTAAAAAAAAGTGTTTTACACTACTAGTGGATTCAGAATTATATATATTCGTTTAGTTGTATTAAAAATAACTTGCTTTAAAATTTAAAAAAATGTAATAAAATGAGAACAACAATTAGATAGCACTGTTCCTATACTTCTTTCAAAATGAGGTGGAAGACAGTCCGTCAAAGATATTCTAGTGGCGTGCCAATAATTGTTTACTAAGATATAGTCCAAAAGGCTGAATTCCATTATAGAGTTCGATCGTTTCAGTTATTCATTTATACAAGATGCTCATTTTATTTTGTCCACTGTTGCTATCTCGAGAACTATAAGAGCTACGAGGTCGGTTAAATTAGCAAACAATTTCTATACCATGAGACTATTAAAATCAGCGAAACAATTTTTTTTAAACCAGTGGTTCGCAGAATACAGCATACAACTGTCATATCTTAAATAGGACACCTACTCCTAGTTAGCTTTTTTCTAAACGCACTATATATATATATATATATATATATATATATATATATATATATATATATATCGGGTGTCTTAGGTCGACCGACACATGGGAAATTAACATGTAAAATCAGTTAATTGTGAATATTATCTCCCCAGTGCATGAATTAAATTGAAATTTTGTATACTTATTGGGGTATACTAATTCTATGGATTACCAAGCGCACACGCTACCACTCTGCTATTTAAGATGTTAGTAATAATTTTTTCCGGAATATGAACAACAATCATGGAAATTCTACAAATTTTCTCATTTTTTTCTAATATTACACATTTAAATTGAGTAATTTCGACTAAAAAATCCTCCAAAATGTATACAAAATTACAGTTTACTATTTTACACTATGGAGATACTATTCACAATTAACTGATTTCATGTTAATCTCCTATGTGACGGTAGGCCTCAGACGCTCGGTATATATATATATATATATATATATATATATATATATATATATATATATACATATGTACAGTGTGTTAATTAAAAATCTGGCCATAGGCGTTTAACATGGGAAAACAGTTTTTCTTTGCGCAAAAGTCCCCAATTAATTTTAGACAAAATGTTTCAAATAAATGTTGTAGATAATTATATTCTACGCCTAAATCAGTAAACAGTTTTAATTTTGCATTTTTGGTAACTTGTAAAATCTAATTTAAAATTGTGTAAAAATATTGCTCATTTCTAACGATACCCATGAAATTGATACAAAGTTACAAAGAAATGTTTATCGTTTGAACTGTCAGAAATGCAGTTTTCAATTAAAAGTAACAGATAATTCAATTTTGCACCTAAATCACTACACAGGTATTATTTTTAAAATCTAACCCTTAAATAACTTTTATTATAATTATATGTTTACATTCTGTAAACTATAAAACTAATTATTAAAATATCTTTCAGAACTCATATTATTAATTGGAATAATACTACCTTTTTTTAGTTTAAGTTCTGTATTTATTATTTAAACCCAACTAAAATAAATCTAAATTTCTGACAGTTCAAACGATATGAATTTCTTTGTAATTTTGTTTCAATTTCATGGGTATCGCTACAAATGAGCAAAATTTGTACAATTTCAAATTAGATTTTACAAGTTACTAAACGTGCAAAATTAAATCTGTTTAGTGATTTAAGCGTAGAATATTAATATCTACAACATTTATTTGAAACATTTTGTCTAAAATTAATTGGGGACTTTTGCGCAACGAAAAACTGTTTTCCCATGTTAAACGCCTATGGCCAGGTTTTTAATTAACACTATATATATATATATATATATATATATATATATATATATATATATATATATATATATATATATATATGATTTTCTATTTTTATCTGAAACTAAAAGAAAATTTGAGAATGTTAAAACTGAATTGGCTGTTTCGGGACATCCAAAAACTTTTATCAAGAATACACTTTTTTGTAAAATAAAAAATAAAAAAGTTTTTCCTTTTTGGAACTCGATCCGTGGACATACCGTATATACCGGGTGTAACACGAAAACCAGGCCATAGGCGTTTAACATAGAAAGTGGCCTATTAATTTTGCTTCAAATAAGTATTGTAGAGAATTAAATTCTGCATCTAAATGAATAACCACATTTTCTTTTGCACGTTTTGTAACCGAAGTAATTGAATTTAAAATTTTATAAAAGATATTTCTTTATAGTGTTAGCCATGATATTGAAATAAAACTAATTTTATAACATTTTGCCTGTCAGAAATTATAAAATATAGTTTTCATCAAAATAATACTACTCAATGAATTGTATCTTCTCTTCCTGTGCATAATTCTCCATTTTCAATAATGATAATTCAAACAGAGCTTTTCTGACAGGTAAAATATGTTACAATCTGACAGATACGTTTCGGACAGGTAAACTATCTCACAGTCTGACAGAAACGTTTCTGACAAGGTAATGTCATTTTGTAATTTTACCTATCAGAAACGCTCTACTTTGAGTTATCATTATTAGAAATGGGGAATTGTTCACGGGAAAAGAAAATAGTAGTATTATTTTGATGAAAACTATATTTTATAATTTCTGAGAGGTAAAATGTCGTAATATTTGTATGAAATTTTATTTTAATATCATGGCTAACTCTATAAAGAAGTAAGTTTTATACAATTTTAAATTCAATTTTCTCGGTTACCAAAAATGTAAAAGAAAATGTGACTATTGGAATAGATACAGAATTTAATTTTCTACAACATTTATATGAAACATTTTGGTTTAAAATTAATAGGCCACTTTTAGGCAAGGAAAAACAGATTTTTCCATGTTAAACGCATGGCCCGATATTCGTGTTACACCCGATATATATATATATATATATATATATATATATATATATATATATATATATATATATATATATATAGGCGTTTAACATGGAAAATCAGTTTTTCTTCGCCCAAAAGTGACCTATTAATTTAAAAAAAAATGCTTCAATTAAATTTTGTAGAGAATTAAATTCTGCATCTAAATTTAATTCAAAATTTTATAAAACCTACATCTTTATAGTGTTAGTCATGGTATTAAAATAAAAATTAAAACAAATTTTATGACATTTTACCTGTCAGAAATTATAAAATATAGTTTTCATGAAAATAATGCTACTATCTCTTCCTGTGAAATTCTCAGTAATGATATCTCAGCAGAGCGTTTTTGATAGGTAAAATTATAAAAAAAATATAATGACAGAGACGTATCTGTCAGTTTGTGACATATATTACCTGTTAGAAACGTATCTGTCAGATTGTGACATATTTTACCTGTTATCATTGAGTAATATTATTCTGATAAAAACTATATTTCATAATTTCTGTAAGTTTTGTATAATTTTAAATTCAATTTTCTCTGTTAGCAAAGATGCAAAAGAAAATGTGAATATTGGCCCAAGTAACACTGACCAACGGTCGACCAAAAAGTGACATTGATTTTAGGTTGAATTTACGTCATATACGGCCGTCTAATTTGACGTCTATGCGACGTCACTGTAATTTTGATTTTTGGTCTGAATTAGGACTATTTAGACGTCTAATTTGACGTCTTTATAAAGACATACATTTCGTTTATTTTTACTTTATTTATGATATTATTAATAGATATTTACACACCAAGTGAGCTAAGGTAATGTTTATTCATGAGAAGAAAGTTTCGCTCACGAGCCCGTAAGGGCAAGTGAGTTAATTTCTTCGATTTAATATAAATATAAAACATATTATATGTTTTTAACAAATGTTTATAATACAAAAGCAAATGTATAAACAAAGGGAAATATAAATTTTGTAACTTTGGTAGATCTTGGGTTCTTCAGTAGTGAT
Organism: Ophonus ardosiacus; assembly: GCA_943142095.1. Classification (NCBI taxonomy): domain Eukaryota; kingdom Metazoa; phylum Arthropoda; class Insecta; order Coleoptera; family Carabidae; genus Ophonus; species Ophonus ardosiacus. The sequence goes on along the minus strand of OW964833.1, from coordinate 21,839,272 downwards.
CTAACATCCTTTGGAATGTTGTTATGATATGTAAGAATAAATAATAATTTATTTACTCAAGATTGAGTAATATTTTCCACAACTGCTCACTTTCTTATATCGTATAATATATTATTATTCTTATTACTCTTTTTGTGCACAACCGATTTTAAAGGCAAAATTTCTATAAGGAAAAAAAGAAATATATTAATTAAGAATACAACTAACATTTAGTATAGGATTAAAGTCCCAGCTGTACATGTTTCAATTCACTTGGAATGAAGGGTTTTTGTCATTTAATATATCGGCATACAGTAAATATAAATACTGAGAACAACCAATTGTTTAATGTACTACAAACTATTACTACCATCCATTTGCCACAAAACGAAGATGTAATACATGACTTTTGAATTTTCCGCCTTAATTTCCGATGTTTTTCGTTTCACGCCCTTCAGACATCACTATATGTATTCAGGGTGTTAAAAAATAAGTGTCTCAAATTATGAGGACATATAGTACTGACCAAAATGAGTAAAAAAAGTTTAATCAACGTAGGTCCGATCTTCAACTGTTTTTGTGAAGAGGCCATTTTGTATTAGAATCGAAGAAAAATTGACTAAGATAGAAGTCGAACAAAATTTTGTCTCTGCCAGTAAATAGACTATAAAAAAAAAAAACAATAACATTTTATAACAAACATTTTTTTTTTTACTTTCTAATAGTTACGAAGTTATTTGAAAACTAAATATTGGCAAAGATCGCCACAACTTTTGTCTTAGTACAATTATTTGATTTTTTATTTTTTTGAAAAACAAAAACACATTTAAGATGACCTCTGAAAGTTAAGCAAAATGTCTCATTAAATCAAGGTCGTAACTCTTGCAGTCTTCAAGATAGCAGAGGTAAACCCCGGAAAAACTCAGTTTTCACTGCCTCATATCTCGGAAACTATTGAAAATCGAACCCATGTTGACTAAACTTTTTTTTACTCATTTTGGTCAGTACTATATGCCCTCATAATTTGGGACACTTATTTTTTAACACCCTGTATAATATTAATTTCCGTCTTTTTATGAAATATTATTTAGCTTTAAGCTGAATTATTATATATTCCCGGAATCGTTTAAATTATTTAAAAATTATTCATAAATTCTCAATTTTATGTCATTTTTTACAATTGTATTAAAAAATAAAAACAATAAAAAAAGTCAGATTATGTATCCATGGTAAAGTTTTCCATTACAGTACTCAAAAGAGTCAGGTAAAATTTTACATGAGTTATGCCGGGTTTCACCATTGCCGAATAATAGTTATATGACGAATAAATTTTATTCAATGAATAGTCAAAATTTTGTTTCACCAACCAAATTTGTTGACTACATAGTTATTCGTAGAATATTATTTTTCTCTTCAATATTTTGTATTGAGTACACAGCCAATAAGTTCATCTCCCTGACAAAAACGTCAAATTCGCTGTCAACAAAAATAATTTTTTAATATGTGTCATTGAAATTAATCGAAAATGAGTGAAAACATAAATAAGAAGAGGAAATGAAGTAAAGACTATCTAAAGGAAAAAAAACAGTTTAATGATTGTAGTTTTGTACTGGAAGAATATTTACATATTATAGAAAATAACAAAACTGACGATGTTGTTTCACAAAAAATTAAAGAATGGAATACTTTTGCGTAGAAATATGATCTGTGATGTGAACTTCAGAAAAAAAAAACAGCATATTCTTGCATTTTGGCTCAAATGATGTCGAATTATAATTAGAATTTCAATTTCTTCTTTAGAAAATGTCAACAATGATGAGATTGACATTCTAATATTGAAAGAAATATTAATAATAAATAAAGATAACCTAATAATATTTCATTTTCTATATTTACCTATTTGTTATTCATTTTAGATTGGTAACTATTGTAATTATTCCTTTGATCACCTTGCTGAACAATAAATTATAAAATTATTATACACGCACAATATAAATGTAAAACTATTCATAGAATAAATATTTAACTAGGCAAAAATCTCCATCTAATTTAACCAACGATTTATTCGTTGAATAGTTGCTAATAGATGTTGGTGAAACAAAAAAAAGAAGAAACTATACTGTTCGACGAATAGTTTAACAGATGAATAAAATATTTATTCGTCAATGGTGAACCCGGGCATTATATAATACTGCAAATATGAACTTTCAAACCTCAAGATAGCCATGAAAATATTTGACGGTTAAGGAAAATATGTATGTGTTTATGTATGTATAGACGCACCCTCCGAAATTTTTGACATGTCACTTATAAAAGAGTCAAGTCAAAGAGATATTAGAAAGCTAGTAATTACCACTGGAAAACAAAATTTCATAATATGAATATTGTAAATTTAGTATATACAGAGAGTTTATTTTATCAGTAAACATAGGGTATATCATTGCCATAGCTACGGTATGAATGTTTGACAGCAATGTATTGAAGCGTTTATTTTATGAGTAAACATAGGCGTTTAACATGGGAAGCAGTTTTTTGTAAATACAAAGTGTTCGGCAAAAAATCAAGCCATGCTATTGAACATGATAGTAGTACATTACATCTTGTACATTATTTAATATTAATTATTTTAATAATATTGTGAAAATTGCAATAACTTACAAAAATTGTCAAAATAATTGTTTCACTTTTTTATTATGCAATATGAAAAAAATTACAAATGTCTCCGTGGCGCAGTGGTCTTAACACTTGCGTCTAAAATTTTTGGTTGGGGTTCGATTCCTCGTTGGGGTAATTATTTTATTTTTTTTACATAAAAATTGTTGAACTTTTAAAAATCAGTTTATATTTCCATATTACAATCATTTCAAAATAATAATAACATTGTAATAAATAAAGAGAAAATAATTGAGAATAATTGATTACAATAATAAAAATATTGATGTAATAACAATTCATTGTATTTTTTTTTTTGATAAATACAGTAAAAACATAAAATCTACACAAATTTATTATATTTCATTTATTTTTATTAATATCAAAGGAAATACAATGAATTGTTATTACATCAATATTTTCATTATTGTAATCAATTATTCTAAATTATTTTCTCTTTATTTATTACAATGTTATTATTTTTAAATGATTGTAATGTGGAAATATAAACTGATTTTTAAAAGTTCAACAATTTTTATGTAAAAAATAAAATAATTACCCCAACGGGGAATCGAACCCCAACCAAAAATTTTGGATTCCATTGTTATAACATTGCACCACTGAGACATTTGCAAATATTTTGATATTGCATAATAAAAAAGTGAAACAATTACTTATTTGACAATTTCTGTAATTTATTGCATTTTTTTCAATAATAATAAAGTAATTAATATTAAATAATGTACAAGATGTAATGTACTCTTATCAAGTCCAATAGCATGGCTTGCTTTCTTGCCGGACCTTTGTATTTACAAAAACTGCTTCCCATGTTAAACGCCTATGTTTACTCATAAAATAAACGCTTCAATACATTGCTGTCAAACATTCATACCGTAACTATGGTAATGATATACCCTATGTTTACTGATAAAATAATATATAGGGTGGAAACGAACTTAATGTCATAAATTTAAGGGTGAGTAGTATGACATGTGTAGAGTACGAAACAGAAAGAATTTTTTTAAAATTCGCATATTTAAGGGTAGTTCTTATTAAAGTAACATTTTTGGTACCACTGGACTACTGACAACTTTAATACTTGAAATTAATTTAATTAATTTACGCAATGTTTCTGTATAATCAAATCTTAATTATTTCTAACGTAATTTATTTTGAAAGTTCAATGAACCATATCAAAGATTAATATTAATACTTCGCAGAATTATTTTTATTAAAGAGAAAAAAAACAGAATGGATTAACTGATAAATAGCAACAATACTAGAAACTTTTCATGTAACAATATTAATATGAAAAAAAACTTACCTTAAAAATCAATTGAATAATAAACATAAAAGTCATAAATATTGTTCAAAATTGTCACCTCCCACAGCTACACACAATGCACTATGTTGAATTAATGAGACACTACATGCCAGGTTCATATGAATTTCTTGTTTAATAATTTCAGCACAGTTTTGAATCCGCATCCTCAATTCTTCAACAGTTTCAGGGGGGGGGGGGGGGGGGGTTTGATTATCATACACCAAGGACTTCAAATGACCCCACAGATAAAAATCTAAGGGATTGAGGTCAGGTGATCTTGGTGGCCATGATACAGGACCTCCACGGCCAATCCACCTATTTCCATAGGTATTATTTAAATGCTGCCGCACATTTCTTGAAAAATGAGGTGGAGCACCATCATGCTGAAAACATGCATGTTGACGATGGAGTAAGGGAACATCTTCTAATAATACTGGTAGAACATTTTGTAAAACATTTAATGAAAATCTGTGTTGCAAACTACTTCTTACTACAACATGTGGATTTTCTGGAGCCCAATAATGCATCTTGTGGAAATTATGGACACCGTCACGTGTGAAAATTGCTACACTAAATATTATAAGTGAAGTAAAATTAAAATTTGCAGCATGTTGTTGCAGAATCCACTGACAAAATATCGTTCTAGCTTGGTGATCAGCATGCATTTATCCTTGAACACGTTGAGAATGGTATGGATGATAATCATTCTTGTGTAAAATTTTCAAAACACTCGTGTGAGATATTTCTCCTACAACACAAGACACCCCTCTGCTACTAATTTCCGGGTTAGCATGCACTAAGTCTAACACTTCATCTTCAATGTTGTGGTGTAGTCTGCGACCGCCGCCATCTCGTCCATTATTTCTTCTTAAATTGCCTGTGTCGCGAAGCCGTTGTGTCACGGTGATGAATATCCTGCGATCAGGCTGGCGTCTTCCAGGATACCGTTCGGCATACAGACCTGCTGCTAAAACCGCGTTTTGTCCCACTTCACCATAAATCAACAACATATCCACTAATTCAGAATTAGAATACATTTTTTTAACAAGAGCACAGCAAAAATCACTTGTCACTAACACTTCCGAGAATAATGAAATATTTCATGTACATATTACACAATTATTTTCGGTGCAAATTGTATTTAATTTAATTATTAAGAATAATTTAATTTAATTATGGGGTCCCGTGGCCTCGTGCCAGAGTGTCTGGTCGCGAACCTGGGGGTACCGGGTTCGAGCCCGACCGACGCCAAATATTTCGAATTTTAAATGGCACAAAAGTTACCCCTGTGGTGCACTCTCCACGCCAGCAATGAGTGCCCGTGAGGTGACGCCTGGTAAGCGCCCGCACGGTACACATATATCATCATCATTACCGATATCTGCGATAAAGCAGATTGGCACACCCAGAAATGGGTAATATGCCGTGATGATATATTTATTTATTTATATAATTATTAATAATACAACTAATTTTGAATGTATTTTTGATAAATATCCCATTTAAAATATGAAAGTTGTATGCTGTATTCTGCAAACCACTGGTTTAAAAAAAAATGTTTCGCTGAATTTAATAGTCTCATGGTATAGAAATTGTTTGGTAATTTGCCCGACTTCGTAGCTCTTATAGTTCTCGATATAGCAATAGTGGACAAAATAAAATGAACACCCTGTATAAATGTATAACTGAAACGATCGATCTCTATAATGGAATTCAGCCTTTTGGACTATATCTTAGTAAACAATTATTGGCGCGCCACTAGAATATCTTTGACGGACTGTTTTATTCTTCCACCCCATTTTGAAAGAAGTATAGGAACAGTGTAAAGTGCTATCTAATTGTTCTCATTTTATTACATATTTTTAAATCTTAATGCAAGTTATTTTTAACACAACCAAACGAATATACATAATTCTGAATCCACTAGTAGTGTAAAAAACTATTTTTTTTCAATTGGAATAATACTACCAATTTTTAGTTTAAGTTCTGTATTTATTATTTAAACCCAACGTTTCGACACCATAAACTGGTGCCTTCTTCAGGGGATACATTGACATAAATATGTGAAATAACAAAAACAACAAGTAACCAAGGTAACAAGAAATCTTCATAAATGTTACCTTTTTTATGTATACAATTTTCTAGACAATATATGCATGCCCGGCAATAACATGGACGGCGAACATGCATCTTCTCAGGAAAAAATCTCCTTTTGCCAGAGGAAAAACCGTCCCAAAAACTGGCAGAGAAGTGATCTGTATAACTCAGAGACGCTTTATCGGTAGCGAAATACCGCAGCCGTACTCTTTATTAACAGATGTTAGAAAAAGTTTAGAAAAAATTGTATACATATTACAAATTACAACATATTTAATATTGGAAGCCATGCGCGACTAAGTTCTAATCCGTCACAATGATTGAGATTGATATTTCTTGTTTTATAAATTTCAATGGCTTCTCTAATTAATCTGTTGTTAAGTCGAGTAGGTCTTGCAATTATTTTCGTATCTTCATATTTAATTTGGTGGAATTCTTCCAAGGCATGTTCTACAACGGACGATTTCTCAGGCTGGTTCAATCTGATCGATCGATGATGTTCGCTCAATCTTGTAGAGACAGTTCTACCAGTCTGGCCGATGTAAACTCTCCCGCAGACACATGGAATTCTGTAAATCCCTGATGATTGAAGAGGGATGACGTCTTTCACTTGCTTCAACATATGACGAAGTTTAACATATGGTGAAAACGAAATTTCGAGAAATTAATTCTTTACAAGACTGCATTACCTTACAGAATAATATTAATACCTTTCACGAGTGGTGTAAAATTAACAATGTACCTTTAAATATTAGTAAATGCACAATTATGTCTTATACACGTAGAAGGAATCCATCGCATTTTACGTAGTGTGTTGAAAATATGCCCTTATCCCGTACTTTTTTCGTGAAAGATTTAGGCATCGTATTTGATCCTGAATTAAAATTTCTTGAGCATATTTTTGAATTAGTTTGTTCACTTAACAGATTACTCGGTTTTATTGTCAGAAATAGCAAACAATTTTACAATGAAAATACATTTAAAATATTATTCTTGACTTACAAATCAGTTATAAATATTTACTTGAAAGTGTTCAACGTAAATTTCTTAAGTTCATGTGGTATAAAAAAATCCATGTTTACTCTGTTGAAGGAATAGAACATAACATTCATTTCCAAGGATTTAACTTTGAATCCGTTGAAGAGCGTCATAAGCTTATAGCATTTTAAATAATAATATCGACGCTCCAAGTTCATTATATAACTGCCATTTCATGTACCATCAACATCATCGCGGAATTACCGTTTATTTTATCTACCATCTTGCAAGACGAATACTTTGCTTAAATCTCCGATCGTTGTTACGTGCAAGCTTATAATGAATATAATTAAATTTTGTTTTCTGTATAGTTTGTATTCGTTTGTAATACTTTAAACTTTATGTACAGTTTCTTGTTTTGGGTTCGCCTGTTAAGAAATAAACATTATTATTATTATTATTATTATTATTATTATTATTATTACTATTATTATTATTATTATTATTACTCTTATTATTATTATTATTATTATTATTATTATTATAAATCAAAAACGATTAGAACAGAGAGATTTGAACAATTTATTAAACGAAATGAAATTGTGTGATGAAGAAAAATTTTTCAATTACACAAGATTAACTGTTGAACAGTTTGATTTTTTGTTAAATTTAGTAAAGAATCACTAACGAAGCAAGATAAGTTTAGAAAACCAATTCCACTAGGGGCAAGTGCGGTAATACATAGGATAATAAATAATAATTAGTTAATAAATCAAATTTCTGTAGATTTTTAGCAACCGGTGACTCTTGGCATGCCGCGTTACTGTGGCGAAACATCAAATTTACATGTTATTATATAAATATAATAAACAATACATATTTTTGAAATTTAAAATGCTCCATGTAATAATTGTGGCATATTCAACACAATTTTGTAAAATCTCTTTTTAAATTATATTTAGTTTTTATACATTGATTAAATTGTAATGTCGTTATATATGTGAGCATCAATTAATTACACAAATAAAAGATTTTGTAAACAATTTCAAATGTCTAACTAAATTATCTTTTCGTTTAAATGTGAACACACAAGAACAAAACAATAATCATGTATTACGAGGAGGAAACGGTTTAAATTTTTGTGACAAAAACAAATGGAAGCGACAGAAACAAAGACAAAAACAAATTCTTTGTTAAAAGGTGGAAACGTAGCTTTACCTAACTAAAATAAAATACTATTTTGAAAAACTAATTAAATTTTTAACATAAAAATGAGAAATACCTATCATGAAAAATAACGAAAAATCTTAGATTTTAGGTGTAAAATAAATTTAAAACACAATAACCCTTACAGTATGTTAAAAAAATCCTAACTGGAGGTAGGCCATGAACAAAAAAACGTATGTAAATTTGAAAGTATATAATTAAATATAAATTTGGCACGAGATATTGACAAAAATGTTATCTAAAGAAATCAAAGGTAATCTTCTAGAATCCTTATTTTAGAAATAGAAATAAATTAGAAAACGGCGAATTGTAATATTCTGTATCGTTCTTTATTAGATTAATTAGCAATTATTGAATATGAGCTGGAATTTCCATACAATTTGTACGTATTTCAATATTTTTCTTATAAAACATAGTTTTTAAATATTCTCATGCAAGAATAATTATGTGTCCAATTAATGAAATATTGGTGAGTTTACGATACCTATTACTCAAGTGGAAATCATCTATACATAACATATTTCTACAGCAAGCAGAATTATTATTGTATCCCTATCACGAGCTATATAACGTATGGCCAGATTGTAAAACCGATATATAACAAGGGAAGAAATAATTAAATCTCAAAATGAATTTTAAGCCTTCGCAGCATGTCCTAGAATTATCGGTACGGTACAATAGATTGTACACATGCTAAAATACAATTACTAGCTAAACAAAAATAAATTAGCTATTCTTGTAGGAAATAATTTAACTTTAAATTGAATATTATTATAATTCAGGTGGCGAGGACCCCGATGTATACCGAAACAGGAAAGGATACTTTTCATTATTCAAGCAGTTTGTAGTGCAAAATTACAAATATTAAATGTTGTTGTACTCTGATATATCCATTAATAAAAATTAAAAAAACAATACATAATTCCATTCATACTTATATCTAAAATAAATTTTTAATTATTATTCAATTTGTATTATCTGCAACAGCATATAAAATAATAATTATTTTGCACTTTCAGTCCTCATACTCTAACCTCTTACATTTGACATAATAGTTACTAGAATAATATAATAAGAAAATGAAAAGTTACTAGAATTTCTGCTTTACTTCCTTTAAGCTGCCCTTAACTAAGCGGCGACCATGTAAGACTAGGTCACCACACAGTTGGGGTCATAATAGTTTGTGTTATTATTTGCATATATTGCAGAATAAGTAATAGCAATATTAAAGTGTCATAAGTAGGTTATTACTCAATTGTTTGATGACTTAGCATTACAGTAATATAAAAGACTGTATAGACGATGGGAAGGGAGAGAGTGTCCAGAGACCAGAAATATAGAAGACCCATCCTCCATACAGTCGGTACAGCAACCATCATTCATCAAGTGTAAATATATATCATTCAATTATACTAGTCAATAAACTTATGTATAATAATAATTAATATTATTATTACAACCCTTATTCTTCCACAAGAAGTAGGAACATTTATTAGAGTTTATTATCTATTATTTTGCAGTTACTAAATTGAACCACCAGTCTGGCAAGAACTCACTTATAAATATTATTTGCAATTCGCCCCTTAAAAGGCGGGTTACAACCATATTCTATTCGTGCAAACCATTTAAGCTTAAGTGCCACTTACCAACTAAGGGACGCTTAACTAAGGGGAACATTTAAGTGATACCGGTGCAAACGGGCATTATATACCTATACCACTGTCGAGATATTTACCCACATTTATATTAAGGTATGTTTAGAAAAAATGAAAATGTAAAGTTTCTGGCGCCCAATTAATAATCGTCCATTTGCCTATCCCCCAGTTGACCGTCGGATTTCATCATGCATGCCCCAGCGTTTCAACGCGCGTTATCTTTATGTAAATATCCAAAATTTAAAACAAAATCAGTTTGGAAGAATGTTATAAAGGGTCCTCCTTATAGTAAAAGTTGCGAACTAAGTCCTTGTCTTTATACGCATCACCACTTCGGCACTTCGCGAAGTTACCCTGTAAAGAACTTGGCTCATAACCTAATCATCTTCCAAATACGAGCGGCATTTTACACTTCCCGTTTCATATTTTGTACCTCAGTTTAATTAAAACGACTGTTCTTGCATAGTGTAAGATTTTCCCTTTACCCCATTTAGGACACGACGACTATCGTATCAAGTCATATTAAATAGAGATAAGAAAAACATTCTTTACTAGAATATATGAACAAAATAGTTTTGCAATAGCGCATTAATAGACAAAAAATAAATACACTATAACTTATTTTACTGTACTCATACTTTATAAATATATTTCTTGTTGTGAACATATTTCAATAGGTCAATATTATCACTCTAATATTTTATTGATAGTAAAATTTGTTTCATAGATTGGCTAAAATGTAATCCCAATACAGTTGACGAAATAAGAGATAATCGGGCTGTGAAATTTTATAACAGATCTTGTACATTATAGAACAGTCTGAAACTTTATACTTATGTAGCCAAATGTATACCCTGGTTAGAGATATACGTATAGTGCACTGACTTTTAAACAGGTAAAAATACAGGGTGGTGACTCGAACTCCTGAACATAGAACTCTTACATGTAAAATCATATTTTCGTAATTTCCTGCACCCCTAATTATTTTAGGTAAATAACGTTCAAATAAAAGTTGTAGAGCTTAAAATTCTGCATTGCAACAATAAGCACATATAATTGCGGATGCTTTGTAAGGGCAGAAATTAGAGAATAAAATGTCGAAAATCACTCCACAAATAGAGTTAGCCATGAAAAAATTAATAAGTTAAAGTTTATCTGTCAAATTAAATGAATGTCTAATTTATTTTTATTTGTATTTGTAATTTATGTTCAAGTGAATAATTACATATTTAAGTCAATAAATAATTGTTCAGTTGAACAGAGAACAGACGTTAAATAATACCTAATAAAAATATCGCTATTTTTGAGGTGATTTTCGACATTTTCATACCTAATTTCTGCCTTTACAAAGCATGAAAAATTTTGCTTATTGATTCAGATGTAGAATTTTAAGCTCGAACGACTTTTATTTGAAACTTTTTTAAAGTGTGATTTTACATGTTAAGGCTGTTCGACCCTAGTCACTCAATACTGCAATTTTTCTCTAACTTTAACAACTTTTTTCTCATCACTGAGCAGTTTGTAAGATTTTAAAAAAATATGCATGTTGTTGAATACTTTATAAACAAACTGTGAAGCATAACATTTTAAATACGTAATTATAAAAAAAATACAGCTCGTACAAGTTGCATGTTAAACATGTTTATATTTTCCATTACGATGATTTAATTAAAAATTGCTCTTTGGCATCTGATAGCATTGTCTTAAATATTCCCAAAGATCGTCAATACATAATTAATAAATTATCTGTTGTCTAAAAAACTTGCACAATGTGCTGAGCAAATCCAATTTCTCGAATACTTTTAGAACACCGTTTTGTTACTTACGTCGGTTTGTCTTTGAAGAACCTCAACCGTAATAAAAACAGTAGGTAGTAATTTCTCAACATAATGACACCCAGGTATAAGATGGAAATCTTATCCCTTCGTATTTAACATGCATAATTATGTAAACTAAACGAAAATGTAATTTTATTATTGATTCTGAACAGAAAGATTTGGCTTTTACAATAATAATTCTGTGTTTACAATATGTAATTTAATAGTAAAATAAAAATTAAATTCTAATAAAGAATTTAAACTTGTTTGTGGTACCATATAGTTTGTTATGAGTACAAAACAACTATTACAGAAAATTATCGCCAAAGAAATAGTATCATATGCAAGATAAAACAAATGATAATTCAATAATGAATAAATATATTTCTTATATATGTGGTGCGACATTGGACAACAATATAATCAATTTAGTGCTTGACTGAATTGTTGTACGCAAGTAAAAATAGTAACAAATTTTATAATCCAATCCACTTGGCTCAACTTTCATATTAAATTTGCTCCTGAATGTAGAAAAAACAAAGGCTATGATAGAAATAATAACCATTACCAGTTAGAATAGTTAAACGCTATTCGTACTTATATGTATATGGAATGTATAAACGCTATATACAATGAATAAACGCTGTATTTTTATTAACTTATTACAAATATACAACAACAATAATACATTAAATTACACATATTTTATAGTTTGTACATACATATATTTCTTGTTTGTTCAATATCCGGAAGCTGGGAGATATATATTGAGGACCGACCGCTTGGAAAATAGTAAAACTTTCGGTTTTACCTGCAAAGTTTAGGGTCTAAATTTTATGATTTATGATCCTTTTGTGAATAATTCCAGCACAATAAAATTCTATAGTGAGTTGACCGTGCTGGTCTGGTTGTATAGATCTCAGTGAATATTTGAAATTGAGAAACGAAATTTTTGCTTAGGGTCGAACAGCTTTAAAGTCCTATGTTCGTGTCACCGCCCTGTATGCAAAATACCAGCGACGTATTCTAAAGCCGGGTTTACATTGGTGTAGGAACTAAGCTTAGTTATTTGTACTAGTAGCTAACCTGGCTAGCCTACTGTCTGGGACACAAGACAGTGGATGTCTACACTTAAAAAGTATTAATCTCCACTTGCACTAGCAAGGCTATCACATCGAGAGGATGTATACAATTTCTTGTCATACTAGAAACAAAAAGTTAAAAGAAATATATGTGTGAATTGCACAAATTGTGATTGAAGAACTTATTAGAGAGATTGAGAAAGAAAAATGTCATTCAAAAAGAGTGTGGGTCAGGAAATACCGATAATGTTTCACAAACTTAATTATTTCCCCTTCAGACCATCAGTCATTTTTTTTTTCAAATCTCAATCAAAAACACCGGCAACTATATACACTTCCCCTCTGTACAAAACAGAAATTTACTGGCATTAGCTTACAAATTCACTAGCGAGCAAATATTTACATTGGTATAGTAGACATACAAGCCGGTAGGCTAGTGTCAAATACGCTGGTGGGGCAAGGACAGTGGCATTGCAAGTGGCATATAAATAGCCTGGGGCTCGATTCTTGAGCGTTCGTAATCGCCAAGGTCGTTCGCTTTCGCACGAAAGCGAACAAAATTTGTATAACTGTATTCTCGACCCTTCGCTTCGTTACGAATTCGTGGAATACTGTTCGTATTGCAGCGAGTGGGTAAAACCATTCGCTTTCGTGTTGAGTCATTCGCTTTCATATACTTGAGTTTTGTGGACGTTGTTTCAGTAAGGAAAATGGACGAATTACAAAATGACGAATTAAATGAAGAAAATCAAAATGTAATAGTAAGAAATCCGATTAATGAACTATCGGATAATATGTTTCATAAACTATTTCGTGTTGATAAGAGACTTTTTGAATTTTTATTGGATATTGTAAGACCTTTTATGGAACCAAAGAAAAAACCGACTGATCTTGATATATCTTTAAAAGTAAGTTTTGTATTATTTTGTTATCATATAATAAGAATATTTTACAAGCTTAACTTTTTAATATATTCTACCAGTATTTTCATTTGGCTTTCGGATATTTTGCAACTATTCTTGCTTAATTCCATATTCAATTAATAAATTTCTACCTGACACTCAACCTTCTTCCACACTCACATTGACAAAATGTAATATCAAAATATGTGTGAAGTTGTCTAGCTGTCTTATGCAACGTTGCCAAATATTGCACTTCGTGTATTCGTGTTCGAACGACACGCGAAGCGAAGAGTTGTCGAGAATACGGTTTAGAGTTTCTGTTCGCATTGGAGCTTCGCTTCGCTTTCGCATTCGTACGAATACGAACGATGTCGAGAATCGCGCCCCTGGGAGGCTGCCCCTTACCTGTCCTGATTACTTGTGCAAGTACTGATACAAGTACACTAGGATAGTAACTGTCTTGCAAGTTAGTAGTACAAGCAACTAACCCAATTACTATACCAATGTAAACCCGGCTTAATATATATTTTTATACGAGTACAATGTTTATTAAAACATTAAAAATATATGTATATCAAAAATAGAATTCACAAGAATCAAAATACATATAAAACTACGTAACTAAACATAATATCGAGTTAATATAACAAATTGAATAGAACATTAATTTTTTTTGTATAAATTGGAGATAATAAAATTATACTAAATACACCTCAAAGCACCGATAACTCTATCATCTGCGGTTTTTACCTTTCTCCACTACCTGATATAGTAAAAAATTTACTGTCGGCTCCAGCAATAAAACTATAAATATCGTAATTATGACAAAGCGGCATATCGCTCACCGCATGAATTATAACATTGGATGCCAAACGGGCCATTATTTGCACCGCTCTGTTGAAATGAAGACATACTTTGCATAGTAAAATAATCTTACTCTTCCTTTAACATAAATGCTATTTTTGTTTGAGAATGAAAACTGTAGTTTCAAAAATTATTTCAAAAATAGCATTTATGTGAAAGGAATAGTAAGATTATTTTACTATACAGAGCACTGAGACCAGGTACAATGCAATGTATGTCTTCTTTCCAATAGAGCGGCGCAAATAATGTACCGTTTGGCATCCAATGTTATAATGCAAGAATTGAGCGATATGCCGCTTTGTTATAATTACGAGATTTGTAGTTTTATTGCTGGACCCGTCGGAGTCAATTTTTTCGACTATAGTAAAGAGTGTATAGTTTGGGTCAAGATAAATGCACATTGACATTCCGCCCACTCAGCATGTATTTGCTTAAGCGATTTGCAAGGGTAGGAAAACAGAAAGGTATTAACATTTTTTTTCCAATTACCAAATTTAAAACGGGAAGAGACAAAAAGTTACAGAGGAATAACAATACTGAGCACTATGTACAAAATCTTAAAATCTATGCTGTGGTACAACAGGAAAAACTACAAAAAGAAGTAGACGAGAAACAAATTTTGCCAGACAACCAGGCAGGATTGAGAAAATTAAGAGGGACAATGGACAACGTGTATGTACTCTCGTACATAGTAGACTTAGGCAGGAATGAAGGAAAAGTGTATGCTTTGTTCATCGATTTGAAAGCTGGCCTTTGATAAGGTAGAGTGAACAAAATTAATTAAAGTAATGGAGAAAAGAGGAATAAGTAAGGAGCTGACGGAGGAAATAAAGAAAATCCTCTACGCCAGCAATGAGTGCCCGTGAGGTGACGCCTGGTAAGCTCCCGCACAGTACAAATATTTCATCATCATTACCGATATCTGCGATAAAGCAGATTGTGGCACACTCAGAAATGGGTAATGTGCCGTGATGATATATTTATATTTATTTATATCCTTTTCAAGTTTACTGTCTAATTGTAACATCAACAATACAGAAAGAAATCAGCAATAATGCAGAGCTGGAGGAGTACACGAAAAATGCAAGGAGTAATGAGAAAAATTCTTGCAAACCATTTTCACCACCTGTCACCATGTGGTCGAGGTAACACAGTGTCGGTCACTTTCAATTTTTAAAAACTTTCAAACTTTAATCCCTCAAAAAAACCAGGATGGAGGTCAAGACCCACCCTCTTTTCAAATTTACGGGGTTTTGTAAGAAAACACATCTTACCACACAACAATAAATGTAAAACGTAGAAAACAATAATGTATAATGCTGAAGATGGAGGTCTTTGGACCTCCGAAACGTCCAAATAAATGTTAAAATCAAGAGAATTGTGAACATGAATATTATCCCTCTTCTCGACACCTTGATTAGGCGAATTAAGTTCAACATTTAGAATAATTAGAATGAGCAATGGCATCTTCACAGAATGCAAATACATGCATGTGGTAGAATCTCACGTTAGAAAAGTCACCCAACATAGATTTCTATTTGAAAAGTTGGGGAGTTAACTGGACGTTAAATAATTTTTTATGTTTGTGTTTTTTGACTACTGTGCTGTACTATGGGGTAGCCAACTCGAACAAAGTGTCAAGTCAATAACATGCCTCAGAACAGTGGACAAGAACCTATAATAACTTACAAAAAAGCGTTTGTGTCCGGACATGGGTATATTATTATATTAGTATTTTTTTTTTTGTCTTGGTCCGACTGATACATTCTCCAAATATTGCCCTCTATTTTTTTGAACACTTTGTGTGGTGATTTCTGTGGTGTATTGGGAGCTCGTAAGGTGACGCTTGGTAAACGCCCTCAACGGTACAGATATGGGTACTTAATACCGAAATCTGCAAATTCAAGCAGATTGGCACACCTAAAAATGGGCAATAAACAGTGATGATATATTTATTTATTATCGAAGAATTTAATGATCATCTTACTAGACACGAGTGGATCCCAGTGAAGTCTATAAATTTATCACAAAAAATCTTTCTTCAATATTTAATAATTGAATTGTTCACGGTTCCGCATGTTACAAAATAACTATTAAAAACAATTTACGAGTATATTATTAATTTATATTCCTTGTATAATTTACTAATCTTTTGTTCATTTTGCAAAAGTATTGTCAGTATTTATTTGCGAGCTAGTGTTTTATATATCCACCAAGGACAAACGAGAACGCGTCAAATTGCATTTCCAAATTTCTTGCGCCTTCCTTTTAAAAGGTTAGAGAGAAAATCCATTCTTCTTTGCAAACTAGTTAAAATTCAAATTATTTCGCAAATACAGTTATAGACTTAACACTGAATTTGAATTTTAAATTAATGTATCGGGTGAAGTGATTCGACTTTCTGCCGTGTCAACCTAAAATCGCAGATCCGCGATGAATAATGCAGGTAATAAAATACATAAGCTGTCAAAGGAAATGAGCTCTTTAGTTGTTGCTGTTATTAGTTACTTGACGCTCGTCACAGTCGCCATCTTGTTCTGCTAAAGGTCACGAAGAAAGAAAGAAAGAAAGACAGAAATACTTTTGCGACATTCGAACCATGCTTTTATTTGCTTTAAATATTTCAACGGAATTACGTGCAAATTAATACTAATTCAATTAGAGCTTAAACGGTCAAGATATATATGTTGTATTCTCAACTCCTTTGTTAAAACAATTTTTTAATTAAAATACCTACACAGGTGATTCTCAATTTCAGATACATATTGAAATGGCGTTTAGTATCTATTCTAAGTACTGAATATGAAATAAAAAGATTTTTTCAAAATTTGATAATTTAGTTTTGATGTTTTTAAAGCAAACATTTTTGTGCTACAAGTTGTTTTTTTTAATATTTTCTATTATTTTTAACACTGTAGGTAGTTAATGACTAATGTGTATGTGTGCATTAATTTAATTTAGTTTCATTCCGCCAGTTTGTAGCTCTCTCAGTTTTGTTTTCCTTACAGTGGCAGTGAGACAATTAACTATTCTATAATTTTGAATAGTTTTTGTAAAAATTATGTAAGTAATTTGAAATAATAATAATTAATAATATTGACTTTACGTGAATTACATTACGTAATCCTATAATTAATTTTTATATTATAAGAAATATGCCAATTCAATGGTGCTAAAATGTACTCTTTAAGTACCGTTAATTTTTTTATTGAAAAAATTCTTTTTGTTTCGTGATCATTACGTGGAATACTATATGTCGTGCAATATGTACCTGAAGTTGAGAATCATCTTTATACAGTAGCGTACTCAAATTGTTTCCCTAGTATAATTCTTATTGAAAGTTACAAAACAACAAAACTGAATAATTTATCTTATTTCTGCCAATATTTACTTTTGCTTTTTTGAACCCTCTTGAACTTCTGTTGGACGAAAGGAAGAGACAAGTCACCAAGGCTAGATTAACCAGTGTTAATCATTTGTAGGAAATTTGCAAAACGTTAAACATCGGTTTATAGTAATTTTTGAAAAACTAATACAAAATTTAAATTCACTGAGGGCCGTTCTTACGATCTTCAATTAAATTATAACTTCCAGATAAATAAACAGTATTAAATCAGATTATCGACAGGAATGATAATTTTGTCACTTGGCATAAAATTTCGTTTCGGTTTTGTTTATTTACCAGACACTTAAAATTTGATTGGCCCAAAGTATTTCTTCTCGGCTAAATTATTATTAATAATATTTTGTTTCGTTAGAATAAATATATTCATTTATTTATATTTATTAATATCAGTTTTTCTCACTTTCCTTTTGAAAAAAAATGCAATAGAAAACTTTTTTTGAGCAATAACACAAATGGGGCAGATTTTTATTACCTGGGATCTGTTCCACCAAACTTTGCAATTATTATAAAGAAAATAAACAAATTTCAAAATATGAACAATTTTTATGCTGTGTATATTTCACTTTAAATTTGCAAAATTATGTACCAATGGTAATACAAACTTTGCGAATGAAAAGTGAAAATTGCAAAGTACAAAGTTTAGTGGAACAGGCCCCTGGTCAATTTTTTATCTACATGTCTCTAAATATTGTTCAGAATATGGGAGCCACAGACATATTTAACAGGCTTGCTGTACTTTGAAGAGCGATTATCCCTTGACTATTAGCATAATGAATCTATAGTCCGGGACACAAAAGACGAATTGTGCAAAATATGTTAGCACAAATCATTGTTTAATATATGCGCTCCGTTTAAATCCTCACGAAATACAATTAATTAACATATAACATTTGCTCATTTAAGTTTTAAAGCTACACAGCCCTTCTTATATTGGCAGTTGATCCGTGAAACTGCTGTTCGTTTCAGTTCCTGTCTTGTTTACACTCTGATCATAAGCATACACGAATGAGTTAGGAACACGAAGTTATCGTAATATTTATTATTTAACTGCGTCTATGGAATATCACGATATAAGCATTTCTTTCTCTTACCTCTCAGGTCAAGATTGGTGTTCCGTACTATACTTGTATTGTTAATATTTAAGTACAGGAGTATTTATGGCAAAATGCATTGTGCGAAAAAGGTGTATATAAGAAATGTTGAAAATTTCTCCCCATGATCGATTATTTGTGTTGCGCGCAAAGAAAAATGGCTTTCAGAATCAAATTTGCGGTGGAGAAATACTTTTCGCTGTCGCGTTCGGGCGGCGTTATTGGTTAAAATCCGTACACACAGCCACAGTCCAAATTACGAGGAAGAAATTTGT
The DNA here is from genome assembly GCA_943142095.1 of Ophonus ardosiacus. Lineage (NCBI taxonomy): Eukaryota > Metazoa > Arthropoda > Insecta > Coleoptera > Carabidae > Ophonus > Ophonus ardosiacus. The sequence goes on along the minus strand of OW964833.1, from coordinate 21,819,923 downwards.
TGCAGACATTTTACACTTTGAGTTAGTCGGTGTTATTGTGTTTTACCGCTCTTTTATAACTGCTTGATCCTGATATTTTTATCACTTTTTAGATGGAGTTTTTGTGTTCGCTTTTATAGCCGAGAAATTGCCATGATCAAATGTCTTCGACCAAGGCAACGCAACACATTCGCAAATGATCACCCATCCATACATTAACCTTGTTCTCATTCGTTGCAGTTGTGGTTATATGGTAAAAGCGGATATGTCACTTTTTAAATCTATCTCAGATTTTCAAGTATTAGGAGAACAATTACTTGGCTTGAAATGAAAATGCTTGGCTTAGTTAGATAATTCCAAGCTTTCTAACATTGTAAGTTCGGATTCGCTTAATCTTGAAATCTCAAGCTTTAAATTTTTTGGGTAAACTTAAAAATAATTATTTTAGTGTGAAAATATCAAGCTTATTTCTTAATCAGTAATAAAAAATAAAACACCCATTTTATAGTGTATTACTTCAATAAAATTTTGTTGGACTCGTCAACAGTTACGATTCTTACAAAAAGATTGTTTTCAAGCAAGTTACTTGATAGTTGAAAGGCATGACTTGGCTAAAATTTCAAGATTGTAAAATTGTTAGGCTAGGCTTGGGCTTGATGAAACTAAAGCTTCGCTCAGCTTGAAACTTCAAGCTTTTTAAAATATGAGGCTTGCCTTGATTTTGTTGGACCCGTTGCTAACAATTATATAAAAAAATTTAAATCTTGTTTCAATCATGCTAGTTGATAATCGAAGGGAGTGGGTTGACTTGAAATTTCAGTCTTATTAAAAAGTTAGACATGGCTTGACATAGGCTTGATGAAATGAAACTAAATCTTGGCTTAGATTACAATTTCAAGCAGTGGCGCGCCAACCTGAGGGTGCCAGGAAGTGCACCACACACGGGCGGCAAATTTCAGTCGTTGTTTAATAATCCTAATAATAATAATAATAATAATAATAATAATAATAATAACAATAATAATCATCATCATCATCATAAAAAACGTTTATCATGTTCTTTAAATAATTGTGGATTGTAAAAAAATATTTTTGTTTAAATGGCGAAAATAAATAATGTAGGTAATGTTAGATAATTATGGAAAATGTAGGTGGTATTTTAGAACGAGTATCTACAGTAAATTAATCATTTCTAAAGTCCAATTTTGCGCGTAAATTTTAAAAACAAATGGACTGTATAAAACACGGGTCTTTCCTTATTATGCCATGATATTGGGTTCTTTCCCGGCGATTCGGTCAGTCCCTGGACTTCCAAAAAATTGGTGATTCCCCAAGAAACGATGCGAAGGGATAAAAGCGTTCTTCGGCTTGGTTAGTTCGTATTGGATTAGTATTCATTGAACTTGCTACTTGCAATTTTGCAATTTGCACCCTGTTCATTCATCTGTCTCAATTATTATTATTAGTGAGTGTAATTGTGATTAATATCTATCAAAGGTAGATGGACATTTTTTAAATTGAATTTGTATTGTAGTGTATTATTCCAAACTTCAAACTTTGCATTGTTATACTTATATTTTATTTGAAATTATTGACTATTATTCTATATATATTTTTTTTTTATTAAATTTAACACCATTTTTAAAAAAATGCAGCAAATTACAGACAGAAATTTTATGTTTCCATGGTTTAAAAATTTTAAACAGATTTGTTACAGAATAGGCATGATTGTTATTTACTTAAAATAATTAAGTATATCTACTGAATGAGGTAGATGTAAATAAATATTATTATAAAATATTTAGGTTTTTTTTTTAACTAATATTAATTAATTTAATACTTTTTACTTTAGATGTCTGATGGAAGAAAAAGACTGTCAGGTGCCGAATATCGGAAAAGAAAATTGGAAAAAGAAAAAAACATAAGACAAGTCTCCACCCAGATCACAAAATTTTTTACTCCGACTCCACCAACTAGTACCATGCCATCATCAGTATCTCCAAATAAGTCACCCAAATTATCAGATACAAGTGAAGATCATAATGTAGAAGAACAAGTGGTCAATCAAATTACTGAAAATCCTGAGGAATTGTTTTTGAAGTCACCATCTCCACCTCTACCTCAAGAGTATTGTGGATCCGATTCATATATAGAAGGTATTTCTGATAAACATTTTCGGGAAGGTATTTCACATGATACCCAACAAGAAAGCGATATTGATCTTAGTGACCCAGCCAAATGGCCTAAAATAATAACTGATTCTGTTAGAATGTCACTAATTGACATTGGCCTTATTCAGTGTTCAGATGTTAATTTTCCAAAAGATCATAATAACCGATCACTTTTCACTTTATATTTCAGTAAAAAAATTAGTAATTGAGAGAAAATTTATATAAATTCAAAATCAATAAATTCAGTATTTTGTTTTTACTGCAAAATTTTTGGCAACATTAAAAGTGCAAGTGCTTTTAGCGATGATGGGTATAGCGATTGGCAGCATTTTTCTCTAAATTTAGAAAGGCACGAAAATAGTAAGGAACATTTTAAATGTTTTAAATCTTGGTTGGACTTTGAAATCTTTGAAATATGAACGAACGGTTGATGCAATGAACGAAAGATTAATAAGTTTAGAAAAAAAAAAAAAAAAACAGCTGGAAAGCAGTTATTGAAAGAATTGTACATGTAATTCAGTTTTTAGCGAAACAAAATTTAGTTTTTAGGGGACGTAGTAATAAATTATATGAAAGCAATAACGGAAACTTTTTTAAAATTAATGGAAACAATTGCTCATTAGTAGTATTATTCTATCATATTGGATTGCACTCCCAACAAGTCACGTGGCACAAATAACAATAGTTGTTCGCTTTGTGTATCTAAACAATACTTCAAAAAAAGTTGAAATACGGGAACATTTTTTAGGCTTTTGCCCAATTTTAGATACAACCGGGGAAGGTTTAACGACATTTCTTATTAACTTTTTGAACCGCGAAAACATTGATATCCATGATATGCACAGTCAGGGTTACAATAATGGGAGTAATATGAAGGGCAAACACAATGGACTTCAAAAAAAGATTCTTGATTTAAATCCAAGAGCTTTTTATGTGTCTTGTGCTGCACACAGCTTAAATTTAGTCATAAATGACGCGGCCAAATCTTCACTTGAAATCGAAATTTTTTTCAGTATTGTTCAGGAAATATATGTATTTTCTTCTGCTTCAACCTACCGTTGGCAAATTTTGAAAAAAGAGTGCCTCTCGTTGACTGTAAAACCACTTTCAGATACAAGATGCGAAAGCAGGATTGATGCCATAAAAGTTCTGCGTTATAATTTACAGATAGTGTATGACGCTTTATACAATTTATTCGATGATACATCTCGAGATGCTAACACAAGAAATTTAGCAAAGTTTTTGTTAACTAAAATAAAATCGTTCAAATTTATTTGTTCAATAGTGATTTGGTACAATATTTTAACAAAAATTAATACTTTAAAAATTAATATTGTAAATAAGGGAATGCAAAATTCTGACATAGATCTTCCAAAAATAAGCGAAATGCTTCAACAAATTAATAATTACTTAAAAGAGTGCAGATCAGACAATAGTTTTGAAACCATTTTGGCTGAAGCAGCAACAATTGCAAAAGAAATAGATTGCGAAACAACATTTCCAAAAGTTAGTACTATTAGACCGCGCAAAAAAGGAACTATTGCATTACGAAAACACTGATGAAACAATTGATGATCCGGAATGTCACTACAAAATCAATTTTTATTTTACAATTTTAGATACAGCAATTTCCAAAATAGAATAACATTTTGAGCTTTTGAACGCACACAACGAAAGTTTTATTTTTTAAATGATATTTATTCTTTGATGTCGGTTGATCGAGAGACCAAAATGAAATATTGTGCAGATTTACATATTAAACTGTCTAATCCTACAAAAAAAGAAAACGATATCAATGCATTAGATTTGTGCGATGAAATTGAAAATCTTGCACCGTATATTACAGAAACAAAACATATGAATGCATCAACTGTTCTGGATTATTTATTTTCACATGACCCCCATAATCTTTTTCCAAATATTACGGTAGCAATGGTAGCATGAAGAATATTTTTGACCATGCCTGTAACTGTAGCTTCTGGAGAAAGATCGTTCTCCAAATTAAAACTTATTAAAAATTATTTAAGACCAACCATGTCCCAGGAAAGACTTTCTAATTTAAGCATAATAAGTATTGAAAGTGAGTGTGTTGACGAATTAAATATTTTTGATATTGTCGATCAATTTGCAGTGAAAAGATCAAGATTAAAATAAGTAAGGAGATTTTAGTTTGTACAAATGTACAGAGTATTACAGTATTATAATTATATTCAGTATTATAGTATGTAATCATATAATTTTATAATTATTATGTATTTGTGTTGTCATATTTTATATAAATGTTTACTATAGTATTGTTTAATAAAATACTTTTATTTAAAATGTGTGTGTTTTTTTTTATTTTTTGCAGTCAAATAATAATTTTCAAATGAATTTAAAAATATGAGATTATTTAGATACATTTAAAATTTTATTGTGTTTTATTGTCAACATACAGAGAAAAGGCAAATAAAGCCTTGCACCCGGGCGGCAAATTTCGTTGGCGCGCCACTGATTTCAAGCTTCTGAAAACTGTAGGCTTGTCTTGATTTTTCAGACCAAGCGAATTACATATTAAATTTTTGTGTTTGTTGTCAGATAGAAAAAAGGAAATCTATTATTAGAATGTAGTGTGTAATAAATGAACAGCACTGCATTCTTCCTATATTTTCTTTTTAAAGAGATATTAATATTAAATGGTGGAACAGTTTGGGAATATTTGAATTTGAAATTTGTGGATAGTTTGAAATTTGCGTTGTGGCCGTCTACGACTTTTTTGCCACGGTTTGGTATGATTCGTCACAAATATCACGTGATTCGATCGTAATGACAGAGACATTGCTATAGGCGATCCTGATGTGCGATTTCATGAGTTCACACTAGGACATTACGATAGAAGAGTAACTTTACGATCCTATCGTTATCATCTAGTGTGAATGCAGCATTAGAGCACATCACTAGATATGAGTAAGTCCGGGGTTTAAATCCCTGCGTTGTCTTTGAATGTTTCATAATTTTTTTTCTTCATATATTTAAAATCTCCTTGATCCCTTAAGCCCATTTCTATGTTTAAAAAATGTATAAAACAAAAATATTTCACGTTTTTATTGACTTATCTTAGTTTTTTTTTTTCTTGTAGGTAAGTATGTATGGAAAGGCATTCAAGTTATTTTTTATTAGTAATAGAGTATACACAGCGATTAAAATTTAAAACACGGAGTATCTCAGAACTATCAAAATATGATATCCTAATTTAATAATTGAATATCCTTTATTTAAAATATAGAGATACAAAATATCTATTACAGATGGTTATTCCAAACTAAAAGGCATTAATAAGAAATACGATGATGAGTGATAAGATAATAGCGACTAAATTAGAATTTATTGAAGGGCTCGAACTCCAGGTCGTCAATATCTGGATTCGTCCTTGATTAGGATAACGACATTCGTCATCTAAAACAGGAAGATGATTAAAACTTATAGCTATCATTGAAACTTAACCATATTTTACAGTATACTTGATATTTAACAAGATTTAATTCAACTTGCTGAACAGCTGTAGCATTTACGTTATTTCATATTTATGTTTTAAAGTCATTTAAAAAAAAACGATGTTTATATATATATATATATATATATATATATATATATATATATATGTTTTAGTATTTTAAATTTCAGTCATGTCTATAGTTTTTTGGCATTTCTACAACATAAAACTTTTTCATGTAAAAATCTTATAGGTATTTTAAATTATTGAGCCAAGCTCATAACCTTTTACTAAATTTTACAACTAAGAGTAATTTACTAAAATAGGTTAGTATAATACTAGTAACACTGGTTATCATAATTTCACTACTAGCTCATTTAACTAGTAGTAAAGTATATGTGACACCCTTGTACGATTAATGAAAACGTCGAATGAGAGGAATAGATATATAGAGAAATAAACATGTTAGCATGAAATGAAAGATCTATTAATACAGGTTAGAGTGCTATAATAGTAGACATTACCTGTAAAATAACAACAGGCTCGACAGTTGTGAGAGCCATGAAATAGTGAAGAATTATTAAAGAAGAACAATAAGATTATTAAAGAAAATGTCAAATAAACGGAAGCGGGGGAAATTAGATGCAAGACGAAATAGTTATAAGAGTCAGGACAATGGCACATAACTGACGAGGAGCCATATTGAAATATGGGGCACTTTTGATATGGAATAAAAAAATCATTTATTTATTAACTATTATTTAGCTAATATTATTCTAACCCGGTTCTTTTAAAAAAAAAATTGCTTACAACAAAGAAATACTTAATTACAACAATGAAAATGACTAATTTCACAAAAAAAAATAATTCGGGAATATGTACCATTGTTTTTTTAAAAAGATCTTTAATTGCAACAAACAAATGCTTGATTACAATAATCCGGGATAACTGGAATTCTATTAATCAACATACAGATTTAACTCTTGACCAATTTATTAAAGGGATTAACTTATGTTTCGAAGCATCAGTATTTACTTTTCAAAACCAAATTTATTTTCAACGGGACGGTTCTCCGATGGGACGCAACAAGAGAAAATTATCTATGCTACAATTCCTTTTGATAAATCCTTAAATAAATCATTACAGAAAATATTACATGATAGCAATATTAAAATAGCCAATAATAACCTTAGCTCTACTTCTTTTTTACAAACTCAATTAAAAGATAAAATAGAATCAACAAATAGAAAAGATATAGTTTATCAATTAACCTGTAAAGAATGTAACAGGGTGTACATCGGTGAGTCGTCGCAGCCCTTAAAAAGGAGGATATACCAACATGAATATCATTCAATTAAAATAAATCCAGACCATAGTGCCCTATGCAAACATGTCTGCCAAACAGGCCACCAAATAGATTTTCAAAATCCGAAAATTTTAGAGCAATCAAAATATAAACATACAAGACTTCTTTATGAAACATGCCACATTCAAATTAATAGAAACAACTCTTTAAATGCTCAAACAGATTACAATAACAATGTTCAACATATCAAGAACTTTATTAATTTTCAATAATTTCTCCACTATTTTCCTTTTCTTTATATCATTCGAAATATATCACACCCCTGTTTCTAGCTTGGCGCCACTTGTAATTCTGTTTAACCTTGCCGTTATGTATAGTGTTGGTATTCATGCTTTTTCACTTTTTTATATTTACAAATCTTATCTTTCCGGCAGAGGTAGGTAATATGTGTTGTCTATGCGGCAGAGCTTCGCCTATCGTCATGGTGATAGCTTGTTTCAGTTTATTTTTCAAAAATTGTAAAAAAATGTATTGATATTTGGATTTCAAAAATGTGAAAACAAAACAAATCAGTTGGGCATGTTCCTAAAAAACCGAAAACTTTCAATCGTGTAGGATAAAAAATATTGTGTAAACCAGGACGGGAAAGTGAGTTTCCCGGGCTTTCCCGCCTCGGTATACAATTTCCTATTGCTGCTACTATTTATTACTACTAAATTTGTGTTTTATTAGATACTACTAAGTTATACTTGCACTAATTTTTCTTTATGAACGTAAATAATTTAATAGTGAATAGTTGCTATCATTAGTAGTGCTATCAATATTTAGTAAATGGTTATGAGCTTGACTCATTAATGTTTGTTGACATTTAGACCGTCTTGAAGTCTTGAATTTAAATTCAGTTCTTATAACTACTTCATTTTATTTTTATTGTTTTAGTTACTAGCAACTTTTTGCAAAATAAAGCCTTCTCAATTAATGCCGACAAATATTACTGTTTCCTGTCTTATTAACATAAAAAATTGTACAGGATATCTTCGAATTAAGGATGTAAAGATTTATAATTTTTGTTAGATCCCGAGTTCAGTGATCTCAATTTATATAAATTTCCGTAATTAGAAATAAAAATTGGGCTTTTACTTTCGATTGTTCATTAATATTCCCAATTAAAATACAGGAAATACTAATTTTTAATGAACGGAATATTTAATTATATTGGTTTATATAATCATTGTTTATATATATATATATATATATATATATATATATATATATATATATATAATATTTTTAAACTCGAAAATAACTTTTTTAAAAAGTTTTATTTGTCACGAAGCAATACAGTTGCTAGTCTAAGGAATACACACGTGTTCTTACATGCTACATGTCTTATATAAGGTTTACAATGATTATCTCCATGGGAAGGTGTCCATTTGCACGCTTCCACAGTTGAATTTTGATATATTAGCAGAATATGGGGCGACGTCTTTACTTAACTCTTCCCCCCTTAAGTGGAAAAACGAAATCGTCAAGAGTTGAGTTTTTACTACAATTTGGCTGTAGTTCTAATGTATTCATTTCAATGTCTTTAGTATCATTTAATTCATTTTTCTTTGAGAGATAATCCTTGCATTTCTTAATAGTATAGAATATTATCAATACACTAATAATAATTAATACAATGTAGATTATAGTATAATGAATATGACTGTTAGACTGATTTGCATAAGTGGGGTATAGGAAAATATCGTTTTCTTTACTACTTTGAAATTAAAATAAATAAATAAATATATCATCACGGCATATTACCCATTTCTGGGTGTGCCAGTATCTACAACACATGTTGACATCGATAATGCTGACGATATATTTTACCGTATGGGCGCTTACCAGGCGTCACCTCACGGGCACTCATAGCTGGTGTGGAGAGTGCACCACAGGGGTCACTTTTGTGCCATTTAAAATTGGAAATATTTGGCGTCTGTCGGGATCGAACCCGGTTCCCCCAGGTTCGCGACCAGACACTTAGGCACGCGGCCACTTTGAAATTCAGATAATTTTTTTATTTCATCACCCAAATGAACAACCTGTGTTTTGTGATATTATTATTTAAGTCTATGAGATGTTCGTAGTTAATTAATAATTTGATTTGATTATTAATTACACAATTTTCGGTACGATATATTCCTTCGAGCTCTTGAATTTCCATGTTATTATTACAGAGTTATTTTGCTTGCTTTTTATTTGGAAAGTATAAGTAATTTAATTTTGAATTTTTTATTTGAATGATTGAATTAATTTTGGATATCTTGTTATATTCACAAAAATGAAAGTCTTTATAACAAATTACGTTCTCTAGACATTTCGCATATTCATTTATTTGTGATAAACAGTAATATTCATTATTATTTAATTGAGTACATTTATCTAATAGCTTAATCTTACAATTATTCTTAGAATATAATCCATTAACTACGTTTATAGTTTCATAAACATTATGTAATTTTGTAGGAATGGAAGTGACTTGAATTATTTCTTCAACTCGGGGGTTAGAAGGAATTTCGATAAGGATTATCAGATTAGGATTCTTATAGGAACAATATGTCTTTATGATATCGTTGTTTAATAGGTTATTTACAAGTGCTGATTGTAGGTATTTGTCTTCGATTTTGTTTATTTCTTCCAAAAGTTCTTTATGATTAATTACGCCAAAATGTAGGGTATTTAGTTTACAAAAGGTAAGAGTTTCTTCCAATTGGATAAGAGAGAAGTATATGTCTTGTCCGACTTGTATGAATTCATTTATAAGATTTTATACTTTGATAGTGTCTACTTCTTCTAGAATAAACCCAATTTCTTTTTGAATATTATTTAGTTTTTTATTCAGTAAATTATTGTTTTCATTTATTACATTAATTTTGTCATGGAATTGTGCCGTGATATTATTATTAATTTTTATTATTGTATTAATTTTATTTGAAATTAATTTTTGGTTACTATCGATATTTTCTATTATCTGATCATATCTGTCTTTGTCGGACTGATCTAGATTGCCTGTTATGCTCTTAATAATAGAGCCTAAGCCGTTAAGTACTCCTCGTTTAGTTCTTTTTATATTTAAAGTTGGATTTTTTCTTTTAAATGTAATATTAAATTTTTTAAGATATTCTGGTAATTTGCTAATTTATTGTAATTATTATGATTTTTAGAGTTATTAAAATTTTCTAAATTTTGAAATAATTTGGCGGAATTCTTTTCTAGTATATCATATTGTTGGAATAAATTTTCGAGGGAAATTTTGAGGATAATTATTTGTGTATTTACCTGAATATGAACTGTTCCAAGATCGAGGATATTGATTCCAGGATTTTGTTCGTCACGTATGATTTATAATATTCCATATGGAATTAATCTGTAGCAATACGAGGCTTTTTTAATTGTGACAATTTATGTTTTTTATTTTGTTCATCTAAAATTTGGCCTCTTTCATTTATAATTTGTTTGACATTTACTTTTTTGAATTTTGGTTTCTCGATCTTTCCCGAATTTCGTTTATGAATTTTGACGTGGGCTTGTTTAGGAATGTCGAAGTGTTTTTCTTGAGGTTTGGCATATTTTAATTTTTTCTTTTCTATATTACTTTTTACTTGTCGATTTACTTCTTTAAGAACTTCTGCATGTTTTTGTATATAATCTTCGACCATTACTTCTTCGGGTTGTAAATTTGATTCGAAATTTTGTCCATATACTATTTCCAATGGTGCTCGTTTTGTAACCGAGGGAATGCTATTGTTGTAAGCCAACAATGCATAATTTAATCGTTCTTTTATTTTTAGTGACTTGAGAAGTGGATTTTGATTTATAATTCTCATTTGCTCAATTAGTGAAGACTGGAAACGTTCGACAATACCGTTACTATTAGGGTTATCTACAGAGATATAATGAATATTAATCTTTCTCAGGGCTAGATCATTTTGAATTATTTTATTATTAAATTCCAACCCATTGTCGGATACAATTTCTTTTGGTACAATAAAATGAGTAAAATATTTTATTAATTTATTTAATATTGTGATAGCATTTTTGTCTTTTATTGTGTAGGCCATGGCGAATTTGGAAAAAGAGTCTACGATGGTAAGGATTTTTTTTTGTTCGAGTGATAAGATATCAATGTGTAATTTCTCAAAGGGTTTTTCAGCGGTGGTTGTTAGAATTGGTGGAATTTGAATGGGTTTTCGTTCATATTTAGTTGTCAGACAAATATTGCATTTATTTATATAAGTCTTGATGTCCTTTAACATATTGGGCCAGTAATACGATAATTTTAATTTATTGTAAGTCTCAGTTATACCCCTGTGATTGGTTTTGCTCTCATGATAATTTTGAATTGTTAATTGTTGTTCGTCTTTGTCTTCTAAGTCTTTAGTCATTGTTTTGCAGGATACAAGTTTATTACTTCCGCTGTCAAAATAGGTTTGTAATATAGCATTAAAATATAATTTGAAATTATCAGGAATTATGCAATAATAAGTTATACCGGGTTTTAGATAATCTTTTATGAATTTTTTTATTGTTTCGTTGCAATTTATTTTATTTAAATATACGTAAAAGCGTTGGGTTGTATGTCCGAAAAGTTTTAATATTTTGATATCGTTTTTACCTGTTGTCTCTTTAACAACGATTTGATTTTTGGAAGTATTTATGGAAGTGTTTAAATAGGTTAATCCGTTAACAGAAATTTCGTCATCAGAGTGACAAGTTTCTGCAGTTTCATTTTTTGAACCTGTTTCAACTATAACGATTGTCTGTGTTTAAATTTAGTTCTAAATTTGGGGGTTCTTCGTAAACGTTAAAAATAATTGAAGAATTTTCAAAAATTTCTTTTATATAATTTTCGACTTCAGACCAAGGTATTTTATCATGACCGGAACAGATACGTGGTAAATCTAATTCTGTAATATCGTTTTGAATGCAGTATTCAAATAATTTTCTTAAACAAGCTTTAATATTTTCAGGGGTAGGTTTTTCATAATACAAATTTTTTGTGATAAGATGTAATATCAATCTTGGGTGTTTTTGAATAAAAAATTTGTTATCCAAATTAAAAAGATTTTGCAACGGGTAATGTGATTTGACTTGTTCAGCGAATCCTTTAGATAGTTTCTTATCTTTTGATACACAGTGTACTAACGGATTGTTTGATTTAAAAATATCAGAATTTTTGTAACGAATTTCGAATTGTGGTCTAATCCTACAAAGAGCATCGGCTACGTGATTTTGGCAACCTTTTTTGTATTCTGTGGTATAGTTAAACTCTTCAAGTTTCAGTCGCCATCGTATTAATTTCTGATTTGGCTCCTTTAGGGAATTTAGCCAAACAAGTGGGCGATGATCTGTAATCATTTTGAAATTACGGCCTAAAAGATAATTGCGAAATTGTTTAGTTGCCCATACTATAGCTAGTAAAACTCTATCACACTATAGTTAATTTCATGGTTGTTAAGTGTACGTGATATATACGCGATTGGTAGGTCTTTATTATTTTTATCTCGCTGTGATAAGACAGTGCCAAGAGCAAAATTACTGGAGTCGGTAGTGAGGAGGAAATCTTTTGAAAAATCGGGATATCGGAGTATGGGATCGTTAGATAGAAGAGTTTTGCACTTCTCAAAACATTCTCTATATTCTTTATTATTTATGTCGATTTTATTATTTTTCTTTAAACAAAACGTGAGGGGTTTTGTAATTTTGGGAAAATCGTTAATAAACCGTCTGTAATAGCCAAGTAAGCCTAAAAATGATTTTATTTGGTCTCTTGTTTTCGGGATTGGGAAGTTTTTGATAGCTTGAATTTTGCTTGGATTCGGTTTAACGCCTTCTGTAGTGATAATATGTCCAAGATAAGCGACTTCTTTACGGAGAAATTCGCAACTGAATTTTTAGATTGGCTTCGCGAAGCCTTTTGAAAACTTTTTCAATATTTTCTAAATGTTCCTGAAGGGATGTTCCTAGAATTATAATATCATCGAGATAGACGAAACAAATTTTGTTAACTAAATCTTTTAACACAAAGTTCATCAATCTCTGGAATGTTGACGGGACATTTTTGAGACCGAAGGGCATTCGTTTAAATTCATAGTGGCCAAAATTTGTCGAGAATGCAGTTTTAGGGATGTCGTCGGGATTGATTTCGATTTGATGGAAACCGGAAGTAAGATCTAGGGTGGTAAAATAGTTTGATTTTCCAAGTTTGTCGAGAATATCAGTTATGTCTGGTATAGGGAATTTGTCGTCCACGGTTTTTTCGTTTAGTTTACGGTAGTCTATGACAATACGGTATTTTTGTTTTCCGGAGGCGTCCTGTTTTTTTCGGTACGACCCATACAGGTGACGACCATGGTGAATAAGAGTGTTGAATGATGTCATCTTCTAATATTTTATCAATTTGAGATTGTACCTCTTGTTCGTAGATTTCCGGATATTTATACTGTTTTGAGTGAATGGGGATGTTATCGGTTGTTTTAATATGGTGTTTTATTTTGCTAGTACGTGATAATTTTTCATGTTCATTTAATATTAGGTCTTTATACTTGTTGAGAGTAATAGATAATGCATGTTTTTCCTTATCTGTTAAATGCTCGTCTCGTATTTCATGCTGGTTTATCTCTATATTATTATTATTAAACTTACGCTTGTCTAAGTATTGAAATTCATATTTATATTTATTAAGAAAATTTACTTCTCCTTTTACAAAATCAAATTTTGTTTGTAATAATGTTATTCCAAGTATGCCTAAAAGTACATCAAAGTCTTTGTGGAAGTCAAATATGTAACTCTTTATATTTAAATTTGAAAAATATAAATTCAGAACCGGTTGATTTTCCATTACAAGTGTGTACACTGAAATTTTCAGGAAATGTAGTCGTATTTTGTTTAATTAATTTTGGGTGAATATAATTATGTGTCGAGTCTGTGTCTAAAAGAATTTTGTAATCTGATACTTGGATAAAAGGTAATTCACTAAAGTTGTTTGTTAGGGATTCGATGTTGGTGACTCGAGTTCGGGAAAATTTTGAGTGTCAGGATTTTCAATGTATTCATTCTCGGTTTCGAATAATTGTGCAAATTCGATTTGTTCTTGAAATTCGTCGAAGTTTTCTACGTTTTGATTATGCAATTCTTGGAAATTAGGGTTTCGCATAACAGTTTGTATTGTTTGAATACTCATAGGAGTGGGATTTCGAAATGATGCATTACGGGCATTTGCTTGTGGTGCGAATGATCTTTGCTGGGATTGGGGTGGAGGGTGCATTCGACTAGTAGATTGAGATGAAGGGTGCATTCGGCTAGTAGATTGAGCAGGATATTTATGCATAGGTGACTGATGTTTAGGGTAATTGAATTGTATTTGATGTTTAGGTGGTTGTGGCAAGGCTTGTTGCTGTATTTTTTGTTGTGTGTGGATATATTGCAAGTCATTGGTTATCAGGTTTAGGATATCTGTGAGTTTTCGAGGGTTACGGGCAGCAAGTTGACTTCTAAAGGGTTTTCTACAATTGTTTATAAAACTTTGAACGAAGTATTCTACAGAATGGTCCACAATAACTTTACTGACAGCCGCTACGAATTTGCATTCGATTTTGCTTTTATAAATGAGATATAAATCATCAAATTTATTAAAATATTCTAAGATATTTTCTTTCGTTTGTTTGTAATGACTAGCCTCGTACATGAGTGTGTGTTCAGAGCGTGTGTCAGAAAAGTTTTGTTGTAAGTGGTCTTTTAATTCTGACCATTTAGTGAAACTTGACATGTTTAAACTTTGCGCGGCTACTCCGTGAATTTTATTTTTGAGAGTTAGCATTACAATTTTTTTTTTTGTTATTTCTGATGGGTTAGTTTGTTCTATAAGTGAGTGCATATCATCTACTGTGTTAATAAAATTTGATACGGACTTTACGTCTCCATCGAATGTTGGTGCCAAATCTAGCATTTTGAGAATTTCGTTATTTAAATTTTGGAAAATGTTTCCTACTTGGTCAGGCATGTTGATTATAGTTAAATTTGCAAGTGCTTGTATAAGAGAATCCAGACATATGAGAAAAAATAAAAAATATGGTGTCTTCTGCCTGTTGATGGTTGAGGGTTGAAGGTATGTCGACGTCTCGGCGATGATCGGCTGTTGGCTTGGTGCGGCTGCTGGGCTCGATACGGCTGCTGGGCTCGTTGCGGCTTTGGGCTCGATCTCGGAGATGTAGCGACTCTGATGATCCTTGACGTGAAGAGACTGGAGTACTAACTGTTTCGACGACTCAGTCTACTTCTTTAGCTGTTTCTTCGTTGAGTTTATGAGGATTTTGTGTCGAATTTACGAACACAAATAGTAAAGTTCGTTTAGTGAATTAACCGTTAAAACGGACGATTGCGAATTTTAAACGGATTAAATTCTACGAATTTCCGAATTTGCAAACTTTCAATAATCCTACAAAGACTGCGCCAGATATATTTTTAAAATCGGAAATAACTTTTTTAAAAAGTTTTATTTGTCACGAAGCAATACAGTTGCTAGTCTAAGGAATACACACGTGTTCTTACATGCTACATGTCTTATATAAGGTTTACAATGATTATCTCCATGGGAAGGTGTCCATTTTCACGCTTCCACAGTTGAATTTTGATATATTAGCAGAATATGGGGCGACGTCTCTACTTAACTTACATATATATATACAGGGTGTATCCTTTAAAACAACCAGCGCCTTCTTGGGTGAACTAATGACTAGAGAAAAATGTTATATACAAAAAAGAAAATTTTTAATGAACGGAATATTTAATTATGTCGTTTTCATTGAAAAACAACGCGTATCCCGTCACCCTGAAACCGGGGTGAGTCGGGATAAACTTCAAATATACAAAAAAAACTGTAATCGCTAAAAAAAAATTTGATAATTACGTGAAAATATAGAGGTAAAAGATACATAACCAACAGGTGTAATAAAAATTGGAAAATTATTCACTGCAAAGAAACTATACCCAAAATGGTGTAAAAATTGCCCCGAATGAACCGGTAGACGGTAATCTTTATCTCGTCTAGTTCGAGACTGTACTTCGGCTGGCATTGACAAGATTTTCTATTCAACTTTCATTAGTTTAATTATTTTATTTGTTCGCTTTCTTGGTTTACGGGGCCTATCGCATCTTGGCTTGTCAACTAATGATTTCGTATACTTACATTTGGTAATAATTCCATTTTCTGTGCTTTTACCAATTATTAGCATTCAATAAAAATGTAATATTTTAATCATTCGCTATTGTATTTTTAAATAATAAAACAGGATTGTTTTTATACTGTTAAATAGAAAATTTCATGTACTTTTCAAATTTGAAAAAAATATGTAGGGTATTCTATTTGATAATTAAAAGTTGCTGTCAATTGCTCGAAAACCGGTAGTATTAACATAATTTTGAATTTATAGAGGAGTCAATATACTATAATTATTGGCGTGTAAAAAATAGTCTACACCCGTGTGTGTGTGTGATGTAGGTGGATTAGTTTTAATGCGGGAAATTCAGATATTTCGACGCTACATTGGCAAGATAAGAGGACAGACCAATCTGCATGCAGACTCACCTGATATCCGAAGTGCAGTTGCGTCCAACGGCTGGTAAGAGCCAGAAACTTAAGCAGCAGCGGAAATACCATATAGTAGCGTGCACTAATTATTATTAATAAAATTGCGGTGCGGCAAATTGGCGCATGGGCAGGTAAAGAGGTATAAGTTGAAAATGTGGATTATTGAGAAACTGGATTTACAAGTATTATCGTGTTCCACAAATGTAGATATTATTAAATAAAAAACAAAATAAGACTTTATTATAGTTAAAATACATATAAAAACAAATTGTTAATAATCATGTTGTAAACTTTTTATATGGAAGAAAAACAAAAATACATATATCTTTTGGTACAAAAAAAAAAACCAAATTGTAGACTTATACCACTTTTCACAAAAAAAAAATTCAAATTTTAGTCTTCCTCTTCGTCGGAATCAGTGTCTTAAAGTACGTTAAAGGTATCACTTTTTGATGGAAGTCCCCTGTAGAATTAATGAAAATTTTGGATCTATGTACGGTAGCAATTCAATGAGATTTTTCTTTTTTTGTCACTAATGGGTACTGGTCCATCATAACAGATCGGTATGTTAATATTTTTTGCAGTAAGTTTACGTCCTTTTCGTCTATATTTGATTGTTGATATTTTTTTTGTTATCTAATCCATAGCAAACTTAATTACAAAAACCAAAAAGTACATAATTTTTAAATTTACATATTTCGCTTATATAAAGAGCTAATTTAATCGTACTTGATGTTTTAGGCGCAGAATTGAATTCTCTTAAACTTTTATTTGAAGCATTTATTTCTAAAATTAAAATAACACATTTTTTAAAAGAAAAACTGATAACAGCTTCAAATAAAGTATCACTTCCGGTTAGACTATTTTAACCAAAATCTATTATGTTATTTCCATTGATATTAAAAAATCATATACCAAATTTGAAAAGTTTTGGATTATATTTTAATATAGTTTTTTTATTAAAATCTATTATAGGCTTCAAGTAAAGTACCACTTCCGAAAGTTATGTAATTACCAAAAAGGGAGGTGCACAACTAGATGTTATAACAGTCCTAAATACAAAATTTTAACTTTCTACTGCTTCCCATTTTTCAGTTATGCGACATATGTACGTACGTACATACATACGTACGTATGAACGTACGTACAGACGTCACGACGGAATTAGTCAAAATGGATTAAGGGATGATTATTTCCGTTGAAATCTGGAAACCGAAATTTTTCGCTATTACAATACTTCCTTTACTTCGTACAAGGAAGTAATAAATAAAAGTCGGTTACAAAATACTGTACTATCCCTCAATAATCCGCTTTATTGATTAAATTCTTTTTTATATTGAATAGTTAACTGCACTATTTGTTGGAACTGTTTCACTAGTAGTTGTTTTGCATAAACTCAGAATTTTTGCAGCTCTAGATGAGGCCATTGTTTTTACATTACTACACTGTTGCTTAAACTAAATAGTGCAAAATTTTAAGGTTTAAGTCTATCGGGCGCAATAGTTATATGTAATTTCTTTGTTCATCAAAGTGACGGTGTAAAAAGACATAAGTTAACTTGTGTCCATTTGCACGTCCATTTTTGTGTAATATATGGCTATTGACAAGATATAAGTAAAGTTATGCCTCTTTGGACAAATTCAAATATTATTTCGTGACTTGTATCCCCTTTACACAGAGTGAGCATGCCCAGTGGAGGCTTGGTTTACTTATATCCGTTTGCCCAAACAAAGAAAATGGTTTACTGAATCCACTAGTGCATTTAACTCTCTTTGCGCTAAAATGGACTTATACCCCTTTACCCGCCCATGCGCCAATTATTTTTAGAAATGGCGTGTCAATGCCTTAGGAATCAGCACAGCCCGCATGAGATGGCGCCAGCTTCCCATAACAATGCAGCGCGAACATGCTCCCCGCCTTGAAAGCTCTCAGAGCTTTTAATACAATTTTTTTTAATAAAATGAGTGAATTAATTAATCTAATAGAAAATCCCAAATTACTTAAACATATAATGAAATTTTTACTAGACAAAAAATTAAGAATAGGAATCGATTGATGATTGCAATACTCACTGTGAGGGTGTAGGGTAAAGTTTAACAATAGGTCGCTTCACTCGACCATTTTGTGTCTTAACTGATGCAACTCTGAAGATTAACACATCCTGGATAGACCTCGTCCACTACGCCCCAAGGGCCAGTGAAGCGGTGGAACATCACTTTGATCTATTAGAACAATTGTCCCTATTTTAACTGGATTATCAACTGAATGCCATTTTTGTCTGACTTGCAGCGTATGCAGGTACTCCAGCCTCCACCTTTTCCAGTACGATTCTACTAACTTATCCTGTAATGCTTTACGATTTGCCGGAGTTATACTATCATCAATGATTTCAGTTACTGGTAGATATTGAAGCGGAGTTGACATAATAAAATGAGCGGGTGTAAGTATCTCTGGTTGAGGATCAGAAGATAATAAACAAAGTGGTCGCGAATTTAATAAGGCCTCGATTTGAACTACTACCCTAAATAACTCTTCGTAGGTCAAAATCTGAGTACCTATAACACGGAATAAATGTGTTTTAAAACTTTTAATATTAGACTCCCATATACTAAATAAAACAGAACTTTCGACTTCCATTGTCTTTATTATTGATAAACAAAAAAACTGTTCTACAATGAGTGTGGTTGGTAACTGAATCACACTCAACCACCGTTATTTCACCCGATATAAAACTCGTAGTTTAAGGAATTAGTTAGTAGTACACCTGATGACGGCAGCAGATACATAGCTACCGAAACGTTGTCTTAATATTGTAGAACAGTTTTTTTGTTTATCAATAATAAAGACAATGGAAGTCCAAAGTTCTGTTTTATTTAGTAATGAAACATTGTCTTACAACTTCAAAGAAAGACTCCCATATGCCTCCAAAATGTGGCGATACGGTGTTTGATAAGTTCTTCCTTTAGTGAATTTTGCATTTTGGAAGAAAGAAGAAACTTATATAGAAAGTTAGTGCCGTTGTTCGAGAAAATATATGACACAGGGCCACGGCGGGAAACAAATCTTTTAAATGCGGCCAAGAATGAATCAGTGGTTAAGTCCGACACTATTTCAATGTATACTGCTTTCACCGTGAGACAGACAAAGAGGCATATATAAGCCTTTTGCGAACGCTGACCACGGTGCCTACCAAGCGTAATCTTAATCGGTCCGGCGTAGTCTACACCAGTGTAAACAAAGGCTTTAGCGGTATGAAGGAAGTTCGGCCATATTAGCTGTAGGATGAGTAGGTGCCAACCTGAATCATCTATTACACAGATGGACTCTTTTTCTAACAACATTTCTGGTAGATAGAATCCAGAAACGTTGTGGAAGAATGGACATTAAGAGGTTCGGACCGGTGTGGCAATTTTTATTATGGTAGTGATCTACGATGAGGTTTACTATGTGGTCTTGTTTCGGGACAAGTGCGGGGTGCTGAGCTTAGAAAGGCAATTCTGAATTTGATAATCTGCCTCCTATACGTAGGATACCTTCTTCATCGAGAAAAGGACAGAGTTTGCGTAAATATTTAGAGGGTGCGTTAGTTTTAAGAATTTGTGAATTTTTTTCGGCGAAGTGAACATTTTGTAATGCTGTAATGACGTATATTTCTGCGGTATTTATCTCGGAAATTAATATTTTATCCGATGGCGGTAATTTAGCTATAAATCTGAGGATATAAACTACGATATGAAGTAATTTATCACAGGACGAAATGCGATGAGCCAAAGTATAAAGATCATTGGGCTCGCACTGAGAAGTTGCGGTAAATGTATTGGAATTGAACTCGGGCAGTTGTTCGCATGGTAACAAGGAAATGGACTGAATAAGCCAAGAGGAAGGTGGAGAAAGAATCCATGATGGACCGTTCCAACATTGAGTGAGCGCTAATAAGAGAAGGCAGAGTACCACGTGACAGATTATCGCTCGGATTTTCACTTCCTGCGATTATGTACGTCTGTTACATGAAGATAAATTGCGCATCCCTACGCCTTTAGACTGGCATCACAAAAGGCAACAATATTTACAATACTGCCATCGGATACTCCAATATGTCGCGGTATATTTATCTAGGACAAAAGCGGCAATTCCGTAGTCAATGCGGTATATCTTTGAATGATATAAGCGGGCGGAGTCTCATCCCAGTTCATCTTGCTAGCCCAGAGCTCTTTAATAAGCAATTTAGCGTACAGTATTACAGGAGAAACAAAACCGAGAATATCAAATACCCGGGCTATCATGGAAATATAGTTCTTTTTGTACATTTTTCCCCAACACTCGCAGTTGTGAAATGGAATATATCGTTAGAGGGCGTCCATGATAGTCCTAACACCTTTAAATTTTCATTATACGAAAAGTCAACGTTAGTACGATGCGATTCTGATAAACCATTAATAAGGGTGGTAGGGTAACTAGCCCATTTGACTAACTTAAATCCTGCGGTTGAAAATAATTCAATTAATTGCGGAATTAGATTAATCGCGTCTTCTATTTTTAAAACGGACGTTACTACATCGTCCATATATAGTTCTGACTTTGCAATATTAGCAGCCTCAGGAAAGCGAAGCCCTTCGTCCTCAGCTAACTGGCGAACAATGCGCATGGCCAGATAAGGGCTACATGTTAACCCGAAGGGGAGACGGTTAAATTGATAACTACGGATTGGTTCCTTATTATTAAAACGGTATGGTATATTTTGATACTTTCTGTGAGATTCGGTAACTTCTATTTGCAAATACATTTGCTTTAAGTCTGCCGTCAATGGTATGGGAAATAAGCGGAAGTTTAATAATAATGTGAATAAGTCATCCTGTAAATTAGGGCCAGTATGAAGTAAATCATTTGGCGCGAGGCCAGTATGTGTTTTTGCACTGGCGTCTAAAACAATCCGTACTTTAGTAGTAACTTTGTCTTCGCGGACTACCGCGTGATGCGGTAAGAAATAACCTTCGTCATTATCAAGGGCTGAGAGGATTTCGGAGATGTGTCCCTTTGGTATATACTCCGTGATTATTTTGTTATACTCATCGCGAAGCTCAAAAGATAGTTTTAATTTTCTTTCCAAGGCCAATAAACGACGATGGGCCACAGCGCGAGAGTTACCAAGTAACTGCGGATCTCTATTAAAAGGTAAATTTATAGAATATCTACCATTTATATCACGTGTGACTGTTTTTTAAGTATATGTTTTCACAAGCGGTTTCTTCCGGACTAAAAAATTTTTGGCAAGGAATTTCTTCCAATTCCCAAAATTTATGTAAACATGCCTCTATGTTATTAATTGTAACAGCACAAAATGAATTGTGAGATTGCGGGCGTTCATTATTAAAGGTGGGTATGTCACCCATTAAAACATAATCGAATGTGGTCAAAAGTGCGGGCGGCATAGAGGGAGAAGAGTCAATTCTACTCCCCAAAAATATATAAGGGAACAACTGCGCTCCCAATACCAAATCTATATTCCCTGGAATGTTCCAGGTGGGGTCAGCGAGAGGTAGTTCTGTTAAATAGTTCATATGTGCGGGCGAAATTATGCGTGCAGGCAACGGATTAGTTATACAGTCAACAACTAAAGCTTGTATATTATATTTATGTGGCGAGAGGCGGGATTCAATATTTAAATTTATATATCCGTATACGGGACGTGATGGTAACCCTACGCCCTTTATACAAGAATTACTTAAAGGGATTACAGGTACATTTAAGAGTTTGCAACAAGACAGTGTTGTCAGATTATTTTGGGATTCGTTGTCTATTAAACATCTGATAATTATTTTTGCACAGCTGTTATTCATAGCATAAACTTGTGCGGTAGATAGCAATACATTGGTACAGGGTCGTACTTCAGCACTGAGCGACACTGTACGGGCGGGCGGTTCAGCTAATGTGTTGTTTTGAGTTTCATTGTTCAATTGTTCGCATTATCTCCTTGATCATTAGCTAATATTTGTTTTTTCTGTTTGGTTAGATTAAATTTATTTTCAAAATGTAGAAGCGAGTGATGACGTTTGCCACTATGACCGCATACGTGACGTGAACTACATTTCGAACTTATGTGGGGTAGACTGAGACAATTGATGCAACCTCTCTGATTTTAAATATTCGAATCTCTCCTGCGTGTGAAGATTTTTAAATTTTGAGCAATTATATAAATGAGAATGATCCGTTTTGTTGTAAAGTATGCAGATCTGTTTCGCGTCCTTCATTACAATGGATTTATATGTTGTTTGTTTGGGAAGAGGTTGCTGAGTGTTGCTATTTCCAGTTTTAATATTA
This sequence comes from Ophonus ardosiacus, assembly GCA_943142095.1. NCBI lineage: Eukaryota > Metazoa > Arthropoda > Insecta > Coleoptera > Carabidae > Ophonus > Ophonus ardosiacus. Next base: position 21,797,043 of record OW964833.1, on the reverse strand, counting down.
TTGTATGACGCTCGTGCATTAGAAACGATATTAGTTCGTTCTAATATTTTTGCTTGGTCTTGTGTAAAGTCTATGAACTCCGTGTAAGTAGGATTTTCCTTTTCGCGTACAGCTAATTCAAAGGCTTGAGCGGTTTGAGAGTCGACTTTGCGAAGAGCACAGTGCGAAATCTGTAAAGTCCGATAATTCTAATGGTTTGAGGTTGGCAACAGAGGCTAAATATTTTTCAATGAAAGAACTTAAACTTTGTGTGGTATGAAGACAACCTTTGATATTATTTAAGTAATGAGTGCCTAGGGCCTGTTTATCTTGGTACTTTTTTACTAAATGTTTCCAAATTATTGAATAGTTTTCACTCGTTGGAACAATACCTGCGATTATTTTCAGTGCATTATGGGTCAATTTCCCTATGAGGTACTGCACACGCTGCAAATCAGACAAATGAGCATTATTGTGTATATTAGCTTTAAATGACTCATAAAATAATGGCCAATTTTCGGTTTTACCATCAAATGAAGAGATTTCTATTGGCGGTAATTTTACAGAACTTTTGGTGCAACAATTATGTGAGTCTGGTCCTGTTGGGGGTTTGCAAGAACTGACAATATTATTCCGACTTCCGAGATTTATAATTTGGTTGTGAATCGGGTTTTAATTTTAAATTGATTACATTGATTTCATCAATAATTGAAATAAAATCGTTGCGCATATCATCAATCGTTTCCGATTCTGCCATGAAGTTTTCTTGCGATCTAGTATCGCTAGCAGTAAATTTTTTAGATAAGTCATAAATTTTAGTTAGTCGTACAAATATTACTTAACTTTTGGAATATAATTTTTTTAATTTTGCCTCCATCTTTAAGGATAATAGCTGGTAAATTAATACTGATTATAATGTGATCTTTACTGGGAAATCTGGTTCGAAGGACCAAAATGGGGTGTACAAACGTGTAAATAGTCTACACCCGTGAGTGCGATGTAGGTGCATTAGTTTTAATGCGGGAAATTCAGATATTTCGACGCTGCATTGACAAGATAAGTGGACAGACTAAACTGCATGCAGACTTACCTGATATCCGAAGTGCAGCTGCGTCCAACGGCTTGTAAGAGGCAGGAACTTAAGCAGCAGCGGAAATACCATATAGTAGCGTGCACTAATTATTATTCGTTTTAAGAAAAAAAATTGGTGGGAGCACACGTCGTGTGCGTGCGCCGCAATGAGATGGTGCCACCTTCCTATAACAATGCAGCGCGTACAATTGTACTATATTTTCACGTAATTATCAATTTTTTTAGCGATTGCAGTTGATATTTTATATTTGAAGTTTATCCCGACTCACCCCGGTATCAGGGTGACGGGATACGCGTTGTTTTTCACTGAAAACGACAGTGTCTGACTAGCTTATGTCCAGTGGGGATATAAAAATTACTGAATTATTAAAAAATCAATGACTCTGCAGGGTCATTGAATTTTTCATAATTTCTTTCGTCGTTTATTTAAAATTCTCCATGATCCTTAAGCCCATTTCTTCCCTTAAAAACTTCAGGTATGTAGAGTCACAAATAATTAATTTCAAATTTCAAAAAATGTTATCGGAGGCATTATCAAAAATGATTATAATGGATATAAACGGGAAAAAGAAACCAACTTTCAATAAAGTTGTAGAAATTGCACAACGCGCGAAAACAAATTTGGAAATAATAAAATTATCCAGTAGATCTCATATAGCACTAAATATAAAAGAAAGAAGAAATCAAATTGTATTGCGGGAAAATCAATCGGTAACAAAATTTACCGCGACGGTCTTATAGAGTAGCCTCGTACGAAAATAAAAATAGCTGTCATCAGCAATCGAGACAGTCAGTGAAGCGCAATGTTTATTTTAATTGCAGGAAAGAGGGACATATTGCAGAGTAATGTAGAAGCAGAAGTCGCTATTCTTTGTCGAACCTACCTCAAAAAACACTAAATTGTTTCAATTTTGGAAGAATTGTTAAGATATAGTAAAATATTTATGGAGAAAATTCAAAATTGGGATGTACTCAATGTGTTCAGCATAGAATTATTAAAGAAAATGTGAATTGAAGAAACACATTGAAGAAAAGAAAGAATATGGGGTAATTACAGATTCAAATTCTCCATGATCATCACCTGTTATTATGGTTGCAAAGAAAGCTATTGAAGGTGAAAATAAAATAAGAGTATGTATTGATTATTGACAATTAAATTCAATTACAAAAAGAGATTATTTTCTGTTACCAAATTTGCAAGAAATATTAGATCAATTAGGAGAAGCCAAATATTTTTGACGTTAGACTTTGCAAGTGGATATTGGTAAGTAGAAGTTCACCCAGATGAAAGAGGAAACAGTATTTTCAACCCCAGATGTGTACAAATGCCTTTTGGCCTAGCTAATGCCCCAAGTATCTTTCAGAAATTAATGTGTTCAGTATTGTCAGGAATGACTGGTATAGACTGTTTAGTTTATCTCGATAATATAATCGAATTCAGTAAAAACTTTGAGGAACATTTGGTAAAATTAGAATCAACATTTAGAAGAAGAAAATTTTAAATTGTAACTATTGCAATGTAAATTTGTAAGAGAAGAAGTTAAATATTTAGGTCATATTATTTCAAATAAAGGAGTTAAACTTCATCCAGAAAAAGTAGATATAGTCAAATATTATCCTGCTTCAAAAACAGTACAAGAAGTACGACTGGTAGGATTTTATAGAAAATTCCTGCTAAACTTTTTGCATCGTGCTACACCACTTACTAAATTTACAAAGAAGAACGAAAGATTTAATTGGGCCAAAATTCAATTATTATATTTAATATAATATAAAATATAAAATATAATTATTTGATTGATAAATTATGTAATCCGCAATCCGCCACTCTTAAATTATCCAAATTTTTCTTAACCATTGATATCAACATATGCATCAGGTAGTACTAATAATGCAATTTTAAGTAAAAAAAGATGCAGATTCAGAACGTCCAATAGCATGTGCAAGTAGACAACTAAATAAAGCTGAAAAGAATTATTCAGTCACCGAACAAGAGTGTTTAGCCGTTATTTGGGAAATAAAACATTGTAGATGATACTTATATGGAAGACATTTTACCATTATTACCGATCATAGACCCTTAATGTGGTTAAAGATCATTGATGGCTCCTCCCTGAATATTATCAAGATGGTATTTGTTAATATCTGAATATGATTTTGAAATAATTAATCGCTCAGGAAAGTAACATAGCAAAGCAGATGCATTAAGTCGCTTACCCGTGAATGTAACAGATAAAGAGAATCCTGAATCTTATATTCATTATTTACCAGTGTGGGAGAAAGAATTAATAAAGAATGAATAAAAATTAGTGTAGATATCAGAACAAATTATTAATTCAAAAGAAAACGTATGGCTTCATTTTTAAAAAGAGAATCGAAAATGAAAGATATAAGTTAATTATTCCTAAAAATTCAACACAAAAGATAATTTATGATTATCAAACAACAAAACCCTTTAATTTAATTAAAAATAAAATGTACTGAAAGAAAATGACAAATGATATTAAAAATTATATAAATAAATGTCAGCCATGTAATACGAGGAAAACATCCACTCAATTTAAACCAGCACCACTACAAAGATTTGAAAATATTACAAGGCCTTTTCAATTACAGCCATGAACATTGTAGGACCTTTCCTAGCATCAGATAATGGAAATCGTTATTTACCTACATTTCAAGATTATTTTACTAAATACCCAGAGGCTATTCCCATGCAATTTAATGTTGGCAAAAAAGTCTATTTGTATAAACCAAACGTAAAAATGGGAAAGTCTAGAAAATTAACGAAACACTGTGAAGGTCCTTATGAAGTAAAAGAGATATTGATTCCAGTTACATATAAAATTATTAACATTCAAAATAAGAAGGAGCAAAACGTTCATATAAATCGACTGAAACCCTGTCTTGAAGAAATTGAAGAAGGATAGTCAAAGAAGAAAGGAAATGAATACAAAAATGAAGAACATGAAACAGATGAAGAAAATGAATCCAATTGGCCTTATTATTCAGAAACATATGAAGATAACTACGATAGGTCGCAATCAGAACAAGAAAATCAGGAAAAATAATTAAATCAAGAAGAAGAACTAGAAGAAAAAGTAAACGAAGGCAGTAACCAAACTGAAGAAGAGAATGAGCAGACAGAAGACCAAGAAAATGAATCTGCAGAAGAAGATCAAGATTTGCCAACCAGAGAAAAAAATTAAGGAAATGAAGATTCTCGACAAAGTTCTTATCGTTATTATACCCTGTCTGAAAACAACCTTAGATAATGAAGTGAAGAATTTGAAGTCAAAGAAGAAAGAAAATGTTAATGAGAGCAGAGCAGATGAGAAACCTACTCTAGTGAGAATGTCTTTCATCTACCCCTACATGAGAAAATCAAGATTGGTTACACCAGCAAGACAATCCAGATCCTCAAGAAAGAAATATGGCGAAGGTAAGGTTTAAAATACATTAGTTTTAATATAGATCGTAATTAAAGTCAAGTTACATAAAATTGTAATTTAAACCCATTCCAATTTGGATTTATGTTCATCTTTAATTATATACCCACTGGCCCTCTTGCACTCAATTTAAATGGGAAGGATATGATTTGTTCTACACCGTTTGTAAAAAAATCTAAATTAACAGAACATGTCCTAACCCAAGGAGCACCAGCCTGGATTGTGCCTTTCACTTGAAGATTGACTCCAGGAGAGTTTAATCCCATGTTAAAATTGTGTTTAGAATACACATTGAAATACAAATTAAGACCAACATCAAACTACACATTGGTTGTCCAGTACCCAGGCCCAGATTTCAGCCGGACCTGGTTGCATTCACAACCCTGATGAACATTCTTGTTACCAGAAGTGGCATATAGAAGACTCACACAGTGTATAAGACTTAAGTAATTATGGTTATCGTATATGCTATAAACCGAGATGTGTGTAGAAAAATAACTGTCAAGAAGACGAAAATTCATGGTGAAAGTAGATGAAAATGGGTGTTTCCAAAATTTAGTTGTAAGTTATAATATTGTAACAAAATTTGCAATAGTTTAATTATTTAATGATATGAATTTTATTCCAAATTTCAAATTTAGTTTTTTGTGTTGAAAAATTTCATCAAATTTTTTCTTTTACTAAGGGGGAATGGATGTAATGATAGTAAAGGTTACTTCTAATTTTCGTAATTAGGTTAAAATAGGTATAATTAAAATGTATGTTAAATTGTGAAAGAAATTGTACTTGTATTACTTTTGATACTCGCGTGACGACAGGAGAGATGAACTATCAACATCAGCATAATATTTAGAAGTAATTTTTGGAGATATGTAGAGAATTAGTTGTTTCCAAGTTAGTTAAACCAAAGTTAAGGTACAGAATTTTATTAAAAATTATATTTTTATGTATGGGGTCCTGTGGCCGCGTGCCTAAGTGTCTGGTCGCGAACCTGGGGGAACCGGGTTCGATCCCGACAGACGCCAAATATTTCCAATTTTAAATGGCACAAAAGTGACCCCTGTGGTGCACTCTCCACACAAGCTATGAGTGCCCGTAAGGTGACGCCTGGTAAGCGCCCACACTGTAAAATATATCGTCATCATTACCGATGTCCACATGTGTTGTAGATACTGGCACACCCAGAAATGGGTAATATATCGTGATGATATATTTATTTTATTTATTTATATTTTTATGTAACTTTTGGATTGATCTCACTGTCGTAATTTGCCGACGTAGGTAATTTGTATTTGTAATTTGACGTTATAATTTGCTATTTAAATTTAATATCTATTAATTTATGTTTATTAAACTTTATATTTTATTTGTATATATATATATATATATATTTGTCTTTTATTTACCGTTGTAAACATATTTTGTTAAATTGTTAAAACTAATCAATTAACATTATTCACACCTTTTCGAACTCATTAAGAAGCTTCTGAAGAAATTCACTTCTCGGATAAGTAAGTCAAAACCGCTCGGTTTTAGTGAAGGATTAAATAATTTTGTTTGCTTACAATTAATGGCAATTTGTAATTGTAACATTACTATGTAATATTATTCTGTAATTCCGATGTAAGTGTTCTGTTGGTTGAAGAAGAAGTTACTCTAAGCAGTGAAAAATACATCAAGAAATTACAAAATTATCCCAACAACAATGCAATAAACTTACTAGATAATAGCTAAAATAACAATAGATTAAAGAAATATAATCCTTTACTTAGTAAACAGATTTCAAACTAATTAAATTAATAAAGTATTAGGGTAAATGCCATTGGTCATAATCCCTCTTATGTCAATTGTATTACAACATTTACTTATTGTTCAAATGTAACAGATTGTAAATTTTCGTATGAAATAAAAAAAAGTGTTCTGTTGTATAATAAATTAAGAATTCTGAAAAAAATTATAAATTTGTGTTTGTTTTCAGGTGTTCATTTCGGCTTTGATCGGCAGTCGCCGACTTATTGTGTGTAACTATTTATTAACCAATATACATACGAGTACATACATCCACCAATCGAAATTTCGGACTGAAACGGTTTTCACATTCCGTCACTTCAGGGGTGGAAACTAAAGCTAAATTTGCTTGTTGTTGCGGTCGGAGAACTTTTATCACGCAGTTCGAATTAAACGCTTTTTATTCGGATTACCTATTTTTACACGGTTTTTGAATTAACGTAGATTCGGATTAAAGGGTCTCTACTGCAAAATGACAAAAATGGAAGTTATATTTATTTATGAAAAATAGTTACTTCAAAATCTTTTGAAATCCAGTTTTATTTCATAATTTACTGCGTTCATTTGGACTCCAATATGGCGGACGTGTCAGGGATGGTGTCGCAGTGACATCATATTTACATTAAAAATCAAAATCAGTGAAACGTAAAATAATTAAGACTTTTTTAATATTTCGATATGTTTCAGAATTACACGAATTTTCATTTAAAATAATTAAAAAAAAACAAGAGTGGAGGACCCCATTTAAACGAGAGTATTAAGAAAATAGATAATACTGGAAGAATATTTTTTTTGTTCTTTCAATCAAAGCCAAGAAAAAAAATCGTGTAAAAATTTATTCTAATGTACATAATTCTAATCTAATCATTTTTTGTAATATTACAACTATAGTTTAAAATTAGTTTTTTTTTTCTTGAATTTGTTTGGTGATTTAATTATTTTTTTACCTGTGCATTTGTTTCTGCTATTGACTAGGTTGACTCTGAAGAGGGCATCGCAGACTTGTTCGGACCTGCAGAGAGCTTTTGCCTGAAAGCTCGCGGTGTTGTTTCTCTCGTCGAGCCATTGGCAGAGCTTGTGCTCCGGGTAAGCTTTGTCGCTGGCGCAGATTGACAGGTTGCCGTACTCATGCCCGCTGAACTGTAAATAATAAGCTCCATACCAATTTTTTTCTCTCATTTTAATTTATGCTTATCATAGCATCATTGGGAATTAAATTGTGGGGAGTCAAAACGAATTATGGAATTTTTATTTTATAAATTGCACTGCATATTTGGGATATTAAACTACCAAATATATGAACATATTCATTTCTACTACCATTTTTTTTATGATTTATAAAAATATTATGTGCATTATATTTCAATATCTTTGAACAGCATTAATAGTTATTTAACTATTAAGTGTGTTCATCCAGGCGATTAATAATCGCTGCATTCCCAAGTTAATGGCTGAAATTTTTAATCGTCAATTACAACATTTTTCCGTTGACCGTATCTTATTAAATTGGAAAAATCTAATTTTATTCCATGGCAAATATTTTGGGGTATTAAAGTTAGATACATCAATAGAAAATAGTGCATTAATATAAGTCATTAATATACGTTAATGAAATCCAAAAATAAACAATGAACAAAGTTATGATTTTCTTTGCCATAGGGTTTTCCAAGATAATGCCGATTTAAAAACTGGTACTACCCGCTACACATACATAAATTTTATCGTATAATATGTTATAACAAAAAGCATTATAAATAAATACTTAAATTAAAAATTTAAGATGGTATTTTAACGTCATAAACCGAACTCTTCAACTACATTTTAATTAATTAACTTCATATTTTAATAAATGTTGTAAAATATTGATACGTAAATACAATATTACTCGTATATTGACATTTTACACCTGATGTTTATACAACTCTTTTTGATTTAATGCAAAATAAACAAAGCATGTGGTCAGTGATGTTGTGACAAGGTTATTGATATATTAGCCCGTATTTTTATAATAAAAGCGTTTTCTACGAGCTCACTTTTACATTATATTCTTATGAGGAGTCTGCACCATAAAAGCGCTTTTATTATATATATATATATATATATATATATATATATATATATATATATATATATATAAATCGTGAAAGTCCCCATTATTCTAGATATGAATGAGTTAATAGTATACGTCAACGTTCATTATGTAGAGATGATCTATACATATATTTACAGAATTTAAATAGGTCGATTCGAATTCGAGTCCTGGGAAATTGTCCTTTCTTTCATTTGTTGCATATTTATTATTTAAATTCTAATTTCCGGCACAAAAGAAAACCGGAAAAGGATGAGAGGGGAATGCGCTCAACATAAAACCCTTGCTCATCAAAATGCTGAAATACCGAAACTAAAATGCATCAAAATTTTCAACACCACACTTTGCATCGTCAAAAAATTATGCTGACCGTGTTTCATTCAACTGCCACCAGATGGCAGCACGGTCGCAGAAACTTTTAGTTATTCTATGCGCCGGTAGATGGCTTTATAGTCCATAGATACGGAATGACAAACAATTGTCTAAGATACACAAATCAGAGAGAACGTAGCAGCGGATTTGTACTAAATATTGCGTTGGATATATTTGACGTTCATTGACGAGTGCTGCCGTTCGTTTAGATTTATTCCAATAAAATCAAAGCAAAAATAAGAAGTGCGTTAAATATCTAATTTAGTAAGCACAGTAAGACATTTAGTATATTAATTCAGGTGCCCAGGGTACAAAATAACAATAACAGTTTGAAAATATTCACTTCAAAAAATATTACTGGCTCATACTTATCGTGCAAAGGATATGGACAGAATAAATCTTTTGGAGAAAGATTGTTACATTAATGAAAAGTACAAAAAAATTTATTCAGGGGAACAGGGTACGTAATAACAAAAAAAAAACTTTGAAAATTTGTATCAGGCTCATAGTTATCCTACTCGAACACTCGAACATAGGGATTTAACATGTAAAGTCATATTTTCATAATTTCTTGCACCCCTAATTATTTTAGGTAAAAAAGCTTCAAATAAAAGTTGTAGAGCATAAAATTCTTTTTCTGAATCAATTTAATTAATCAAAATTAATTTTGCGTGCCTTGTAACCACAGATATTAAGTACGAAATTGACATAAATCACCCCAAAATTATCGACAGCCATAGAATTGAAAGAAAAATGAATTAATGTTATTGGTTTATCTGTCAAGTTATGCTGCGTTAGTATATTTTTATTATTACTTTTAATTACTGTTGAAGTGAAAATATGGCCAATAGTACACAAATTAATTTTAAATAAAAAAAAAAAACAAAAATTGCCTTTTTTTGTATTTTTTTTACCGATGATAATGTAATTAATTTTTTTTTTTTGAGGAAAATGATCGCTATATCGTGATGTTAGCGTCATCACAATTGTAGTTATTGTTATAGTATGAAAACGTCGCTATAGCCTGGACCATGCCATTAAATACGGGATAATACTCATTTTTAATAATTAATAATATTGAAGTACCTATTACTATTTATTAAGAGCAGAAGAAAATTAATTTCTTAAATCAATTTTTATTATAATTTGTATTTTAATTTTCTATCCAACACATTGTTGTAAATTAGTTATTGTTACAGGGAAATACGAATATAAATGTTAAATTATAATTTATATTATTAAATATTATACTACATTATTAAATAATTTGCACAAACAAGATTTATTTTTTGTAAAAATATTTGTGGCCCTGAAAAGGGCCGTTGTTGTTTGTTATTGCCAATAACAATTCATTTTGATTATTTGGCTCTCCATTTATGCTAAATGTAGACTCGTCCGGAAAACAAATATTCTGTATAAAACTTCTGTCCCTATCCGGCATTTCCATGATTTTTTTCGCAAAATGACATACGCTTAAATTTAACCTCTTCAAAAATATCCTGGTAAACGGAATATTTAAAAGATTTAAATTTGTGTTTTTTAAATATTTTTAGGACCGTGGTGTGGTGCAAATCTAATCTAGACCAGATACAATTTCTCCAAGGCTCACATTTGGATTATTTGATACCGTAGCTAATACATTGATTTCGTTAGCGTTCTGGTTCTGGTCTAATATTTATTTATCTTTTTAGTGCAACTCTTGGAAGGGACGAACACTGACCCATATTTTGTTTGATTGTTGATGATGGTATGGATTGTTGATGTCGACGGAATTGGTCTATGAGGACATAAATTCGCAAATAGATCTCGCACTTGTCTTATACTATCACTACTTTAAATTTTTTTCACTTATTGCGTAATTGTTGGTCATATTTTCACTTCAACAGTAATTACAAGTAATAATAAAAATAAACTAACGCAGCGTAACTTGACAGATAAACCGTTAACATTTGTTAATTTTTGTTTCAATACCATGGCTGTCGCTATTTTTGGGGTGATTTCATACCTAATTTCTGAGGTTACAAGGCACGCAAAATTAATTTTATTTATTGATTTAGATGCAAAATTTTATGCTTTTGTTCGCCTCTTGTTTCTAAATCCATGGCACTATTAAATTGCAATTCCGTGAATTTTCAAATCTTATTACTGCAGTTATGAAGTACCCAACATTAAATTTTTTCAATTGATTCGGATGTAGAAAATTTGCTTTACGACATCCATTTGAAACGTTTTGTCTAAAATAATTAAGGGAGCAATACGCACAGAAAAACTGATTCCCCGTATTAAACGCCTATGTTTCACTTTCCGTGATACAGCCTGTATACAGGGTGTCTCAATAAGCTTGCTCACTATTGGTAACTTTTTTATTTGAAGAGATACGAGGTTGGTTAAATTAGCGAAATTGTGCCATTTTATATTAGAAAATTGGTCATGTAGACAAAATAAAAATTGTGTCAGCGGTTCCCAAAATTTGGGACAGAATATATATTTTTTAAATAGAACTACATATTTTTTTATTATCTTATTGGAAAGAGTATTTTTTTTCTCTTTCCAATGAGGTAATGTTGTTCAATGTACAATTTTTTCAAACAAACGAGTTATTTACGTTTAAAGATAAAAATGATCTTTTATTAGTTTAGGTCAAGTAAACTATGGAAACAATTGTCTTTTATAAAATTATTATTTTATTAATTTATTTTACAGTAATAACAAAACAAAGAAAATATTCAAATTGAACGCCATTATTTCTTTCGCACATTTAAACTCTTTTGGAAAGAGAGCCGACCGTTCTACGTAACCGGTGTCTAGATATAACTTTCCAAATAGCACGATCATATCTAACTTTTCTTCATTTCTAAAGTTATTAAACATTATTAAACATAGAGAACTTTACGGGAGAAATTATTGAACGTCAAACAAACAAAGAATCAATTATTTCCATGGCTTACTTGACTAAAAAACTAATAAAATAGTTTAAAAAATTTAAATTTTTAACCGTAAATAACTCGTTTATTTGAAAAAATTGTACATAAACAACATTACCTTATTGGAAAGAGAAAATACTCTTTCCAATAAGATAATAAAAATTATATGGTTCCATTTAAAAAATATATATATTGTCCCAAATTTTGAGAACCGCTGACACAATTTTTATTGTGTCTACATGACTAATTTTCTAATATAAAATGGCACAATTTTGCTCATTTAACCAACCTCGTACCTCTTCAAATAAAAAAGTTACCAATAGTGAGCAAGCTTATTGAGACACCCTGTATATATGACTTTTTTAAAAAAATCGGGACTTGACTCCTACTCTGAGAATCAGAAGATTTATTCCCGGTTTCATCATTGCCGAATAAATTCACAGATAATTATCTGACGAATAAATTATCTCTCCATTATTTTGCTTTGAGTATATAGCTAACATGTTCATCTCCCTGACAAAACTGTCAAATTCGCTGTCAACAAAAATAATTTGATTTGTGTCATTGAAATCAATCGAAAATGAGTGAAAATATAAATAAGAAGAGGAAACGAAGTACAAGGTATCTAGAGGAAGAAAAAAGTTTAATAATTGTAGTTTTGTAGTGGAGCAATATTTACATTTTATAGAAAATAACGAAACTGACTATGTATTGTTGCAAGAAAAAATTAAAGAATGGAATACTTTTGCACAAAAATATGATCTGTGAATGTGATCTTCTCAAAAATCGCATTCGGAAATATACTTCGTCAAATTGATTATAGATTATATGGATTATTTCTATTTCGCCTGAATAACAATGATCAGGATGCCATTCTATTATTGAAAGAAACTTTAATAACAAATAAAGATAATCTTATAATATTTCATTTTCTATATTTAAAGCTTTGGTGACGCCTGTGGTAGTGAGTAGTGTTTTGGTGAGCACCAGTGATAAAACATAAATATATAGGAATTACTGTAAAAATAAAAATAAAATAGTGAAAGAATACAAAGAAAAAAGTGCAAAGAACAATCAGGATAAAAATTGAAGACTATGAATATTAAGAACATTGCAAAAAATCGGTTTTAACAGTGTCAAGAGTACAAGATTGTCAGTTTTTTAAAGTCTTCTAGTGAAGGAGTGCTCGAACGCGTGCGCGGTGAATGATAGTAGTGGCGTGCGGCAGGGACAAATGAGTGGAGCATTCTGAGGTCGTAGCGACTCTGTTAAAAGAAAAAGGGAGGATATCAATAAGGAGTACGAATTAATTTGCAGATCAAGCAAGAAAACGAAAAGATCGCCCAAGAAAAGTTAAAATATTGAAGAAATGGACGAGATAAGAAGTTTAATAACTAAAATGACTAATGATTTGAAAGATCAGATAACTGCAAGCCATAACAAATTAAAAGCTGAAATTAGAAAAAGAATGAATCTATAGAGCAATTATAGAAAGTTTTAGAGGATAGAAAAATAGATGGCAAGAAGAAAGGAAGGAAATGAAGCAAGAAATAGATCCTTTAAAGGTAACATTTGAGGAGAAGAAAAAAGAGTGGATCGCAGAGGGGGGAAAAAGTGTCGAGCTAATAACATAGTAGTGAAGGGTCTACATATTGATGGTAAAAAACCAAGGGAAATGGTAAGTGAACTAATAAAAAAATCATCGTCAATAATAGTTGCTCAAGTAGAAGATTATGAAGATAAAAACAGATAATGATAAACAAATCAAAACTAAAGAGTGGCTCTATTTATATAGAAAATAATTTCACACAAGAAGAAAGAAAACTTCAAGCAATAATCAGAAATAGAGCTAAAGAAGAGAGAGGAGAAAGTCTCATAATAAAATAGTAATTCAAGATAAAATTTGGATACGGAACACAAAATCTGGGGTGCTAGAAGAACAAATATCAGAAACAGAAAGACAAATATCAGAGTCAAAAAACTAATAGCGAAAAAAGAACAGGAGGGAAAACGGATACAACCAGGCAAATGAAAAAGTCAAAAATTGAAAGAAAAATAAGAAATAAAGAGTTAAATTTAGTAATATGGAATGTCAGAGAAACAAATGCAGCAGGATCATTTAAAATTATGGAAAAAATATTCACAAATTACAATATAGATATTGCTGCTATACGAGTACAAGAAACCAAACAAAAAGGTAATAATTTTGGTGAAATGAAAGATTAACAGCGGGTGGAATACGAAATACTTGGGAGTAGGATTTATGATTAAGAAAACACTAAAACAAAGTGTTATTAAGTTTGAGCCAGTATCGGATAAAATATGTTACGTACGGATACAAGGGAAATACAGGAAAATCTCTATAATAAACGCACATGCCCGAACTAATAAAAAGGAGGAAGTAAAAAGGATTCCTTCTACGAAGAACTAACAAGAGTAATTAATACAATACCAAATTATGACATAAAAATTATTATAGGAGACATGAATGCCAAGATAAATAAAGAAGAAAGTTTCAAACTAATCACGGGAGGATAGAGTTTACACAACAATTCAAACGAAAACGGATTAAAATTAATCGAATTTGCTTCGTAGCTAAACTGGAAAATAATGAGTACAACATTTGAAAGAAAGGAAATTTACAAAGGAACATGGATTTCTCCAGATGGAAAGACGTGCAATCAGTTAGACCATGCGATAATAGAGAAAAAACATGCGCATATTATCAAAGATGTCAAAAGTAAAAGAGAAGAAATAGCAGAAACGGATCACATAATGATGAAAATAAAAATTAAACAGGAAATAATACATAATAAAAGGAAAGAAAACGATCGAATTGACAGTTATGATATACAAAAGCTGCAAGACGAAAACATAAACGAAAGTTTCACAAAACATTCATAGATGATGCAAGTAATGCAACAACAATAGAAGAGAAATGGAAACAAATAGAAGAAACAAAAACGAAAGTGCTAAAACAAATACTACAAAAGCAGAAAACAAGAAAGAATAAAAAACTGCTTTGACGACTGTGAAATAGCACTTAATAGAAAATATGGAGCAAGAATAAGATTATTCCAAAACCAAAATGAACAAAACAAAAATGTATATAAGGATGAAATACAAAACTATAAAAAGATCTGTAGGAGCAAAAAGAGGAAAGGACTAGAAGAAAATTTAGAGCAAATTGAACATAACTACAAAAGGAAATGCATTAGAAATTTTTATCAGGAAATAAAGAAACAAAAAGAAGGTTATCGACCGAAAACAATCTATTGTGAAGACAAAAATGGCCAACTAGTCACAGATGATAGGAAAGTAAACAGGTGGATGGAACATTTTGAAGAGCTATTAAATTTGAACGAGGAAAATGAGAGCGTCGTAATACCAGAAAATGAAAGATCAAACGATGAAAATTATATAGAACCGCCACAATATGAGCAGATGAAGAAAATATTAGAAGGAATGAAAAATAACAAAAGTCCTGGCGAAAAGGGAATTGCGGCAGGACTATACAAGAATGGAGGATACGAACTACAAGAAACATTATTTTCCTTAATACAAGAAGTATGGAGAACAGAGGGTATGCCAGATATATGGAAAATGGCAACAATACATCCATTACATAAAAAAGAGACAGGACAAAATGCGAGAATTACAAAGGGATTGCGCTCTTGGATGTTGCGTACAAGTTAACAGGCACTCACATTAGAAATGAAGTAAACCAAGTAGCGGAGAACATATTAGAAGAATACCAGGCAGGCTTCAGAAGCAATCACGGATCACTAAAAATGAGTAATTTTATAAAAATATTAATCCCAATTTTACGCATTACAAAAAGTGTAAAAAAGTATGATGAGTGATATGGATGCAGAATTCAATTATGTACAAGTTTTATTTGAAGCATTTTGCTCTAAAATGAATAGGGAACAAAATATCGCCATATGAAAATATTAGCATTAAATTTCCTAAATCACATCTGGTATAACAATAATTAAAAACAGATTTTATTTATTTTTTATATTTTGTTCTATTTCCTATGGTAACTTGATTGTTTTTTAACTGTTAACTAAATATTTTGGATACTTGTTTTTTTCTAAAAATTAAAATATCTCAAAAATTACTGCGTTTATCTAGTTGTAGAAACAATAACTCTTGAGTACTTTTGCATGTTATGTAATATTTTATAAGCAACAATGAAAAAATGTCAATAAGTAAAAAATAACGATAAAAAACGTTCATGGCTTCCCTAAATGAGACGCCTCTGGTTAAGATGCAGAAACAAAAGAAAGAAAAAAAATGCATCTAAATAAGTAGTATCTTCATACCTAGTTTCAAAATCTTATTACAGCTAGTACCAGAGTTATTAAAAGGGTTGTAACTCTGTAATAAAAAGTGTCCGGACATACCTTCAAATAACAATTTTTGCTCAAAATGATTTCAGGAATACGCTATTATTTTTTTTATACTAGTCCTGATGCATCCTGTATTACATGTTAATGTAATAATAAGGGCACTATACCAATACAATAGCTATTTGTGGTTGTCCACCATAACAAAAAATAATAAAATGTACACTTTGTATTTACAGTACTACTCAATGAATAACTAATATATTTTTTATTTTTAATTTATCGTTATATTTCATTCTTCTTAAGCTATTGCTATAATCTAACCTAAGCACTTTTTACTTTCGTTTTAGTAAATGAATGCCCTGTTTTATTTTTGGATTCCTGTACACAGGAGTACGACATTTTGTTTGGTTATGTAATATACCGATAAAGCAGTCCTGACTAAACGTTGCCATTAAGAATGTAGACAAGTGACATTTCTCAACAACTTTAAAGTCTCCCAGATATTAGTTTTAAAACTTTCCAAAAGTAGATTTGTTGGAAGAATTTGACAGCTTTGGCAGTTTTTATGTCACCAGAAGACAATTTGACAGTTTAAACATAAGTCCCCCAGAAATTAGTTTTAAAACATTCCAAAAGAAGATTTGTTGGGAGATTTTGAGAGCTTTGGCAGTTTTTACGTCACCAGAAATCAATTTGACAGTTTTAAACAGCTTTTAAGCAGTACGGCATTTTGTTTGGTTATGTGATATACCGACAGAGCAATCATAAGTCAGATTGACGTGTAGAGATGCATTTTATAGTTAGAAATTTTGACAGCGAGCGTTTTTTCTACTTTGTCGCGCATGAGCGGCAAAGTGACATTTTGCGTTGACAAAAGCGAGCGCAAATGCCTACTTTGTATAAAGACTGTAGAAAAAGATTTTTACCAAAGAATGAACGAGTAGCTCACCACTTTCACGGACAAAGCACCTGAAAAACTATAATTTTCTTCTTTGTTAAATACATTTGTTTGAAATGCGTTTTCAAAATGTGTTTCATTGCAATTTTTGCGTTTTTAATAAAAATACACGTTTTTCTGTCATAAAAGCAAGGCAACTTTCCGAAAAAATAACGGTTAATAATGGTTAACCCAAATCGTGAACTTGATTTTTGATACGGTTTTTGTTGATATACCGGTATACTCTTTATTAACCGATTTTTAAATCGGTTAGATTAACCAGTTAATACTAGTAAATTAAAAAACAAGTATCATAAGGCAATCCTTTAACGTACGAGTCCAAGTTTGAAAAACAAGCCGCAAGGTGAGTTTTACAAAGGACGAGTTCGTTAGCAGGCCTCATGAAATATGTTTTTGATTCAATTTTTCTATTGAGGTAATTTTACAATGAGATTATTAAAAAATGCGAAATGGTATTTTTGTTTCAGTTATGTTGGAAGCGCTTCTCACGAACACTTCAAATTTCACATTTTGACAGCTTGTGTATTGCATGTTGTGAATTTTCTCTAATTGTATACTTTAAATACATTGTATCAAACAGCGGGCTAATAGATTTTTATAATGAAGTGTTATAAGTGCTTTTATAGACTCATAAGAACACCAAAATAGAAAAATTCAGTAGGTAAGTATACAGGGTGTTATTTAAGTAAGCGTACAACGCTCAACGCTTAACCGATGATAGAACTAATCCTAAACCTGGCAATAATTTTTGTTTTGCATGCTTTCTATAAGAACTGAAGTCCTTTAAATCTGATCAATTACATCAAAAGTTCAAAATTTAATAAAATGTGTTCTCCAAAAAAAAGTCACATTGACATAGTCGCCATAAACCATGTGCATGCTTGTATAATCTTGACAGGTGAAGGTCAGGTTTGTACGCGGTAGCAATCCCGGACTAGTTTGAGCATCATACGCATGCGCAATTTCATTTTAGTTGTCCGCGGTGAGTCCCTAACTAAAACTTTCGTGTTCACGGAACACATTGGAATGATACACATCTGGTCACCAGTGTTGGGTCAGATAACGATTTTCGTTATCTCGATAATAAGTAAAATATAAATTTGCACAATATATTTAGATAAAGATAACAGATACTTTGCATACTATCTAGGTAAATTTTTTAGATATCATATAAAATATTTAAAAAGTAAGCCCTACAAAACCTACACAACAGTTTATTTTGAAATTGAATTCGAGTAACCCAGATTGCCTTACAAAAGGTCCTGTAATTGGTTATGCTTGTTATGGTATAGTGCTGTAATTACATTGAGTGAAAAAAGAACAAGAAATATTTAGTATATTAATATTTGAAATTATTTTTAATAAAATAACATGTAGCAAAGACACTATTCCAACAAGTACATACTTGGTTATGTATAACATTAAATTGTTGTTTTTTAAAATTAATACTTTTTCAAAATTAATATCGGAGGCACTATCCGGAAGGTCGTGCTTATCATAATTTCGATTTGATTATAGATGGAGCTAATATCAATAAACGTTGTCTTATCTTTCTGCTGTGTGTTACCAAATAAATAAGATATTAGATATTATCTTTTAAAATATCTAGATGTTAAATGTAGATAAGCTCAACGCTGCTGGTCACGTACTAATCAGGCCAGTCCGAAGACGGAAGCAACTACTAAAGTCAGAGACTAATACGACTATTCAGTACATATTTTTTTGTATTTGGTTATTTAATTTATATAACCTTAAACGTCAAAATGAGAACTCGTGATATAAAAACTTCAAATCAATCTCGGGTCACGCATGTGTATTTAACGGTTTATGAATTATGGTACGGAATAAGTTTGGGTCCATGAAGTTGGAGTTACAAGTAACAAATCAAAAATGTATTGGTGCTATCATATTTTGCTCATTTTTTGCTATTTTTTGCCGTATAGCATGAATTTTTGCTTAATCCATTCTTAAGTTATAAACAAATTAAAAATATAACTCAATCTTCACGTTTGAGTTACAACTAACTTAAATCAAATATGTTTTCATACTATCATATTTTGCTCATTTTTTTAATATTTTTTGCCTTATGGCATGAATTTTTTACTTAATCCATTCTTAAGTTATAAAAAATTAGAAATGTAACTCCATTTTCACGTCGGAGTGACAACTAACTGAAATCAATAATTGTAAAAATGTTAAAATCGGATTCTAGTGACCAGAAAACGTGCTTATTCACTAAAATCTGGATATGCGAATTTTAGCATGATTCCAGTACCTCTCTTATCGAGAGGTAAAATCTTTCGTGACCAAGTACAATACCTCTTGCCAATTCCATATTATGTTAGATGGGTATCGAATTTAATACTTCTTGTACACACAAATAATTCAAACTGTATCTATTCTTTCGTTTTATGAGCAATTTTGTCCTAGTCTTCTATGTTCAACAACATTCACATTTAACATTTATCTGTCATTACAAACATTTAAATATTTCAAATGGTTTTCATGGAGTTGTTTATACAACGAGATTTATTACAACAGATTATTCTATATAATATACCGGATGTCCACAAAAAGCGATGCAGCCCTATTAAATTCTATATTTATAAAGTTATCTAATTGGAAATTTATACGCGTGAACTTAACATATGTGGCACAATTCTTATGTATAAATAATAAACATATCACTTTCGGTTTAACGAGATGTGGCATCAATTTTCTTATTTTAAATGGAACATCCGGTATATTTTTACATTTTTGAATTCTAACATTAATTAATGGTGGCACACAATTATATTCAAAAATTTGCAGCAAAAGATAATACAAAAAAAAAATACAAATTAAAACAAAAGTCGGCTGCGGTTTTATTTAAAACAATCGAATCGCATAATTTGGAAACTGACAGCATCTATATTTATTGAAATTGTTTATTTATGCAACAAATGTAATGCGTAAACATAATCTTTCTAGAAATGAACAAGTGGATATTTTATTAATTTATGGGGAATGTAGAGAAAATGCTGGAGATGCTCGTCTTTTTTTTTACTGCAAAAATATACTTGTGTCATAATATCAATGTATTCATAATTTTACTTAGAATCACAGATTAGTACATTAATTAATTTGTGCTCCGTGTTAGAATTCAAAAATGTAAAAATATGCCGGGAGTTTCATTTAAAATAAGAATGTTGATGGCACTTCTGGTTTAACCGGAAGCAATATGTTTATCATTTATATATAAAAATGAAGCAACATAACGTTAAGTTTACGCATATTTAACCGAAAGTGACATCAACTTTCTTATTTTAAATAAAATATGCTGTATGATTTAACATTCTGAATACAATGATGTGCCGCAAGACAAATTTTTCAGCAAGAAATAATACAAAACAATCTGTTGTGGCTAGCACAAGACCTCTCGCCATTTCCATATTAGGCTATATAAGTACATACGTACTGTATTTAACATTTCTGGTACAAACACAAAAATTCTAATTATTTTTAATATATTTTTTAATTCATTCTATAAATAAGTTACCTTCTACTCTTCTAAAAGTTCGAGATTCTTCATATTCATTCATTTTTGCCACTGACATCTTACATTTTTCTGTCAATTACATACATTTTAATTTTTCAACTGGTTTCCATGGAGTTATTTGGGTCAGTAGTTACATTACAACGGATTATTTTATATATTTATGTCTCTATCTCTAAATTTATAGAAGATATAATAAAAATGTTCAATGCATTGGACAGAGAATCCTATTATCTTCAATATTTGTAATTACACAAATTTCAAAAAAATAATATTTCGAAGATTTTTTTTAAGAAACTACTACTTTTGGTTGTCCAATTGTTATCAAAACCTTTTCAGCTCTTTCTATTAATGTCAGATTAAGGAATACGTAGTTATATTGGTCTTTAGTCTTATAGAATTTGAGAAACCGTCCCTCCAGCATGCAGACACACACATACACACACAACACATACAAACACATACACACACACACACACACACACACACACACACACAGACATCATTGTAAAAATATTAAAATCAGATTGTAGTGACCTTGAAACGTGCTTATTCATTAAAATCTGGATATGCGATTTTTAGCATGAATACAATACCTCTCTTAGCGAGAGGTAATATTCAAATTAAAACAACAAGAATTTACTGTGGCCATTTTTAACATCTTTTTTGATTTCATATTTTTCAAGATACTTATTTTTATTATTATGTCCAAGTATTGTGTTTTAATTAGCAAAATATGACAGTAACAAAACAGATTTCTTCCATATCTCTTTTTTGTTTATTACATTGCAGTAACTAACTTAAACTATACGTATTTTGAGTTACTGCATAGTTACTTTTTTTGTTGTAGAATTTACACTAGAATTAGCGTCTCGATACTATTCAATTCGGCACAAAGCTGGATATTGTCGCCATGATGGAAGCTCGGTCTAGTATATATCTTTCATTGTCTATGCTCTCTCGCATGAATGGATTAAGCAAAAAATGCATGCTATACGGCAAAAAATGAGCAATATATGATAGTACCAAAACATATTTGATTTCAGTTAGTTGTCACTCCGACGTGAAAATATAGTAACATTTTAAATTTTTTATAACTTAAGAATGGATTAAGCAAAAAATTCATGCTATACGGCAAAAAATAGCAAAAATTGAGCAAAATATGATAGTACCAAAACAATTTTGATTTACGTTAGTTGTAACTCCGACGTGAAGATGGAGTCACATTTTTAATTTGTTTATAACTTAAGAAAGGATTAAGCACAAAATTCATGCTATACGGTAAAAAATAGCAAAACATGAGCAAAATATGATAGTACGAAAACATATTTGATTTAGGCTACTTGTATCTCCACCGTGAAGATGGAGTTACATATTTAATTTGTTTATAACTTAAGAATGGACTAAGCAAAAAGTCATGCTATACGGCAAAAAATAGCTAAAAATGCACAAAATATGATAGCACCAAAACATTTTTGATTAAGTTAGTTGTAACTCCAACGTGAAGATGCAGTTACATTTTTAATTTGTTTATAACTTTAAAAAGAATTAAGCAAAAAATTTATGCTATACAGCAAAAAATGAGCAAAATATGATAGTATGAAAACATATTTGATTTAAGTTAGTTGTAACTCCAATGTGAAGATGGAGTTACATTTTTAATTTGTTTATAACTTAAGAATGGATTAAGCAAAATATTCATGATGTACGGCAAAAAACAGCAAAAAATGAGCAAAATATGATAGCATCAAAACATTTTTGAATTAAGTTAGTTGTAACTCCAACGTGTATATGGAGGTACATTTTTAATTTGTTTATAACTTAAGAAAGAATTAAGCAAAAAATTTATGCTATATTGCAAAAAATAGCAAAAAATGAGCAAAATATTATTATGTGAAGCAAGATGTGGCATTGTGATGTAACTCCAACTTCACTGACCCAATAAGTTTGGGATTCGTCAGAGATTGTAACCGCAAACAAACCTGATAATGGGAGAATTCAGCGGATATTTTACGACACTATAGCGTTACCTGGGATTGGACCAAAATTCAAATACAGGCTACATTTGACATTTGTGAAATTAACCTCAATTTTTTTGTGTGAAAAATGTTACAATGTTGTGTAAAAAGTTGCAAAAATCGCAAAAATTTACACAAATTTTCTTTAGATGAAACATGACAGAGGCTGTTGATTCAATGTTTGCACTTACAAGATGATTTTACTGCCAATAAATTTGTGTGCGCAAAACATTTTGAAACATCTGATTTTATAAAAAAAAAGTGTTCAAATTGGTAAATTTGAAATATTATACTGATTTTCCTGCCTTTAATTGTCTACTTATATTAGAAATTTGCGTATCACATCGTTGTAGATAATGTACTATATTATGATTTGAAACATGTATTCACAAATTTATCTTCACCATTAATGAATTTATACTCATAAAACTGTGCTGTACATATTTTGAATTTATCATTAATATTTATTAAATTACGAAAATTAAAATTTCTATCATTTATCCTCCAACCTACAAATATTTTTACGTTTTCATTTCTATTTGTCTCAAAATCACATTTTTTACCTCTGAATTAAATCCTTTTTCCGTCGTCTTGTGCTGGCATTTCTTAATCCTAATTCCTTTATTAATTTTGCTATTTTCTAGCAACAATACATTTTAAATTTAGGTTATAGCAGCTTACAAACTTATTGAATTTACCTCCAATGATGGTTGAAACACAGATGCTGCCATCTGCGCTAAGCTTTGCCTGAATTCTCCCATTGGTATTTTGAGAATATCAAATAAACAGACTATAAATTGTAAGTCTATACAAAAAATACATAGATTTTTATATATATATATATATATATATATATATATATATATATATATATATATATAAAAATAACTGTGATGTAAAGATGTCAGTTTTAAGGGGCTCCAGTTGTTATAGAAAGCATGTAAAACATTTTGTTTTTGCCAGATTCACTATCTATGGTGTTAGTTTTACTATCGGTTAAGCGTTGTACGCTTAATTAAATAACACCCTGCATAAAAAACTATTATTTACCTACATAAATTGTGTTTTCTATAATGTTTTACTTATTCATTTAGTGTTTAGTGTAAAAGAAGTTAACATGAGTAAAAAATGCGTTTTCTTCCTCTTTTAAAAATGGTTTAGCAAACCGGATTAATAGGTACTGGATTTTTAAGTAAAAAATATAGGTAACGGTTTCGTTTAAAAATTACTTACATGGATTTAAAATTCTACTTAACCAATTTCTTATCCTGCATAAAAGTGGGCTTAATTTTCTAAAACATAAATCCTCTTTGAAAATGCGTCATTTTATGGCTAGAAAAATTTAAGTTGAGGACAACCTGCATATGCTATATTTTTTTTTCTTTTTTATGCACATATTTCAATTAAATTTAATCTCTTGTTGATTAATAAAAAAAATGAAAACTTCAAAAACAGAGCACTTTAGTTGTTTTCTGCTTCTTCAATAAAATTTTGCAGATTAGAATTTCAATATGATTAATTTATTTTTCAGTTGAAAATATTTATGAATAATTTATTGTATTATTTTGTAATGAATAAAACTTAATTACCTCTATTTTTAAATCCGAAACCTGCAGTACCTTAAAAGGTATTTCATAAACTTTAGGAACATCAGGTATCACATAATCTTCATACTGAAGCTTATCACAATCGCAATGCATTTCCACAATTTGACCTGGTATAGTTTCCATAATTTTCGCAATTTCATCCACTATCATTTCGCTTCTTTTCTCCGCTAATATTATTTTATCATTCATATATCCGCTATCCGTTAATTGGTCATAGCTTGTTTTCGTTTGTTCGCTTGTTACGTATAGCAAAGCGTTGCTCGGATTCAGTCGTTTTATGTTCTTGATAAGTGCTTGTGAGTTTGCGGCATCTGTTGATGTCAGTGATGATGATGGTGATATTATAACAATGACAGTGGTTCTTGTAGTGCGGTATTTGGCCATGCATTCTTTCTCTGTTTTGTTGAAAAGAAATTCATTGATAGTTGACAAACTTTCTGGGAGTGACAGTGAGTGAGGCCCTGCAAAAAAGATGACACATGAATTTGTTGTTCTATAGAGTTTTTATGTTGTTCATTCTGTTGCACCATTATTGTTATTTGTTAGTAGGTACAACACATGTCGTTAATAGTACTGTTATTGTAAAGAGAGAAATTTTGCGCGCGTATTCAAAAATTGTTTAATGTTTTTAAAAAATTGTAATAATAGTTTATGATTAATCGATTTTGTGAATATATTTTTAAAACGGTTAGATAATATCTTATTTATATAAATTATTTTTTGTACGTCCGTGAAAAAAAAATAATTTTTCGTTTGTTAAAATATTAGTACCTATTTTTAACATTTAAAAAGTGTGAAAAAAATCACTTTCACCTCCTTTTCAAAAGCGGTCTAAAAGCTTTATAATTTATTCCGGCAAATAACTGTTTTTTACGTATAAGAAAATAAGTTTCAGTTTTGGTTTTGATTATAAATCAGAATGTAAAATTAGAAACAATTTATAATATAAAGATGTATATATACTAATAATAGATTATTATGGTAATATTCCAAAAAAATTATGTTAATTTTAAATGTCTGAAAATAGCAAAGATTTTTTTTTTACAAAAATCGAACATAGTAATTACACTGAGAAAAAGGTCAAACATACACTTTATTTAGTACACATTTATTTCCCATTAACAAAATTGCAATTTTAGGAAATAATATAATATTATTACGATATATAAATAAATCTTGTCTATAAATGTAATTATGTATATTATTTGATAATATTATTATTTTTATAACAGACAAAAATAGAGTTTCCATTGACTAAAATAAATTCTGTTCCGGTGAAATAAATATTACCAAATGGGTACCAGTAAAACACTAGGTATTTTATTAGATTTTTCATTTATTAATTAATTGTTCCAACGGATACTAGATCCCAATAGACCACGTTAGTGAAACGGTCAATTTGTGGCGGAAAATTTAAACTAAAACCCTAACTCGCCTCTGCCGATTTTTACTTCCATGTTATTCATACGGGAACAAAAATATGCTATTTTCAACATGTTCAAAAGAACTTTAAAATGCAAATCTTATCTATTAAACTTCATAAATACAAATCTATAATGTATTATCTATCTTCTTATGTCGTATAAATATCTAATACACCCAAAATTATTGGTTAAACTGAAACTGTAATTAAAGCAGCAAGTGCAAATTCATTAACACGTAGGTCATAGCTGTTTTTGATTCTATTTTAATCCTGACTTGCGCATGCATTTTCTTCTGTGTCAACACAATTTAGATCGTCAACAAAGAAATTATTTATTGCGGACAACGTCATAACCCTTTCAGACATCGCAAAACAACAAAAACGAAAAAACTTATAACCACCTTATATTATAACTTTAAAGGCAAATAGCGTCAAATACAAAACTAACCTACAAATTCAGTTGATCTATCACTGTAGTCATTGCACCAAGTTACGACATATGTTACCATTTGCAATCATACTTTCTTTAAAATAAAATTATGCTTAAATTATTATTTTGTTTATACTTTTACTGTACAGAAAGCAAAGAGTATTGTTAAAAGTTAGTAAGAAACTCAAAATTGTACTGAAGAAACATAGAATAGCTTTAATAACATGAATTGAAAATGCGCTTCCATAAGAACTTCATACATTTTGATTAGATTTAGGGTTTCGCGCCAAACGTGAATCTTAACCTCACTAATGTGGTCTATTACAGGACGATTATTTATTACAAGATATTAAATAATCGTATAAATATAAGTAAACGTTACAAGAATAAGAAACATATAAAAAAAAAAAAATTAGAATTACATTCACCACCAGAAGAAGATAAACGTATTAGAATAAATAATATCGGTTACAAACATTATGGTAAAACCAGAAAGTGGTTACACAATATTTGTTTAAACTATATAGGGGAGTCACCAAATATGTCAATATTGCAAGATATATTATTGAAGGTAGTGCACAGCCGTCTTATTGGGGATTTCATTTCATAATTTGTTCTTGCCATAGCGCAGTTGAAAGAACTTTTATTTGTAGATATTATACGTGGTAGAGTCAGCATTATAAGTTCTAGATAACATGAACCATTTATATAACCATTAAATAATTTAAATAAATAGAAACAAGACTGAATTTTCCTGCAATTATGTAGTCACCATATTAAGCTGAGACACCAAATTGTTATAATTATGATCAAAACTGGGATAATGCCTGTTAAGTTTGTAATAGTAGTATTTTATGATTTTTTTTTGCAATGATTCTAGAAGGTCATTGTATTTGTTATAGATAGGGTTCCAAATCTGAGAACTATATTCCAGTTTGGATCGAACGAAAACAAAATATAATCTTTTCAGTTTTGACAGTATATGAAAAGATTTTTAATTGCGGATTACAAATCCCAGGCATCTATTAGATTAAAATATTGATGATGTGTGAGTTAAATGTAAATTTGTCATCAAATAATACACCAAGATCTTTAAACTGCGTAACTCTATCAAGCTCAATGTTTAACATACTATACCGAAAAGTATAAACAATTCTTTTACGAAGTAGCTCATTGTCTTACATTTACTAAAATTAAAAAAAAAAAAATTAAAGACTGAGACCATGCAAGAATATTATCAATATAATTTTGAAGCAGAATGCAGTCGTTGGCAGAGTTTACTCTTCTGAATATTTTCAAGTCATCTGCATAAAGCAATACTTTTGAAAGCTGAATTACATCTATATATATATATATCATCGCGGCATATTACCCATTTCTGAGTGTGCCACAATCTGCTTTATCGCAGATATCGGTAATGATGATGACATATTTGTACCGTGCGGGCGCTTACCAGGCGTCACCTCACGAGCACTCATTGCTGGCGTGGAGAGTGAACTACATCTATAATGTCATTTAAAAATGGATTAAATAGTAGGGTACCCAAATTAACACCTTGTGGTACACCAGACGTAGAAAATGTGTCAGATTTAAGTTGTTGTAGTGCACAGACATTTTACGTTATGTTGAAAGAATTTGAATCAAATTAGGAGAAACATTATATTCATTATCTAGCTTATTCAAGAGAACATTGTGATTTAAATTATCGAATGTCTTGGAAAAATCTGTGTAAATATGTAATTTACACAGATGGATGTACCACTTGACAGTTATCATGTAATGAATTCAAGGTGTATTGCTTGAAATTCATAAGATTTGTAGTAGTCGATTTAGCGGTAACGAAACCATGTTGATGAACAGAAATGGAATTATGAACAGAACTGTAAATGTACTTATATAGAATAGATTCAAAGATTTTAGAAATATTGGATAATACAGAGCAATTGGTCGATAGTTTCAAATGTTAGTATTATCACCGGATTTAAAGATAGGACATGTATATGAAGTTTACAGAATAGTGGGATAATGACTAATGGATAGAGAAAGATTAAACAAATAGTGTAAAGGTTTAATAAAAATATGAGCACAAGCTATATGCTAGAAGATAGCCCCAGTTGGTTTCAGATAATAATTTGCATAGTAATTCAAAATTAGTAGAACGAAAGTTGTAAGACATGGACAAGATATTTATAGTGGAGCAAGGAAGTTTAAGAAAGGTATAGCAAGAAAAGGTAATAGCCAGAGCTGGATGGTGTGAGTCTTCATCAGCAATAGAATCGAGATTATATTCAATAACATAAGACTTATTAGTTACAACATCTAAAATACGACCACTAGAATTAGTGATATGGTTAAATTGGGAAGCATTTAAAAATGCCAGAATGTTTTCAAAATTAAATATAATATGGTCGATGTATTCATATAAAACAAAATAAACTAGTTTAGTAATATTGAGATCACCGACAATTATCAGGGATGGGCACGTAAAATACGTCACGTATTATACGCTATTTTTGACGCGTAAAAAAATATTTTTTACATTCACAATATTTGAGAATTTTTTACGTAGATAATGTAAAATATTATTACCATGAGTATATTTTTTTATAAAGATATTTTCTTTTATACTGTAATGAATATTCCAGAACAAGCAGTCACGTGACATCAACATGTTTCTTTGATTCAGACAATCAGGTAGCTTCAAACTATCAACAATCAGATTAGTAGGGAAATATATTCCTTAGACACAACCTCAAACGTCAAACTTTAAACACATTTTACGTCAAAATTAGACTAAATACATAAATTTGAAGAATATTATATTATATTTTTAAAATGTATTATATGTTTTATGTAAATTTTAGGCAGTTTTGTAAAGAAATAAAATTTGAAGACATTTAAAAATAGACGGCGAATAAAAAAATTTGCAAAACTAAAATTTCTTTTTCTATTTATTACTTATTAATAACATATAGTTTCAAATAATTTGAAATAGATTTAAATCATTAACTCCAAACTTATTGAAAATTAATTTTTTAAATTTTAAGCATTTTATGTTAATTTATCTAGTTTCAGAATGTATTTTAATATTTTACAATAATTTTTAAGTCTCTTTCTTATAAGCTTATCATAGTTTCAGTAGTTTTAGACTATATTTATGATAGGATTAAGGAAAGTTACTGTAATATGACATTTGTAAACAACAAGTCATCTAGTGTCGTTATGAAGAACTAAAATAATATATTGTCTACGTTTTTTACTTATTTAACATTTTTTCCACGTAAACGTAAAAAATAATTTTTTACGCGTAAATGCACATCCCTGACAATTATAAAATTACTGTTTAATATTGGTAGGAAAGATTCAAGACATTCGCTAATATAATTCAAATGCTCAAGAGAAGTAGGAGATGGAATATAAACTACAACTACATATATAAAAATGTTTGGAGATATAAATAATTTTATACAGAGAAGATCAGAGAGAGAATTAGGATTAACATCAATTTTCATTTGTATAGTTTTATATTTACTACTTACCGCGCACAATACACCACCTCCACTTTTATATGGTTGCATCTCTATCTTTTCTATAGACATTGTAATTATTGGATGAAAGTAATTCAGAATAAGTCACACTGCTAGGTTTCAGATAAACATATTATATGGAGATCAAGTAAATTACAATTATTGTAAAATGTTCCAAGCTTGGTATTCAGCCCTCTAACATTTTGGTAGTAAGTATTCATTGCAAAGAATAAAGATTAAAGAGTGTTATAAATAAATTTTCAAAAATACAGTTAAAAGTTTACAGTGTACAGATTTACAAATATAAAATAACTTGGTGGAACTAACCATTGCTTTAAATAATTAATATACTGTGGGGACAGGCAAATAATGTATTTAAATTTGTTTAATATCCAATGAATAAATAAAGTTAAGTAACTTTGTGAGTACAAATAGAATGAATTTAGAAATAATAAATGAAAAATTACAAACATAAATATCAAAAGTGATATATAACAGTATACAACAATTTTAAATGAAATCTAATAATATTGTTAAATTTTACAAATACTACCATCTTTTGATCAAACATTTTTAAAACCATATTTTTCGCAAGCCAGTTTCGAGAGCTGCAGTCTGTTTTTGGTCAAATCTTCTTTAATAGTGATAGTACCATTCAACTTTCTACGATAGCTCTTGTTTTATATGATATAAATTTTAAAATTACGGGACGCTATTTGGGCTGGTTGTTAGGAATTGAGTTCCTTTTACCTGTGCGATAACATCGGTGTATTTGTCCAGGATTTACTGACACTTTTAAATTGTCGTTAAACACACAGAGCACAACGTTCTCGGTGTTCCCATCAGCTGGCGGATAGTTTGGCAATGATCCCCTTATAGTATAGGACTTTTTTTCCTCCAATTTCTTGTCCAAACGCTCAAAAATAAGTTTGTCGAGAAAAGAATCCTCAGCAAGGATCGCAACCAGTGCATCTTTTGAGCTGCGCGTATTTACCGAAAAAGTAAATAAATAATAAACGCTAAGTATTTTATAATAAACGATAGATATTTTATTAGAATTTAAAAACTAAATAACAAAACATTCTCGGTAAACAAACCTAACCAAACCTAATAACCCAACCCCTTTTGAAAAACGGGAGGGACTACTCTTTACCAACAATGTCTTTATCTAACTGGTGGACGCTTGCTGGCTCGACTTCTGTTTCATTGCGGAAGAACACATACACACACTTTCACTTATTAACACTTAACACTTAAAGGGATGATTGATGAACATATTTTTAGGGAAACGGACACAAATATTTTTACTACTTTTATTTACACATATTTATTTACAACTTAACCTTACTAATTATAAATGACATAAATAAATCCTAAAGATGCCTCCTCAATGAAGCATTTATATTGAAACTGTAATTTAGAAGAGTTCATATAAAAGTTTTTTAAAACTTTATTGGCGTCTAAGGTTTAATAGATAATATTTAAAAAAATCCCTAAACCTTAACTAAAATCGCTAAAACTAGATACTTATTTCGGCCACTAAGTTGCCATCCTTAGTAAACTTACGTCTAAAAACATATCAGTTTTGGATTACTCAATATGTCAATCATGCCAGAGGTCCAAAAATAAATCTAAAAAACAGAGCAGATTTAGAGTACTCAGTATGTCAACCATACCAGAGGTGCAAAACTGTTCTGAGTCAGAAACGGAAAGGTTCAGTTTTTATAGGGTTAAACTGGTGGTGGGGGGCGAACTCATAGAGTGTGTCGTACTGGATTTAGAACATAAGGTATCTAATAATGTAAATAATTTTGAATTTGGCATTGATCCTAAATCTTAATTTAAAATATTATCTTTGTTTTTGAATATGGAGATGCTTTCATAAGCATCTAAAAGTTTATTATCGTCAATTTGTTTATATATAGTTAGGTTGTTAATGTATATATTGTGATTTTCTTTAAACATGTATTTTGCAACACTTGATTTTTCAGGATTTCCGGCCTTTAGACAGTATATATGTTCTTTGAATTTTGTTTCATTAGTCCGTTTACTTTGTCCTATATAAATTTTCTTACGATTTCTGCAGCTAATTTTATAAATTCTAGACTTTTTAATAGTTTCTGTCTTATCTTTTGAATTATTTAATAGAGATTTTAAGGTATTGCTTGATTTATATGTTAAAGTTATATCTACATTACTTACTGAAAATTTTATTCAAACATTTAGTTGTACGGTCTGTATATATATTATATTCTATTTTTATTTTCCTTCTTTTTGTTTAATGTAGTATTTTGGGAAACAAATTGATTATGTTTAAATTTATTTAAGCCGGCAGTACGGCATTGCGGTTAGAGTGTCAGCTATGTGATCGACAAGTCCGAGCAGGCTACACAGCAGCGATATGTTGGATGGGTAAACGCTCAGCAACAAAAATTTGTCACACTGCGGCTCGATGCGCCCAACACCCTTACACCGAAAGGAACAACAAGAATTACAGATTATATATATAAATTTATTTAAAATACGATCTATGGTTTTAGGGGTGTATCCATTGTATTTTGCTACATCTTTGATGTATTCTAATTCTTTGTTGTATTTTTCCTTTGCAAGTGGAAATTTTAATAATTTGTTTATTAAAAATAAAAGGAACCAAATTTGTGTTGCCAGAAATGATTTGAATCAGCTGGTATGTATCGACTAGTATTTGTATTTTTTCTAAAATTGTTAAATTCTATTTTGTTTTTATTCCTTATAATAAGAACAACTAGAAATAGTAATTGGTTATTGTTTTCTTTTTCTATTGTGAATTTACTGGTTGGGTAAACTGAATTTAGTTTTTCCAGAAAGGTAGAGCCATGGGTAATAGTCTGTCGCCCTGTATAGCCAATTTATTAATAAGCAATTTTGAAGTTGAGTTTAAAAAATCCAATAGAGACTTTCCTAGAGTTTGGTTCAGACATGTTGACGACATATTTGCTGTTTTCAAAACTAATAATGACATAAATACCTTTCTGGAAAAACAAAAATCCGGTTTATTATTGTTATTATTATTATTATTATTACCTTTTTAAAACTTCAGTACCCTTTCGGGTGTCGAGATTAATTGACGTTATTATTTAATTCACTTTGTTTATCAATTCTTTTCCCATTTTGTGTTCTTCGCTATTCTTTCTGCTTCTTGACAGCTGATGTTGTTTTTGTGTAATATTTCTTCTACGTTGTTCTCCCACGTTTTCATTGGTCTTCCCCTCTTTCTTTTTTTATGTTATCCTTGTGTTCCATACCTGTTTTGTTTGTCTATCTTCTGGCATTCTTATTAAATGTCCATACCTTCGTAGTCTTTTTTATCTATATTGTTTCGTACACTTTCGACTTGTAATTTATTTCTTATTCTCTCGTTTCTAATTCTGTGTGGCTCTGTAACTCCTACTTTCTTGAGGTATCTCATTTCGACTATCTGTACTTTACTTCTTATTCTCGGATTCATTACCCAAGTTTCACTTCCATAAATTAATGTCGTTCTATAAATTGTTTTATACTGGGTGTTCCGCGACTCGACCGACAAACTTATACCATATATTCCGGGGGCCATTACGATCAAAAAAGTTATATGTCTTATAGCTAAATTCCTCTTTGTTTCGGAGATATCGAAGGTATTTGAAAAAAAAATGATAAAAGATAATTTATTCATCAACGGATATCTAATTAACACAAATTACAGCAACATTTTTTTATCGTAATGATCCCCGGAATATATGGTATAAGTTTGTCGGTCTAGTCGCGGAACACCCTGTATAGTATCATTTTTGTTTTCTTTGATATTTGTTTATTGTTTAGTATTATTTTGTTTAGTGTGTAGTAACTTTTATTAGCAGCCTGTATATTTCTATTGACCTCATGTTCTATGCTTCCTTTGTTGTTTAGTGCTACCCCAAGATATATTAATGTTTCTATTTGTTCTATTTCTGTTCCATTTATTTTTACATTTGTTATCGTGTCTGTTGAAATTATCATATTTTTGTTTTTTCTACGTTTATTGTCATGTTATGTTTTTATATTCTTTAGAATGTTCATAAATATGATGAAATGTAGCGGACATAATGCTCCGCCTTGTCGTAGTCCTTGCGTCGTTATGAATTCTTCTGATGTTTCATTACCCGTTCTTACATAGTTACTTGTCCTTTCATATATACTTTTGATTGCTTGCAGTTGTTGTTCGCTTATTTATTTGTCTCTTAAAATTTTCAACATTAGTTTTCTCGATACTTTGTTAGACGCTTTTTGCAGGTATAGAAATGTTATGTAAAGTTTGTTATCTTGCTTCAGTGTCGCAATTATGTAGTACTTTATTGTACTTCTATTATTATTTATTGCTGGCTAAGCTAGAGGCGTCTGTACACCATACTGAAGAGTTCCAATGAGAACGAAATGCATCTGTAGTTTTGGTTGAATGGGTCAGTCTCTGATAAGTGACCAAGTGGTTGATTCAGAAACAAATCTTGTGAAATATGTCGGTCATTTTTTAAATATCATATTAGAACAATAGTTTCACCAAGTGTCGTAGTTGTACATACATACATAATCCGGTCCTCTTCATACCCTAGTGGGTGTCGAGGCTGTCCTGGTGTGGATTGTTCCTTCTATGTCGCACAAAATTTTTCCACTTTTTTCGGTCTTTTGTGAGTTCTTTGGCTGAGTTCCAGTTTTCTCCTGCTTCTAATAAGAGGCTTTCCACTACACTATTCCATGTTCTTCTTGGTCTTCCTCTTCTATTCTACCCAATTGGCCGTGTTTCCCATATATTTTTAACCTGTCTTTCTTTATTCATTCTTATAAGGTGTCCAAACAAAGCAATTTTTTATCTTCTATCTGGCTTTCTACTGAGATCACTTCTAGTTCTTTCCGTATGTCCTCATTTCTTCGTTTGTCTATTCTTCTGTTTCCCGTTATTCTTCTGAGGAACTTTATTTCCATAGCTTGTAATCTTCCTATTTGTCTCTCTGTCAGTGTCCAATTCTCTGCGCCATATAATAGTACTGGTAGGTACATTGTTTTATAGATTGATACTTTTGTTTTCTTTGTTATATACTTATGATCTAGATTTTTTTTTGTATCGCAAAGTAAATCCGGTTCGCTGCTTGTATCCTTTTGTTCAACTCATCGTCAATATTTCCTTTGTTGTTTATTGTACTTCCAAGGTATTTATATGAATCCACTTGTTCGATAATGTCGCTTCCTAGTTTTATTTTCACTTTTTTTTTTCGAGTTACTTATTACCATTGCTTTCGTTTTTCCTGTGTTTAGAAATTTTTTCATTGTACCTTGACATTTTTTGATTGCCTCATCTATCGTACATATAAATAGAAGTGGGCTTAGTACACTACCTTGCCTAACACCCGATACAGTCCAGAATTTCTTTGAGAGACTA
Source organism: Ophonus ardosiacus (assembly GCA_943142095.1). NCBI lineage: Eukaryota > Metazoa > Arthropoda > Insecta > Coleoptera > Carabidae > Ophonus > Ophonus ardosiacus. Next base: position 21,762,069 of record OW964833.1, on the reverse strand, counting down.
TTTGCTGTTCTTACTTGGTTGTTGGTTTCTTTATATGTACTTTGTATAGCCTTTAGTAATTTCTCGTCGACTCCTTTACTTTTTAGGCTCTCCCATATTTTCTTTCTGCTTAATGTATCGAATGCTTTCTTCATGTCGAGGAAGCATAAGTATATGTCTATGTTCTTTACCAGTTTTTTTTTCTATAACTTGTTGCACTGTAAAAGAATGGTCTTGAACGCTGTGTGCTGGTCTAAATCCGCTTTGTATATTAGAGAGTTGTTCTTCTACTTGTTTGCGTAATTTGGTTTCTAAAATGCTTTCATATACTTTAAATGCTATGCATAGCAGGATTATTCCTCTATAGTTACAACATTCCTTATTATCTCCTCTCTTGTATATTGGTACTACTATTCCCGTTTTCCAATAATCTGGTATGGCATGTTGGTCTTGACATAGATTTAATATTTCAAGCAATTCTTTTTTCCCCTCCTCATTCATATATTTTATCATTTCCGGTGCTATTTCGTCGACTCCTGGTGCTTTTGATACTTTTATTTTGTTCATTGCTTGCTCTAGTTCTATCATACTAATAAATTCTTCATTCTGTGGGTTTTCTTCGTCCATCATATTTGTTATTAGTGTTCTGTTGTCCGTATTTATTATTTCCACGGATTCATTTTCATTTCCAAGCAGATCTTGGAAATATTCCTTCCATCTGCGTATAATTTCATCTTGTTCGACAAGAATTTTACCTTCTTTTGATTTTATTTGCTGTAGTACATTTTCTGGCTTGTTTTTGAAACTTCTTAAAACTCTGTAGAACATCTTTTTGTTATCTCGGCTATTGTTTACCATTTGTCTGCCAAAATCTTCCCACGATTGTATGCTTGGCTTTTGTTACCATCTCTTTAACTTTTTTCCTTTGTTTTTTGTATTTTTGGTAATTGTCGATACTTTGGCTCTGTAAATATTGTTTCCATAGCACTTTCTTTTCATTTATTGCTTTCTTTATGTCATTATTCCACCAGTTTGTTCTCTTCTGGGTTCGGCTTATTTTACTGTATCCGCACACTTCGGTAGCTGCTGTTATTAGCGCTTTCCTTAAATTTTCCCATTTTTTATTGATGTCGGTAGTGTTTTCTTCTTTGTATTTATTGATTTCCTCTATAACTTCATTTTGGTACTCTTCCCTCACTCCTGTATCCTGTAGTTTGTGGATTTTGATTATCTTTTTTCCCATATCTTTCATTTTTATTATGGTCCGTTTTTGTTGGTTTGTTATTTTAAATTTTGCTTCAACTAAGAAATGGTCACTCCCAATTTCGTAGCTCCTTTTGACTCTTGTGTCCTGTACATAATTTCTGTTGCTTTTCTCTATTATTACGTAATCTATTATTGATTTTTCCCCTCTGCTAATTACTTCTCTTGTATACTTATGTATTTCTTTATGTTTGAAGTGCGTTTTGTTATTATGAGGTTATTGTCCATGCAGAATTCCAATAGTTTCTTTCCATTGTTATTTAATGTCTCCTCTCCATTCCTTCCTATTACTCCTTCCCATTTTTGAGCTTCCTTTCCTACTCTACTGTTAAAATCGCCAATTAATATAAGATTTCCTTTCATCCTTTCTATTGTATCCTGTAGTATTTCCCTAAATTCCTCTTTTTCTGACTGTTTTTCATTCTCATCTGGCCCATATACGACTACTATCGTTGTGATTCTGTTTTCTTTCCCTAGTTCTACTATGATGGTTCTTTCATTTATTCGTTCCCAGTGTCTAATATTATTTGTGCAATTATTTCTTATCAGACAAGCCGCTCCAGCTTTTGCTCTCTCATTTTCATCTAGTCCGCTATATACCATTAAATTGCAATCGTTACAAGGAACTTCGAGTAAAAATTAAAAAAAATATTGAGGCTGCATACAAATCATTTGTTTTCGATTCCGAAAATAGTTTATTAACTGATCCGAATAAGTTTTGGAACTATATTGAAATTAAAAATAATAAATCGAGAATACCATCTCAAATGATATTGGAAGACAAAATATTAAATTCCCCAGCTGACATAGTTAATGGTTTTGCTTCATATTTTAAAAGTGTTTACACTAATATTAATGTCACATCTCTTCCTACAACCATGACTTTAACTAACGAAATAGTAAATATAGTATCAATTTCTCCAAGTGAAATTAAAAACTCTATAAGAAAGATTTCTAAAAATAGGTCTATTGGCCCAGATTTAATCCCAAGCTTTCTAATTAATGATTGTTGTGACTCTTTTGCTATAGCTTTATTTCATTTATTCAATTTATCATTAAATACATGCTCTTTCCCTGAGATATGGAAGGCAGCTCGTATAGTTCCTGTATTTAAAAGTGGTGCTATTGATAACGTGAAGAACTATAGACCTATTGCCCTACTTTCAAATTTTAGTAAAATTTTAGAAAACGTGTTGTATAATCTCATATACCCAAAAATTAAAAACTTGATTTCAATACAGCAGCATGGTTTCATGGAACGCCGATCTACAACCACCAATTTATTGAATTTTACTCAGTTTGTGTCAAATAAACTCGATAATCAGAAACAGGTAGACGTAGTTTACACAGATTTTGCCAAGGCCTTTGACAGTATTAGCCATAAAATTATTTTACATAAATTGAAAGCATTTGGTTTTTCTTCATCACTTATTGCGCTTATGTCATCTTATTTAGAGAACAGATCATTATTTGTGAGCTACAAGGGCCACAATTCGTTGTCCTTTTCTGCTTTTTCAGGGGTTCCACAAGGTTCCAATCTTGGTCCTCTATTATTTTTAATTTTTATCAATGATATAACATCTGTAATAAATAATAAAAAATTAATTTATGCTGATGACTTGAAAATTTTTTCTTCTATTTCTAGCATATCTGATTGCATATCTATTCAGGAAGACCTGAATAAAATAAATAATTGGTGCATTAGCAATTTATTATTCCTGAACATTTCTAAATGTAAAATTTTATCCTTCACCAGAAAATCACCAATTGTTTACCATTACAAATTACAAAATTCTATCTTACAGCGTGTAAATGAAATTAAAGATCTAGGTGTAACCTTTGATTTAAAACTTAATTTCAATATTCATGTACAAAATATTGTTTCAGCTGCATATAAAATGCGTGGTTTCATTAAACGTAACTCCCAATCATTTACCAATATTCATGCAATTAAAACTCTTTATTATAGTTTCGTTAGATCAAAACTTGAATACTGCAGCATAATTTGGAATCCTTTCTACTATAAATATGAAAATTTAATTGAATCGGTACAACGTAAATTTCTTAGATATTTATATTATAAAAAGAATAACATTTATCCTACTATTAATATCTCGTATGATGAATTGTTGCGCTTGTTCCAATTTTCTAAGCTTTCATATCGACGTCGTGCTCATTCATTAATTTTTCTGTATAAAATCATTCATAACTTAGTTGATGACTCCTATACTCTATCCATGATACACTTCCATGTTCCTCTAATATCCACAAGACATACTAATTGTTTCCATCTGCCAATTGCGTCTTCTAACCTACTCCTAAAATCTCCTTTATATACTATGTGTTCCCCATACAATTCGATAAACAACAATGAACTAGATATTTTTGGTTGCTCTTTTATTAAATTTAAAAGAGACTGTTTCAATTATTGTTGTTAATTATTTCTTATTTTTACCTTCTTGATTTTTTTTCTCCTCGTTATAGCTTCTGGCTTAAACTGTTTTGGCATTATACTGTTCTATTATTATTATTATTATTATTATTATTATTATTATTATTATTATTATATATGCTTTATATGTTTTTGAAAAGTGAAACTTTGTAATTATTTGTATTTGATCTGTAATTGGGCCTTGGCCTGTTGATCTTTTCTCTCTAAATAAATAAATAAATAAATAAATGTCCGTTTTCTATAGTTTTTATACCTGTTCCTTTCATTTTTGTTTCTGTTATTGCAAGCACTTCTATACCAGATTTTTCAAAGTTATCAATTAATTCTTGTTCTTTACCATTTAGGCTTCTTACGTTCCATGTACCTACTTTCCATATATTTTCTTTAGTCATATCGTTCTTTTTATTTGCATTTTTAAGACTCATGTCCATTTCCGTAGCGGCTGGCATCATATTTTAATCACGTTTTCATGTTTTATTAGTTTTTTGGAATAGTTTTTGATCTGCCATTAACTATTTCCATGTTTTGCTCTCTAACTGTTTTTTTTGTTCATTCCATCCTTAGCTAATCCCATTTATTATTAACTGTTTGTATTTTATTTTTACGTCATTTCCTTTTTCTTTTTCCTCCTTAGCTGTTTTCCTTATGATAGCTTGCATTTTTCTTTCCTCTAGGGTTAGGTCGTCCTCAATGTAGATATCTTTCCCATATAACTTGTTTTTCGTCTCCATTATTTTTTGTTTGTCATGTTTGCTTCCAATTTCAGCTCTTATGATTGTCCTTTGTACTTCTGATTTAATTTCGTATGCTTCCTTTATTTCAACGCTTAAGTTCAAATCATTTCCTACAAAATTTTTTACTTCTTCTCTAGTGTCGCTATTCTTTAATTTTAGGCCTTTAATTATGATATTATTAGACTTACTTCTTTTTTCTTGGGATTCAAGTTTCTTTTCTAATTCCTCTATTTTCCTGTGCATTTCTAGTTTCTCTCGTTCCCATTTTTCTTCTTTATCTTTTATATCTTGTAGTATGCGTTGAATCGAGCTATTATTTTTGTTTATTTCCTCTTTTAGCTCATTTTTATTACTTTGGATTACGTCTTTTAACTCTTTCGTCATGTCTGTTATTAACTTTTTCATCTCATCCATTTTTAAGGTCTGCTCCACTTTTACTTTTATAGGTGATCGTTTCGTTTTTTTACTTTCATTAAATATTCCGTCGTATTCTATGTTCGTTCCTCTTTTCCTTTTCTCAGTATCAGAATCGGATCCTATTGAACTATCTCTAACCCTTTCTTCATTCATTTAAAGAAAATATAACTCCCTATACAACCGTGACCCGCACTCCAGTGATGTTGACTACTGGCACTTCCTTATCAACGACACAGACTCGTTGGACTGGTTGCAGTCTTCCAGGGTAAAATTCACTTATTGCTTGATAAACTTTCACTCTTTCACCTTTCACTCGTGCATGCGCGCGCACCTATTGCTGAGTCAGCTGTTTATAATGTCTTAGATTTTGCACTACTTACGATGTTATGGTTTACGTTTAGTCCTACGTTCCTTACCGAGATAACACTCTCACTTAACACTTTCACTCAGCCCTTAAAAAATTTTATACCGGAACTGTCTTTGGCACAATAATACTCGAAAAATCGAAATAATTTATTGGTGCTTTGACAAGTACACTTACTTCGACCTTCACTAATCACTAAATACTCGCAATTGTATTGTGTTTTATTGTACTTTAATTATTAATATATTTACTGTTCTTTTCTGGATATGGACTTGCAATTTTCTTTTTATTATCTGGACACACACTACTTAAAACGATTGAACAGGCCTTCTGCGGCACTATCCCATCATAACTCACTTTAACTGTCATTCCACTAATTTACTATTTTTTGTAATAACACATATTAATAAAAGATAAAATGAAAACCAATAAATCAAATTTATTAGCGATTAAACTAATATCGATAGCAAAAATAAAGTAAATAATTCATCAGAACATGAAATAAATCGTATTTAGAAATTAACTAATTTAGTATTATTCACAAGTAGCACAGCAAATGAATTTTATGAACAAAGTAAAAATAAATTTAATTTAAATGAACAGATAAACAATAAATCTAGCTAAAACAATCGCACACAAAACCTAAGCTAAAAGGTAGACAAGCAACTCTTACTAACAAATGACTGATTATTAAAACACACAACAAATATTCGAAGTGGCCACCATTTTGGGCCAAGCAATATCCTAACCTGTCATAAAATTCTCCTCTTACGCTAACTGAACCGCCGCGAGGCATTCACAAAATACTTTCTTTTAGCTGATCTAAATTTTCATATTCTGTATCATGTTTATAAATTTCACTTTTTAAATAATTCCAAAGAAAAAATCTAGGGGGGTCAAGTCGTGTGACCCTGGTGGCAAGTTTATTGACCCGTCTCTTTCAATCCAAGAATTAGAGAATACTTCATGAAGATACTCTTTTACAATATTCATATTATGTGCAGGACATCCATCGTGTTGGATGATAATTTCATCGAAATTTTCATTAATTTTTACAATTCTGGGTCCATATTTATTTATTAATAATTCTAAATATTTTTCGCCATTTAAGTTACCCTCTATAAAATAATATGCATGTTTTCCCAGAATACCTGCCCATACATTTAATTTTTGTGGGTGCCGTCCTTGCAAGATTTTGTATTCTTGGACTTTTTTGCTACAAATCCTATCGCTCTGAACATTGGGTTCCTCTTTCAAACCGAAATTACTCTCATCTGTGAAACACATACGGCCTAACACGTCCATATTATTTTTACATAATTTCGCAATATATTTGCCTTTTTCTTCATCCCCGTACTCCTGTGCTTCATGACATTGAGTCTTGTATGATTTGCATTTGTTTTTTTTTTAAATATTCTGTGTACGTCTGATGTACTGCAGCCAGATTCAGCAGCCAATTTTCGTACACTGACGGAATAATTTAATGTAACCAATGCCAAAATATTTTTTTCTCTCTGTGCATTCATATTCCGTTGCATGTTACCTTTTTCCCCATGATTATGTCGATAAATTTGCTGCACAGGCGGTTTTCTCAAATTTTGAAATTATTTTCCTGATTGTTTCTGCCGTTGAAAACCAGTCAGGATTCATTCCAGCAAAGTACTCAGAAATTTGTCTTGTACTTCGTTCTTCGTAATACAATTTAATAATTTTTACACGGTAATTGACAGTTAAAGTATTTATGATAAACGGGCAGATTAAAACAATGACACAGAAACAACAAATTAAACTTTTATTGTTGCTTAGCAACTAGCTAGATATTAGCTTATTAACAAATTTGAGTTATTGTTTTTTTTATCTCTTATTAATTTATGTTATAACAATTAATTGTCTAATAAATTATTTCTAAACAATAATTGGTGGAGGTCTGAACTTAGAATCTTTGAATCCGTACTTCGAAACGCTGCCACTGTACCATGACAACATGTATCTGTTTACGTTTGTAATAGGTAGTCAGAGAACGGTTCCGAAAGTGTACGCCTACATGTACTTTTCAGGCTGAAAACTCTGACAGCGGACGCTAATTAAGGCCACGATAAAGATGTTAATATAAAGGTTCATCTGGCCAAGCATCAAGCGGAACTGTAGAACCTGGGCCAGACAGTGCCTACCGTACCAGCGCAGCAAAATCACCAGAAACGTAGTTTCATCAAGGAGATTCTTTACACCCACATCAGCCGAACACGTGCACGTAGGCATTGTGGGACCTATATCAGTATCTGAAGGATAACTATACATCCTTTCGTTCATCAGGTGACCAGAGGCTTTCGCACTCCCTAACATCGAGGCAGAGACAATCGCCCAAATATTTTATGACTGGTGGATAACGAGATTCGGAGTTCCATTACGCGTAACAACCGATCAGGGTAGGCAGTTCGAATCACGGCTATTCAAGCAGCTGGCGAAGCTTCTCGGATTCACTCATATCAGGACTACCGCCTACAACGCAGCAGCCAACGGAATGGTGGAAAGCATTCACCGCCAGCTTTAGGCAACGCTGAAATGCCACGACAAGAAACAATTGCCCAAGGTGCTACCAATCGTCTTTCTCGGTGTTAAAATGCGTGGAAAGATGAATTCGGAGCTGAGAGAGATGAGAGGAGCAATTAGAGAAGAGGAAATTGAGAAAAAACGAAGTTTTTCACTCAAGAAACCATGATCTATCCCACCGTTCGGCAACCCTTATGAAGTGAAGTGCCACATTTCATGACATCTTGAATTTTAGCCATGCCGCGTGCCCACCCAAACTACCTAGGCAACCTGCCTACCCAAACTACCCTTGCAACATGCCCAACCAAACTATCACGCAAAAATCTTTTATAAAAATAACTTTAAACAAACATAACCTAAACGCACACTCGAATTTTGGTGGACAGGGATTAGTTATCCCAATACGTAACCTGCCCACCCAAACTGCACATGCAACATGCCCTCCCAAACTTTCACGCAAATATCAGAGCGTGTAACTTTTATAAAAATAACCTTTAAGAAACATAACGTAAACGCACACTCGAATTTAGGTGGACAGTAATTAGTTATCCTAACATAACCTGCCCACGCAAACTGCCCACCCAAACTGCTCACGCAACATGCCCACTCAAACTGCCTAGACAACCTGCCTATCCAAATTGCCCATGCAACATGCCCACCCACACTGCCACGCAAAAATCTGGACGTGCAACTTTTTATAAAAATAACCTTAAACAAACAACCTAAACGCACACTCGAATTTAGGTGGACAATGATTAATTATCCTAACATATAACCTGCCCACGCAAAACTGTCTACCCAAACTACTCACGCAATATGCTCACCAAAACTGTCTAGGCAACCTGCCTATCCAAACTGCTCATGCTACATGCCCACCTAAACTGTCACGCAAAAATCTGGGGGTGTCACTTCTATAAAAATAACCTTTAACAAACATGCACACTCGAATTTAGGTGGACAGTGATTAGTTACCCCAATATGTAACCTGCTCACGCAAACTGCCCACACAACATGCTTACTCAAATTGCGCACGCAACCCTATCCGAACTGCAAATATCTGGGAGTGCAACTTTTATAAAAATAACTTTAAACATAAATAACCTAAACGTACACTCGAATTTAGGTGGACAGTGAATACCCACGCAAAAATCTGGATGAGTAAATTTATAAAAATAACCTTAAACAAACATAACCTAAACGCACACTCGAATTTATGTGGACAGTGATTAGGTATCCCAACATGTAATCTGCCCACGCAAACTGCCTACCCTATCTGCTCACACAAATGCCCATCCAAATTCCCACGCAACCTGCCCAATGAAAATATGAAAATTAGCGAACCTACTTTCCTTTATTGCAGTTAGGAATATAATGTTTTTATTTTGTTACATACGGCAAATTTGGCAACATTGTTTCGTCCAGTTAAAATTTACTATACGAGTATTATTATTGGCAATTTTAAAATTAACGTACGTACTTCACTTTACTGCAGTTATAATTATTTATTTAGTTAGTTACACACGGCAATTTGGCAACAGTGTTTAGTTCAGATATATTTCATATACGAGTCCCTTCTCACTTCAGTTGGCCCACTTGTTAAAAATTAATTTATGTTGACAACTAAGAGCATTTTTAATAATACTAAAATGAATCTTTACTTTTTTATTTAAAATGCAGATTTTCCACATTATGGCGTCATTTTAAATTCAATTTTTAGCTCAAGATTAAAAATTTAATGGTATAACTTTAACACAAATCTAATATATTAATTACATATTATTTATTAATATTGAATAACGTCGCTTTTAAATGTAAATTGTTACTGTAAATCTTTTAGACATTTTATTTAATAAAACCTTACAGTTTTACAACTTAAATTCGTTTAATTTTTTCAGTTTTTCGTGAATTGTTGCTAAAATTAAGTATTATTTCATTTTACATTGAAACACTAAAATATTTTAGGAAACATATCTTGATATATCGGTAAAACGACAAATTGTCTGTAATATTAATAAAAATTGGTGATAATTTATGTTAGTTATTATTTGTGTCATATATTAACTAAATTAAATTAAGTGGATTGGGCCAAATGATGTGAGAAGGGGCTCGTATAGTATATTATTATTGGCAATTTGGAAATTATCGTGCATACTGCACTTTATTAGAGTTAGGAATTTTTTATATTAAGTTACATACGGCAAGTTCGGCAGCAGTGTTTAGTTCAGTTATATGTAAAATTTACTATATTATTATTGGCAATTTGGAAATTATCGCACATGCTTCACTTTATTGCAGATAGGAATATTTGTTTCTTTATTTAGTTAAATGGGCAAGTTTGGCAACAGTGTTTATTTCAGTTATTTTTAAAATTTACTATATTATTATTGGCAATTTGGAAATTGTCGTACATGCTTCACTTTATTGCAGTTAGGAATATTTGTTTTTTTTATTTAGTTAAATGGGCAAGTTTGGCAACCGTGTTTAGTTCAGTTATTTTTAAAATTTATTATATTATTATTGGCAATTTGGAAATTAACGTAGGTACTTCACTTTATTCCAGTTAGGTATAATAGATTTTTATTTAGTTACATACGGTTCTATTTCTTCTAATTTTTTAAAATTTAATATATTGTTACTGAGAATTTCGAAATTATTGTACATGCTTCACTTTGTTGCAGTTAGGAATATTTGTTTTTATTTAGATAAATACGGTAAGTTTGACAACACTGTTTCGTCTAGATATATATAAAATTTACTATATTATTATTGACAATTTAGAAATTAAGGTAGGTACCTACTTCATTTTACAGCAGTTAGGAATATTTGTTTATTATTTAGTTACATAAGGTAAGTTTGGAAACACTGTTTGGTCTAGTTATATTTGCTATACTATTATTGGCAATTTGGAAAGTAATATTCACTTTATTGCAGTAAGAAATATATGTTTTTTATTTATAAACATAGAAATGACCTTCGCCCCGATGTTATTGAATTTTTCATAATTTCTTTCTTCGTATATTTAATATTCTTTATATATTTTTATTTAGTTACATACGGCAACACTCTTTCGTCTAGTTATTTTTAATAGTCACTATATTATTATTGGTAATTTGAAACTTAATGTACATACGTTAGCTTATTGCAAATTAACGTGTCTACTTCATTTTGTTGCAATAAGGAGTATTTGTATTTTATTTAGTTTCATACGGCAAGTTCGACAACACTATTTCGTTTAATTATATTTAAAATTTACATTGTTATTATTGATACTTTGAAAATTATCGTACGTAATTCACTTAGGGATATTTGTTCTTTTTTTATTAGTTACGTACGATACGTTTGGCAAGACTGTTTGATCTAGACATATTTAAAATTTACAATAATATTTTTAGCAATTTGGAAATTAACGTACCTACTTCACTTTATCGCAGATAGAATTTTTTTTATTTATTTATTTACATACGGCAAGTTTGGCAACACTGTTTCTTCTAGTTATATTTAAAATTTACTATATTATTATCAGCAATTTAGAATTTAACGTACCTTCTCCACTTTATTACAGTTAGAAATATATATATATATATATTTAATTATTATTTAGTTACATACGGTAAGTTTGGCAAGACTGTTTCGTCTAGTTATATTTTAAATTTACTCTATAATTATTGGCAATTTGGAAACTAATGCACCTACTTCACTTTATAGCAGTTCAGAATTTTTTTGTATTTAGTTCATAATATGGTAAATTTGACAACACTGTTTCGTCTAGTTTTATTTAAATTTACCATATTAATATTGGAAATTTGGAAATTAACTTACCTTCTTCTCTTTATTACTGCTACAAATATTTGTTTTCTATATAATTACAAACAGTAAGTTTGGCATCACTGTTCGGTCTAGTTATATTTCATATTTACTATATTATTATTGGCAATTTAGTAACTAACGTACCTATTTTCAGTTGTAGTTAGGAATATTTGATTTTATTTAGTTACATAAGCCATATTTGACAACACCGTTTCATCTAGTTATATTTAAAATTTACTATATTATTACAGACAATTTGAAAATTAACGTACGTACTTCACTTTATTGCAGTTAAAATTATTTATTTATTTAGTTACATAAGGCAAGTTTGGCAACAGTGTTTAGTTGAGATATATTATCGTACATACTTCATTTTATTAGAGGTAGGAATATTTGTTTTTTTATTTAGTTACAGAGGGCAAGTTTGGCAACAGTGTTCAGTGCAGTTATACAGGTGTCCCAGATTTAAACCGCATAACTTGAACCATGGATTAAACACGTAAAAATAAGGTGACAAGTTCATTTGAGCAAATGTCCCTAAATGCTTTGTTTCATAGATATTCATGTTTTTCTTATTGGAGCAGCGCTACTTTAAAAAATCAACTTTATAACGAGATATCAAATATTAACTTATTAAGTTTTGATAATAATTAAATTAATTATAGGTAAATGATTTGGCTATTGCTTAATTTCAATAAAAAAATTAGTTTGCTTGCACCGAGGTCAGGAAAAAAAAAGAAAATTATCGATGAATTCAAACAAATTTATTATTTATGTACAATAAAATAATAACTATTTTTTATAAAATTTGTTCAAAATGTTCACCTGTAGCAAGCAAATAGGCACGACAACGATTTGCCACTGCATTGGTCGCTGCGTGACATTGCTCGGGAGATATGGTTTTGAATCAAAGAAATTCTCATCTTTGGTTACATGAAAATCCTCATGCAATTAAAGAGAAAAATTTCCACTATGAATTTCAATGTAATGTTTGGCTAGGTATTATTGAAAATACTTTAATAGGCCCTTTCTTTTTGGCATATCGTTTAAATTCAGAGAGGTTCTACAATTTTCTAAATAATGATTTGAATGATTTAATGGAAGAAGTTACATTAGCAATAAGAAGAAACTCTTGGCTACAGTTAGATGGCTGCCCTGCACATTATGAGAGACAACTAAGAATGTGGTTAAATTTACACTATCCACAACGGTGGATTGGTCGCAGAAGACCTGTACCATGGCCAGCCCGTTCGTCCGATCTAACGCCTTTATATTTCTTTGCTTGGGGTGCCATAAAAAAAGAGTTTATGATGAACCGATAGATAATTCGGACACTCTAGGCAGAGAAATTATTCAAGTTTGCGAAACCATATCTCCCGAGCAATGTCACGCTGTCACGCAGCGACCAATGCAGTGGCAGATCGTTGTCGTGCCTTTTTGCTTGCTACAGGTAAACATTTTGAACAAATGTTATAAAAATAAAAAATCGTTATTATTTTATTGTACATAAATATAAATTTGTTTGAATTAATCGATAATTTGCATTTTTGCCCTGACCTTAGGCAAGCAAACTAAATTTTGTATCGAAATTAGGTAATAGCCAAGTCATTTACCTTTAATTAATTTAATTTTTGTCGTAACTTAATAAGATAATATTTTATATCTCGTTATAAAGTTGATTTTTAAGGTAGCGCTGCTCCAATAACAAAAACATGAATATCTTCAGCAAGGCATTTGATACTATAAATTATTCAATACTTTTAAAAAAACTTGCTGATTTCGGTGTATGTGGAAATCTCCTTGACTGGTTCAGATCCTATCTGACCGGCAGAAGTCAACGAGTGACGATCAATGGTTTCCAGTCTCAAGACGTCAATATTCCTTCGGGAGTTCCCCAAGGTTCCCATTTAGGTCCACTTTTATTCAACATCTTCGTTAATGATATTTCAAAGTGCTTTAAATTCTGTAAATTTTCACTATACGCAGATGATTTAAAATGTACCATTCTGTTAAAAATAATGATGACTGTGAAGCCATTCAATCTGATCTCAACAGACTATATGAATATACTAGAATTAGAACATTAGAAAAGCGCCGTATTATAATTGATCTAGTTTATCTATATAAAATTTTCAATAATAAAATTGATTGTCTTGACTTACTACATTCCTTGGGACTTCGTATACCAACTTATACCACAAGAGTAGTCGATTTTTTTGTTTGGGATTTAGTAGAACTAATGCTGCCTTTAATTCTCCGTTAAATGGACATCCATTTTTATACAATAAATATTTGTTGCACAAAAACCTAATAGATATATTCAATAGTACCTTAACAAGCTACAAAAAGCAAGTAACAGACGCAGTAAATTTCTTATTCTCTGTATAGTTTTAGTATATAATCTCTTTTTATTAATGTAATTTTTAACAATTTAATTCACTAATACATGAATAATTGCTAATCTCAATTGCTACATTTAAAAATGTATAATTTATGTAAATTAATTGAGCCATCCTGTTATTGGGACATTGTCCTGTTGGAAGGCCGAAGTTAATAAAATAAAAAAATAAAATAAATCTCTGAAACAAAGCATTGACGGACATTTGCTCAAATGAACTTGTCACCTTATTTTTACGTGTTTAATCCATGGTTCAAGTTATGCCGTTTAAATCTGGGACACCTGTATTTAAAGTTTAGTATATTATTATTGGCAATTTGGAAATAATCGTACATGATTCACTTTGTTGCAGTTAGGAATACTTGTTTTCTATTTAATTAAATACGTTAAGTTTAGCAACACTGGCAATTTTGAATTTAACGTACTTATTTCACTTTATTTCAGTTAGGAATATTTTATTTTTATTTAGTTACATACAGCTAGTTTGGTAACACTGTTTTATCTTGTACACATGTGAAATTTTCTAGATAATACTAATAATTTGAAAATTAACGTACTTTCTTCATTTTTGTTGCAATTAAGAATATTTGTTTTTATTTAGATAAATACGGTAAGTTTGCCGACACTGTTTCGTGTAGTTGTATTTAAAATTTACCGTACTATTCTTGGCAATTTAGAAATTGACGTACCTACTTTTCTTTGTTGCAGTTAGGAGTATTTGGTTTCAAACGGCAAGTTTGGCAGCTGTATTTCAACTAGTTATCTCTAAAATTTATTATATTATTATTAACAACTTGAAAATTAATGTACGTATTTCACTTTATTCCAGTTAGCAATATTTGTTTTTTTTTTTTTTAGTTGCATACGGTACGTTTGGCAACACTGTTTCATCTGGTTAAATGTAAAATTCACTATATTATCACTACCAACTTGAAAATTAACGTGCCTACTTCATTTTGTTGTAATAAAGAATATTTTTTTTTTTTATTTAGATAAATACGGTAAGTTTAGCAACACTGTTCGTCCAGTTATATTTAAAATTTACCATATTATTATTGGCACTTTGGAAATTAAGTTACGTACTTCACTTTATTCCAGTTATATATATATATATATATATATATATATATATATATATATATATATATATATATATATTTGTTTTTTTTTTATTTAGTTACATACGGCAAGTTTGGCAACACTGTTTCATCTAGTTAATTGTGAAATTTACTAAATTATTACTAACTTGAAAATTATCGTGCTTACGTACAGAATTTATTAAATTATATACTGTAGAAAGTATCTATATTCCTGTTAACATTATTATTATTTAATTTAGTTTTTAATCAATAGCAGACATCTTATAGATTAATTCTTCAGTTAATTGGTTAAAATTGTAAATTAATATATCATTGGAACGTAATTCTCTATTAAATTCTAAGTTAATAATTATGATAAGAGGTTGGTGACAAATGTCACTTTTCGGTAATCGCGAATGACACAACTCTACAATTATCTGAACATAGAACCAAATCTAGTAATCTATGTTGCTGTTAACAATACCCATTATACTGTAATAGGTTATATAAGTTTAAAATATTAACGAGCTGAAAGTTGGCACCATTTCTTCTTAAGGCAATTACTTTTGGGTATGCAGTCTATGAAGGTGAGGTTGTAGTCACCAACAATTAAAAATGTATCATTTGGGCATCGTAATAAAAGTTCACATATTTTATGAAAGTGATTAAAGTAAATATCTAACTCTGATGAAAGTAGGATATACACGGAGCAAGTGAATTTTAGGAAAGTTGGAGTATGTTATTGTTACCCAGATGCAAAGACGTAGCCAGTGGTGGGTTAGGTTGGTCCAGGCCCACCCAGCGAAAACTCTTTAAAAGTGAAATGAGAGAAAACAGTTCACGCACATTATTGAAACTGCATTTCTCATTCCAAAACAATAATGACATTTATGGTAAAGAAACAGTAATATTATTTTACTGTATATTACAAAGCAGACAGAACATCTATTCAATGCATTTTCTCATTTCAACAGAACAGACGAACTGGCATATTTTATATAAGTGTATAGTAGTATATATACAAAAGGATATTTGCAACTGACTTGTCTGTTTTATAACCTTTTATTGTGGATTGGGTATCTTAACGTCATAAATTATTTAAAATTCTGACATTATTTGAAGGGAAAGAATTGGACCGTACTAGAAAATAATTATTTGTGTTAAAACGCATTATTATTTAAATACTATAATTCGGATTTAAAAATGTTAAATAAGCTTAATATTACAAGTTAATATTTGTCATAATACGTATGTATATTCTTCACAAATTGTATGATAGAAATCAAATTTTGGTTTTTTGTGTTCTAATGAAAAAGATAAGTAGTAGTACAAAACTCTGATTAGTGACCCAACGAAATATTTTTGGCCCGCCGCTGGCCCACCCTACAAAAATATCCTGGCTACGTTCCTGTCCAGATGTCCTCTGCTATGGTATTCTAAAATAACTGAACTTTTGATTTTAATCGTTTGGACACTAGAATTAATACACCGCCACCTTGTGATTTATTAACATCACAAATTTTACTGTTATAAACACCTGTGTTTAACGAAGTTTCAGTAAATAATATTAAGTTACAGTTATTTCTGTTGCTTTGATTTTTGCTTCTAACAATGCATTTCCCGAATTATGATGATTGTTTATGTAAATTGGATTATTATCAGTAAAATCAAGGTGACGAGCACTAAAATATTTAATTTGATATAAAACTTTCCTTTTTGATTCTACATATAAATCGTTCTATGATATTTTTCTGGTTTCATTGTAATTGAATGGAGCAACTCTGTGAATAGCATCAATATCACTATCTGTTTTAGGAGATTTAATAGTTTTACTAATATTAAAACATTTTCATTTCGCTTATTTGCTATATAATTTATGCAAGACCTTTGCTCTAAATCTGCGAGCTTTAGTTTAAGTATACTGCATTATTCTTTCACATCATCTGCAGCCTTGATTTTTTTAGTAAAACAATCAAGTTTTACTTGGAATCATTGATTTTACCAGAAAAGAATGCAATTGATTTCTTCAGTTCGAGAAACATATTGTAGACATCATTTAATTGTGTTTCAACGTTTAAAAGTTTTTTAAGAGTTGATACAGCTTTACAATTATCAAATGTCCAACATAAAATAGGAAGTGATGAGAAGAGAGTGCATTTTTTTAGTAGGTAGTGTACAACTACAATGAAAGTCTTGTCGGCACACAATACACAGTACCCCAGGATTAAGAATAATAGAAGTATTTCGAACTTTCATTGTCTTTATTTTTCTTGAGATTTTATCAATCGAAACGTCAAAAACAAAGGTGTAACTCAAAAAAATATAAAGACGATGAAAGTTGGAAATACTTCTATTATTCTTAATCAACCATTGTCTACAACCTTCAACCAAACCCCAGGATTATTTAGATTAATATTAATTTTGCATTTTTGACACTGGGACATCACGATGAATGATTATTAGAAAAGTCATAAAAATCAGCTGTCTTGTCGAAAGAAACAATAGATGAAACAACATGTGTGAAATACGATAAGTTGGTAGATCTATTCCGCATGAAGCCATGTTGACAGAAAGAAATTTGGTTTTTTATCACTGGACAAAAGGATGAATGTAAGATTTTTTCAATTTTTTTACTAAAATTAGAGAGAACTGCTATAGGGCGATAGTTTTTAATGTCGGAAGTAGTACCAGATTTAAAGATGGGATTGTGCGGGTAAGTTTCGATATATCGGGAAACCTATTAGTTTTAAGTGCCAAGTTCAAAGTAAAATAAAGGACATTCGACAAAAGATAGACAGTTCCTGATTAAAAAAACTAGGAATAAGATCAGTACCACATGAAAAATTATACTTTAATTTATGAATAGATATTTCAATTTCTTCTATGCAAATATTTATTTATTTCGAGTCAAGAGCATCATCAATAAATAAAACAAATAATTAAAATTAAAAATATTAATAATGTTTGTATATCAATCCAGGGGTGGGATTTCATAACTTCGGTTGCTATCATTTCAACTTGTTATGATATCAATTGCAAATATCAACTACAAAGTGAACTTGCGATCGTTATTTGTTGCTGGTACGTAACAAGAGAAATTACGTTGTAATGTATAAAAAAAATTCGAAATATTAAGTACAAGATTATTATTATTATTATTATTATTATTATTATTATTATTATCCAAATCTAATATGACCAATTTAAATAAGTAAATTATGTTGTTAATTTATCATAATAACTGTTTGTACTTACTGTTTTCTTTCAAATAAATTGCCGACTGAGTAATGTCAGATTTGACAATTAAATATGGCTGCCGAACGGCTGGTATTTTGCAGTCGTTATTTATCAATTGTAAAATAACGTGAGCAACTGTTGTCTACAGTTGCTATTGATATTTAACAAGAGCAATGGTTATTTGTAGTTGATACGAGTTATGGAATCCCACCCCAGTTTAGCCCAGTATCTTGCAACTATAACTGCGTTTTCTTTAGCCAGCAACAGATCTTCAAGGCTGCATGTCTCGCATTGTGAGCAGTTGTACAAATGCTGGGTAGTTTGGGTAGCATCGCAGTCGCAAAGTTCTGATAGATCCTCCAAAATGCCAAACCTAGAACGGTTATCCTTTGTTCTGCACACGCCGCTTCTCAATCGATTCAATGAACGCCAAGTGACCCAGTCCAGGTTGTCTCCAGGTGGAAGTTTTTCTGCGGGCAGCATCCATTCCGTCAAATGGCATATTTTATCTTTCCAGATGGTCAATCTGCAAGTATGGTATTGCCAGCGCATTAGTGGAATCTAGAAAGCTTTTCCTGAATTTTTGTCATCTTTGGGGTGGTCGATGTCCGTACAGTGAGTGAGTTAATTTTGGCTCTTTCTTTTTACACCATTGATTCCCTCCTTACCATTGGAGAGGCTATACCAGCCAAACAATATACTTTCTCAATATAGGTCGGTTTAAAACAACTTGTGATTATACGACGTGTTCCGTTAATCGCCACATCTACTTGTTTGGCATATTTAGAGTTATACCAAACAGGACATAATCCGCAGTGGGAAAACAAAGCGCGAGAATAGATTTTTTTGCGCACCCCACGTAGTCCCTGTTAATTTTCAAATAATATTGTTACGGGCTGATACTTTGTGCTTTGTATTGAAAAAATGTTTTTTATATGTGAGACTACGGTCTAGTGCAAATCCTAAATATTTAGGCTTTAGGACCTTTAGTTTTCTATGAGCTTGTTTATTCCTTAAGTGAAATGCACATACTTGAGTTTTCACAGGATTTGGTCTTAAATGATTTACCTAATAATAAGCTGACAGCTCATCTAGAGCATTGCTAATTACCCGCTCCACTGTTGTGAAGTCATTTGCTTGTTATGAAAAGGCAAGGTCATTAGCGTAGGCAAAACTGCTTGGGTTGGTCGTTAGTGTAAATATTGAAAAAGGTAGGTGGAAGAACGCTAAGCTGGGGTAGGCCATTTTCTTGTTCATCCAAGGACTCATTTGTTGTGTAAGAGAGTTTCTATAGTCCTAGTATACTCGTAGTATTCGGTCATTTCATACAGTTTGCGAATCATGATTCGATGATTTACTGTATCATAGATTGAGGACCTGTGCTGTACAGTTTTTCCCAGGCCTAAAGCCAGCTTATTGTGGGATGAGTTTTGGATCGATTATGGGACCTAATCGGTTGAGCAACATCCTTTTAAAAATTTTATAGAGATGGCAGAGAAGAGAAATGTGTCGATAGTTCTTGGCACATGTACCTAATATAATTCACGGTAATAGTATTACTGGAAACAGTAGAAGTGATAGTAGGGTTAGAAACAGGCGAAACCATTTAAAATATCTACAGGTTTTGATAAATCGTTACCGTTCATTTTCATAATAATTATTAATGATGATTTCCCCTTGAAGTTCACAAATTTCCAAAAAGTACAAATCAGAAAACGCTTTTTAATATTAAGCTTTAACTATTGAACACTTAAACACTAAGATTATTTAATTAAACATTAACACAAAGCATTATTCATTTGCACGATATTTATTTCGCTAACTGTTTATGTTTACCATGCGTTTCAAAGACACTCACTGTAGGTTGTGGACTGACTCCCGCTGGGCCGCTTCCCCTTATATATCGTTCTGATTCAATCAAGAATGTTTGAGTGCGTTCGAGAGTAGGCAGATCTACTCCAGATACAAGATCATACAACGCATATGTTTGTTAACTCAGCTGGCGCTCGCGATAGTTATGTCATCACTGTCAAGCCAAGAGTCTTTAATCCGTGTGACAACCATTAACCAAGGATGCAATAAGGATGTTTTTCGACAATGATCATTATATGCATACTACATATATTTTAGAGTCTTACTGAAAAATAAAATGCAACAAATGCTTATCTTCGTTGGTGGTATTTTTAGAATTTAATAAGTCTCTTGTGTGAAAAGCTCTTGCAAATGGGAAAGAGATTATTCGTAAAATCTTAAATAAAGTACGGAGTATAATCAATTTCACCAAAAGGCATATTTCATACCTACTCGGGATTTGAGTCGTTTGATTCTGTGTTCATTTCATTCATTTAATCTAGGTAACAAAGCATCTAAACATATAATGTTCTTTTGTTGAAGAATTTTCAATCACCATCAACCGTACTATCATATTTATATATCTTTAATGCTCATACAGCCAATTTTTCTTAACAATTCAACGATGGTTTTTAAACGATCGTATGAGTTTTACTCACAATGACGAAATACTTAAAAATTTAAAATTTACATAATTTACTTTCCTATCCTAACTGTTTTAAAAAGAATAAAATTCTGAATTTTTTCTTGATAATTTTTTTAAATATACTGCCTTAGTACCCGAGTGCAATTTGGAAATAATCGCATACTAAAGCCATTTTTACCAGGATTTTTAAATTTACAATTTTGTGCAAGAGTAAACTTTTATTTAAATTTAATTTAAAAACGTGGAAAATGGATTTATTAATTCAAAAAATGAATGTCATCTACAATGTCAAACCAAATAATATGTCAAAAACAATATTTCACAGACACCTGAAAAATTAGGACCGAGTTTTGTGCATTAGAGTAATACACAAGCTAATTAACTAAAGTGTCATAAAATTGTTATTGGGCGAAGGGAAGTTTTGTCACTCACGCTATTCCTTCTTCGGACCTTTCGTCACAATATGTTACCATCGTTTTTAGTTTAAATACAGTTGCAATAATACAAACGACAATTTATTCGTTGAGGTTGGAGGCAGACAGCTAGTATTTTAGAAATATACTCGTTTGAATATTTTTATTTCTATCTAAATTTTTATTTTATTCAAATTTATAATACTTTGTTTGCAAATCATACACAATCAGCAATATTTTATGTCAAAATTGCGAAGTGCAATCAGAGGACGAACAAAATCGAAAAATCATATTTGTGTTTATTTTTTATTATTATTAGTTTTGTACGCTATTTCTTTAAAGAAAAAAATTGAATATAATATAACAATGTGTACTACTTTAACTTCCAATGTGTAAAGAAATATTATGTTGTTCTAAATAGTCATAAAATACCATTCTTTTGTCTGGCGCACTGTGTGAATATGAATATTGGCGCGCCCGCTCGAGGGTTAAGTCGACTAGCCAGATTGTAAAATTACGCCAAGTGAACGAAAATTTAACAGTCTGATACCGTTTTATAAAATGTCTAGACGTTTTGTGAAAAGGCGAGTTTTGCATTCTGACTACGATATATACAAAAATAATAAGTGATGTGTATTCTGAAATTATAAAGATGTATAAAATAAAAAATACTTACATAAATGGTCATTATTGGAGAGATCTTCAAAAATTTGATAAATACTATATGTAAAATTTGTCATCCATATACCTCTATTGCCACTAATAACTCCTAGACGACTTCCAAACAGTGACACATCTAAAGCCTCCACTAAGCCTCTGAAAGTATAAAATATGAAACTTTATTAAAAAATTGTTTTTATAAAATTAGGAAATGTAGGTAAAACTAAAAATAGAAACCTTTTAAATTTATTAAAACTAGAAGCTATTTTTCTTCAAAGTACAATAATCACTGATAATACTATGGGTTAGCTACCAAAAGCACTAATTAACCAATTGTGAATATGAAAATCCTAGTTCGAACCTGATCGTAATTAAATGAAACTTTCATTCAACGAAAAAATAATTATGGCTAAAACTACTTCTTTTATTATTATTCTTAGGCTTGGATTTATAGAGTAGTAAAACGTACCAAAATACTAGGTAAAAATATACAAAGTAAAATGACTATGGTATAAAAAAAAAATGTAGAGAAAGATTTGCACAGTACAAAAGAATACAGTTCCAAGAAAACATAACTCGGAGTAGGCTATGAACAGAAAAAAGTGTGTTTTAATTTAAAGCTATTTAATTAAACGTCAATTTGACAAGATATATAGTTAAAAATGTTATCTAAAGAAATCAGAGCTTTTCTTCTTCATTCTTATTTTAGAAATGGAAATAAATTAGAAAACGACAAATGACAATATTTTTTTGCTGCCTGTTACAATGAATTTCAGAAAAGTTACGTTTCTTGATCAATTTTGACAACTTGACTTTTGAATTGAATAATGTTCAGGCATACCTATGGTTCTCTGTTCATAGTCTACTTCGAGTTAGTTTTTTTTTTTTACACACGTATACTTGTTAATTGAGTTTATTAGTTTCTATTTAATTGTGAAAATATCTTTTTTACGGTGCAAATAATATTTTTATATCGCGAATGTAATTTTTGCACTAGTAATATTAGTATACTGCTCCTTTTAAATAACAATGAAATTGTTTGGGAAACGGTTACAAAGTATCATGAAGAATAAACATTTAAATCAAGATATCATACAACAAATAAATTTCCTTTTCTATCGCATCGGTCATAAACCACGAGCGGTTATGCCAACGGGTACCCGATACGCAACTGCCAAACGGCAAAATCGCCCGAATTCGAAGCGATGAATAAAAAGAAGATACAGTTAACTACCATTATAACATGGACGAGCAGACGTATTGAATAAGAACGATAGCAGCAAGCGGTGTAAATGCAAACTGAATCTGAATCGGGAATGTTTAGAAAGGTAAATATTCACGCTTCGATTTGCTTTGCTTTCAAACGGAGAAAAATTAAAAATTTAATTCCACACAAAAATAAATATATATATGTCGTCGGGGATTCCGAGGAAATTCTCAAAAATTAATACACCATCATTTTATATATCATCCATTCACAAAGTTAAAGCTATGGGATTTTAATGTTAGATTAGATTGCATCAGAGGTATCTCGATTCGAATTTACCTGCCAACAAAATTAGTAAAACAATTGTTTTAGATCATTTTCTACTGAATTTCTCAATGCGTCAATCACGCCAGAGATCCTGAAACAATATAACTAATAAGGATTTTAAAAATAAATCGTCCTTCGCTTTTTAATTTTATTAAATTTTACGTACCTACTACCGTTTCGAGTATCTAGAAACTCATAATCATGTACCGCGTACAGGCCTAAGAGGATCCAACAATGTCTTACATTTTTTTTTTTAATAACAATGAGTAATATTTACAAAAACAATTCTAGTTTATTTTGTTGTTGAATTGTTATAGAAAAAAATATTCACATGAGTCTTGATTTGAAACTATCCTGGCAATTTTTAACAACAATTAGAAATACAAAGGTTAGAACAAGTAGATATCTCTAAATGAAAAATCAATAAAATATTAACCCCTTTATTGTAACTTCTTACTACTAATATTTAATAAATAAAATTTAAAATTGCCAGTTACTGCTCTGCCCAGAGCCGCTCCGTGTGGGTGGGTAGGTTGTGCCCTACACAAAGACGCCTGATTATACGGGGTGCCGTTTCAAGACTGTAAATAATACAGGATGGGGCAGCATGACTTCCTTTTTTCAAAACTTAATAAAACCCATTGAATGAATCAGAAAATTTTTATTTGTTTTTTATAATGTAGGCGCATACCTAAAGTTTTGTTTTACATAGTTTCGAAGATCAAATCAGGTAGGTGACGTCCTCCATTCTTCATACATTGAGTAAACCGGTTTCTGGCTTTTGTCATGACTCTTGTCAGCATAGCAGGCGTTATGTTGGCAATATCTTCCTGGATGTTGGTCTTCAAATCTTGTAGGGTCCTTGGACGGTTCACATAAACACGGGATTTCAAAAAACCCCAAAGAAAAAAATCACAAGGGGTCAAATCGGGGGAGCGGGCCGGCTACTCCAAATCGCCCCTAATTGAGATGAAGCGCTCTGAGAAGTGTTCCTTCAAAACAGCCATCGATGCTCTTGAAGTGTCTACCGTTGCACCGCCTTGTTGGAATCAAATGTCCCCTAAGTCTAACTCATCTAGCCGTGAGAAAAAATTCCTGTAACATGTTTACATACCGGTTCGAATTCACTGTAACTGGGACTTCATTTTCCTTAAAACACCAGGGACCAATAATTCCAGCTGAGGAAATTGCACATCACACTGTGACTTTAGGTGAATGCAAAGGCCTCTGATTCAGTTCTCGAGGATTGGTGTCAGCCCAGTAGCGCATGTTTTGTTTGTTGATGGATCCACACAAATGAAAATGGGCGTCATCACTAAAAAAAAACAATAGCGTCCTCAAGAACGACTTCGAGAAGAACCTCACACGCGTTCCTCTGAGAATTAAAGTCACGTTCAGAAAGTTCTTGCACAATCGCCATCTTGTAAGGATGGAAATGAACATCATGAAGAATTCTCCTCACAGAACGATCGGAAAGTTCAAGGGCAGGCGCATATTTGCGCGCAGAACGCCGTGGTGATTCCAACACTGAAGCTCTCACTGTCTCAATGTTCTGATGTTCTAATGGGCCGAGGGACTCCAGTTCTTCGTCTTGTCGCACTTGCCGTTTATCTGAACGTAGTGACCCACGTAACAATTGATTTCCGGTCCGGGACAGGGGTCAACGGGGCTAAATTAAAGCGATTCCGAAAGGCGCGCTGGGTTGCGATCACAGAACATCCGCTCGAAAAGTAGGCCTCAACGGCAAAAGTACGCTCCTCACTGTTCCAACGCATGATGGCGACTGAACTTTACCTTCTTGCTTTGTGGACTGAACTGTGTCGGGATAAAATTCTATAGACCCGCCTCTCGAACGAGACCTCTAGTGCTCCGCTACGACATCAACCGACTGAATGGCGTGCATTTTAAAAAAGGAAGTTATGCTGCCGCACCTTGTAGTAAATTTTTATAAAATGTTCTTATTCGTAAAGAAAAAATTACTATACAACTTACAAAGTGAGGTGATAGAAAAGTGAACAATATTATTTTAGTTTGTTTATATCGTTATAAATATTAAAATAATTATTATCCATATCAATTTGTTTTTCCTAGCATTGTTGAAATAATAACAGTGAAAGTGTTGATTTTGTGAAGAATTAAATAACGCTTTATGATTTAAAATTCTGAAATCGAACTGGGATAATTTTATTTTTATTTTGTGCAGATATTAAATTTCCCTCCCAAGTAACACAAATGACCTAAAATCGACGTCACTATGACGTCTGAAATTCCGGCACATAGACGTCTTGACGACGTCTCAGCGTAGAGATGTGCGACGTTATATTTAGATGTTGTTTCGATGTCATTTTTAGACGTTGATTCGACGTCATATTAAGACGTTGTTTAGACGTCATTTTAAGACTTTGTTTCGCCCTTATTTTAAGACATGTTTCGACGTCATTTTTATGGTATAAACATAAATGATGGTCGGGAAAAATTACTAAGAAAAATAAATAATTTGATTCTAAAGTTTTATTTATACTCTATAATATAAAACATTAATTAATAAATATGAAATAAAGTAAAACAATATACCTACAATAAAATATTAAACATAAAAAGTATTTTTGAAGAAGATAAATATTCATGAAAAATACAAATTAATTAAATAATGCATCTTGTTATTTCTATAAAAAAATAAATTATATTTGTAATTATTCGCCCATTGTCGTGCTTAGTTCACAGTTCACAACTGCTTGCTTATACTTTTCATAGTGGCATTTGCTTTATATCGTACCATACCTAAAAATAAATGCAATATGCAATATAACCACAATTTGATCTACTTACAATATCTATACTAAATTTTCAATGTTCACATTATGAAATTTTATTTTCAATGTTCTGCCGTGGTAATTACTAGCTTTCTAATATCTTTTTGACTTGACTTTTTGCAGCGCAGCCATTACAGCTTTTATAAGTAACATGTCAAAAATTTCGGAGGGTGCGTCTATATGTACATACATACATACATACATACATACATACATACATACATACATACATACATACATACATACATACATACATACATACATACATATTTCCCTTAACCGTCAAAAATTTTCATGGCTATCTTGAGTATTGAAGGTTCATATTTGCAGTATTATAGGTTATGTAAAATTTTATTATTGTTTTTATTTTTTAATACAATGGTCAAAATATCATAAAATTGAGAATTTATGAATAATTTTTAAATAATTTAAGTGATTCCGGGAAAATATTATAATTCATTTATTATTAGCTTAAAGTTGAATAATATTTCATAAAAAGAACGAAATTAATATTATATGTATGTAGTGATGTCTGAAAGGCGGGGAACGAAAAACATCGGAAATTAAGGTGGAAAATTCAAAAGTCATGTATTACATCTTCGTTTTGTTGCAAATGGACGGTAGTAATAGTTTGTAGTACATTAAACAATTGGTTTTTCTCAGTATTTATATTTGCTGTATGCCGATAAATTAAATGACAAAAACCCTTCATTTCAATTGAATTGAAACATGCATAGCTGGGACCTTAATACTATACTAAATGTTAGTTATAATCTTAATTATTATATTTCTTTTTTCCTTATAGAAATTTTGCCTTTAAAATCGGTTGTGCACAAAAAGAGTAATAAGAACAATAATATATTATACCATATAAGAAAATTGGCAGTTGAAAAAAATATTACTCAATCTTCAGTAAATAAATTATTATTTATACTTAGAAAATATCAAAACATTCCAAAGGATGCTAGATCACTATTGGAGACCCCAAGACGTACCAATGTTACAAAATTTATATTTCCCTTTGTTTATACATTTACTTTTGTATTATAAACATTTGTTAAAAGGTTGTCTTGTCATTACTAGGTTTTGTTTAAAATGTTGAAAATTAAAATGTCCATTTATACGAAAAAATATAACATAATTTTTTTCTGTTTCACATTTATAATTAAATATGTAAACATATATGTTTTAAATAAATAAAATATAAATATTACCACTGCTTATTACTCATTTCGGGGTGTACCAAATTTGCTTCTATTCGTAGTTTTACATACATAAATAAAAAATATATTATACATATATGAATAAAATAAGTTTTATATTATATTTGTTCGAAATTTAAAAACATTGTTTTATGATTTTAATAATATTATAAATAAAGTAAAAATAAACGAAATATATGTCTTTATAAAGACGTAAAATTAGACGCCTGAAAAAGGTTTAAATAAACTTAATTACGACCAAATAAAGTCGTCACATGGCCCACAAATCTGACGTCTAAAAAGTCTAATTCAGACCAAAAACAGACGTCATAGAGTCGTCGCATAGACGTCATTAGACGTCTAAATGGTTCTATTTCAGACCAAAAATCTACATCACAGTGACGTCGCATAGACACCTAATTAGACTTCTAAATATAGCAGTTTTTGACCATAAATCAACGTCACAGTGACATCGTGTAAACGTCTGATTAGACGTCTAAATAGACCTATATATTTGAACAAAAATCAACGTCACAGTGACGTTGCATAGACGTCTAATTAGACGGCCGTATATGACGTAAAATCGACGTCACTTTTTGGTCGGCCGTTGGTCAGTGTTACTTGGGCTGATTTACTTTTTCTAATTTAGTAAAGAAAAAGTAAAAGAAATATCCTGCTAAACGGATAATTTTCTGACATTGTTATGTTGCAAACTCTAACTATAAAATGTTTGATTACAACAAATGATTTTGAATATAACCTAATAACGTTTAACCTTTTACGGCCTGAATTATTTCAGAAATAATTTTATGGAAACTTTCATTTTTTACATAAAGGTAATGAAGAAATATTAAAACCAGTGCATAATATCAAAAAACAATTTTTTTTTTCAAATTTTCAAAATAAATATTGGTTCCACTTTGTTACCACAAGGAATGTACAACACCTACAAATGTAAATTTATATTTTATGAAATCTCTGAGTAAAAAGGTTAAGAAATATTTCTAAAGGAGTTTCAATTTCATCTAAAATAATAGGACCATATCTCTGTGCCAGAACAATACTAAGAAAATTTAAAAAAGGTTTTCAGTTATCCATATACTCTGAAAGCCAATTTCATATACTTTATGGTGCAATACTTCTCAAACAAGATTTGCAATATCTATTTATCTTTATTAATAATAAAAATAAGTTGATTTAAAACTTTAAAACGCATTTATCTCGAAACTAACTTTTTCTAAGTTGTCTTAGTATTGTACTAGCACGGCGATATGATTGCGTAAAAGGGATAGGGTATGTGGCAAAATTATCGTCTAGATTATTTTTTGTTTCAATAAAAATTGATAAGGGAAGTTCATACTCGCTTTCCCAGTGATCTAATGATAGATTGCTCGAAAAAAAAAAAACTTGAAATAAATAAGTAAATAAATAAAAACGAATAATGTAAAAGATTTGCCACATGAGATTCCTTATTTTGAATATCAACTGCTTCTATTTCTTTTAAATCTAAAACATCAATTTCAACTTCTGTAGATGCTTTTGATGTAAATGAACCCCCGACAGACGATATATCGCCCACCAAGGCAAATGCATTATCGGATATGTTTTCTAAGTTAAAAATGTTTATATGGCCAGGATTTTCTAAAAAAAAAAAATGGCGAAAAGATATTGCGGAAGCCTAGTGGTTCTTTCAGGAACAACATTACGTAAGCAAGATTTAAGTACTACAGTAAATTATTTTGTAATATATCTAAATAATAATAATAACATTTTGTCGGAGACACACTGCCTTACACGCTCGGCCACTGAGGCGGCTAATATATCTAAATAAATTGGATACTTATTCATTATTTTATAAAATAAAATTGTGTACCAGCCAGCCTTTGTCCCTTTTTTGAAAGAAATTCTATTTGCAAAATAAAGGTTAAAACATGCACGAGATCTTAGTCGAAACATAAGTTAGACACCGCATTCCCTATACTGCGCAATGGTTTGTTGTGATGCCATTCCTTGAGTGGTTAGGAGTTACGCAGGGACAGGAGGGAACATGGCTTTTTGTACAGCGTGTTGCCTGTCTAATTTGTTGTTATTATTCTACGTTCGAACTTATGTGATTTTGTAAGGTTATGTACGGTGTTTTTCTTTGTGTATACTTTATGTTTCACATTAAATTTTATTTAAACCGTAAATTATTCAGCGTGGTTCATCGCTGTTTAATATGTAATGAAACATGAAACTATTGGAAATGCAACCCACATTTCACGAACGCTGGCTCGGCAGGCCCATTTAAGTAACTGCGTGCTTCACAACAAATGGTAGTATGCGAAATCTAATTTATGTTTCGTCTAGCGCTTATCAGGCATTCAAAAGAAGCAAATATGATTCGTGGTTCCACTGTGAACAAAGACTCAAAGGGTTCTAACTTAAGAATAAATCTAACCAAGAAAAAATCAAATATCATCAATATTTTAAACCTAGTATTTTTAGAACAATCAAAAATACGGTTTAATCGTGTATTAATTTGCAAATTATACATTATGGAAGAACGCTAAAATATAAAAGGCGCCCTTTACTAACGGAGCGGACCTGGCAGGCCCTATGTATATCTGGTCCATTTTGCAGGATAGCACGATGGTTTCTAATCAATACTCATGTGCCTATTTTTTCTGTAACAGTGAGGTGTTGCACGATTTTTTTCTTTACTTTAATCGAAAGAGTAAGAAAAAATATTTTACCCGTACTTTTTTTTAATTACTATTTATTCATGAGAAAATTGTCTTTGAAAATATAATTTCTAAAATTGCCGCTTCTCCTTTCGCCTGATGATGCAAGTAAATTACCCATCAATGAGGGCGTGGCTTACATATGCCACCGACGATTGACAGCCATAACAACTATGTAATAGCATAATAGCTACTAATTCTATCCATATTACAGATTTTTGTATTTTATATAGAGTCAAACATGGTTGTAGAAAGAAATGGTTGTCTCAAGTAAACATAAAATCATTTATAAAATCAAATTTTTAATCTATAAAGATCATTTTGATGTAAGTATATATTATCATTTTTTGTATCATGGCTAGTATTATTTGAACGTCACAAACAGAGCAATTTGGTGCCAATTCAAAAATTCAGAAAAAAAGACGGAGTGATGAAATTAGTATTAATGCGCATTATACATCGATGAATAAAAAACTTGCCTATACAATTTATGAATAAGAAATAAATTTTAAAAAACTACTGTAAGATTGTAGCTAGCATTTTGTAAGGTTCTGTGATTTTTTTTTTCGTAGAAATAGGTTTTTTTTTTATTTATTTGGGATACCTCTGATTTTAGCTCTTTGATTTTATTCATAGAGTTTATTTTTATTTGCCCTACAATATATTTTTCATTATGAGATTTTAATTTTTTTTCCACCACGGCTGTCTATATTTCCCATCTGTTCTCCATTTTTATATTTAGCTATGATGTTCTGAATAGTCTGAATCTGAACTGTAAAATGTGTTCTTCCAATAATTTCAACCACTTCTTTAAGGGATTTCACTGTCTTATTAGTTTGAGAGAGAAATGCCTTTGAGCTAAAGTTTGTGATATTTTACGACCATTTTTTTTAACACCAAAAAAATCAATAAGACATATATGTACTCATTGTGAAAGAGTTGTCATTCAACTAAAAACTAATATAAAAATCTCTTTATGTCATTATTATATATAAATATGTAATTTTGTGTCTTAGTTTTTGTAGGTATATAATTTGTTTTCAGCACAATTACACAAAGTAAACTAAACATTTTTTTAAAAATTTGATGACTATCATTTGATTCTTACATATCAAAAGAAGACTATGATTATTATTTTAATTAATTTATTTTTTGGCCACGTTTTTCATTTTACATTTTACTGATACAAGTGAAGTGTACGATTCATTTTGTGAGATACCTACTATATATACAGTGTGAACACTGAAAATCGTGACATAGACGTTTAACATGGGAAAACAGTTTTTTTTTCAAATATTATCTGTCCCGTAAGACTATAGTGGGAGTTTTTAATATGGTTAGAAAGATTATTTAATTTGGCATCGAAAAGTATCTAAATACTCCTAATTTAATGCCTTATTATTGAAATATTTACGAAAGTTATAAATATGAGAGAAAAATCAGTTGACGCCGGGATTTGAACCCGGGACCACCACATCTCTAGTATGGTGCTCTCCCATTTGAGCTACATCAACCCTGGCGACAACCAATCATCTCTCTTAAACATGTCTAATGCGGCATCGTTCCAAAGACTTCTCTTTAAGAGTTATTGACAATGGATTTCGTCCACGAGCGACATTATGTTTTTATTATTATTATTATTATTATTATTATTATTTATTTGGCTTAAATTTACATATTTATTTCACTTCTAGTAAATTTAGTCAATAAAATACTTGATGTACCAAAAAATTATTTGTTTTAAGTTTGTAATTTATTTAATAATACATTGTACAAAATAAATATAAAAATAATAAAAATATTAATTCGAACCCGGAGGGATTTGAACTGGTGAAAAATTATCATGGAGCCTTGATTTAACCAAGTCAGCTACCGAATACGTTTCCATGATTAGTGTTTTTATTAAGTTATAAGTAATAACTGTCAAGTAGTATTATACTTCCGTAAATATTTCAATAATAAAGCATTAAATTAAGACTATTTAGATACTCTTCGATGCTAAATTAAATAATCTTTTTAACCATATCAAAAACTCCCATCGTACTCTTGCGGGACAGATAATATTTGAAAAAACTGTTTTCTCATGTTAAACGCCTATGTCACAGTTTTCAGTGTTCACACTGTAGATATATATATATATATATATATATATATATATATATATATATATATATATATATATATAGGTGAAAGGTAATTACGACTGTAATTAGTTAAGGAAACTGGATAGTGGGTTTGACAGTCAACTTGTAGGCTTAAGTGTAGTACACTCTTTTTAATTTGTCAAGCTTTCGGTTATATTTTTAACCATCCTCAGGACACTGTAATACAATAATGAAATACGTACAATTTGTTTAAGAACAAATTTGGTATTTAGTACTCACATTAGTTGAGATTTTTTTTAGAATATACAGCATTTACAAACATGTAATTCTGAACATGCACACGCGCATGGTTTAGTAAAATAATAACTCGAAATAACTGAATTACATATTAAAAATTTTTGGCCAAAATAGTTATCATAGTAAAATTGATAAATTACAAACTA
This sequence comes from Ophonus ardosiacus, assembly GCA_943142095.1. Lineage (NCBI taxonomy): Eukaryota > Metazoa > Arthropoda > Insecta > Coleoptera > Carabidae > Ophonus > Ophonus ardosiacus. The sequence goes on along the minus strand of OW964833.1, from coordinate 21,729,399 downwards.
ATAAAGTTGTCATGTTATAACCGGTTTATATATATAATTACCTTTGAATAATATAATACATAATGTAAATATACATATACATAATAATATAAATGCTTATAATTATTAATTTGGATAATGTAACTATAAATGTGTACTTATTTATTTATTACCACTTTTAATTTGTATAACATTGATTTTGGCGAACCTTAATCTTGAATAGTTAAAACCATAACAGCTACGGTAAACAAAATATCGGAATATTTGAATATTCACAGCCTTTACAATTATATTAAGAAATTACCTGCTGCGTGAGGGTCGGTAATGCCAGACTGAGACAAGCTATAGGTAAACAAGAGTCTTAAGTGTGTAACAAAAATTAATAAGAACAATAAAAGAAGAAGTTGCAGCTATCGAGTTGCATAACTTTAAAACATAAATTTAAATTACGTTCTATTTCTGCGTTCATCGATCTTTAATTAAGGTGAAGGTATTTATTTATCGATTAATTTATACAACTCCGCATAGAGAATTCGCATTGTACGAGGAAATGCAGTTACTGTTGTTTGCAGACGTACACCTAAAAAGTAAACTAGGACATACAGACAATAGAACTACTAATCGGAATGTCGATTTTACTTGACACACCCATCTTTGCCAACCCTGTTTTCATTTATCATTTCTCTTGATTTTCTGGAAATCACTGACATATATTACAGGGTGTTATGGTTATGCAAGTAAGCATACAACACTTATATACAACTGGTAAATCTAACCCTATGGATAGTAAATCTGGCAATAATTTTTTTTCTTTGGTTTTTATAAGAACTGCTAAAACTGACCAATTTCGTTATAGTTCATAGTTCAAAACTTTGAGAAAAAGATAAAAATCAATGTGTTCTCTGGAAAAAATATTGATTGTCAAAACTAGGGCTGTCAAAATCTGCTGAAATTGCTAACCGGTTAACCGTCGGTTTACAGACCGGATAACCGAAAAACCGAATAACCGGTTTTAAGTCAATAACCGGCCGATTTTTAACCGGTCAGAAAAACCGGTTTTTAGCCGGTCAAAAAACCGGTTTTTAGCCGGTCAAAAAACCGGTCAACAAAACGGTTTTATATTTATTACCGAGAGGCGAAGCCTCGAGGTGAGATAAAGCGCGAGGCTGTAATGAAACTCCCACCGAGGTTATGTATCTTATTTTATTCACAATCATCCTCATTTTAAATCAATAATTTTCAAATTTTATTATAAGGATCTATGACAATGTTGCTAGGCAACCGCTACATAAACGTTTCCAACCCAAGAGGTAAAATCTGTTATTTCCAACTAGGGATTCACCAAGCCAAGCTACTTGGCTTGAAATAAAAAAGCTTGGCTTGGCTTGAAAATTCAAGCTTTTTTAATGTTAGGCTTGACTTGGCTTGGGCTTGATGAAACCGAAGCTTGGATTGGCTTGAAAATTTCAAGCTTTAAAAATTTTAGGCTTGGTTTGATTTTCAAGCTTTATCAAGCTTTTTCAAGCCTTTTCAAGCTTTTTCAAGCTTTCAAGCTTTTTAATGCTCATGCACAAACTCATTTTCGCATGCACATATAATGTTTTTTATTTCATTTATTTTATTTTCACGGTACATACATACGTATAATGGGTCTTGAAAACTTGACCTAGTGTAAGTACAGGAGGGCTGTTCGGTATTAAGATTTGAATATCAATATTGGATGGAATTATATATTAAATATTTCGAAGTAAACCAATTATTCCGATGTATCGATGTAATGAAATATCTACGTATCAATATAATCAGATGTACTGATATGTCGGTACGTTTCATTTTGACGATGAATAAATCACGTTTTGTTTACATACATTTTTTGTGGTATAATTGAAATAGTTATTTAAGTATTAAGGTTAGTAGTAGTCACGGGTTGAGGAAGATTTTTTTTATATCCGATACCGGTAAAAGAGCGCTTCCTGACCGTAATACTTATTACGTATTTTGTACGATTGACCTAAAAAAATTGAAAATTATTTTGATATATTAAAAATTGTTTGTTATCATTTTTAAAGTAAGCTTTAGTCGTTGTTTGCTGCCTCCACCTCCTCTGATTGGTAAGTGATTCACATCATTTGGAAATAAAGTCTACTGCATCGGTAAACATTAAAAAAAATGATCGTGCAAAAAATAACTATACGTAAAGATAAACTAAAACGACAAAATATAAAAATATAGAAATTTATGTTTTGTTCAATTATTTTTTTTATTAAAAAATACCCTGCTATTTTTATGTTACCTTTATAATTTTTTCATTCTATATAGGTTTATTAGTTAGACTTGACTTTGGTGTATTTTAATAACTAAAATGAATATGATCTATTTTCATAATGACATTTTCACTCGAAATAACCTCCCCAACAAACTGTAAGTTTGATATAATACATAGTTCATATTTACCCTTTGGTAATAAATAAAACAAAACAATACCCCAAACCGTGTTCAAAGATATACATAATTCTGGAATACTACCTATACAATGGGATAAAACTGAGCTGCTAAGCAGGTATTCCTTTTATACTTCAAATACATCTGGAAATAATAAAATCCTATAGACTGGGATTTCCTCGATATTTTGTTTGTTCGTGAGACAATAACTTGTTCTTTCTATTTTGAACATTATAAAATTTGTGTTGATTTTTTATTACAGAATTATGTAAAATTACTTTGTATATATAATTACCCTAATTATTTCCAATTTGCAAATATCACAAAAGTAAATAGGTTTCCTCAAAAATTTGGATATGTTTTCATTACCAAAATTTGCAAATAAAAGCACATTGGCACTTCCAGAACTAGGTATATAATAAGCCGTTATTATATATTTATTTAATTCATATATGTGCCTACTTATAAACAAGGGAAACTTGAATCAAGGAAATATTTAGAAGAGAAGAATCTCTTTGTCGGTTTACATTTTTATTATATTGTTATACTGCCTCAGACAAGGCCGTTTTATTAGGAGCAATATTAGGGGCTGTACTAAAAATAGCATTGAAATCTTTGTATACATACATTTCCAGAAACACATACTTTCTCGTCTCTATGATTCGGAAATACCAGAACAACAAAACATTGTAAATCCATAGCTGACAAAAAAATTGAACATTTGCGAAACATTTAACAAAATGAAACTATGATATTTATCATCATCATACGTAGCCACTCAATTACCTTGTGGTGTTGAGTATATTATTATTTCTTATAATATTTATTCAGCTCCAAAATTATGATTCATAACATCCGTGGTTTGTTCAATATTTTATCGGTTTGAGAACATGAAAACATTATTTATAAATAATATTTTCTGAAATTCTCTCATATATGCTACTTTTAGAATGCCAAGATAAACGGAACAATTATTTTGACATAATATGACAAGTATTCAAATTATGTGCTTTAGTGCTTTAATCATCCAGGTTATTATTTTACAATAAAATAAATCGTGTTACGAACGATACACTAACGTGAGCATTATACTTTCATTTTATTTTATTTTCATTTTATTTTGTAGCCTATTGTTGAATGTCAGTACCGTCTAATATATATCAGCCCTATTTTGTAAGAAAGTTGGTATGTCTTAGCAACATGGCAAATAAAATAAAATAATTGCGGAAAAATATGAAAACGACAGGCTATACATTTGTTTCTATTGGTTAAACGTTGCTAAGACTTAACAATTTCCTTACAAAATAGGGCTGAATATTTTGTATATGTAAACAAAGGCTTAATGCTTGGTATTTATGATTAAGTTACATATATGTAGTTAAAAAATTTAATTTATTCCAGTTACTTAAAGATTTATGTATCTAATTAATAAGTTTTTACATAAATTACTTTTATCTTAACAATAATAAGAATTTTTAAAAATTTAAATAGTTTTATATTTAATTATCATTATCTATTTAAAAACTTTTTTAATAACTATAAATTTATTTTGTACTTGATTGTGTGCGTGATTTAAAGTGTGCGATTAGTTGGTTCAGATTGTGAAAATAAGTGATCAGTGGGACGATGGGATAAACTTTCCCATTTACAAATTTTTGAAGCCTACTAAACTGTTCCTACCTCAGTTCTGAGAAATTCGCAAAACTGTGCTGAAGTAATGAAAAAGTACGTTACCTCCATAAAATTTCGGTTTTGCCGGCCTCGTCAACAATTCTTGTGAAAAGCTTAAAAAAGCTTGTTTTTCACCAAGCTACTTGACATTCGGAAGCTTGGTTTGGCTTGAAAATTCAAGCTTTTTTTAATGTTAGGCTTGGTTTGGCTTGGGCTTGATGAAACAGAAGCTTGGCTTGGCTTGAAAAATCAAGCTTTTTTGAAAGGCAGGCTTGGTTTAATTTTTCAAGCTTTTTCAAGCCAAGCCAAGCTTTCAAGCTTCAAACCAAGCCCGTGAATCTCTATTTCCAACCTAAAAGAATGTCCTTAAAGTTAAGAATGACGTATTTCCCAACCTCCAAAAGGTTAGGAATCGGTATATTACTATAATGATTGTGAATAAAGAATTTTACAATACACGTGGACCATTTATGCCTTTTGTTTTCATCTATAAACCATTCAACGCTTGGTCCTTTCACCCCTTTCTTCATTATTAATATCACGAGCTTATATTTATTGAGAGAATATAACGAATTTTTATTAAAATTAACTGTCAATGTTGTAAAAATGCCATAGCAGTTAGTAACGAATAGAAATAAGGTGATATTCTTTGTTTTTTATCATCGCTGTGATAGACATGTAACTATGGAAATTCTGAATGTTGATTGGCGGAAAACATATCACGTGACTAATGAATTATTTCCTATTTCAATGTAATTTACTTTTATTTCAAAAATATTATGAAAAGAAATAATAACAAATTAAGGTTGGTAACATTGACAGTTTCAATAAGCATTTGAAATTTATTTATTTTGATATATGGCATTTTGTCAAGAGCTATTTAGACGTTAGGTTATAGTTAATTTTTTTTAAAAAAAAGAGTGCTATGAACCGGTTAGAAACCGATTAAAAACCGGCTATAAACCGGCTACTAACCGGTTAAAAACCGGCTATTGACCGGTTAAAAACCGGCTTTTGACCGGTTAAAAACCGGCTATTGACCGGTTAAAAAAACGGCTATAAACCGGTTAAAAACCGGCTATTAACCGGTTAAAAACCGGCTATAAACCGATTAAAAGCCGGCTACAAACCGGTTAACCGGCTAGCCGAATATTTCATTATTGAAAAACCGGTTTCCGGTTAACCGGTTAACCGAATACTTTTGACAGCCCTAGTCAAAACCGACATATTAGATTATTGGCGTCGCAGCATTTGAGACTTTCACAATGGAAAACTACATGTTCATCTTTAAGGTAAGTGGAATTCTGATATTCAATAAACAGAATATAAATTGTACGTCAATACAAAAAGTGTTTCACATCAGTTTTGACAACCAACTTTTTTTAAGAGAACATCGATTTTTATTTATTACAAAATTTTGAGCCTTGACTTAATTGGTCAGTTATAAGGAGCTCCAGTTCTTATAGAAAGCATGTAAAATAAAAATTATTTCCAGCTTTACTAACTATTGGTTTAGTTCTACCATCGGTTAAGCGTTGTACGCTTGCTTACATAACACTCTGTATCACAAAAAATAATATAGCACAGAATTTACTTACGGGTTTTATAAATCGCATAGGAATCTAGAGTATTGAAGCTGGTTATATACATTTGTTCAAATTTTTTGTTTGTAAATTTATTAAAGTACGAAGAAACTCTACTAAAGGTCAATTTTACAATCTCTGGTTAAAATTTCAAGTTCTAGTAAATAAACAACACTGAAACAAAATAAACTGTCACATGACAAATTTATACTGTCAATAATCCGATATATCTGTAAGTTAAAATTTTGACTAGGGATTGTAAGATTAACCCTAATATCATTTAAAAAGTAATATATTACTCTTGGCGCCTATTTCAAATATTAAGTCGAATTATCACGAAATACCACGAACATACCCGACGTACACACAGTTCACAGGAAAAAGAACATAGGTCAACCCCTAAGCTGCGCTAAATTATTTTCTGTGCGCTGTGTGAGTTATAAATGGTAGTTTGTTCTCGTCATTTTAAATCGGATGATTACATATTTCCTGGTAAGTAAAAAATTCAAAGTTCAGATTTTGTTTTAGAATAAAAAGTTCATATTGTGTTAATTCTAATTATTTATGTATTTTTAAATACAATTAAGCGTAAAACTTAAAAAAAAACTGCAGTGCCATCACTTTGTCGTCCCGTATTTCAAGCAAGAGTTCCTGACAATAAACGTTTGCTACGATGAACCAAAAGTGCAATGCCAAAAGCAGTAAATGGCAGTGATATTGACAATGCACTAAATGCAGTAGTAGAGCATAATAATTAATAATAATAATAATAATAATAATAATAAAAATAATAATAATAGTAATAATAATAAAAAATAATAATAAAAGAAATAATAATAATAAAAATAATAATTAAAAAATGCTGATAATAATAAAATTAATAATAATAAAAATAATAATAATAGTAATAATCATATTTTTTTAAAATTCGAATAGGGCATCAAGTGCTAGGGTTATTAGCCCGCTTGTTTTTTATTCAATATAAAAATAATATTATCCTTGTAAATAAATATGTACAGGTGTCCCAGATTTAAACGGCACAACTTGAACCATGGATTAAACACGTAAAAATAAGGTGACAAGTTCATTTGAGCAAATGTCCGGAAATGTTTTGTTTCAGAAATATTCATGTTTTTCTTATTGGAGCAGCGCTACTTTAAAAAATCAACTTTATAACGAGATATCAAATAGTAACTTATTAAGTTGTGACATAATAATTAAATTAATTATAGGTAAATGATTTGGCTATTGTTTCATTTCAATAAAAAAATTAGTTTGCTTGCATCGAGGTCAGGAAAAAAAAGAAAATTTTCGATGAAGTCAAACAAATTTATTATTTATGTACAATAAAATAATAACTATTTCTTATAACATTTGTTCAAAATGTTCACCTGTAGCAAGCAAACAGGCACGACAACGATCTGCCACTGCATTGGTCGCTGCGTGACATTGCTCGGGAGTTATGGTTTTGAATCAAAGAAATTCTCATCTTTGGTTACATGAAAATCCTCATGCAATTAAAGAGAAAAATTTCCACTATGAATTTCAATGTAATGTTTGGCTAGGTATTATTGAAAATACTTTAATAGGCTCTTTCTTTTTGTCATATCGTTTAAATTCAGAGAGGTTCTACAATTTTCTAAATAATGATGAATACAAATTTAATGTGGGGGTACTTGGGAACGCACCAAGAGCGTAACGTAGGGCCTGGTTGTGGATTGGCTCTAGTCTACTTAGGGTTGATCGTTTTGCTGAAGCATAGACGACACGCCCGTAGTCAATCTTGGACAGAACCAGAGATTGATACACCCGTATAAGAGTTTTTGGTTCCGCTCCCCATTTTGTACCCGCCAACATTTTTACAATGTTAATAATAAAAATAGTAATAATAATAATAATAATAATAATAATAATAATAATAATAATATAAATAATAATAATAATAAAAATAATAATAATACTAAAAATAATAATAATGATAATAATAATAATGATAATAATGATAATAATGATAATAATAATAATAATGATAATAATAAGAATAGTAATAATAATAATAACAATAATAGTAATAATAATAATAATACTAATAATAGTAATAATAATAATAATAATAGTGATAATAATTGTAATAATAATAGTAATAATAATAATAATAATAATAATAAAAATAGTAATAATAATAAAAATAATAATAATAATAATAGTAACAATAATAATAGTAATAATAATGATAGTAATAATAATAGTAATAATAATAATAATAATTAATAATAATAATAATTAATAATAATAATAATAATAATACATCAGCATCAGCACCTACAACTTCAGTTTCTTCAGAGGAATTCGAAATAGCAGAATTTTTGACATTATTGCCTATTCGTAATTTAACTTTTGGAAAAAGTGATAAATGCATTCAGGTCAACAGTGGTGAATTTCGAGAATCATTTCATAAAATATTAAATAATGACGTTCAAGTAAGAACTGCAACTGGTTTACCGAGTCTAAAGCCTTGCACTTTTGAATTCATTGGCAAATATAATTAATTTGAATTTAAAAAATAACGAAACGGAGCATTCTAAATTGTCTGTGAAAGATAGAATAGTTTCAACATTATTAAAAATAAAACATAATTTAAGTTACTTGATGTTAGCATTACTATTCGAAGATGTTACAGCAGTTACTTACAGACTTTACTTTATTTGCTTTCTCGAGAAGAAATTTCAAAAAATATTCCAACAGCCTTCGAAAAATTTCAAAATGTACTAATTCTCGTAGACTGCACAGAAATACCGGTAAAAAAGCCACCATGTTTATGTTGCCAAGCGCGTACATATTCCCACTATAAATCTACGTATACAATTAAAGTAATGACTGGCGTTTCACCACCTGGAATGATAACGTTTGTTTCTAAAGCTTACGGTGGTAAATCTAGTGACAATGCAATATTGGAGCAATCAAATTTAATAGAACAGTTAAATCCAGAAGACGATGTAATGACTAGCAAGGGATTTATGATCGACAGTATTTTCGGTATACATGCAATTAAATTAATACGACCATTTTTTTTGAGAACCAAACAATTTACAAAAGAAGAAGCAGAAATGAATAAATCAATAGCGGCTGCTTGTGTACATATAGGAAGAAGTAACGCAAGAATTAAAATCTGTTAAAATATAAATTACCATGGAATTTGGCAACTTATTGTATGTTGAATTGTAAATTTATCTGTCCCTATAATAGGAATGGAAGGTTTTCAGCATGATAACAATTAATATTTTGTACCTATTAAATAAACACACATACAAACGAAATAAATATTTTTATAATCAACTAATATATACTAATTGTGATATCACATTTGTTACAGTATATAAATAAGTAACTTAACTGTAACTAATAATGAATATTAATGAATTGCGATCTTACCAACAAGTTTAATGTATAGAAATGGGCTTACTGGATCGGGGAGAATTTATATATATGGTGATAAAAATTTGAAAAATACATTGACCTCGCAGGGATTTGAACCCTGAACCTTCGCATAGCTAGTGAGATATGAGAGATATGAAAAGGTTCAGGGTTCAAATCTCTGCGAGATCAATGTATTTTTCAAATGTCTTTCTTCGTATATATAAATTTTCCCTGGCCCAGTAAGCCCATTTCTGCACATTACATTTGTAACTAATAATGTACAAATTGTTGAAAATTATTTATTTTCACAAATTACATGTAGCATCTTTTCACAATATACTTTTTTAACTGATTCTGTCATATCATTTGTGAATTTACTGTCGTATGGAAGATTTAATAAATATAAACTGTCATCAAAAGAACCGTAACCTACAACAAATTTGTCGACGAGATATTTAATAACCTCATTCCTAACTGAATCTATCTATAATATTTATGTTTCGATGTTAAATGCCCATTTGTATCCAAAAAAAGGTAACTTATCTTTTAAAATATTCGCTGTTATTTCTATGCCCTCATAAGGGCATTTTATTTCCGACAACTTAATGGGCGCGTTATCTTCTATAATTATTCCATCAGGCGAAAATCCTAACCACTTCTCCATTGGATTTATTACTAGTCCGAACACCTTTATAACCTGGACTCTAAATTGTCTTTCCTCTATCCATTTCTTTTTATTGTCTAATGTGTCAATAAATATTACAGTTGAAGAACCGTTTAAATTTTGAAAAGTGTTCCAGCAACAGGGAGAAATTTGAAATTGAGTTTGGTTTAAAAATGATATTAAAGAACTGGATAAACAATTTTGAAAAATATATTGGGCGGTGCTGGTAAAAGTAGTCGCTTCATTCTCCTTATAATTTTCTATTGGTTGATATCTTTCTGCTATATGCAGATTTATTTCGCAAGACGGCGTAACAGTCAATAACTGATTCAAAATATTTGAAACAATGTTATGCTTCAATAATATATTCTCTTTATAATATCATTTTAAATTTGACTAACTGCACGGACCTGATTTAGAGCTACATATTTGTGTAGCTACATCTGCCTTTGGTTCTATGCAGGGAAATAAAGAAAATGGTAGAAGGGAATATTGGTCTCTGGCCAAATCTTTCTGTTTCTTCCACCAACACTCCAAATCAGTAGCAGAAATAATATCAAAACTAGATATATCATATATGAAAATAAGAAAACCGAAAACAGAATCAAAAAATATTGCATGTTACAATGTAAACAATCATCGTGTGACTATTTACAACTAAATTGTATTTCAAAGAACTCCAATAAGAACGTAAATAGTCACATTTACCTTGGTTGTTTCTTTAAATAATATCTAAAATATAGATATTATACCACCTGCCACAGTAAAATAAAACTGCTGATACGAGTTTACATTTTACACATTGTCCAGCTTTACACTTGTATTCTGCACTAATAATCTTTAAATTTTTAAAAATTGCACTGATTTGCAGACAAAGTGCAAATATATATTTAAGAAAATTTTGAGGTACTTCGGCTCATAAACCTCAAGTGCCTCGGTACATTAAGTTTACATTCAGTCTTATATTACGTTATATTTTATTTAGTAATTGTATATGTTGTAGATATTTTATAACATTTTGGTTGTTTTCTTTGTTGTTTCCTAGGGCTTGTTTTAGTGTGGTTGGGATATTGTAGATTTGTCTCTGTACTGACTATTTCCTGCAGTGAATGATGATGTGGTCGACGGTGATCTGGGTGTTACATGATTCACAGATGCTGGGCTGGGTTTTTTGTAATATGTGGCTGTGCGTTATTTTCGTATGGCCTATTCTAAGTCTCGTTAGTATTCTTTATGTTTTTCGATCTTCTATTGTTGGCCATTCTTGAACGTCTTCTTTTATTATGTCTTACTTTATTGTTTCTGTTTTCTTTCCATTTTTTGTGTCCATATGTCATTGATTTCTTTTATTTATGGCTGTTTTTAGGTCTTGCGCAAGGATATGGATGTTTTCTAGAGTTTCTTCTATACCTTCTTTGACTGCTTGGTCTACTTTTTCGTTGCCTTTGATTCCTGAATGAGAAGGTATCCACATTATAACGATGTCTTTTCCTTGGTTGTTTTGAGAGTTGTGGATATTGGTTCGAATGTCCTGTATGAATTTTTGTTTTGCATATGGATTTTCTATGCTTTGTATTGTACTGATGGAGTCTGTACATATGAAGAATTTGTTATATGTCTCTTTCTTTATAATTTCCGTTGCTCTACGTAGGCTGTAACGCTCTGCTGTGAGTATGCTAACGTAGGGAGGAAGTTGGACATTTACGGTTGTGTTTTCTGTTCCCACACCAACTACTATCTTGTTGTGGTGCTTGGATCCATCTGTATATCTGTATATATGTACTGGTAATCTTCATGCCGGTTTTTTTTTTTTATTATTTAGAACTGTTGTTGGTAGAGCTCAGAGGGAGGGGGGGGGGGTGTCATGTTTGGGATATTTGAATAGGTCTAGAATAATTGTTGGGGGGATAGCAACCAGGGAGGGTATATATGGTAAGTTACGTTTTCTGTGAATAGTACAGGTAACTGTATTTTATTGGGGAAGAGGTTTATTTTTTGTTGTAGAGGGGTATCATTGTAAAGTTTGGTTTTCGTTTTAAACATTTTTTTTAATGTTGGACTGTTTTAATTTTCTGTTAGTTTAATTGTGCAATTTAGGGATAATTTTGTTCTTCTAAATCCTAGTGTCGGTTTTCCCATTTCAACTGTAAGGCTTTCTATGGGACTGATTTTAAATACACTTGAGGCTAATGAAAGATCAGTATTGTGGATAGGGTCGAGAAGTATTAATTTAGATTGTCTAGCTGTTGAGCAGGCAGTGCAAGCATAGTCCAGTTTAGATCTGATTATAGCTTTGTAGACGTTCAAACTACATTTTCTGTTAGCGCCCCATTTCGAGTGACTAAGTGACTAAGATATTTAATTTTTGCAAACACTCTTTTTTTAGTTTTAGGATATGTGGTCCCATGTTCATTTGGTGTCGAATGTTACACCGAGAAATTTAACTGTGTTACAATATGTGATGGCTGTGTCGTTTATTTTGATTACCGGATGTTCATGGTGTTTTCTCATTTTGCAAAAGTGAATCGCTTGTGTTTTTTATTCGGAAAACAGAAATCCTGTTGCGTTTACCCATTTTTGTAGCCCATCTATTGTACTTCGTAAGTTTTGTTTTATACTGTTGGTATTTTTGCCTTTGTGATATATTATCAGATCGTCCGCGAAAAGTGATATTAGACTATTGTAAGGGATGTATGTAATAGGATAACACTTAGGATTTCAACTTGTGGGACCCCGTTCTGTTACTTTTTTTCCTCCGATACACAACCGTTGCTTTTTACCCTGAATGAGCGTTTGTGTAGGATATTAATGATGTATTTTAATATATTTCCTTTAATATTGTATTTTTCTAGTATTTTATTATATTATGTTTCCATGCGGAGTCGTATGCTTTTTGTATATCAAATAGAATTGCGATTAGATGTTGTTTATTTTTGGAAGCCTTTTGAACTTCTGTTTCAAAGGCGATAATTTGATCGATTGTAGATCGATTTGCTCTAAATCCGCATTGTTCCTTTATTAGTATGTTGTTTGCTTCGAGGTACCACGTCAGTGTTTTGTTGACCATCATTTGAAGGACTTTGCTGAGCCAGTGGGACAATGATAGTGGTCTATAGTTTGTGGGGTTTGTTTTGTCTTTCCCAGGTTTTAATATTGGGATTTCGGGATATTGATTATTTTCCCATATATGATTATAAATGTCTAGTAATTGTAATTGTAGTAATGCTTCTTCGGATATATTTTTGATTATTTCATATGGGATCCCGTCTGGTCCTGGGCTACTTTTCCATTTGATGTATTTTAGTGTGTATTTTAGTTCGTGTAGTATGAATGGTGTATTTATGGGTAGGTTTTCTTCACTGTTCGTGTGTATGTTTTGCTATATTCTGCTTTATTTCTGTCTTTCTTTGTAAAAAGTTTTGTAACAGCCACGTATGTGAACTCAAAATTTATGTAATTCAGTATTTTCATAGAATGAACTCCGTGACTGTTGCAAATCGCTGACATGCGGCTGGCGATCTTCCGCTCAGTGTTTTTGCAGAATATTGGAAAAAGCGGAATATTACGAGCAAAAGTGTCAACGTTGTCAATTGAACTAGCCTAGGAAATGTTCGTGTCCACGGACGAGAGTGATTCTCAGCCCGATCGTGGAGGCGAACAGTCGAACGAAATTTTGATTAATTAAATACATATTTCATATTATTTTGTTTATATATTATTTTTGTGTGTAACATTGTTTTTTCTAAATTTTAATTATAATTATTATTTTTTTCTAAAATATTTAATTATTTGTGAAACAACCCCGTCAACCCCTTCCAGAGTCAGCACAGGTCAGCGTAGTGACACAGGTAAGTATAACTTTCATTTATATTCTTACTGTGGCTGTCTGAGCTTTAATTCAGTACGTCAACGGAGGGTGATTTTCACTACACCCTACGCACGCGCCCGTTACAATTGGCGCAGTCTGTTAGGATCTAGTAAAGGGTTAATTAGGGCTTACTAGACATAACGTGACCGACTGAATTAATTTAAGACTAAAACTGTGAATATGGTTGACTTAAACGATACACCCACGACGACAAGTACGACGACTGTACCAAACCCTCCTGCACCCACGACAGTGGTATTTACAACCACTACAACAACGGCAACAGCTGAGAATCCGACCGCTCCTCCAGTTACTAATGTCCCTATGCATCCTTATTACCCATATTATTACACCGCGCAGCCTGGTCCATCACGTGTACCTCCATTGGACATTCACCTTGCACCTTTTTCATACCACCTTCCAAATGTACCGCCAACTAAGCAGTACATTCCACCACTGTCTAACGAACAACCTGCCCAAACTAGTTCACCATCAGCAAGGCAAGCTTTTACAGACCCTACATCCATGTCCGCCCTTAAAAGCATTGATACCTATTCCGGTGGTTCCGACCTAGAAGCCTTCCTTGATAACGTTGCGACTGTGGCAGACTGTTACAGATGGACAGATAGTCAGGTAGTTACGGCGATAAAATTAAAAGGTGAACCACAAAATTGTTTTTATTCACTTCCTATAGACAAAAGGCCAACTACGATGAAAGAAATGCGCGAATGGCTCGTAAAACTTTTTGGGAAAAAACACGATTTTGCAGTAGCTGAAAAAGATTTTTTCAAAATTTTTAGAAAAAAGGATGAGTCAATTGAAAAATTTGCTTTACGGTTAGAAATTGCGGCAGCTAGACTTTTTCCGGCGTCAGATGACAACGACATGACGAGTTTACGTAATCGCATAAAACGTGAAACGGTGATGATAAAACAATTTTTTGAGGGTCTTGATACCAAATTGGCAAACGAATTTAGTAGAATTAGGCATTTTGAAACTGTAGAGGAGTCGTTACCTTACGCGGAGCACTGCGAGGAGGTCTTAGCTCGTTTATATAAAGAAACGAAAGCAGATGCTCATAAGGCTCATGTTCGTGCGGTCACTAACTCACAACATAACGCGAAACCAACACCTACACCCTTGCGTTCTTCTCCAAAATCACCGCCAAAGAAAAACGCAGTTTTACGCACTGACCAACGATATCACAATATGAGAGGTCGTTGCTTTAATTGTGGTAGTACTGACCACTTATCTAAGAAGTGTCCTAAACCAAAGCAAGTATTGTGTTACAACTGTGTTAAGGCTGGTCATCGCGCAGATGATAAAGCGTGTCCTTTAAACGCGAAAACTGTCTCGACCGCGACCCAACGTCAGGCAGTTTAAATCAACTTCGCTTCATTGTTCCGCGGGTCGCTGACCCTGATACAGATAAAACAAAATTTGTAAAATTCAAAATTAACGAGATCGAAAATACGTTTCTCATAGATTCCGGTGCTGCTGTATCGCTTTTGAAACGTAGTGTAGCTGAAAAACTAAATTTGTCTATCTCACCCTCAAATGATGTATTAGTAGACGTTTCTGGGAACCAATTGACTAGTAATGGAGTTACTAGTGTCGAATTAGTAGTGGGTTCCGGAAATTTAGTACATCGTTTTATCGTATGTCCCGATGATCTACATTTGCCGGCCGACGGACTGATCGGAGTAGATTTTTTAGTTCAAAACAAAGTAGTCATCGATTTTGGAAAAAATCGATTCAAAATTAATAACGAAGTTTTCTCTGTGTCAGAGTTTTCAAGGAACAGTGAAAATGCAAGCGAGAACTTACACGTTATCTCTGCTGACAAAGCAGAAGATAATAGTAGAAATGTAGTAGGCTTCAATAATTTATTTGGAACCCAGGATCAATTAGTAAATAACGTAGATTGCAGTATTGTTGATGAACAAAATTGTGATCAACCCTGTTCGGATCCTGTACCGCCAAATTGAAATTTGAAAGCACCGACCGAAGAGTGCAGTTTAGAGACGTGTATCACAAATAGTGATAAGTCGGCGTCTACTGACACTCTTAACGAAAATAAAAATTTTGTTGTACGTGTTAGAGACACAGTCAAAATTCCCGCGAGACATAACGCTGTCATTGAACTTGCACTTGATATGCGAATGCTTGATATGACATATGTAGTAGAGCCGCGTGATCTCGACATGCCCGGTATACTAGTTGCTCGAACAATTGTTCGAAAATTTGAAAAAAATAAAGTATTTATTAACATTTTTAAATGTAAATAACAAAGATGTAGTTATAGCAAATCGAACACCAATTGGTTTAGCTATAGGAGCGGAAGAGCAACTAGAAGCAGATGTAGAAAATTTTAAAAGTATTAATACCGTGAATACGACCAAACAGCATGAATTTAACTTTGATCATTTATCAGATGTGGAACGGGACAAATTTAAAATCTTTTTAAATAAATATGCTGACGTATTCAAACCAAAGAACGAACCGCTAAGTAAGACTACGCTCGTGAAACATCGCATACACACAAGCACTGATGTCCCTGTGGCGCGCGCTCCGTATCGCATACCTTTTAGTCGCCGCCAAGTTATGAAAGAACTTGTAGATGGAATGCTCGAGAATGACATCATTCAACCGTCGACTAGTCCTTATTCTGCCCCAGTAGTATTAGTAGAAAAGAATTTAAGTAACGGCGAAAGTTCATTTAGGTTTTGTATCGATTACCGTGAATTAAATAAAATTACAAAGAGAGATTATTTTCCTATTCCAAATTTACAAGATACCCTAGATCAACTTGGAAATGCCGCTCGTTTTACAACTTTAGATTTAACAAAAGGCTACTGGCAAGTGGAAATGGACCCGCGAGATATAGAAAAGACAGCTTTTTCTGTACCTTGGGGCCATTTTGAATGTAATCGAATGCCCTTTGGACTAATCAACAGCCCGAGCACTTGGCAACGACTAATGTACACTGTTTTGTCTGGATTAACGGTTACTCACTGTTTTGTATACCTCGACGATATAATTTGTTTCAGTTCTGATAATTTAGAGGAACATATGGGTAAATTAGAACTCATATTTGATCGACTTCGAGATGCAAATCTCACTTTAAATCCCGATAAATGTACATTTATGATGAGTGAAACAAAATATCTAGGTCATATCGTGAGTAAAGACGGTGTGAAACCTGATCCGGAGAAAATAAGTGTAGTAGAACAATTCCCCGTACCGCGTGACGTAACAGAAATTCGTTCATTTTTAGGCTTAATTGGATTTTATAGACGTTTTATTCAAAATTTTGCAAAATTAGCACAACCTTTGACAAGTTTGACAAGGAAAAAAAATAAATTTTCTTAGACGATCGAAGCAGATGATGCATTTAATAATTTGAGAAATTTGTTAATAAAATCGCCCATTTTAAAATATCCAAATTTTCAAAAACCATTTATTTTATGCCCCGCTGCGTCTGCATACGCGGTAGGTGCCGTGTTATGCCAAGAGTATGATGGTCATGAGTTGCCGGTAGCGTACGCGAGTCGCCAACTCGCTGCGGCAGAACGTAACTATAGTACGACCGAAAGAGAGTGCCTTGCTTTGGTATGGAGCATAAAACATTTTCGTTGTTATTTGTATGGTAGGAAGTTTTTAGTTTATACCGATCATCAGCCACTTAAATGGTTAATGAATACTTCCGAACCATCAAATAGATTAATTAGATGGTCGTTGCTCTTATCGGAGCATGATTTTGAAATTAATTATAGCCCTAGTAAGAAACATAGCAATGCAGACGCTCTCTCTCGTATCAAGCCTGTGCGTCTCATGTTTCATCACAAACAATGTGAGCCGGTGATATGGGACCGTGACGTCATGAAATCTGAACAGAGGAATTACACGCAAATTATGACGTATTTAGATAAGATTAATGACGAACCCAACTGCGATTTTTATTTAGACGATGATGGGTTGGTGTACCGTAAATGAGCGTTATGAAGACCGACTTGTAGTACCCGCAAAATTTAGGAAATTTATTTTAAAGGTGTGCCACGATTCACCTCTTTCAGGACATTGTGGAACGGAGAAAACATTCGAGAAAGTAAATTCGCGTTTCTTTTGGCCAAAATTCCGTTCCGATGTAAAAATTTATGTAAAGAAATGTGTATCGTGTGCACAAAGGAAAACATCTCCTCATTTAAAACCCGCGCCTTTGAAAAAATTTAAACTTGTTAGTCGCCCATTTGAACGCATTGCGATGGACGTAGTAGGTCCGCTAGTAACTACTGACTCAGGAAATAAATACATCTTAACAGTACAAGATGCAGTCACACGTTATCTTGAGGCTTTTCCTATCAAAGATCAAACAGCCCTTACCGTTGCTAAAACATTTGTAAAAGGTATAATTTTACGACACGGTACACCCAGACAGTTACTTACTGACCTTGGTACAAATTTTGTTTCAAAGTTGATGAAAGAAATTTGTAACATACTCAACATCGAACGATTACACACGACAGCTTTTAGACCACAGACGAACGCGAGTCTAGAACGAAGTCATAGAACGTTAAAAGACATCTTATCGCATTATATCAATTTAAATCATACAGATTGGGATGAATGGCTACCATTTGCAGTTTCAGCGTTTTGTAGTAATTTTCATTCAATGGTAGGTGAAACTCCATTCTTTCTAATGTATGGCCGTGATATTGAATTACCGTTCAATGAAATATTTAGACCTCTAAAGACCCGTTATGACGTGGATACCAATTATGCGAGTGAACTGATCCAAAGATTGAAAATTGCACACACTAGGGCATGAGAACAGCTAGACAAAAATATCGATAGGGTACATCGCACTTTTAATAAGAAAAGCGCCAATGTTACTCTCAAAGTAGGAGATCGAGTTTATTTGTTTACACCGAGTGTGAAGATCGGCACTAGTGCAAAGCTTGCAAAGAAGTGGACAGGACCGTATCGCATAATTGAGCTGCGTGAAGTAAATGCAGTAATAAAAGAAATTTTTGGTCGTAGACAAATGACAGTACATGTGAACAGACGTAAACCTTGTTACATGACTACTGACGACTTAACCGCCCTACCCTTAATAGATCACGAAGACGCACCTAAGACCACTGAATTAAGCGAAAAA
This sequence comes from Ophonus ardosiacus, assembly GCA_943142095.1. Classification (NCBI taxonomy): domain Eukaryota; kingdom Metazoa; phylum Arthropoda; class Insecta; order Coleoptera; family Carabidae; genus Ophonus; species Ophonus ardosiacus. The sequence continues at coordinate 21,710,617 of OW964833.1, read as the reverse complement.
GAGGGTATTACTCCTATTATCCCCTGGGGGGAGAGACAGTACGAAACGGTAACCAATTTGGAACAAAGTAGGCATGTGGAAACTAACCATTCTATAGTTTCAGAGAGAAATTCCAGCCGAAATACCACCCTAGGCACTGGAACCTCCCGACCATCCACCAACAACACTCTGGATTCCACGACAACCACGAAAACCTATTCGACGGTCGAGGAAGATACGCCTCCGCCAGCATCCCGTTACGCCACTCGAAGCCTCGGAGCCGTCCCTGACCACCCGTGGATTTGTTCAAATCGAGTGTAGTAAAGACAGAAAATGTATGTCAAGTGTTTAATTTTGTTAGTTTTAAGTTTGAACTGTTGGCTACGTGCTGAACTGATTGCATTCGACTGTGCGGACCCGGATGTAGATATTACAAAAACTTCGTTGCTAGATGTACAGCCATGCAGAGACCCAAAGAAGGATTCAACTGAGTTTACCTCTAAAATCCAATTAGTCCAGGAAAGGCGATACACTGAAGTCCACGTTTATAATTGCTTGGTGACAGTACAGCAATTAATAGAACACTGTGGTATGCATTCGCATACCAGCGCAGTTTCAGGTGGCCTAGCCCGGTACGTGCACTCCTTAAAGGCAGAACGCTGCCTAGAAGCCCACCGTTTTGAACGCCTGGATCTAACAGGATTAGGAGCGGGTATTGTGTTCGGCCTAATCTCCAACGGCACGACCGAGCTATCGACCACCATCGCAGGTTATCTGCAGCCAAGTGGTAAATGTTCCTGTGTACGCTATACTCAGCAGGGCGTCACATATGAAGATGTGGTAGTCAGCGCAGCCATCACCATAAGATTGTCCGACTATACCGCTATCGCCGACGTCGAAGACCGTGTGTACGTATACAAACCTCTACTGTTTTGATGACATGGCCGGTGAAGTGGTATGGAACGCTGATGTCAATGACCGATGTTCTGCTGAGGGACTCGACGTCTTGTACGAAGGGCTTACCAACATCCTCACAGTGAACAAGACGGACACGAAATACGTTGTCGTCGAGGCCCATGATACGGTATTTGCACTTCGACTCGTGCAGCAGGAGCTGCTCTGCTACCAACCAGCTTGGCGCACCCAGCAGAACCGCCTGCTGATCATCACCGAATCCTCTCTTGGTTTCTACTTCAGCAAATCTCGAAGAGTGAACCAGAACACGGACGTGATGGCTCAAGTTCTTAGTAAGCTGCTATTTTTGGAAATTGCCTTTAAACAGCATACTAAAGACCTCGTTTATGACGCCATCCTAAAAAGATGTCATTTGAAGGAGAACATCTTGAAAAATCGTATCATGTTGGCCCTCGAAAATCCAGATGTCGTTAGCGGCCTGGTGAAGGAAACGTCAGGACACATGGGGAGAGTAATGGGTGAGGTATTATATGTAATTAGGTGTAGCCCACGAATTGTAGATTTCAAAAAAACATCATTTTGCTACCAAGAGCTGCCCATTACTTACAAGAACGAGAGCAAATTTATGGCACCCATTACTCATATAATTCGAGATCATGGCACGCAGGTCGACTGTGGGAACCAATTGGCAGTTATGTACCACCTAGAGGGTAAATGGTTCGAAGTTGACCAGGACCTGCGTCGCACACAACCAGACCCCATGGTTCTCGACGCCAACGACCCTAGTGAGAGTGTACCGATGACAAAGATCGCCCCTATTAGCGCCCATGGCGTATACACCCAGCAAGACATGGATGCATTTCAACAAACGCTGCTCTTCCCAAATGAGAGACGTGCCTTAACGAACATCATGACGCGACGAGTGATTGGAGCAGGGACCGATGGACAGGACTTCCATCTGCCCGATGTGTTTAGTAAATACGAATTTGCTAAGATGGCCTGGAGTGCCGCAGCCGAAGTTTGGGAATTCCTGTCCTATACTGGGAATTTATTCTCAGTATTTATGCTCCTGTACACTCTCTATCACGTCTTAAGGTACGTCGCATCGGTCGTTCTGATTTTTTTCAGCTTGCGGAGAGCAGCCAATAACCAACCGCAACGTAGATGGTTTTTCCTGGCCAGCCTGTGGGACGCCATGACAACCCGATACCTGGTGAACCTGATACACCAACGGGAACCTGGGGCCATGAACTCGACGGAGACCCTAGCTACGTCAATACCCAATATCGGTTCATCAGTATCCCTGTACCCAGGCTTGCAGCAGGTTGCGGCCCCTCCACCACAGTACGCTACTGGTCCGCCAGCCAACACCGACCTTTTACGACAGCGCGTAGCCTAAACTGAATGTTAGTAGTTGTAACTTAGCTTAGTCGTAGCCAAGGGTAGTTCAATTGACTTCGCTAGACTGAACTATAATTCTTTTATTATAGTCGAGTTTAAAGGGGGAGGCAGTGTAACAGCCACGTGTGTGAACTCAAAATTTATGTAATTCAGTATTTTCATAGAATGAACTCCGTGACTGTTGCAAATCGCTGACATGCGGCTGGCGATGTTCCGCTCAGTGTTTTTGCAGAATATTGGAAAAAGCGGAATATTACGAGCAAAAGTGTCAACGTTGTCAATTGAACTAGCCTAGGAAATGTTCGTGTCCACGGACGAGAGTGATTCTCAGCCCGATCGTGGAGGCGAACAGTCGAACGAAATTTTGATTAATTAAATACATATTTCATATTATTTTGTTTATATATTATTTTTGTGTGTAACATTGTTTTTTCTAAATTTTAATTATAATTATTATTTTTTTCTAAAATATTTAATTATTTGTGAAACAACCCCGTCAACCCCTTCCAGAGTCAGCACAGGTCAGCGTAGTGACACAGGTAAGTATAACTTTCATTTATATTCTTACTGTGGCTGTCTGAGCTTTAATTCAGTACGTCGACGGAGGGTGATTTTCACTACACCCTACGCACCCGCCCGTTACAGTTTTCACTGTAACATTGGTCGATTGAATTTTGTTAGAATGTGCCTGCCAGTGTATTTGCTATTTCTTATGGACTGGTTATTGTTTGGTTACCGGCCCTTAACATTGTTGTTCGTTGTATGTTTTTTGCTCTTCTTATTTTCCAAATTTAGTCCATATTGTTTGTGTGCTTGTGCTTGGGGTAATTGTTGATACGAAGTTTTCCCAACATTCTTTTTTACTTTTCAAGATTGTTCGTCTTAACACTGCTTGAGTTTTCTTTAGGTTTATTAGATTGTCTATAGTTTTATGTTTTCTATAATTATAGAGTCCCTTTTCATTTTGTTTTACTGTTTCTTCGCACTGATTGTTCCACCAGGGTACTAATTTCTTGTAGTTTTTTATTCGCTTTTTGCCTATTGCGATGTTAGCGGCGTTTGTTACATTTTTTATAAAATTCTCTACTATGATGTTGATGTTGTCGTTGTTTAATATTTTTTGGAGAAATTGGAGAAAGCAGACCATACTGCTTTCTCCAATTTCCATTTCTCGTATGCTTGGTGAGGTTCTAAAGTAATAGTACCGGCAGATAATTTAATGGGGAAGTGACTGTTATTGAATTGGTGTTGAATTACTTGCCATGGGTATTGTTGTGCTATAGGAGGTTCACACATGGATAAATCTATGGTGGAAAAATTTTCTGTTCTGCTACAGATATGTGTGCTCGCGCCGTCATTCAGTAGTACTAGGCCCAGATCATTTATAATGTTCTCTATGAGTTTACCTCTTTTATCTGTGTTATTTGATCCCCATATGATATTGTGAGAGTTAAAATCGCCAATTAAAATAAATGGCTTGGGGAGTTGATTTAATAGGTTTTTTTTTTATTTCGTTTACGTTAACTTAGGAATTTGGAGGTAAGTATAAACAGCAAATTGTTGTTTTAATTAGTGTAAATATTTGTAGTGCAAGGGTTTCTAATTATGTATTGATATTTATTTCTTGTGAATATGTGTCGTTCCTTGTGAATTTTGCTACTCCATCGCTGGCGTTCATCGGGTTGTCTCTGTCTTTTCTGCTTACGCTGTAGTTTTGTAATGTTACAGTTTGGGAATTTTTAAATCTGGTCTCTTGAATGCATTTAAGTTGAGGATTGTGTTCTCATATTATTTTTTTTATTCACCGATGTGTGCGAAGAAGCCGTTACAATTCCACTGTAAGATCATTTAAAAATAAATTGACTCTCTACTTGAGGTAATTGGAAGGGATTCTTGACTGGAGTGTATTGAAGGGTCTGTTTCGGATTTGAGTTGTTTTTTAAGTTTGTTGATTAGTTTCAAAAATCTTGCTTTAATTGATCTGTGCTCTAGTTTTGGATATAGGTCATAGAGATTTTCTATTAATTTAGGGATATTTTATGTGAGATCTCTAGCTAGGCTTATAGGATTTGTGTTTCCATAGGTGTTTTCTAAAAATTCTCTGAGTTTAAAAAAATTAAGTGTGTATTTTTCTTTGTATTCTTCCATGTGCTGTTTTAGTGGTTCTATTAATTCTGAGATTTGGTTGTTTGTTTCGGTTACGGGGCTAATATTTCTTTTTCTTTTTGTTTTTTTGTTTTGCTGATGGTTGGATTAATTTACTTATATTTCTATCTTCTATTGTGTTACTTGTAGTAGGAGTTGCTGGTTTGTTTATGTTTTTAATAGTTTTCTTTGTCTGACGTTAACTGTGAGGCGGTGCGTTTATTATATGGTGTTGGTAGTGGATTTACATTTATGGTGTTTTGACATTGGCTACTATTGTGACCTGGTTTGTTACAAACGAAACATGTTATGTTGTCTTCTAATGATATGAAAATTCGGCACTCAATATATTCGTGTTTTATCAGTGTGCTGTCTGGTACTGTTGGATTGTTGTCGGGAGAAATATAAATTTGCCATCTAAAACCGAGTCTAAAACTTAATACGTGCCTATATTCAGACTCTTGCATTCCTACTATGAGCAAATTGATGGGAGATAGTAATTATAGCCCTAGAATTTTAAGGTGTACCTCGATTATACTGTGTGGAATGGAGGGACATGCATTAGACAGTATTATACGTTTTTCTGAGATGATTAGTTTTCGTATGTTTATTTCATTGTTTTCTATTGTTATTATTTTGTATTTTTGTTATATCGTCTACTAATTCTTTTGATTGTACATATATGCAAATTCTATTGTTAGAAATTCTTGACGCGAATAGTATATTTTTTGATACTTCCTATGCTGATTACATAATCTTTTATTTTGAGACCGTCGATCGAATTCATCAGTATTGCTTGTTCTTTTGTGAGGAAAGAATCTGCAATTAGTTTACGTGCGGCCTCTGCAAATGTTTGTCGTAGGTTTTGGCTTGCGACGTTAGCAGATTGAGACATTGTCGGCTGCATGTTTGTTTTGGTTTGTTTTTGTTTGAATACCTACCGCTGTAGTCAGAGGTATTACTTGTTTATGTGTAATTTAGCTATTAATCTATAGATGGATTTACTGGTTATGAATTTTAAGACAGATTTTAAGTAAGGTTAGTTTTAGTAAAAGTTTTTATTGTTTATGTGTGGATGTGGAAGACAGGATTTCAAGGGAAGTTGAGCCCTACCTTATACTGTGTTTTCGTGGACATCTGGTGATATGGTTGTGGCTTTTTTCCCCGAGTTTGATGGATTTTAGAATGCTAAGTAACACGTGATTTTTCACTTTGACTGTGATTCACTGACTCGCAAATATTTCCCACATTACACCGTCACTTTTTAATACTCCACGTAATATTATGTGGTTAGTGTTTATAATTCGTCACCTGTAATTATCGTAACCATCGGACATGTCAGTTCTCAATAGTTGTGTCAAGAAAAATCACTGATCTCTATACATAATTGGATACCGGACTCAATGTTAAACATTTGTGGCTAATTGAACGCCGCCATGTTGGAGGATTTCGACACAACAAGAGATTGAAACATTCCTAGGTACTTTAAAGTTTAAAATTACGTGACCTTATAGGAAATTTTTAAACAAATTTGATGGTGTTATTCGTAATGTTTTATCTCAATGCGAACATTTGCAAATTCATATATCTCGAAAAAATAATCTCAATTAAATGTCTTCACAATTTTTAACTTTAACTGTTCTGATTTTTTCAGATTATTATTTGTTTGTTTTAAGAATGTGCTTATGTCATAAAAATGTCATATTTGTTTTTAAAATGATAAGAAAAATAATAAATTCGAACACGTTCGTTTTGGATTTTGCAGCATAAAAAACACTAAGCGAGAAACTCCTCGTCCTTACGAGATAGACCCTAATATACAACGACAAAATTGTAGTAAATGAACTAAAGAAGTTTTTTTATTTATTTTTTTTTTCCAAATTCTTTACCGGTTTGGAAAAACGAACACAAAAATTAAGTACATCGTAATGCGCGCGAATTTTCACTCATCACATATGTGATGCAGTCAATTTAAGGGTATTTTTAAAATTTCTACTTTTTAATTATGCACTAATAAAGCCTAATATTAATTTTAAATGTAAAACGCAATAATTTAAATAGACACAAAACGCAGTAATTATCATTGCCGCTAAATATTGTCAAGTTATGTATAGATACCAGTGAGATAAATTCGACTTCTTCAGCTTGGTTAACCATCACCCCGGGATATTTCCTTACCTGAGAGGCCAGGAGCGGATTACCAAATTCCCAGTACAAACGGGGAAATATACAGTTAAAATCTTTTAATGTATTTCGTCTATATAAATTCCGCAAAACTTTGTTTCACGCTCGGTTTCACGTTATTCTTTTTTCAAGTGTTCATTTGTAAACAACTGAAGTAAAATGTAGCATCCGTAGAGTGATTCTTCTGATAAAGATAATTCTAATATTTTAAGTGGAGAAGGAGAACATGTTAAACAAAAACATTTTTCGGGCGATGCAAAACAAACTATTTTAAATGTGTATAATTCCTTAAAAAGTGTTGATGGAAGTGGAAGTATCCAGAAAATGGCAGAATTTACAAAAGTGAATTATTACACTGTGCGCTAAATTATTAACAATGGAGGTACACCAAGAAAACTTAGGTGTGACGCCAGTAAATTACTAGTGGTCAGTGAATTTGAAGCTGACATTATCCGCCGGAAAGTTTACAAAATATATGAAGAAAAATTACTTCCGTACGTTAGAATGTTACATAAGAGACTAATCACTGATAAATGTGAAGTAAATTATTAGATGTCAACTTTACAAAGAGTATTGCAAAATACAGGTTTTCGTTTTAAAGAAATTAATAAATGACGAGTGATAATGGAGTGTATATGTAAAGATTTAGTGACACTTAAAAAATACCGTGAAGAAAATCGTCCAATCATTTACCTTAAACTTGCTATGATTCCCATGCCACTGTAAAGAAAGCATGGGCAGATAATATCACTATTGCGCTGTTGATGTTCCAGTGTCACGGGGAAAGAGGGTTATTATTTTACATGCTGGAAATGATGAAGAGTGGGTGAGTAAAGCATTGTTGTTATCCGCTAAAAATTTAAAAACTCAAATGATTACGACGACAATGTTAGCGGATATTTTTGAACATTATTTCAAGAATAAATTACTTGCCAATGTACCCCTAACTGCGTGATTATTATGCATAATGAAAGCTGCCGTTCCCCTTAAAGGAGAAAGTACCACATATGTCTAGCAGAAAGAGCTATATATTCATATCAAACATTTTCTTTTTAAAAAAGTGCTAAAAAAACAGTTGAAGGAAGTAGTTAATTCCAAACTAGTAAAAAAACATTATGTATGATTTGTTAGCACAAGAATTTGAACATTCTGTTTTATGGTTACCTCTATACTATTGTATTTTCAACCCCATCGAATTAATCTGGGGACAACTAAACATTTAAATTAGAAGAAATAATAGTACACCTGCAAATTGCACTTCTGTTATAGCACAAATAAAAAGTGGAATTAGCAATATTACAAAACAAAATTGGTCTGGTAGTATTAAACATATTATTAAAATTAAATATCTGATGTGGACACCACATGACTTCCTTGTACGCCTGTTACACTATACATATTTTGTTAATAATTAAAATATGTATTATAACAGACCCAATCACAAAATTGCACGTATTTGACATAATTTGACATTGACATTAAATTCTTTATTTTTTTGTTATTTTTTGTCCTAATTCATAGCAAACTTAGAAACCAAAAAGTATATAATTTTTAATTTACATATCTCACTTATACAAAGAGCTAATTTAATCATACTTGATGATTTGACGCAGAATTCAATTCTCTAAAACTTTTATTTGAAGCATTTATTATTAAAATCAAAATAACACCATTTTTTTCAAGAAAAACTGATAACAGCTTCAAATAAAGTATCACTCCCGGTTAGACTATTTTAACCAAAATCTATTATGTTATTCCCATTGACATAAAAATATTATATACCAAATTTGAAAAGTTTTTGTTTATATTTTAATATAGTTTTTCATTAAAATCTATTATAGGCTTCAAGTAAAGTACCACTTCCGGTTAGACCATTTTAACTAAAATCTGCTATGTTATTCCCATTGATATAAAAGTCTTATATACCAAATTTGAAAAGTTTTGGATTATATTTTAATATAGTTTTTCATTAAAATTTATTATAGGCTTCAAGTAAAGTACCACTTTCGAAAGTTGTGCAATGACCAATAAGGGAGGTGCACAACTAGATGTTATAACAGTCTTAAATACAAAATTTCAATTTTCTACGGCTTCCCGTTTTTCAGTTATGCGAGATACGTACGTACGTACAGACGTCACGACGAAATTAATCAAAATGGATATTTCAGTTGAAATCTGGAAACCGAAATTTTTCGGGATTGCAATGCTTCCTTTACTTCGTACAAGGAAGTAAAAATCAATATTATCATATTTGTAATATTGTAAATGATTTTATAATAAATAGAAATGGTAGTGTAAAAACTGATAGCGAAAGTGACGATAAGCATTATTAATGCTAGCTAATTTATGTATCTATATTTTTGTTTAATATTTGTACAATGAATTTTAATACCTAATTTGTGCTAACTGTTTTAAATTTGGTAGTTGGAAACTATTGTGAATACCTCTTTGTTTTCCTACCCTTGCAAATCTTAACATAAACTATAACCTCTTTAAGAAGAACGCTCACAGGACACAAAACTTCTGCACCAGCAACATAACAATGTTTTATTATCTTCAATTTATTTGCGAATTTTGTCAATTTTCAGTTATTTTGTGTCCATTGCTCATATAAAAAATAGTATATACTTATATAATTTTACACGTAAAATCGAATGAAGAAATTTCTAAATATATATTCTACCCATTTTTGGATTATTGCCAAAAAATATAGTTTTTACGGTCCAAATTCCAACGCAAATACCTCAGAAACTAAAACAGATATGAATTTGCGGTTTAAAAACTTAGAATCAACGTAATAACATGTATAAGAATACGTAGAGTTTAAGGTTATTTGAGGAGTTAAAATATTATTTATATAGCAAATACATGCTGAGATGGTCGGAAATGCCAATGTGCATTTATCTTGATACAAACTATACATATTTCCACTTGTTTAAATTTTTTGCTATGCTATGCTAAATTATTTCTACGCGGTATACATCGTTATGGTTTATTGGAAGTTGGGATAATATTTAATTTGGGTTTGATAGGGTTTCTTTCATACTTATCAGCTAAGCAAATTTCGCAATGATTTATAAAGTCTTTTCTTTGCTAAATGGGGACGTTTCAATTTGATTTCGTTATCCAATCGGTCTAATAACACAACATAATACTCTCCTGTGATGGTTTTTCCCTTTTCCATATAGTCGATAAAGATTATACCGTGACTATCCCGAAAAACAATCGCCATCACCTTGTCGGCCGATCCAATCGTCTTGAGCACATTCGCCAGTAGAAATCCATTGTTTAGACTATTCCTTCATCTCCAGTGTGTGATGATGAATGCATGTTTCGTCAACGGTTACGAATCGATGCAGATAGTCTTTAGGATTGCGCTTGAAAAATTTTAAGTTCTGTTTGAAGTGATCATACGTAAGCGTTTTTGGTCGACTGTCAGCAAAGGCGGTACCCATCTCGCCGACACCTTTCCCATGTCCAAATAATTTCGCATAATAGTGTGTACCCGTCCGGTTGAGATGTTTGTAGGTCTCAGAAATCTCGCGCACTTTCACTCGCCGATCGGTCAACAACATATCATGAATTTTATCGACGATTTGTGGAATAATGACTTCTCTTGGGCGGTCTGGACTAGGGCTGTCAAAAGTATTCGGTTAACCGGTTAATCGGTTAACCGGAAACCGGTTTTTCAATAATTAAATATTCGGCTAGCCGGTTAACCGGTTTTTCAATAATTAAATATTCGGCTAGCCGATTAACCGGTTTGTAGCCGGTTTTTGACCGGTTACTAGCCGGTTAATAGCCGGTTTTTAACCGGTCAATAGCCGGTTTTTAACCGGTCAATAGCCGGTTTTTAATTGGTCAATAGCCGGTTTTTAACCGGTTAATAGCCGGTTTTTAACCGGTTTATAGCCGGTTTTTAATCGGTTTCTAACCGGTTCATAGCACTAATTTTTTTAAAAAATATTAACTATAACCTAACCTCTAAATAGCACTTCTTGACAAAATGCCATATATCAAAATAAATAAATTTCAAATGCTTATTGAAACTGTCAATGTTACCAACCTTAATATGTTATTATTTCTTTTAATAATATTTTTGAAATAAAAGAAAATTACATCGAAATAGGAAATAATTCATTAGTCAAGTGATAAGTTTTCCGCCAATCAACATTCAGAATTTCCATAGTTACATGTCTATCACAGCGATGATAAAAAACAAAGAATATCACCTTATTTCTATTCGTTACTAACTACTATGAAATTTTTACAACATTGACAGTTAATTTTAATAAAAATTCATTATATTCTCTCATTAAATATAAGCTCGTGATATTAATAATGAAGAAAGGGGTCAAAGGACCAAGCATTGAATGGTTTATAGATGAAAAGAAAAGGCATAAATGGTCCACGTGTTTTGTAAAATTCTTTATTCACAATCATTATAGTAATATACCGATTCCTAACCTTTTGGAGGTTGGGAAATACGTCATTCTCTTAGGTTGGAAATAACAGATTTTACTTCCATCTTTTGGGTTAGAAATGTTTATGTAGAGGTTGCCTAGCAACATTGTCATAGATCCTTATAATAAAGTAGACTAAAACAAATTTTTAGAGAGCTGTCAAAAAATATTAATAAAATTAAAGGTTATAACTCATTGATTTATTTTGAAAATTATTGATTTAAAATGAGGATGATTGTGAATAAAATAAGATACATAACCTCGGTGGGAGGTTCATTACATCCTCGCGCTTTATCTCACCTCGAGGCTTCGCCTCTCGGTAATATACATAAACCCTCGGCTGTAATAAAACATTTCCCACTTCGGATGTAATATACTATTATTACGGACGTTTCGGGCTTAGGGCAAGCCCATCTTCAGCAATCGTTGAATATGCAGTAATACCTAATTAAAATTTATGACAAAATTTTCTTAAAGTTGTATTAGACACGATGATCTATATGAGCAACATCGAAAACAATTTTAAATACAGCATTTCAACAACCTTCCGAATCAATACGGAGTTGGTGAAATATGAATAATAATCGAAGATACTGCTCGCATACCATATATACGTATATCATATACCATTGCTAAACAATCAATTGTCAAAATTTTAGTGCACACAGGGAAACTTTGCAAACTTTTGAACATGCACCAAATTAAAGGTTATATACCGGTTTTCTGACAGGTTAAAAACCGGTTTTTGACCGGTTAAAAACAGGTTCTTTGACCGGTTAAAACCGGTTTTTTGACCGGTTAAAAGCCGGTTTTTTGACCGATTTAAAGCCGGTTTTTTGACCGGTTAAAAGCCGGTTTTTTGACCGGTTAAAAACCGGGTTTTCTGACCGGTTAGAAACCGGCCGGTTATTGACTTGAAACCGGTTATTCGGTTTTTCGGTTAACCGGTCTGTAAACCGACGGTTAACCGGTTAGCAATTTCAGCCGATTTTGACAGCCCTAGTCTGGACATTCCTCATCGAAAATGCTAGTTCGACCTCATTTAAATTCATTTGTTCAATATTTTAATGTTGACAACGAAGGTGTAGACTCCCCACATACAGCGTTTAATTCGGTTTTGATTTCTTAATTCGTTTTATTTTTTAAATATAAGTATTTAACCACGGACCAGTACTAAATTTTTCCATTTTTGTAAAAATACAAAAATTGCTCGCTTTCGATAACTTTAATTTACGAAATAAAACATTGTTTTGGCGCTGCGACTTTATTTGTTTCCAAGGCCAACTATTTTTTAAACGCCCCTCGTAAATTTCTCGTAAAATTGTGTTTTAAAGTATAGGTAATATTCCGCATTCAATATAATACATATATTATTTTATAAAATTTAGTGAATCCTGTTCAGAATCTGCTTTAGAAATATGCAGAAGATTTCCTATTTCATTGAAATGAAATTTTTGTATTTTTGGTTTAGAAGGAGAATGTTTAACTAAAAGTATTTGGTTTTTACCAAAATTTACAGGTGTTTTCGTTGTATTGTTGTATCTACAATAGGGTGCTCAGGGTTTGGTGAATTGTTTGGTCATTTACGGGATCATACTGTTCGTCTCGTCTGGACTGTTTGTCATTGTCAGGGTTGAAATAAGTTTCGTTAATATTGTCAATGAGGTCAAAAAGATTGTGCGATTCTTGAACTAATGTATTTATATTTAATTCAGTACGTGATAATGCGTATGCGTACTCTTTTAGCTTGAGGCGCCATTTCATTAATTTTGAATGGATAGAAGATCCTGCCTACATAAAAGGGTCGAAAAATCCTTTAAGCACTGTTAAATATCAAACTACTAAATTATTGAAACAATCAAGCTTAGATAAAGATATTATCAAGAATCTTATTCCACAAGACCCTTATGTTCCTCGATTTTATGGTTTACCAAAAGTACATAAGAAAGATGTACCACTCCGCTCGATTGTGAATTGTATTAATTCTTGTACATATTATTTATCTAAATATTTAGATAATCTACTTAGACCTTATATTGGAAAATCATCATCCTATGTCAAGAATTCAAAACAATTTATTGAAATTATCAAGGACCGACATATCTCGTCTGAAGATCTTCTAGTGAGTTTTGATGTCTCTTCATTATTCACGAAGATTCCTATAAAAGAAACCTTAAAATTGCTGGAAAGATTTTTTTCTGAAGACATTGTGAAACTTTTTCGACATTGTTTAATTTCATCCTTCTTCTTTTTTAACAAAAGAATATTATAAGCAAGTAGATGGTGTTGCTATGGGTAATCCTCTGTCTCCTTCCATAGCTAATTATTATATGGAGTTCTTTGAAGAATTAGCTTTAGAATCTTCTACGTTGAAACCTTCTCTATGGTTACGATATGTTGATGACGTCTTTGCTATTTGGCCCCATGGGCGTCAAAACTTATCAATTTTCTTAAACCATTTGAATAACATCCTCGAAAATATTAATTTTACCGTAGAAGTTGAAGAAAATGGCTTTATTCCTTTCCTGGATATTTTACTGGAAAGAAGAGAAGATGGTTCCTTACTTTATTCAGTCTACAGGAAGCCAACGCACACAAATCTATATATTAATGCAAATTCACACCACCATGCTTCACAGAAATTTGGCACTATCAAATGTCTAATAAGAAGAGCTACAGATATATGTCATCCAGATAAATTAAAAGAAGAGATGAATGAAATTAAAAGTATTTTTATGAAGAATGGATTTTCTGTGTCTTCAATTGAAAAATGTTTTAAAGCAAAAAGACCATCAAACAATGAAAAAGAAAGGAAGGTATTATATGCATCGCTTCCTTATGTAAAAAACGTAACGGACAAGACTGGTAGAATTCTTCGTAAGAAGAACATGAAAATTTCGTTTTCTCCATATGTTTAACTTTGTCATATGTTGAAACAAGTGAAAGACGTCATCCCTCTTCAATCATCAAGGATTTACAGAATTCCATTATCTGCGGGAGAGTTTACATCGGCCAGACTGATAGAACTGTCTCTACAAGATTGAATGAACAACCAGCCTGATAAATCGTCCGTTGCAGAATTCCACCAAATTAAATTTGAAGATACTAAAATTATTGCATGACCTACTCGACTTAACAACAGATTAATTAAAGAAGCCATTGAGATTTATAAAACAAGAAATATCAATCTCAATCATTGTGACGGATTAGAACTTAGTCGCGCATGGCTTCCAAATTTAAATATGTTGTAATTTGTAATAATGTATACAATTTTTTCTAGATTTTTTCTAACATCTGTTAATAAAGAGTACTGCTGTGGTATTTCGCTACCGATAAAGCGTTTCTGAGTTATACAGATCACTTCTCTGCCAGTTTTTGGGACGGTTTTTCGTCTGGCAAAAGGAGAGTTTTCCTGAGAAGATGCATGTTCGCTGTCCAAGTTATTGCCGGGCATGCATATATTGTCTAGAAAATTGTATACATAAAAAAAGGTAACATTTACGAACCTTGTTACCTTGGTTACTTCTTGTTTTTGTTTTTTCACATTCCAGCTCAGATATAATTGATTTCAGTTTGTTTTATCAAATGTTTAGTATTTGTATAGATAGACCCTAATATACAACGACAAAATTGTAGTAAATGAACTAAAGAAGTTTTTTTATTTATTTTTTTTTTCCAAATTCTTTACCGGTTTGGAAAAACGAACACAAAAATTAAGTACATCGTAATGCGCGCGAATTTTCACTCATCACATATGTGATGCAGTCAATTTAAGGGTATTTTTAAAATTTCTACTTTTTAATTATGCACTAATAAAGCCTAATATTAATTTTAAATGTAAAACGCAATAATTTAAATAGACACAAAACGCAGTAATTATCATTGCCGCTAAATATTGTCAAGTTATGTATAGATACCAGTGAGATAAATTCGACTTCTTCAGCTTGGTTAACCATCACCCCGGGATATTTCCTTACCTGAGAGGCCAGGAGCGGATTACCAAATTCCCAGTACAAACGGGGAAATATACAGTTAAAATCTTTTAATGTATCACGTTATTCTTTTTTCAAGTGTTCATTTGTAAACAACTGAAGTAAAATGTAGCATCCGTAGAGTGATTCTTCTGATAAAGATAATTCTAATATTTTAAGTGGAGAAGGAGAACATGTTAAACAAAAACATTTTTCGGGCGATGCAAAACAAACTATTTTAAATGTGTATAATTCCTTAAAAAGTGTTGATGGAAGTGGAAGTATCCAGAAAATGGCAGAATTTACAAAAGTGAATTATTACACTGTGCGCTAAATTATTAACAATGGAGGTACACCAAGAAAACTTAGGTGTGACGCCAGTAAATTACTAGTGGTCAGTGAATTTGAAGCTGACATTATCCGCCGGAAAGTTTACAAAATATATGAAGAAAAATTACTTCCGTACGTTAGAATGTTACATAAGAGACTAATCACTGATAAATGTGAAGTAAATTATTAGATGTCAACTTTACAAAGAGTATTGCAAAATACAGGTTTTCGTTTTAAAGAAATTAATAAATGACGAGTGATAATGGAGTGTATATGTAAAGATTTAGTGACACTTAAAAAATACCGTGAAGAAAATCGTCCAATCATTTACCTTAAACTTGCTATGATTCCCATGCCACTGTAAAGAAAGCATGGGCAGATAATATCACTATTGCGCTGTTGATGTTCCAGTGTCACGGGGAAAGAGGGTTATTATTTTACATGCTGGAAATGATGAAGAGTGGGTGAGTAAAGCATTGTTGTTATCCGCTAAAAATTTAAAAACTCAAATGATTACGACGACAATGTTAGCGGATATTTTTGAACATTATTTCAAGAATAAATTACTTGCCAATGTACCCCTAACTGCGTGATTATTATGCATAATGAAAGCTGCCGTTCCCCTTAAAGGAGAAAGTACCACATATGTCTAGCAGAAAGAGCTATATATTCATATCAAACATTTTCTTTTTAAAAAAGTGCTAAAAAAACAGTTGAAGGAAGTAGTTAATTCCAAACTAGTAAAAAAACATTATGTATGATTTGTTAGCACAAGAATTTGAACATTCTGTTTTATGGTTACCTCTATACTATTGTATTTTCAACCCCATCGAATTAATCTGGGGACAACTAAACATTTAAATTAGAAGAAATAATAGTACACCTGCAAATTGCACTTCTGTTATAGCACAAATAAAAAGTGGAATTAGCAATATTACAAAACAAAATTGGTCTGGTAGTATTAAACATATTATTAAAATTAAATATCTGATGTGGACACCACATGACTTCCTTGTACGCCTGTTACACTATACATATTTTGTTAATAATTAAAATATGTATTATAACAGACCCAATCACAAAATTGCACGTATTTGACATAATTTGACATTGACATTAAATTCTTTATTTTTTTGTTATTTTTTGTCCTAATTCATAGCAAACTTAGAAACCAAAAAGTATATAATTTTTAATTTACATATCTCACTTATACAAAGAGCTAATTTAATCATACTTGATGATTTGACGCAGAATTCAATTCTCTAAAACTTTTATTTGAAGCATTTATTATTAAAATCAAAATAACACCATTTTTTTCAAGAAAAACTGATAACAGCTTCAAATAAAGTATCACTCCCGGTTAGACTATTTTAACCAAAATCTATTATGTTATTCCCATTGACATAAAAATATTATATACCAAATTTGAAAAGTTTTTGTTTATATTTTAATATAGTTTTTCATTAAAATCTATTATAGGCTTCAAGTAAAGTACCACTTCCGGTTAGACCATTTTAACTAAAATCTGCTATGTTATTCCCATTGATATAAAAGTCTTATATACCAAATTTGAAAAGTTTTGGATTATATTTTAATATAGTTTTTCATTAAAATTTATTATAGGCTTCAAGTAAAGTACCACTTTCGAAAGTTGTGCAATGACCAATAAGGGAGGTGCACAACTAGATGTTATAACAGTCTTAAATACAAAATTTCAATTTTCTACGGCTTCCCGTTTTTCAGTTATGCGAGATACGTACGTACGTACAGACGTCACGACGAAATTAATCAAAATGGATATTTCAGTTGAAATCTGGAAACCGAAATTTTTCGGGATTGCAATGCTTCCTTTACTTCGTACAAGGAAGTAAAAATCAATATTATCATATTTGTAATATTGTAAATGATTTTATAATAAATAGAAATGGTAGTGTAAAAACTGATAGCGAAAGTGACGATAAGCATTATTAATGCTAGCTAATTTATGTATCTATATTTTTGTTTAATATTTGTACAATGAATTTTAATACCTAATTTGTGCTAACTGTTTTAAATTTGGTAGTTGGAAACTATTGTGAATACCTCTTTGTTTTCCTACCCTTGCAAATCTTAACATAAACTATAACCTCTTTAAGAAGAACGCTCACAGGACACAAAACTTCTGCACCAGCAACATAACAATGTTTTATTATCTTCAATTTATTTGCGAATTTTGTCAATTTTCAGTTATTTTGTGTCCATTGCTCATATAAAAAATAGTATATACTTATATAATTTTACACGTAAAATCGAATGAAGAAATT
Organism: Ophonus ardosiacus; assembly: GCA_943142095.1. Lineage (NCBI taxonomy): Eukaryota > Metazoa > Arthropoda > Insecta > Coleoptera > Carabidae > Ophonus > Ophonus ardosiacus. The sequence goes on along the minus strand of OW964833.1, from coordinate 21,692,926 downwards.
TCTAAATATATATTCTACCCATTTTTGGATTATTGCCAAAAAATATAGTTTTTACGGTCCAAATTCCAACGCAAATACCTCAGAAACTAAAACAGATATGAATTTGCGGTTTAAAAACTTAGAATCAACGTAATAACATGTATAAGAATACGTAGAGTTTAAGGTTATTTGAGGAGTTAAAATATTATTTATATAGCAAATACATGCTGAGATGGTCGGAAATGCCAATGTGCATTTATCTTGATACAAACTATACATATTTCCACTTGTTTAAATTTTTTGCTATGCTATGCTAAATTATTTCTACGCGGTATACATCGTTATGGTTTATTGGAAGTTGGGATAATATTTAATTTGGGTTTGATAGGGTTTCTTTCATACTTATCAGCTAAGCAAATTTCGCAATGATTTATAAAGTCTTTTCTTTGCTAAATGGGGACGTTTCAATTTGATTTCGTTATCCAATCGGTCTAATAACACAACATAATACTCTCCTGTGATGGTTTTTCCCTTTTCCATATAGTCGATAAAGATTATACCGTGACTATCCCGAAAAACAATCGCCATCACCTTGTCGGCCGATCCAATCGTCTTGAGCACATTCGCCAGTAGAAATCCATTGTTTAGACTATTCCTTCATCTCCAGTGTGTGATGATGAATGCATGTTTCGTCAACGGTTACGAATCGATGCAGATAGTCTTTAGGATTGCGCTTGAAAAATTTTAAGTTCTGTTTGAAGTGATCATACGTAAGCGTTTTTGGTCGACTGTCAGCAAAGGCGGTACCCATCTCGCCGACACCTTTCCCATGTCCAAATAATTTCGCATAATAGTGTGTACCCGTCCGGTTGAGATGTTTGTAGGTCTCAGAAATCTCGCGCACTTTCACTCGCCGATCGGTCAACAACATATCATGAATTTTATCGACGATTTGTGGAATAATGACTTCTCTTGGGCGGTCTGGACTAGGGCTGTCAAAAGTATTCGGTTAACCGGTTAATCGGTTAACCGGAAACCGGTTTTTCAATAATTAAATATTCGGCTAGCCGGTTAACCGGTTTTTCAATAATTAAATATTCGGCTAGCCGATTAACCGGTTTGTAGCCGGTTTTTGACCGGTTACTAGCCGGTTAATAGCCGGTTTTTAACCGGTCAATAGCCGGTTTTTAACCGGTCAATAGCCGGTTTTTAATTGGTCAATAGCCGGTTTTTAACCGGTTAATAGCCGGTTTTTAACCGGTTTATAGCCGGTTTTTAATCGGTTTCTAACCGGTTCATAGCACTAATTTTTTTAAAAAATATTAACTATAACCTAACCTCTAAATAGCACTTCTTGACAAAATGCCATATATCAAAATAAATAAATTTCAAATGCTTATTGAAACTGTCAATGTTACCAACCTTAATATGTTATTATTTCTTTTAATAATATTTTTGAAATAAAAGAAAATTACATCGAAATAGGAAATAATTCATTAGTCAAGTGATAAGTTTTCCGCCAATCAACATTCAGAATTTCCATAGTTACATGTCTATCACAGCGATGATAAAAAACAAAGAATATCACCTTATTTCTATTCGTTACTAACTACTATGAAATTTTTACAACATTGACAGTTAATTTTAATAAAAATTCATTATATTCTCTCATTAAATATAAGCTCGTGATATTAATAATGAAGAAAGGGGTCAAAGGACCAAGCATTGAATGGTTTATAGATGAAAAGAAAAGGCATAAATGGTCCACGTGTTTTGTAAAATTCTTTATTCACAATCATTATAGTAATATACCGATTCCTAACCTTTTGGAGGTTGGGAAATACGTCATTCTCTTAGGTTGGAAATAACAGATTTTACTTCCATCTTTTGGGTTAGAAATGTTTATGTAGAGGTTGCCTAGCAACATTGTCATAGATCCTTATAATAAAGTAGACTAAAACAAATTTTTAGAGAGCTGTCAAAAAATATTAATAAAATTAAAGGTTATAACTCATTGATTTATTTTGAAAATTATTGATTTAAAATGAGGATGATTGTGAATAAAATAAGATACATAACCTCGGTGGGAGGTTCATTACATCCTCGCGCTTTATCTCACCTCGAGGCTTCGCCTCTCGGTAATATACATAAACCCTCGGCTGTAATAAAACATTTCCCACTTCGGATGTAATATACTATTATTACGGACGTTTCGGGCTTAGGGCAAGCCCATCTTCAGCAATCGTTGAATATGCAGTAATACCTAATTAAAATTTATGACAAAATTTTCTTAAAGTTGTATTAGACACGATGATCTATATGAGCAACATCGAAAACAATTTTAAATACAGCATTTCAACAACCTTCCGAATCAATACGGAGTTGGTGAAATATGAATAATAATCGAAGATACTGCTCGCATACCATATATACGTATATCATATACCATTGCTAAACAATCAATTGTCAAAATTTTAGTGCACACAGGGAAACTTTGCAAACTTTTGAACATGCACCAAATTAAAGGTTATATACCGGTTTTCTGACAGGTTAAAAACCGGTTTTTGACCGGTTAAAAACAGGTTCTTTGACCGGTTAAAACCGGTTTTTTGACCGGTTAAAAGCCGGTTTTTTGACCGATTTAAAGCCGGTTTTTTGACCGGTTAAAAGCCGGTTTTTTGACCGGTTAAAAACCGGGTTTTCTGACCGGTTAGAAACCGGCCGGTTATTGACTTGAAACCGGTTATTCGGTTTTTCGGTTAACCGGTCTGTAAACCGACGGTTAACCGGTTAGCAATTTCAGCCGATTTTGACAGCCCTAGTCTGGACATTCCTCATCGAAAATGCTAGTTCGACCTCATTTAAATTCATTTGTTCAATATTTTAATGTTGACAACGAAGGTGTAGACTCCCCACATACAGCGTTTAATTCGGTTTTGATTTCTTAATTCGTTTTATTTTTTAAATATAAGTATTTAACCACGGACCAGTACTAAATTTTTCCATTTTTGTAAAAATACAAAAATTGCTCGCTTTCGATAACTTTAATTTACGAAATAAAACATTGTTTTGGCGCTGCGACTTTATTTGTTTCCAAGGCCAACTATTTTTTAAACGCCCCTCGTAAATTTCTCGTAAAATTGTGTTTTAAAGTATAGGTAATATTCCGCATTCAATATAATACATATATTATTTTATAAAATTTAGTGAATCCTGTTCAGAATCTGCTTTAGAAATATGCAGAAGATTTCCTATTTCATTGAAATGAAATTTTTGTATTTTTGGTTTAGAAGGAGAATGTTTAACTAAAAGTATTTGGTTTTTACCAAAATTTACAGGTGTTTTCGTTGTATTGTTGTATCTACAATAGGGTGCTCAGGGTTTGGTGAATTGTTTGGTCATTTACGGGATCATACTGTTCGTCTCGTCTGGACTGTTTGTCATTGTCAGGGTTGAAATAAGTTTCGTTAATATTGTCAATGAGGTCAAAAAGATTGTGCGATTCTTGAACTAATGTATTTATATTTAATTCAGTACGTGATAATGCGTATGCGTACTCTTTTAGCTTGAGGCGCCATTTCATTAATTTTGAATGGATAGAAGATCCTGCCTACATAAAAGGGTCGAAAAATCCTTTAAGCACTGTTAAATATCAAACTACTAAATTATTGAAACAATCAAGCTTAGATAAAGATATTATCAAGAATCTTATTCCACAAGACCCTTATGTTCCTCGATTTTATGGTTTACCAAAAGTACATAAGAAAGATGTACCACTCCGCTCGATTGTGAATTGTATTAATTCTTGTACATATTATTTATCTAAATATTTAGATAATCTACTTAGACCTTATATTGGAAAATCATCATCCTATGTCAAGAATTCAAAACAATTTATTGAAATTATCAAGGACCGACATATCTCGTCTGAAGATCTTCTAGTGAGTTTTGATGTCTCTTCATTATTCACGAAGATTCCTATAAAAGAAACCTTAAAATTGCTGGAAAGATTTTTTTCTGAAGACATTGTGAAACTTTTTCGACATTGTTTAATTTCATCCTTCTTCTTTTTTAACAAAAGAATATTATAAGCAAGTAGATGGTGTTGCTATGGGTAATCCTCTGTCTCCTTCCATAGCTAATTATTATATGGAGTTCTTTGAAGAATTAGCTTTAGAATCTTCTACGTTGAAACCTTCTCTATGGTTACGATATGTTGATGACGTCTTTGCTATTTGGCCCCATGGGCGTCAAAACTTATCAATTTTCTTAAACCATTTGAATAACATCCTCGAAAATATTAATTTTACCGTAGAAGTTGAAGAAAATGGCTTTATTCCTTTCCTGGATATTTTACTGGAAAGAAGAGAAGATGGTTCCTTACTTTATTCAGTCTACAGGAAGCCAACGCACACAAATCTATATATTAATGCAAATTCACACCACCATGCTTCACAGAAATTTGGCACTATCAAATGTCTAATAAGAAGAGCTACAGATATATGTCATCCAGATAAATTAAAAGAAGAGATGAATGAAATTAAAAGTATTTTTATGAAGAATGGATTTTCTGTGTCTTCAATTGAAAAATGTTTTAAAGCAAAAAGACCATCAAACAATGAAAAAGAAAGGAAGGTATTATATGCATCGCTTCCTTATGTAAAAAACGTAACGGACAAGACTGGTAGAATTCTTCGTAAGAAGAACATGAAAATTTCGTTTTCTCCATATGTTTAACTTTGTCATATGTTGAAACAAGTGAAAGACGTCATCCCTCTTCAATCATCAAGGATTTACAGAATTCCATTATCTGCGGGAGAGTTTACATCGGCCAGACTGATAGAACTGTCTCTACAAGATTGAATGAACAACCAGCCTGATAAATCGTCCGTTGCAGAATTCCACCAAATTAAATTTGAAGATACTAAAATTATTGCATGACCTACTCGACTTAACAACAGATTAATTAAAGAAGCCATTGAGATTTATAAAACAAGAAATATCAATCTCAATCATTGTGACGGATTAGAACTTAGTCGCGCATGGCTTCCAAATTTAAATATGTTGTAATTTGTAATAATGTATACAATTTTTTCTAGATTTTTTCTAACATCTGTTAATAAAGAGTACTGCTGTGGTATTTCGCTACCGATAAAGCGTTTCTGAGTTATACAGATCACTTCTCTGCCAGTTTTTGGGACGGTTTTTCGTCTGGCAAAAGGAGAGTTTTCCTGAGAAGATGCATGTTCGCTGTCCAAGTTATTGCCGGGCATGCATATATTGTCTAGAAAATTGTATACATAAAAAAAGGTAACATTTACGAACCTTGTTACCTTGGTTACTTCTTGTTTTTGTTTTTTCACATTCCAGCTCAGATATAATTGATTTCAGTTTGTTTTATCAAATGTTTAGTATTTGTAGTTCATTTCTCTTGTTTGAAAATAATGTTAAATTAATCTTAACATAAACCTGTATTTATATATATAAATTTAAATGCAATCTTTCATGACCCATGAGGTCAGTGCCGTATCATCTCTTTTTTCTCTCTTTTTCTCCATTACTAAAGTACCCTCTTTCAGGCTGTTGTTATTATTATTATTGTTACTGGTATGAAACTGTTACCGTTTGCTTCGGTATTGAGTACTATTTATACCTTTACTTTACACCACACAGCGTGACTCGTAAACCATTTAATTTTGGGAATCAAGTTTTCGAGACGACCTTTCTTGTTTGTACAATTCCAGACAATTGTGTTCTTAGGGAATAAGCAGCCGATAGACTCCATTCTTCGCCGCCCATGCGTACGCTTGCTACATGTAACCACAGGCTATAACCCTATAGTTCCAGTTACGAACAGGAGTATTCACATTACGGACGTAAGCTTATTTCTTTTATTGTTATCAATATTATTCGCATTTTACACTATTGTTTTGGTTTAAACATTTGAGAAAACTTAATAGTTATACGATTTAATGTCCCAAACACTTGTTCTCGAAGTATGTAATTTGGTCACTGACGTTCATAAATTATTGTTAGGTCTGATCACCTCCTGTAAATTTAAATTCTTTTGAGCTTATGTTGTTGCTTTTTATATTACTCTGCGCATTGTTCAGCGTGTTGTGCACCGTTGTAGCTTTAAGACAGGTTTTACATTTTGTTTTACATGGTTACGACAGAATATGTCGCAAAGCTGACGTAAGCGCTGTATACCAACGGTTCACGCGGTTCGTATTTCTTTTCCTACTTTTATTTCGCTAACGCCTCGTCCTGAACGCATGACTAGCGCCGGCGGGCTAGTACTTTACACAACGTTCTTATTTCCGCTTTGTCTTTTTATGCATTAAGGCATTTACTTGAGGGTTGATCCGACTAAACTTGATCTTGTTTTTTAAGTATTTTTTTTTTGTATTAAAATATTTCTCGACGTTGTCAATTAACGTGTACAATTGTGTTAATTATATTGTGTTAATTATAGTGCCAAATTAAAATACTTTTTTTGGACTTTTGGCGTGCATGCCCTGTTGCCTTCCTCTTTATCCTCCTCTCCGCAGGCTTGTTCACCAGCCCTGATTGAGCGTCCATTGATCAGCTGGCGCCCTCTCGATTTCATTTAGGTACTATTTCCGGAGAACACTTACACCCACACCCTCCTCCACTGTAGTTAGTCCGGAGCCCAACCTTGAGCGGAATTTTCGCTACCCAAGGGGCAGATCTTGTTACAGTGTTTTTGTTAGGTATTGGATATTTATCATCGATTCTTTTCTCATTTAATTTCCGATATTCAATTAAGAGTCTCTATTTCTTTTTTCGGGAAACATCTTTCTTTTAGTGCAATTTAAAGAGGATGTCCATGGTGAATGAGAGGGGCGGATAATATTTATTTATTTATTTATTTACACACACTCGACAGGGCAAAGCCCCAATTACTGAGTGGTAAATACAGGAAAAAAACAATTTCAAATGCGACAATAGCATAAACATGACAAAAGTAATAATTATTTCAATATACGTTCTAAATTAACAACGAGTTATTGAGATAATAGCGAATGTAAGATTAACAATATTTTAGTTTTGAAAACTTTCAATTAATCATTAAATAAATCAACTTCATTTATGCTGGAAGATAGTTCGTTATAAATACTGCAAATACGTCTATAAAGGCTACCAACTTCATAATTAGCTTTAGCAACAGGAATACTGAACAAATGTTTTTGTCTTGAGTTTGGGTATCTAGGTACTCTAATGTTAATATTTGCAATGGGGGTAACATCATTGACCATGTTATTAAATAATTTATATAAAAATATACATGAATTAAATTTCCTTCGGTCCTCAAGCGACATTAAATTGAATTCATTTAGAGCTAAATGTTATCTGTAAGTTACAGGTTCATGACATAAATTTATACCAACAGTAACGTAAAAATTTACTTTGAACACAATCAATAGCTCTAATTGATTCTTGTATAGTGGATTCCAAACTAAATAACAGTACTCTAGTTTACATCGAACATAACAATTAAATAAGACGTAAGACAAATCCCAGAGTTCTATGATGTCTTGGTAATGTAGTTTACGTGTCGGTTAAATTGACATTTGGGATCAAAAATTACTCCCAAATACTTAATTTCATTAACTCTGACTAGAGTAACATTATTCATTTGATAATTGAAAAGAATAATCTTTCTCTTTGTGGTGCAGGTCATTATCTTGCACTTATTAACATTGAAAAATAAATGATTAGAGATAGACCAAGTCAACAGATTTTCAATTTCTTTTTGAAGTTTTAAACAGTCATCAATAGTGTTTACTATTCTAAATATTTTTATGTCATCAGCGTACAGTAAGTAATTAGAGTATTGAATACAGTCGACAATATCATTGATGAATAAAGTGAAGAGAAGTGGGCCGAGACTTGAACCTTGTGGAATTCCAGAAGTGGTAGTAAATGGTAGAGAGGTGAAGTTATTATATTGTACATGAAGTTGCTATTAGAGAGATACGAAGCAATGAGTGAGGCAAGATTAGTTGAAAAATTAAAAGTATGAATAAGTTTGAAGACAAGAATTTATAATTGACTTTATCGAAAGCTTTACAGAAATCAGTATATAAAACATCAAGATGATTATTTTCACGAAAAGAATTTAATGCAAAGTTTGTGAATGTACACAAATTAATGGATTTAGACCTCCCAGCAATGAATCCATGTTGATGGATAGAGATACGAGATTTAACTGAGCTATAAATATGAATGTATAGAATCTTTTCAAATACCTTAGAAATATTTGAGATAAAAGCAATAGGGCGGTAATTCGAGATAACATATCTATCACTAGATTTAAAGACGGGAGTAATGTAGGTTTTTTTAGATCAGTAAGAAAGGTATTTTTTTTCAGAGACAGACTGAAAAGTATGCATAAAAGTTTAGCAAATATTTCGTGGCATCCTTTTAACACATATGAGGGAAGATTATCATGACCAGGATTCCGGGACATTTTTAATTTGGAGATGAATTCAATTCGGTTTCAGTAATATTGTTGATGGAAATAAAATCAGAATGATTACTGGAAAAAGGATGATTAGTGCTCACTTGTTCAGGATCATAAACAGAAGAAAAATAATCTGCAAACGCCTGAACTATAGTAGAAATCTCATTGTAAGTACTGTCCGAAAGTACCATTGAGCCAGGAATACGAGTAGATTTGTTTTTGTTATTAAGATAGGTCTATAGTTTTTTAGGATCTTTAGACAGATTGATTTCAATAAAATCTAAATAATCCTTGTGCGCAGTTCGAACGTTTGCCTTGATTTTAGATCGCAAGTTATTAAAATTTGTTAGATAAACAGGATTTTTGGTTTGTCTATAAAGTTTTAAATTTTTATCCTGTAATTTAATATCAGAAATAACTGATTTTGAAAACCACGGTGGATATTTTGAATGCCTCTTAATTGTTTTAGGAATGCATTGGTTGAATACATTATAAATAACATCATAGAATTTAGCAAAGGCCTCATCAACGTTACTGTAATTTGCTAGAATATTCCAATCAATAGCTAAAAGAGAATGATAGACATGTTCATAATAACCATGTTGAAAATTGTACAACGGAATAGAATTAGCAAAGATTGAATTAAGGAAACTACATTCTAATTGCAGTGAAATAGTAAATGCAGGGTGATAGCCGTCTTCTTTAACTAGTGGGGAAGAATCGTGGGATACAAAGCAGTTGAAATTACATAAAACAATATCCAAAATTCTATTGTCCTTATTTAAAATGAAATTACGTTGATTTGCTCCTAAGTAGTTGTGGAAGTTAAGTAAAGATAGGGTGTAATACTCAATATGTTTGGTAATGTTGAAATCACCAATTATAATAAAATTATTATCAACGATACCAGGAATAGACTCTATACCCTCATAAACGTAGCTCAGCTGAGCTAAAGATATAGGTGGAGGAATATAGACAGTAATGACATAAACATAAGTAGTGGAAGATAATAATATTTTAACACAAATGATATCAGCTGTGGATAAATCATTGATACATAACTTAATAAGGGATGATTTGAATTTTGAGTGTATAGCACATAATACACCACCACCCCTGTATATATTCCGTTTAGCAAAATCCCGATCACTTCTATACACTAAATAATCATTATTAAAATTTTCCGAATTAGAAATAAAACCATTCAGCCAGGTTTCTGTCAGCGTAAATATATCAAAGTTAGCTGTTAAACTGTTGTTATAAAAATCTGTTAACTTAGTGTTCAAGCCAAAAACGTTCTGGTAATAAATATTCATAGAAAGTTCCAAAAAACAAAAATCAACACGACTCACAAATTTACATACAAAACAATATATCGAAATATAAGAATAATTCGATTTGACTTGTTACTAGTAAGGCAGAGTCAACGACCTTACTTATACCAAGTAAAACAAAATATTTATGATTAATTAAAGACTTACAAAAAATGGAAATATATGACAAAAGTATACATAAAGTATAAAGTATAAAGCATAAAGTTGCTCCATAATAATATAGAAATTTAACTAACAGCAAAATTAAATATTATGATTTTATTTCATTACTTAAATTTAGATTATTGAGATCCAGACGATTAATATCCACCTTATTCACTTTGTTATTAGATTTATAACAAATTTCACCATCTCTTAACCACACATTTTTATATCCATAAACTTTAGAAAAAATATTTAAAATGTTGAGACAATTCTTAGTGAGAACTTCCTTTATTGAAACAGTTGAACCTCTTAATTTCGACCTGGATTTAATTACCGCATCGCGAGTTTTATGAGACGTAAACATCAATATAATGGGACGCAGTTTAGGTTGGGACGATGAAGCAGTCGATTTAATTTTTCCAACACGATGGCATCTATCGATTGCCGTCAATGGGACATCGAGAGAAAGAAATATATCACCGACCTTGTTTTCGACGTCTTCATCTGCCTCTTCTGGTACTCCATATATACATAAACAATTACGCCTTGAATATTGTTTAAGCTGGTCAACTTTTTTATGAAGAATAGTGTTCTCAACAGATGTTATTTATATTCTGGTTTAACATTTTTTTAATCTATATATTTTCGCATATACTGGGAATTCGTCATTTGTTCGAAAGTCCGAATAGAATGTTTTATATTGTTTGTGAAAGATAATGGCTGTCCATATGAAATATACCTGAATACCTAGTCAACAGTTTTATTATCTCACGTTTCTCTTCCCTATTTATGTGGTCAATTCCAATTGCGGACGTAGATACTGCAATTATTGCTAATGAGTTAAATAAGCTCAAAAAAGTGATATAATTGAAATAATAATAATAATAATAATAATAATAATAATAATGTGTAAGAAAATTTCTACAACAAAAGTTCAGTGACAACTCTATAAACGAAGAGAAAGATGAATGTTTAAATAACGTGTGTGTGATGAAAAAAAGTTTTCTTGGCCAGCAAATAGTGCTTTTAAAAAAGCTGGAAGAAAACTATGAAAATCGCATAAAGGATCTCACCGACATTAATGATTTGCTAATATATAAAATGACGAACAACATAAATGACAAATAAAACATCAAATATCACTAACACAGAAAACAACTACGCTAAAAAAATTGATGTCCCAACGTGTTCGGTAGCCACACCTGACGAGAAAGAGGAGAACGAAAACAATACGGCATCTACTGGAAGAATAACAACTAATGTTATAAACAAAACTCCTGTTCCTGTCAAGAAAACTGGCAATAAAAAAACACCATCAGCATCCAACACCAACGATGATAAGGATGAAGAAACCAAGAAAGAAAACGAATGGGTCAAAGTTAAATATGCAAAACCCAAACGTGTACAAAATACCATTTATGGAACCCTTCAGTCAAATACTTCTCTTAAGAGTGTTGCAAAGTATGTTAACTTCCATGTTTGTAGGTTATCAACAGATATTACTGAAGAAACTTTAACTAATTACCTGAAATCCAAAAATTGTACAAAAATTAGATGTCTGAAACTTCAGTCAAAATATCCAGATGAATATTCCTCATTTAAAATATCTGTAGCTGTTGATGAAGCAGATATAATAAAAAACCCAGACACATTGCCTCAATATACATGCATTAATCCTTTTTAGCGAGACTAGACAGAAGCAAAACAAAAATTTAGTGGACTACAATAATGTCAACGTAGTTCATTTCAATATACAGTCTATTCGAAATAAAAGTCATATACTTGAACACTATTTACACTGTTTAAATTTCAGTTGTAGCGTAATATGTTTGACAGAACATTGGCTTTATGATTATGAAATAATTAATTTTAAAATTAGTAAATTTAATGTAGCAACTGTTCAATGTCGACAGGAAGGCTATGGAGGAACTATGATTCTCATAAAAGATTCTTATGAATTTGTTAATATTAAAAACATAAAAGAATTTTCTGAAGATGGCGTTTGCGAATTAACTGGTATTAAAATCACAGTACTCAATATAATTATTATATGTATATACAGACCACCTAAAGGTAGTTTTAACATTTTCATGAATATTTTGGAGAAAGTTTGTGAATCCATAACTACAAGTGCTAAACTTGTACTTTGTGGCGATTTTAACATTTCTTTTAATACAAATTCAATTGAAAATCAAATATTCACTGAATTTCTCATTTCACAAGGCTTAAATATAACAATTTTTGAAAATACTAGGCGTCATAATTGCCTTGATAATATTATTATAAACGATAATATCTATAACAATATTGCGTATGACACACAAGTGTTACACACATATCTATCTAACCACTCTGGCCAGTTGCTTGCAATAAAATTACCAACAACTGCTCCAACAATTTCTTCAAAATTAATAAGACCTATTACCATGTCAGGATTAAATTTATTTTATAATTACATAAATAATATTGACTGGAGTTTCGTGAATGACGATATACCCATATTGATATTTGTGTGGATGCTGTAAATGTCGCATTTCCTTTTAAATCCATTGAACCATACTCAAATCAGTCTCATTGGTACAATGATATGCTTTATAATTTACGTGAAAAAATTCAGTTTTTTTCAGATCTTAAAAGAAATATACCCAACTTACAAATAGATGACCATATAAAAGAACTGAAAAGAACATACAAATTTGAAATATTGAAAGCAAAAAGAGGCAAAAATGACAATTATATTGTACATAGTAGCAATAAAGTGAAAGCCATGTGGAACATAATAAATTCAAACCGAAAAACATTTGAAAAGCAAACATCTATTACACCAGACAGCTTTAACGATTTCTTCACTAACGTAGCAGAAAATATTATTTCCAAACAGCCTCCATCAACTATAGATCCGTTACAGATATTAAAAAAACAGGTACACTGTAAATAATTTTTCCTTTCAACTGAATGAACTTAGTTTCATTGAAGTAAGAGATATAATTAATAATCTAAGCTCCAGTAATTGAATTGACTGTTTTAGCTTAAACAGTAAACATATAAAATCAATCAATCAATATCAATCAATTAGTCAGAATACCTTTCCTGACATTCTTAAATTATACCGTGTCATTCCAATTTTTAAGAAGGGGGACTGCACCGACATTAATAATTTTAGGCCTATATCAATTATCCCCATTATTGGTAAAAATTTTGAAATTGCAATTGCAAAACAACTAAAAACATATTTTTAAGTAAATAACATCTTAAATAAATCCCAATTTGGATTCAGAACAAATAAATCAACAGAATTAGCTTTAATAGAATTTGTGAATTATATAATTGAAGGGAATGAGAAAGGCTTTTATACCAGCGCACTATTCTGTGATTTGACCAAAGCATTTGATTGCGTCTGTCACGATATCTTAATAGAAAAATTGAAATTATATAATGTTGAAGAAAATACCATCTTATTTTTTAAATCTTACTTTTCAGACAGACACCAGTACGTAGTAATAAATGGCACTAAATCTAACTACTTACCAATATACCACGGAGTTTTACAAGGTTCAGTCCTCGGTCCAACACTATTTATAATTTATATGAATGATATATCCTTCTCCATCACAAACACAAATCTGATCCTGTTTGCTGATAATACGACTGCTATAAATGCCTCTCAAGACCTCAATTATGTGATTGAACTCACAGAACACATTACAAAAGATCTACAATATTGGTTAGCATCTAACAGACTCTGTATGAATGAATCCAAAACTCAACATATGATATTTTCTACAAGAGATCTTAATGCTTTCAGAAACCCTGACAGTAGTAAGTTATTAGGTTTAATCTTTGATCCTAATTTATTATGGGAAACGCATTGCAACAATCTAGCCAAAAAGTTAGCCCCGGTACTGTACCTTTTTAAAAATTTGCGTGACAGAGTCATGTCTTATGGCATTATAATTTGGGGTCACTCATCCCATGCAAATAGAATTTTCGGTTTGCAGAGAAAATGTGTACGAATAATTTCATTTTCCTCTTTTCGTTCAGATACTAAACCTCTATTTGTAAAATTGGGTTTACGCACGTTTTCTAGTATATATATTCTAAATAGTTTGTATTATATCAAAAGTAATCTCTGTTATTTCAATTTAAACAACGTTATACATTCATACAACACCGGGAACAATTCAAATATTCATCATCCTTATTTACGTCTTAATAAATCAAAATATAGTGTAAATTGCTATGCTATACAGCTTTATAATTCCTTGCCTAACTTTATTCGTGATTTGAATATTAAGGAATTCAAAATTACAATAAAACAAATGCTTATGGAAAATGCGCCATTTACAACATCTGAATTTATGGAAATAATGAAAAACATGTAATTTGAAAATTGTTTATTAATTTTTCTTTCGATGTAATATTTCTCTCTTTACTCTCTTTACTCTTGTACTGACTTGTGTAAATACTTGTATTTATATTAGCGTTCAATAAATATTCTTATTCTAATTTTATCCATGTCTTTGTTTCTCCTTGAATCAAATTTATATTATTAATTTCAAAGTTCTACATAATTACAATTTTAGCGTTTTCGCCTATATTGATAATCGGGTATATAATATTTTTATTTTCAATTTTAGCTAGACGTTCTGGGATTTACTCATCCCTATTATATTATTTATTTTGGTTTCCGGTAAAAATACTTCACCGTTTTCTATATTATTTACAAATATTTTGGATATTCTTTCAGATTTGGGAGCCATTTTAATTTGATTGAAATTTGGAAGTATTTTGTAGAGGTGAATCTTGATTTCTTGGGTATGGGTTATTATTTTGTTACACGTCAGGTACATATATACATTTAAAATTTTCAAGTTATATATTCCTAATAAAAAGAAAAAATTTTTCTGAAAATTAAATAGATATTTGAAAGAATCATTTTTACTTTCACTTTGAAATATTTGGGTTACTAAAAGAACGTGTGCTCTCTGTGTCTATTAAGGCTTTTAAATTTAATTCTGGGAAGACAACATATTGTTATTTACTACGGTTGTGAATTACGTTCATTAATTCGACGTTTTTTCTGAAACTGTTATCGGAAAATGTCATTTATTTCGTCAGCATTTGGCGGTTCGTTAAGTTGATCCACCCTCATAAAGATTCACTTCTAATAATGGCGGACATGTAATGCACTCTTTATGCGATCTTATGCACCACCTATTAATTATATTGCGCTAATTAAGGTTTGCTGTGCGACTTATAAATATATAATTTATTTCAATATTCTTTCTTTTCTGAAATGATACAAATTGCTGGGAACTTTCTGCCTATTAAAAAAAACATTTGTTGGCTGGTACGTACCCAATTAAGCGTCTCCCTTCATACGGGGTGAAGGTTCCATCAATCACTAGAAATATGTCGACAGGTGGCACATCGTAGCCTTTTTCACAGCCTGAGTACACGTCCGTCAATGCATCTGCGAGAATATCATAGTTAGGAGAAAATTCAATTGCCCTTCGCAAAATGACACCAGAGAAAAAAGTTTTATGAAACTAATTACTTTTTTATCTTACAAATTTGCAGGTAAAATTTAAATTTTCAGATAAATAAACAATATGAAATCAAATTATTAACAGCAATGATAAATTTGTTAGTTAACAGTTCAATTCGTTGAAATTGTAAGATTGGTTCTAGATACATTGAATATAAAGAATATTTGAAATCAATGAAGAATAAACTATGTACTTATACACAGAACACACATCCTCCCTTCTAGACTACATATCTTTAGAAGAAAAGTTCGAAGAGAGGGATAGTTTTGTAATATAATGGCCCGTCTTCTTTTTTAACATTTTCTCTGTTTTATTTTGCCGTGATTTTTGAGGTATGTATGAGATTTGTTATAATAATGATTTGTTAGCTGATGATAAATTCTAAAATAAAAATAATAATACTGTCGTAACACAAAATTATCCTACATATTTAAACTGTTAGGGAATCAACACACGAAAACTTTTACATAGCCGTCTTCATTCATGACTCATACATTTCTCAACTCTGCAAATCTAGCTCATGAAGTTGGCGCTTACCGAAATGCTCAAATCTTGACTTATGCACCATTCGACAAAGATGGCTAGCAAGTACACTTCGGAGTACAATTTGTAGATAGCAAATACAACCAATAACTCAACCTATTCTGATTCAATTTGTACTCGAGAGTGTACTTGTCAGCCATCTTTGTCAAACGGTCAAGATTTGAGTATTGGGTATGAGCCAACTTCATGGGCTAGATTTGCGGAGTTGAGAAATGCATATATCGTGATTTGAAGAAGGTTATGTAAAAGGTTTCATGCAATCCTTATTTAAACACTGTTTAAAATTCTATCTAAGAGGTCATGGTAATACTTGACTATCTCTCTCTTCGAGCTTGTCTTCTTTGTCTAAGGAAGTTACTTCAGAACTCAGTAGATGGCAATAATAAAATTCTAAAATCATAGGACCTCATTGCGTTTCTTCTTATTACAAGTTTTTATTCAACTCCATTTGTAATTCCGATGACTACAATATTTTCGTAAAAAATATTAATAATTATATTCAATCAACTTTGTATCCATACATAAGGGCCCTTCGTTCGTCATAAATACGTTTTAAACTTTTAAATTAAAATACGTTTTTTAACGGTTAAAATACATCTATATTGAACTAATTATTCCTTATTACATTTATCAACATTTATAACAAAATTTAATTTTTAACTATGTATAAATTATCTTACATTTGAAAATTGATTTTATTACAATGAGCGCCTCGTACGTAATTCCCATGAAATTTTTTAAAAACATTTTTTATTTACATATCTTTTATAATTTGAACATAAGTATATTGGGAAGGGGTTTCAAATTTGGAATCAACGCATTGTGTAGCCTAAAGATATGAAAAATAGTATATTCAGTTTTGAACTATACATTTTATCTTCTTATGATATTATTTGTCTTACGTATTTTTGTATTTCGTACAAAATATTTTGTATACGCCTTAAATTATATTGCCACATGTGATATGAATGATATTAATGCTGATCACGTTTAGAATTTCACGATATACATGTATAATAATTTCATTGGTTTTGGTTTTATGTTATTCTTGATAGACGATATGACAACATTCATTTCTCATATTTAATGAATATGTTCATCTTCTATTACTCATCGATTATGATATATTTTATTACATATTTAGCTGAGCCTTTGTAGTGGCTAGTAACTTCGAATAAATATACAGTAATGTAGTATACTGTTGCTTGGTTTGTAGCATATTGTTAAAAAAACAATACGATTTGTTTATGCGCACAAATGAGTTAATTGAAAATTGTGTTAGATGTGGCGCAACTGTTTTTCTGATGCACTGATGTTCCAAGGTTTTCATGCAGAAAATTTGAAATTCATTTATATTTGACGAAAAAATATTGTTTATACACAAATTGGACAAGCAGCCAATTTACATCATTAAAAAAGTAACTACATTTGTGACGTCACTAAAATAAGTTTGAGAATCGTAATGAAACAACATAAATAAAAACCAGTAACAATCTGGAAAAATATTGATTTAATCAAGAATGTAAATATAAGAAAATGCACAAAAATCTTTCCAACATTATGCAAATGTTTTTTAAAATGTCAAATAACTTTCAAAATTTAATAAATTATCTACCAAGTGTAAAAAAAATAAACGTATAATATGTGGTACATGTATATTATTCATATCATATGATATTCTATATATATAAGGGCATACAATTTTTGACGGGTAAAATATCTGAAATTTTATTTCATTTATCACTGTAGTATTCTTCACGAATGGCATTGCGCAATAAAAAGAGTATGGTATGCGTAAATGAATTAGTTCCTTTCTGTCACAAATTATAAGTTCTGTTTATAAGGCGACGTATATCGTATCTCTGTTCAGGAAATAATTTGGAACTGCCCACAAAGTTGGTAGGTATAAATTAGGTTCTTTAGTAAATGAAGAAATAGAGGTTAGTAATAGGCTTCAAGTCAATACCAAAGACAATTTGTTTGCTAAGAGTAAGAGGAACATATAGGTATATAAGTATGGTGAATGTACGTATGCCAACTGAAGTAAAAGATTTGGAAAGTAAAATTAATTTCTATGACGAATTACGAAATATAATAGATAGAATACCAAAATACGATATAAAAAATAGCATTATGGGATTTTAATGCGAAAAAACGGAAGGGAAAATCTCGGCAAGGCGTAACTGGTGGTGAAAGTAAACGTAATATATGTAATGAAAACGGACTGATGTTAGTTGACTTTGCAATAGAAAATAAATTTAGAATAATGAGTACGTATTTCGATCACAAGGATATCCATAAAACAACTTGGGTCCACCCAAACGAGAAAATTGAAAAGAAAATTGATTACTTCGCTATTGAAAAGAAACACTTCAAAAGGATTGCAGAAGTTAAAGCTAAAAGAAAATACCTAGAGAATAATAGTTTGACGAAAAATTCTGAGAAACACTAGAAGAGAGGAATCAAGCTAAACTAGAAATGCACAGATGTCAGGCTGAAAGAAATAAAGGAATATACAAAGCAAATAGGAAGGTTATTAAACAACTATGCAGAAAGAAGAAAAGAAATTGGATGGAACTAAAACTTAGCTCACTACATAAACAAGGAAGTACGTAGCTTCTATCAAGAAGTAAAAAAAAAATAAAAATATTCAGCAAGGCTCAGCCAGATATTGTAGGGATAAAATGGGGAACTTATTAAGTGACAAAGAAGAAAAACTTAATAGATGGACGGAGCTTTTTCAGGAGTTGTTAAATATTGAAGGAGAAGAACAAAAAAAGGGACGGGAACAGAGGTAATAAGCATCGAAGAGAATGATGAATATATAGAAGAACCAACTGAACGAAAAATTTTCGACATATTTTCAGGTATGAAAAATAATAAAAGTAGAGGCGAAAATGGCATTCATGTAGAAATGTTAAAAGAAGTCGGAGAGGCACTGCAAACAGGAATTTACAAGCTCTTAAAGTTTGCTGCAGTATTGTGCCCCGCACCGAAAAAACGAGACCTAAGCTTATGTCAAAATTATAGGGGGATAACATTATTAGATGTTTATAAAATATTGGCGAAGATAATAAGAGTGAGACTGGACCAAAGTATAAAAGATAAGATATGGGAGTACCAGGCAGGCTTTAGACAAGGAAAATCTACATTTGAACAAATATGCACAGTTAAGTAAATAATTGAGAGAACCTATGAACAAGGTTTAGAACTACATATTTTGTTCATTGATTTCAAGCAAGCGTACGACAGAGTAATAAAAGATAAGTTGTATGAAGCCCTGAAGGAACTAAAAATACCAAGAAAATTAATACAACTTCTTAAGATGACCCTGGACAATACAGAGTAGAAGGAGATCTTCTAAAGCCGGCGACTGACTGGAGCCAAAATGCTGTAATGTAACACGAGTATTCGCTAGTCAGTACAGGAAAACGAGCGTCGAACCGAGCCGCTCAAGTCGAACAGTAGTGATCCACTTGACTGTCGGTTTTTTCCCGAATCCTTTTGATTGTTACATTACAAGTCAGTGCAGGTCGGTTTCCTCGTTCTGAGCGTACTTTTCATGTCGATTCAATATCATTTAGTCGCCATAGTTCCATCGCGTATGTATTGTTTTTGTTATTACACGAGCAGATATTCAAAATCGGTGGATGACAGTTGAACAAAATTTTTGTACTGTCCACTAATTTCTTGATTTTTTTAAATATTCAATAATGTTACTCCACCATGAACATTTCTTTGTCCAAATAAATTTGTCTGCCACCATCTTTTTGATATTTTCTTGATCATTAAATAGTTGTAGCCCATTGTAATAAATGCAGCACTCGCAACTCCTAGGGCCGATATTTTGAACGAATGAGAGTGGAGCACTGTTAAACTGAGCATTCAAAACGAGCATTCATGTGTGTTTTTTGAAGCGTTGGTAATGTAATGCTCGTATTGAGCATCACATTGTAACATTTTGGCTCCAATCAGTCGCCGGCTTAACTTATTCTAGGTTAGAAGAGGTTTAAAACAAGGAGGCCCATTATCGACAGTGCTTTTTAATTGCGTATTGAAACAATAATGATAGAAGGTGGAATAGAAAGAAATGAGATTATATACTACAAGAAAAATCATTGCGCAGCCTTTGCGGACGATGTAGCCTTGATAACAAGATCAAGACAAGAGCTACATAAAGTTACAAAAAGATTAGCGGAGAGTGCGAAGAAATACGGACTGTCCATAAACGAATCTAAGACCAAATATATAGCAACAGAGAAAAATCAGACAACAAAAGAACAGAATAAAATGTTTCAAATAGAAGATAAAGTATACTTCTTTGAAAAGGTAAACTCATTTCAATATTTGGGAGTTAGAATCAATAACTTTAATGATGAAGATCAAGAGATAAATGAGAGAATAGTTAGAAGACGTAAAGCTTTTGGAATATTTTGGAGAACAAATTTTCGGATAGGTACTGGCTAGTATACTGATTGAGTCCGCAACATATAATTATAAACAAATTTTGTATTGGTTCTGGTTTCTGATGTATTAGCCATATTATATTTAGTTATGTAGTTTTCTGTGTATATTTGGTTCTTACGAGTTTAATTTTAATGTGCATGTTGGTTGATTTAAGTAGTAAACGTATAATCCTATTTTAATGCCTTTTGTGGTATAATATAGACATATGCAAAAATGGAATAAATAATTCATAGTATTTATTTTGAAAAATTTTGCGCCGCTGTTTTCCAATTTTAATATAAACCTGTTGTATTACAGTTATGCTAAATTCCTAAATTTATACAATCTTAATGAAAAACTTTCCTACCTATATTTTGAGTAAACTCGTGCACTGTTCTCCTAACATAACCATCTATATCTTGATCGGGAATCGGTACCCATTCGTCAGCAGAGGATGCTGACTGGTAATAATACTGGAGAAGTTTAGCCATTCCGCTGGTCTGCTTAACTAAATCCACGCCTTCTAGTAAGTTCTTTATGTTGTCTTTTCGCTGGCAAGCTCGGAACTTCTCGTCAAAGTGCGTTCCTCGGCGTGAGTAATACATGTCCAGGATTTGAGAGAGACGAATACGGCCGGTTTGTGATGTCCACGATTTCGCCTGGCTTCCTATTATGGCACCTGGAACAATGAAATAGTTCAGAATACAACAAAATTTGCGGAAATGGGGGGATTTCCAAGAGTTTTTAATATTTTTATATGTTAATCTTCATAAAAAAAATATAGGCCTCTTTTTCTACCTCTCGCTAACGAAGGTAAAATAGGTATAAAAATTATGCTAATAATCGCTTATCCAGATAATGATAAATAACCACGTTTTAAGGTCCCTAGAATTCAATTTTATCATTTTTACTATGATGTCTGTGAGTGTGAATCTGGCTATTCCTCTTGCTCAAAAACTATCATGTAGAAAATTATGAAATCTCTTTTCCTACTCTATTCTAATACGGAAAGAAGCCAATAGATTTTAGTGTCACTTTAATGGGGACTTATGATTTCAGAATTTTATGGTTGTCATCTACTGAGTTCTAAAGTAACTTTTTTAGACGAAAACAACAAGCTCGATAAGAGAGAGAGCGAGAGAGAGAGAGAGAGAGAAAGAGTTGGGTAGATAGAATTTAAATGGTGGATAATTTTTTGTTTCGGTATTTTCATTTTCTTAGGATTTATGATCAGCTGATAAATCATTGTTAAAAGTAAACTGATCACTCTTGCAAACGTCAATCACTACTGCAGATAAAACAGAGCAAATATCAAATCGGATTAGAACAATACGAGAAGAGAAGAGAGGCTATGGTAATACTCAACCAGCTCTTTTTTCGAGTTTGTTTTCTTTTTCTAAAGATATGTAGTACTGGAAGAAAGGATATTTGTTGTGCGACCTCAATTTCCCCATTGAATTTCTAAATAGTTTTTCTTAGAATAATACTCAAAAACATTATTTTTTGGCCCTTTATATTATTATAAAAATTAAATATTAAATTTGCTACTAGTACTTATGTTTTTCTATATATTTAATGGATAAACTTAATGTTTGATATGTCAATCAGAACCTTTAGATGGAAATATTTATGAAATGAGGACAATTTGAAAGAAGTTAAATTCATAATCATAAATGATAACAATGGGCAATTATTTCACAATATTTAAAAAGGCTTGAAACCTTATATTTAAAAATTATAATTTTTGATTGTTATGTCCGTGCTTCGGGTGCATTTCGAAAGTGTTGCCAATCATGGTATAAGTAACTAAGTAAAAAATAAATATTCCTAACAAGATAAATGTGAAGTCGGTACACAAGTGTTACCAAACATGACTAAGTAACTAAGTGACAAACAAATATTCCTAACTGTATTACTGTGAAGTTAGTTCATTAATAATTTCTATACTACCAATAAAAATATAGTAAATTTTAAATATAACTAGACGAGTTACTGTTGCCAAACTTGCCATAAGTAACAAAGTAAATAAGTAACAAAGTAATAACAAATATTCCTAAATGCATTAATGTGAAATTCGTACTCGGTCGGCTTTTGTTTTTTGCATAAAGTAATTAGAACCATGTCGAGTTTGGTATCAAATAAGAGGTATCGTTAAGAGCTGCCATGCAGAAGTATCAAAAATTTGACAGGTCGATCGGCTTTTGTTTTTTGCATAAAGTTGTCAGAACCATGTCGAGTTTGGTATCAAATGAGAGCTATCGTTAAGGGCTACCATGCAGAAACTTCAAAATTTTGACAGGTCGATCGACTTTTGTTTTTTACATAAAGTTGTCAGAACCATGTCGAGTTTGGTATCAAATGAGAGGTATCGTTAAGGGCTGCCATGCAGAAGTGTCAAAAATTTGACAGGTCGATCGGCTTTTGTTTTTTGCATAAAGTTGTCAGAACCATGTCGAGTTTGGTATCAAATGAGAGGTATCGTTAAGGGTTGCCATGCAGAAGTGTCAAAAATTTGACAGGTCGATCGGCTTTTGTTTTTTGTATAAAGTTGTCAGAACCATGTCGAGGTTGGCATCAAATGAGAGGGATCGTCAAGGGCTACCATGCAGAAATGTCAAAATTTTGACAGCTCGGTCGGCTTTTGTTTTTTGCATAAAGTTGTCAGAACCATGTTGAGTTTGGTATTAAATGAGAGGTATTGTTAAGGGCTGCCATGCAGAAGTGTCAAAATTTGACAGGTCAATCGGCTTTTGATTTTTGCAGAAAATTGTTAGAACCATGTCGTGTTTGGTATCAAATGACAGGTATCGTCAAGGACTGCCATGCAGAAATGTCAAAGTTTTGACAGCTCGGTCGGCTTTTGTTTTTTGCATGAAGTTGTCAGAATTATGTCGAGTTTGGTATCAAATGAGAGGTATCGTTAAGAGCTGCCATGCAGAAGTGTCAAAAATTTGACAGGTCGATTAACTTTTGTTTTTTGCATAAAGTTGTCAGAATCATGTCGAGTTTGGTATCAAATGAGAAGGATCGTCAAGGGCTACCATGCAGAAACTTTAAAATTTTGACAGCTCGGTCGGCTTTTGTTTTCTACATAAAGTTGTCAGAACCATGGAGTTTGGTATCAAATGAGAAGTATCGTTAAGGGCTACCATGCAGAAGTGTTAAAAATTTGACAGGTAGATCGGCTTTTGTTTTTTGCAGAAAGTTGTCAGAACCATGTCGTGTTTGGTATCAAATGACAGGTATCGCCAAGGACTGCTATGCAGAATTCTCAAAAATTTGGCAACTCGATCGGTTTTTGTTTTATGCATAAAGATAAGTCGTTTGTGTATCCGAAAAGACAGTTAGAGTTAGCACTTTGAGTTTCAAGTGTGCCTAGACGGAGAGGAAAGACTTATCAACTATCATAAAATACTATCCCCTTAGGGAGAGCTCGTAGCCGAGATTTCGCTAGTATAAATACTATTTTAACTCCTCAAAAAAATTAAAATCTACTTATCCATGCCATAAAAACTATAATTTTCAACAATACCCAAAAAATGGGTGGAATATATACTTGGAAATTTCTTCATTCGATTCTACGTGCAAAATTACGTAACTATATATTATTTTTTTATTTGAACGATGGATACAAATTTGACAGGTCAATCGGCTTTTGTTTTTTGTAGAAAGTTGTCAGAACCATGTCGTGTTTGGTATCAAATGACAGGTATCTTCAAGGACTGCCATGCAGAAATGTCAAAATTTTGACAGCTCGGTCGGCTTTTGTTTTTGCATAAAGTTGTCAGAACCATGTCGAATTTGGTATCAAATGAGAGGTATCGTTAAGGGCTGCCATGCAGAAGTGTCAAAAATTTGACAGGTCAATCGGCATTTGTTTTTTGCAGAAAGTTGTCAGAACCATGTCGTGTTTGGTATAAAATGACAGGTATCGTCAAGGACTGCTATGCAGAATTGTCAAAAATTTGACAGCTCTATTGGTTTTTGTTTTATGCATAAAGAGAAGTCGTTTGTGTATCCGAAAAGACAGTTAGCGTTAGCACTTTGAGTTTCAAGTGTGCCTAGACGGATTGGAAAAACGTATAGACTATCATAAAACACTATCCCCCTAGGGAGAGCTCGGCGTAGCCGAGATTTCGCTAGTATAAATACTATTTTAACTCCTCAAAAAAATTAAAATCTACTTATACTTATATAATGTTTTAGTTTTGATACTTGGACCATAAAAACTATATTTTTCGACAATACCCCAAAAATGGGTGGAATATATACTTGGAAATTTCTTCATTCGATTCTTCGTGCAAAATTACCTAACTATATATTATTTTTTTATTTGAACGATGGATACAAAATAACTGAAAATATACAAAAATCAAAACTAAATTAAAGATTAATAATAAAACATTATGTTGCTGGTGCAGAAGTTTTGTGTCTTGTGAACCCTCTTCTTAAAGAGGTTATAGTTTGTGCTAAGGGGTCGTTTGAATGAAGAGGGTTGCATAAGCAAAAAAATCATTTTTTGTACGTGTCTCCTCGAAATTGTAATAAAAAATAATTAATATTTATTAAAATTTTGTAAATTACCTATATGATTATGTTTGTGTCCTGAAAACATTTTTGTTGAAAAAATACAACTGATATGAAAAAAAAATATTCATTTCCGGTTTATAACTTGAAATACGTAGACCGAATTATATTCAGGATACAATATATTAAAAACCATAAACAAATATATAAATTTTATAAAAGTGTATGCAATAGGTTTTTAAAACGACGCGTACGAAAAATTTACCAAAACAGATTTATTTGACTACCGCGGCACTAGAAATGTCGGTAATATAGTTCGGAAAGTAAACATTGAAGTTTTACCTGACTAAGCATGACATTTTTGTATTTTGATTTACAATCTTTTATTACTGCGGCTATTTCCATGAATGGTTTCTTAGAGAAGAAAAATGTAAGCTAAAAATGTAAGATCAGAAATTGGTCTCGAAATGTTTTATTGTGAAGAAATAAAAACATGTATTATTAACAATTAGTTATATTTAGTAAAATAAACTAAAATACAAGAAATCAACTAATAACAAGAAACAATATATTTTAAGGTAATTGAAATATGTTTTTATGGTATCAGCTCTTACATGGTGAAACTTCATTGTAGAATTTGTATGTTAAATAAATATGTAATCAGTATTTTTTAGTTTTACAAAAATATTTATATCACGATGACTATAGTTTCGCTACCGCAGTAACATCATTATAAATAAAGTTTAAAGTTAAGTAGTTTTTCAATCAGTTGACGTAAATGGCGAGGTAAATGGTATGTAATCAAAAGGTAAAATTATTTATTATAGAATAATAATAAGTTTTAGCTTCCAAAATGTATTCTGGGTCTTTACATTTTTTATTTTGAAATATATTCCCCAAAACAATTTCCGGCAATATGCAATTTAAAAAAAAACATCATCAGATCAATATTAATATAACAATATTAACTTAAAAACTTATGTATCTACTTATAATTACTAATACATGTAAAGAAAATACTGAAACAAATATATATATGAAATAATAATAATAATAACAATATATAATTCAATAATAATAATAATTGAAATTATTTACAAAAAAAGTTTAAAGTTAAGTAGATTTTCATTCAGTTAGTCAATAATATTATTTTATTGTACGAGGAAGTTCCTAAATGCCAGAAATTCTTTCTATTCATTAGCAAGATTGGCGGTATTTCTTATGGATATATGCATTTTACCTGTAATTTTAAATATTTAATTAATATAACAATAAGAAAAATTAAATTTCCAGAAAAAGCTTTGAGAATGTCACTAAAACTGTTGATTTTTGACAATGACATTTACCTGTCATTTACTAACTATGTTACAAACATTTGAATTTGTCAACTGGTTACCTTGGTGTAGTTTAGCCAGTGCGATTTATTACATCCAATTATATTGTGTCTTTATCTCTAAATTTATGGAAGATATAATAAAAAGAATATATGTATCGGATAGAAAATTTTATATTCTTTAATATTTGTAAAAACATACATTTCCAAAAATAATACTTTGAAGATTTTTTTAAGAAACTGATACTTCCGGTTGTGCTGTTGTTACCAAAACCTTTTCTGCTCTTCTCATTAATGTCAGATTAAGGAATACGTAGTTAAATTGGTTTTCAGTCATATAGCATTTGAGAAACCTTCTCTACAACGTCCACACATCCACACACACACACACACACACATACACACACATACACACACATACACACACATACGCACATATACACACACACAGGCATCATTGTAAAATGTTAAAATCGGATTCTAGTGACCTTAAAACGTGCTTATTCACTAAAATCTGGATATGCGATTTTTAGCATGAATCCAATACCTCTCTTAGCGAGAGGTAAAAATCATTTCTGTCACTTTTTTGAATTTTTCTTTGATGCACCAACCTTTGAACCGACGATATTCATCTTTATATTTCTTGTGGCGTTATGTAAGCAACAAATTCAGAGTTGATAGACAGTAAGACAGTCAGGCCTATTATGTAACTCAATGGTTAATAACTGGTTAAAAAAAATATCCAACAGCTTGATAAGTAAAAATCCAACTTTTATATCAACATTCTTGATTGGTGAAATTTTTCAACCAGTTGTTAACTAGTTGAGTTACAGAATAGGCCCGAGTAAATGATAGAATTATCAATAACAGCTTCCATTATTTTTGGTTAAAAATTTAGGAAATTTCTGAGAGATGACAATTATAAATAAATATTTTAATTGCTTTATTCGTTTCCTTACCAATGATATGTCGATTAGCTGTTTATTTTGTATGCCATTCAATTATATCGGATTATTTTAATTTTCTTTTTTAAAAAGTAACAATTTTGCAAGATTTAAAAAAAAATATATGCATCTCTTAAGAAAATGCGTGTTTGTAATGTTAAAATCGGATTCTAGGGACCTTAAAACGTGTTCATTCACAAAATTACGATATGCGATTTTTAGCATGATATACGGTGGCGAGAGGTAAAAGTAGACATTCATGATGCCATGAGTACTCGTATCATTAGCAACGTAGATACTCAAGGCAAACCTTACGAATATGACGCTATTATATAATTTTCGGTCAAAAAGTGTCGAATAATCTGGACAGAATCGGTCTTGCCTTGGTACTGACTAAGTATTGAACAAAAGTCTCGGTATGATTTTTCTAAGCATTCATAAATCCATCTGCCTATCGCGTCATATGTAAAACAGTTTTAATTTCTATTAAAAGTGTAGGTTCGTTAGGTTTGGCAACAAATAAACAAAGTTTTTAGTTTTCAGCTATAATTCTTTATTTTCATCGTATAACTAAATTGAAGATGGCCCAGTCCACTGCGCACATCTAAACTGCATTTATTTTTCTTATCAAATAAGATGCGTTCCTCAACTGCCTTAACTTATGAGAAAAATTGTGGGCATATAATTAAATGAATGGCAAACAAAATATGTTTTATTGCAAAAAAATGTTTATTACATTTTAATATATGTTTACTCATTACGCAGGTAATATAAAGTAGTGTTGCTTTGAAAGAAGATATTCATAAATATTTTCCTAGAATATGAATATGGATTTATACTACAAACCCTACTATCACTTAATATACTATATGAGGAGCAAAATTTCAAAATTATCCCAAAAATTCATCTACTGACTTATAGATGGCAAGCAGTACTATATATTGTTAAATTACATTTCTGACATTTTGAATATTCTATTATATACCTAAAGTTACTGTTGAAGAAAATCTATCCCAAACATCTGTTCTTTTATCTGTTTTTATGTAATAAAAATGTTATTTTTCTCAAATTTTTTTAAAGTGGATATTATTCCTTTTGAAATGTTGCTCCTCATATATCCAACTAAAAGTTGGGAGTTTCCGCACATAAACAGCATAACTCAGACACCTGCACACCTGTATTGAAAACATTACGTTAGTATTTTGTAATCCTCAAGCTTATTATGGCTAGCGTTATGGTAGATAAGAAAAGAAGTTCACCGGCAACATTAGCCGCAGATTACTAAAGTATTTTTCCCGAAAAGGGCCGGTTATGTCGTAAATGATTTTTCTCCTTTATATCAGGCTAATTATACAGGGATTATAAATTTCTGTTACTTGCGAAAGCCAATATTTAGAAAATACAGTGTATATCTTCTTAAGGCGTAATGGTATTAAATCATAAATTTTCTGCATTTATAATGTTTAGTTCTCTGCTACACTGGTTTTTTAAAACTATCCCGCTGTACTTTTTGTAATATATAGGGAGAACTCTGATTAATTATTCAACATCACTCAGTTAATAATTACTATATCTTATATACAACCCGTAAATAATGTTAACTCATCAAAATCATAACTTAATATGCTTCATTATTTATCGAGGGAAATAAAGTACTCTCTAGGGAAATAAAGTACTCCCTGGAGAAATAAAGTGACTCAAGACCATTGTTAATTGATATTGATTAACAGATAAGGGATATTATCAATTATATTTATTTTGGAAAAAATATAATGAGTTTTGTGAAATTAATTTTGAAATAAATAATTTTTCTTCGTTTATAGAAATGTGTTTCATTCTTCTTCTTTTCCGTCTGTATATAAAATATTGTATATAACACGGAAGTAAAGTTCCATTATTTGCTTCAATCTTCGCTCTGGACTAATAATGAGAAACTTTACTCCCTTGATATATAAACTACTATTACATTACTGCAGAAAGGATAAATATCGAAAATAGAAATTATTTAAATTTTGATGTAAGAGTTATCGTGGATAAAAAAATAGTCACACACCTTACCTACGATATGATGGGAAGTAAAAATAGAGAACTGAACAAATTTTATTCTAATAGATTATCAATATTATCCATATATTCTATATTCAACGTCTTTAACCCCCGGTTTTATAAAGGACAGAATAAATTTACTTCCAGCGTAAATTTATTTTAATAAACAAATTCGAATCAATTTTATTTTTATAACATTACTGTCAAAAATTCTACTTTAATTTAACGGTATAAATTTTATTTACTGTGGAAGTAAATTTATCTGACGTTTGTAAAACCGGCCATGCCATCAGTGTTATATTTTATTAATATAATTATGTCATTTTATAATCTATAATGTCTATATATTATTTTGTCACCATCACCAACAAATATTTACTGTTGTAATCCATATGTTCCATTTAAGTTTTCAATTTTAATTATTAATCATTATTTTAATGTGCGGGCAATAAGTATTTACTTGTAATCTATAATATATGCTTTTATAATTAATATGTTATTTTAATATAAAGAAACGAATGAATAATATAATACTTAACTAGCAGTTAAAATTTTAGGGATTATACACATTCATTTTATAGTGCATGCTTTTTACCTCTCGCTAAGAGAGGTATTGGATTCATGTTAAAAATCGCATGTCCAGATTTTAATGAATAAGCACGAATTACTTTGATGTCTGTGTGTAAGTGTGGATGTATGTTTGTGTGTGTGTGTGTGTGTGTGTATTTGTGGATGTTGGAGGGATGATTCCTGAAAAACTATAATACTTAAGACCAATTTAATTACGTATTCCTTAATCTGACATTAAAAGCAAGAGCTGAAAAAATTTTGGTAACAATTGGACGATCGGAAAAAAGATCTTCTAAATATTATTTTTTGGAAATTTATGTTATTACTAATATTAAAGAATATAAAATTCTCTATCCAATACATTGAACATTTTAATTATATCTCCTACAGGTTTAGATATAGAGAATTATAAATTTATAAAATAATCCACGGTATCAAACAGCCCATGGAAACCAGTTGAAAAATTAAAATGTTAATCATTGACATAAATGTCAGCATCAAAAATCCAGAGACATATCTGAAGGCTTTTTCTGGGAAGTACATTTAATATTTCTTATTATCATTAATTAAATACTTAGATATTTATGAAATTGGACAGTAATCTTGCCTATACACAAATCTAAAAAGGAAAATTGTCATACATATCTAGAAATCATTCGTTGAAAGTGATATGCTACAAAATGAATGGTTTGCTGTTGCTGGTCACTGGTTATAAAAGCTTTTATTTACCAATCATAAAACCCCAGGCCCTGCATAAAATTTGATCTAAGGAATATCTACCTTCCTGTTTACGCTCTTTCCTTCATTTTAGGCTCGAACCTAAGTAGAGACTCGAACCATTCACTCGTCCTCTCTTGGTTAATTTTATAAGCAAAAATAAATAGTTCATGGTCTGGCCGATATTACTTCATGTAGCTTTTTCGAAACCCCCCCTTAAGATTTGCAAGGGTAGGAAAACAGAGAGGTGCACACATTTTTTTCCTCCTACCAAATTTAAAACAATTAGTACAAATTAGGTATTAAAATTTAAAATAGAGTTATTACAATTTATTATTCAATAATATATTTTTTACATTTTACAAATACAGGTAGATAAATAAATTAACAATCAACAATTATGCTTTTGTCACATTTTTTAAATTAGCTATCATTAATAATACTTTTCGTCACTTTGGCAGTCACTGTTGACACTACCATTTATATTTATTATTAAATAATTTACAATTTTACAAATATCATGCTATTGGTTTTCAAATTTTAATAATATGTTTAATACTATCAGACCAATTTTGTTTTGTAATATTACTAATTTTACTTTTTATTTGTGCTATAACAGAAGTGCAATTAGCAGGTGAACTGTTATTTCTTCTAGTTTTACTTTTCAGTTGTCCCCAGATTAATTCGATGGGGATACAATAGTATGGAGGTAATCATAAAACAGATTGTCCAAATAATTCTTGTGCTAACTAATCACATACATAATGTTTTTCTACTGCTTTTGAATTGACTATTTCTTTGAGTTGTTTTTCTGTATTGTTGTTTTTAAAATATATTTTTTTTATATAAATATATATTTGGTACTTTTTCCGATAAACGGGAATAGTAGCTTGATTCAGTGGCGGCTGGTGATATCTTTGTATGGTAGGGCACAAAAATTTAAAAAAGTAAAAAGAGTATATTAAATTATTTAGTCTTTAAGATACAGAAGCCATCTTCGTAATTAAATGAGTACTAGACGATTACAATTCAACAATAACAGATTACCTCGGAAAATGCCGGACATACTCGGACATCTTCGTTTAAATTGGGCTGTGCCCGGAACAGGCTTAATGCAGTCATATGCAGCTTCGCGCGCTTCGCTGCTATTGGTCAAAATTCGAGTAAAAATAGTGGGAGACCGGGGCAGAAACATTTGTGCCCTAGCTTCTAGCAACATATCGGTACGTGCACACGTCAGTATATAGGCTATCTAGCTATCGGCGGTGTAGTAAGAATTGCATAATAATGAAAGTAAATAAATAATAATTAATGTATTTTTAAAATGTATATGTACTCGCTTATTTCTTTTTTTTTGTCTTTTTATTTGGTAGAGCTGCGCCCTTGTGCCCTATAGCACGAGCCGCCACTGGCTTGATTATTTATTTATTTATTTATTATGAATCTCACCTACAGGATATAATATCACAATTACAGGTATTATACAAAAAAACAATAAAAAAATATCTTAATTAGCACAAGCAGCGAAGAAAACTTAGATGATAATATAGGTTTTCGTAGCACACATATAACAAAATAATGATTTTAAGCATTACATCTCATAGTAACAATATACCGCGTTCTTAAACTTCACGAACGAGGCAAAAAACATGTCAATGTAATGTGGCAGGGTATTAAAATTTTCACATAACATTCTAACTGGTGATTTTAAATCATAGTTAGTACGCGCTGTTCTGCAATTAAATATAAATAAATAAATATAAATATATCATCACGGCATATTACCCATTTCTGAGTGTGCCACAATCTGCTTCATCGCAGACATCGGTAATGATGATGATACATTTGTACCGTGCGGGCGCTTACCAGGCGTCACCTCACGGGCACTCATTGCTAGCGTGGAGAGTGCACCACGGGGGTCACTTTTGTGCCATTTAAAATTCGAAATATTTGTTGTCGGTCGGGATCGAACCCGGTTCCCCAAGTTCGCGACCAGACACTCTGGCACACTGCCACGGGCACGCGAATTAAGCCTAGGAACAAATATTGGTATTTTTGCAAGTATAACTGGATCATTCACGATGCAATGTAAAACCTTATACAAAAATAGAGACGACTGAATATTTCTTCGCTTATTGAGTGACACTATATTAATTTCTGCAAGTAAGAAGTTGTAGTCAGTTTCAAAACTAGGATACGGTCTATGAACTTTATAATAACAAAATTTCACAAATTTTCGTTGAACAGACTCAAGTATATATTGGTATTTATTATAGATTGGACTCCAAACTTGCAGACAATATTCAAGTTTTATTCTCACAAAAGAGAAATATAGTTTTTTCAAAGTAGAAATATTAGTGAAGAACTCAATACTTCGAATTATAAAATTCAAACTTCTGTATGATGACTTGACAGTATGAATTATGTAAGTGGCAAAATTTAGCTTTTCGTCGAATATGACTCCAAGATCTTTGAATTGAGTAACTCTTTTAAGAACATGGCTATCCATTTTAAAATCAATGGTGTAAACAGCCTTCTTAACAAAGTAGCTCATTATTTTACATTTACTGTAATTGAAAAACAAATTAGAGGTTAAAGACCACTCTAAAATGTTATTGATATCAGCCTGTAGGAGCTTGGAATCTTCAATGGAATTAATAGTTTTATATATCATTATGTCATCTGCATATAACAAAATATGAGAGCGCTGGACAGAATTAACAATGTCATTAATAAATAGTAAAAATAATAAAGTACCTAAGTTCGAACCTTAAGGAACTCCAGAAGTGGGGGTAAAGGGTTCAGATTTTCAATTATTATAAGAAACGGACATGACACGGTTACTAAGATAGGAGGAAAGAAAAAGAAGAAGATCGGTAGAAAATTGAAAGTTAGTATTTAATTTATAATGTAAGATTTTGTGAATACGATCAAATGCTTTCGAAAAATCTGTGTAAAGAACATCTACCTGAGTGTTGTCATTTAATGAATTTAGTGTAAATTTTGTAAAATTCATAAGGTTGGTAGTTGTTGACCTTCCTTTAAAAAAAAACATGTTGATGAACTGATAATTGATTATGAACAGAATTATAAATATACTTAAAGATGATGGATTCAAAAACCTTTGAAATGTTAGACAAAATAGCTTAATAGCTATAGGGCGGTAAATGGAAATGCTGGTTGCGTCACCAGATTTGAATATGAGTACTATATAAGATTGTTTAAAACAAGTGGGAAATATGTTTTGTGAAATGAAAAGGTTAAAAAGGTAGTGCAAGGGTTTGAGAAATATGGAAGAACAGGTTTTAATAATATAAGATGGGAGATTATCAGGAACAGTACTACGAGATGGTTTGAGAGATTTTATATCAAATGTTATATCATCTTCAGAGATAGCTGAAATTATTGTAGTATCTATATTGTTATGAGTTATTATTTCTTCAGGGTGAACCGGATCATTAGTATAGACTTTAGAAAAATAATCAACAAAACCTTCAACAATTTCTGCAGTACTATTATAATTTTTATTGTCCAGATGCATACATCCCGGAATTCGAGAGGAATGCTTTTTATTATGCAATAAATTTGCATAGGAAAGAATTTGGTTTTTCATATCAGCTGTATATTTTGTGTGAGCAATATTGATGTCTTTTTTAATTGAAGCACACACACTTTTAAATTCAATGACTTATTTTCTATCTCCATGACTATGATATAAATTATGATATTTGTATTTTAACTTAAATTTTTTTTTGATGTTATTATTGAACCACGGAGGATAGGAAGAGTATTTAGGCTTAACTCTTGGAATACATTTATCTATGATATCATAGAGTATGTCATAAAATTTCTCAAAAGCCTTAACAACATCAAGAATTTAATAAATATCATTTCAATCAGCTTGCGTTAATAGCTGATACAATAATTCATAGTTTCATTTTCGAAAATTGTAATAATACGTAGTCGGAGAGTTATTAGGAATAGCATAATTTAGCTTACTAGTACTGGGAAGATGTAGTGTTACAATCAAGGCTGGGTCTAAGGATTCTCATAAACCAATGGATCAATATGATGTGCGACAGAGCATAATTCATTGGAAACAACAACATCAAATATTCTATCGTTTATATTCGTGATGCGGTTAAACTGTGTGCATTTGAAAATGTTAAGAAATTGTCGAAAGCATTTGTAGTATTATTATTGAAAGAGGAAGAAAGAATTTTATTTATAAGGTTTGCAATATTTAGATCACCAATTACCAAAAAATTATTGTTTAAGATTGGCAAAAGAGATTCAATAGCCTCAAATATAAAACTAATTTGTTCAAGTGTGATAAGAGGGAGACAATATAGAACAATGACATAAAGAAAGGAGCCGGGAGAAATAAGTAATTTTATACACAATATCAGACATTGAGGAAGGGTGGAGTTGTAGGTCAACACGGAGAAATTTATATTTATTATTGACAGCGCATAGAACACCTGCACCTGTTTTTTGCCACTTGTAAGTAAATTTCTGTCGGTTCTTTGAACGTTGTAAAATGATGAAAATAATTCATTATTAAAAACACCGTCACTCAGCCAAGTCTTTGTGAGACAAATGAGATCAAAATCAGATGAACAGCAGTTATTATAAAACGTATTAATTTTGGTATTTAACCCTCTAACATTTTGATAGTAAATAATCATAATGATGAAATGCTAAATTGTTATAAATAATATAAAAGAGTGAATAAAAATTTTACAGTGCAGCGTTCGATGAGTATACGAGTATAATTGCGAAAAAGAACAAAAAAAACGGAGTTGATGAAATCTTGAAAACGTTTTTAGCCTCGTGAATGAAGCAAATGTCGACAAATATCAGATGTTAAAAATGTTAAAATTATGATTAGTATAAATGTGTATATGTGAAGTTAAGTGCAACCAATATTATTACTATGAACTATAAGTATGATTAATAATTAGGAATAATACAAAATATGAAGTTAACTGCAACCAATATTATTACTATGAACTACAAGTACGATTAATAATTAAGAATAATACAAAATATAAAGTTAAGTGCAACCAATATTATTACTAAGA
Source organism: Ophonus ardosiacus (assembly GCA_943142095.1). Taxonomy (NCBI): domain Eukaryota; kingdom Metazoa; phylum Arthropoda; class Insecta; order Coleoptera; family Carabidae; genus Ophonus; species Ophonus ardosiacus. The sequence continues at coordinate 21,657,222 of OW964833.1, read as the reverse complement.
ACTACAAGTACGATTAATAATTAAGAATAATACAAATAATACTTTTGACAAATCTAAAATTTCAATTCTTGTGCAAATCGATTTTTCAAAGGCATTTGACATGGTTGATCACGAACTACTATTAGCAAAAATGAAGTACTATAACTTTTCAAATAGTGCTTTACTATGGTGTAAAAGTTATCTTATAAATAGAAACTTTTACGTCAACATGCTTCATAATGGTCGGCCACTAAATTCTGGTTCATTTCCACTGCAACGTGGAGTACCGCAGGGATCGATTTTGGGACCACTGTTTTTCTTACTTTATGTGTCTGATCTGCCAAAAACTCTGATTAATTACGATGTGCATTCTTATGCTGACGATACACAAATTTTAACATCTGTTGCCGTCGAAGAGCTAAATGAAAAATGCACTTTTATAAATGCTGATTTGGAAAGATTGTCTTTATGGATGAAAAGCAATGGTCTCAAAATTAATCCCAATAAATCTACTTTGATGGTATTTGGATAGGAATCTGTACCAGACATTATACTAGATGGGGTAATATTGACAAGCAGTACTGTTACCACGAGTCTAGGATTGCATATAGATAAAGGTTTAACTTTTAGAATGCATCTGCACAATAAACTTAGAACAGCCATACTCAAACTACGGCATTTGTATCAATTTCGACATATACTATCAACACAAGTAAAAGTAAGATTAGTAAACTCCTTAATTTTATCAATATTTGATTATTGTTTATGCATATATGGTCCTAATTTGACACAAATTGACAACAACAGGATTAAGGTTCTACAAAATTCTTTGCGTTATGCTTATGGTGTGCGAAAATATGACCACATTTTCTAATATAGAACACTGGCTAAAATGCAAGATATTGATGTTAGAATTCAAAAAGTTTTCCTCATTCTCACTCATAAAATTAAAATGACGGGAATTCATTCCTATTTATCTGATAAATTGACCCTGAAGAATTATGACTACGGTTTAAGGGGTAGGGATTTATATGCTGTGCCACCTTTCAAAAAGTCTAAATTTAAATGTTGCTTCTCTTATCTTGCACCCTCGCTGTATATTTCTATTCCAAATGAATTAAAATCTCTGTGTATACAGTCTTTTAATATTTTAAATCTATGTTATAATTCATATTTTTATTTTATTTTCTTAAAATGTATTATATAAAGTAAAATTCAAGTTGTATGTGTCCATTTCTGATTCTTTTTAATTATTGTATTGTGTTGGCATTTCGTTATTTTGTTACTTTAATAATTAATAATTGTGTCATGTATGTATTGGTTGGGTGGAAGAGCAACCGTTGGCTGAACCCCGCCATTGACTGATGTCAATAAAATTTTATTATTATTATTATTATTATTATTATTATTAGGCCCTGTATAGGAGCTCCAAAATTAGTAATACACAAAAGTGGTGTAAGTGTATGCAATAAAAAATTATTACAATATAGAATCAAAATGAGTTATTTTTTTAATAGAACCATCAACTTTCGCGAAAATGACACCATCATTAGACCACATATTCTTATAACCAAATTTATTAATGACATTTTTTAAAAGTTCATGTCGATTTTTGGTTAGATCCTCCGTAATTGAAATGTTGGTACCACGTAAGTTTTTGCGATTCTTTAACATAGATGCACGAATTTTATAAGAAGTAAACTTCAAAATTATAGGACGAGGTTTTGGGCGTTGGCTAGAGGGAACAGATGAAGAAGTGAAGTTGCACCTACCTGTGCGATGGCAGAAGTCTATGTGATCCGGAGACACATTGCGGCATAGTTTTTCTTTGAAAATATTGGTCACAACTTCATCGATGTTTTCAGTCGTGGTCTAAGGAACTCCGAAAATACGTAGACAGTTACGGCAGTAATACTGCTCAAGCTGGTCCATGCGATTTTCCAAATTTTTATTTTCGGAGGTCGGTACACTGAATTTATTTTCATAAAAAAAATTCTGTTCTTCTAATTTTCTATCAAACCGAATTAGAACTTTTGAGATTAGTTCGTCTATAAAAGTGGTGTCACTTAGTATATGTCTTACGATTTCTTTGATTTCTTTCGCATACGCAACACCACTATGTGTATTCGCCATATTTATTGTAACATAGAAGTGTGGAAATTCAAAAAATGTATCATTTTTGAAAAACACCAGAGAAAAAAATATGTAAAAGCTAGGAGCGACTAAAAACACGTCTACTCGTGCCAAAGCATGGACTAATGATAAAATTATCCATTATAATCACGCTGCTAAGAGGTATATTGGGAAGTAATTTATTCTTGAACCAATGTTCAAAAATATCTGCTGACACAAGGCGTTTTTTGACGATATACTGGTTTCAAACTATTTCGTAGTGTTTCAAACCATTATGTTTTGGCGACGAAACGGTGACATCAGAGACGAAAATGGTTGAAACAGTTTCGTATGTTTTCAAACCGATCCACTGAACTGGTTTTAAACAATTTCTAAATATTGAGAAATAGATGAGCTTTTAAATCATTACACATTCAAAAATTAATAATTCTAGATGCTCCATTATTATTTGAGAAAATAAAACGTTTGTACGTAAAAATAAATACTAAAATATTTCATCTATTAGTATTTTCATATTCTTTGTGAGAACAACAATTGTTTTTTTCTGCTCCGGAGTTATCACAATTATCTTGAGTTATACTATAAATTATATTTTTATACCTACATTAGTGCGTGCATAATTTTCAAACCATTAATTTTTCAATAAAAATATAGTGTTGTGTGTTTCTGTGCTCTCAATTTTACGTTTTTAGTAAAAAAAAAATATCGTAGTAATAGTGTGTGTATTGCAGCTGAAGTTAATTAATCCGTCTTGTGCGAGTAGTGTGAATCATCCAAGCCTAAGAAATATAATCGTACCGTTTCATAAAACAGTGCACAATGGCTTCTGTTTGTTCGATTTGCTCTAAAAAATGTGATACTTTGTCATCAGTCAAATGCATAATTTGTGGTACGGTCAACCATTCCGATTGCGTCCAAGCCCAAGTACCTAAATTGGACATGCGAGTGCTGCGCTCCTAAAAGAGCTATAAGTACTTCTGCAGCGCATGTGAATCTGCGCCTCTATTACCATCTGCATCTGTCGTCGAATTAAAGCAACTTATAATTTCGCTTCAAAACGAAATTAAAGATATTAAATCTAGCCTCAATTCATTCAAAAAAAGCAAATTCGAAGAACTTACGGACTTTGAACATATCGTATCCGAGGTTGAAGATCGAAATAATAGACGTTCCAACGTTATTATTTATAACCTACCCGAGACTAATGACGGGACCAACGACATTAATGACATTATTAATACAGTGTCATTAAATAAAATAGACCACAGCAATGTCAAACACTTTCGTCTTGGAAAACCTAATTCTGGCAACATGAAACCTAGACCGGTAAAAATAATATTTAAAAATCCATCTGACGCCAAGTTAATGCACATAAACGCTAAAAGATTAACTACTTCTAAGTTTAAAAATGTTAAAATTGGTTATGATAATACACCTAAACAGCGACTTTATCTACAGGAACTTAGAAGTGAATTGCAAAAGCGTACTAACAATGGCGAAGACAATTTAACAATTAAATATTTCAATGGTGTGCCGCGCATAATAATAACAAAAAACTAAAACCTTCTGTCCGTAATAATAACATAACAATTTATTATCAAAATATGCGTGGTATAAACACTAAACTCACACAACTTTATTTAAATGTATTAATCATAAATCATGACGTACTTGTATTTTCGGAAACCTGGCTTAACTCGGACGTTGGGGACAATGAACTTTTAGATGAGCGATATTCTGTTTATCGTTGAGATCGTGATCGGGCGGATACGGGTAAGAACAGAGGAGGCGGAGTGTTGATAGCGGTCAACGACAATTGACAATTGCGAACATCATCTTGTGGATATCAGCTGTCCATCAGTAAACATTGAGCTGCTGTGTGTCACGGTCTCTCCTCCCCAATCTACAACATCACTCTACATCGTCGCCCTTTATATTCCCCCCGACTGCATCATCGCTGACTATCAAGCCCTTTTCGACTTTATCAGTTCTCTGGCATTTATTTATAATTGTAACACTCTTTTAATTGGAGACGCCAATATTACTAATTTAAATCAATTTTACACCATTAACTTTGCAGATAATTACGTTCGTTGTTTCAATAACTTCATAAATCTTTTAAATATGTCGCAATTTAATAGAATCACGAACGGAAATAATAACATTTTAGATATTGTTGTCTCAAAATTAGAGTGCGTTGTGGAGAAAAGTATTATGTATCTTGTACCAGAAGATGTCCATCATCCTACTCTGCATATTTCGTGCTCCTTTTCCATAAACGAGCGTCATAAACTTAAGCATAATAATTGTAATAACCAATATGATTTTAAGAAAGGTAATTTTGAATTGTTATACAGTATGCTTAGTAGTACTGATTGGCAATTTCTGAACGATTATTCCAATGTTAATGATGCTGTGGATCAATTTTATAATACCTTGTACAATGTTATGGATATTTGTATTCCAAAGAAACTAATCCGAAACTCAAAATACCCTGTTTGGTTTAATAAAAATATAATTTGCAATATTAAGTTAAAAGAGCACCATAGAAAGCTATATCGCAATACTGGTAACGAATTACATTTAATCAGCTATTAAACTATTAGAGTTAAACTGAAATCTTTAATTAAAAATGCACATAACGGCTATCTGAACAGTGTACAAGATAACATTATTAATGATCCAAAAAAATTTTGGAAATACGTTAATAATAAAAATGATTCCTCTAAACTACCAACAAAAATGTCTTACAATGAGACTGAGTTAAATTCTGGTTTTGAAATTGCGGAAGTCTTTTCTAATTATTTTAAAAGTGTATATAATTTGTCGCCTGTCAATTTAAATGATCATGATACAAATGTCAATAATTGTATGCTTGACACTATTCGCCTTATTAATGTGTACGATAACGATATTTACACCGCCATACGTGCTCAGAAAAACACTACATCCATTGGTCCAGATAATATTCCCGTTTACATTTATAAAGGCTGTAGTGATTCACTTATACTTCCATTTTTAAAATTATTTAATATGTGCGTAGCTTCAAATACCTTCACTGAAAACTGGAAATCTGCCAAAATTTGTCCTCTTTAAATCAGGTGACAGAAATAAAATAAATAACTACCGCCCAATTTCCTGTTTAAATTCAATAGCAAAAATATTTGAGTACATTATTTCTAAACAAGTACAGTATCAATGCAAAATTTTTATTACAAACTCTCAGCATGACTTTGTCGAAAAACGATTAACAGTAACAAATTTAACGAATTTCACCCAACACATTTTTCAAAATTTTGCTAATAAAAATCAATTAGACGTCATTTACACCGATTTCTGTAAAGCCTTTGATTCGGTTAATCATAAAATACTTATTTTGAAATTAAGACAAATCGGATTTTCTGAAAATTTAATTATTTTTCACTTGAATCATATCTTCAAGACCGAAATCAATACGTTTATTGTTATGGATTTACTTCCTCAAATTTTTTAGCAGCCTCTGGCGTACCGGAAGGTTCTGTACTAGGACCTTTATTGTTTAACATTTTTATTAATGACATAGTTTCTGTTATTAAACAATCACATTGCCTCATGTACGCTGATGACCTCAAATTATTTATTGAAATTCGTCAAATTAATGACTGTGCCTTATTACAATTGGATTTAAATGCAATATATGAATGATCTATTAAAAATCACCTATATTTCAACATAAATAAATGCCAAGTTATGTCATTTGCCAGAATTCAAAATACTGTTCACTACAATTACATGATAAATGAGGTCATTTTACATCGTACTCAAGAAATTAAAGATCTTGGATTGTTATTAGATCCAAAATTAAATTTCATTAATCATATCGAGGGCTTAATAAATAGTTGCTTTAGATTACTTGATTTTATTTTTCGCACTACATCTGGATTTAATAACTTATTTTGTTACACTGTTCTTTTTAAAACTTTAATTTTAAGTAAATTAGATTACTGCTGCATTATTTGGAATCCCAATCAAAAAAATATTGTTGATGCAATTGAGAGAATTCAGAAAAGATTTATTAAATACGTTTGTTTCAAATCGAATTTAAATTATTCTAGTGATAATTACGAATCTGTTTTATCCCTTTATAATTTATCTACAGTTGCGTCACGAAGAAATAAACATTTGCTGATTTTTTTATACAAAGTAGTTAATAATATTATCGACGATGATTTTCTGCTTAGTCAACTTAATTTCTACGTCAATTTATGTAATACCAGATGCCGTAACATCTTTCTTATAAATATGTGCAAAACTCAATATATTTACAATTCACCAATTAACAATATGTGTCGACTTTATAATAACAATTGTACAATATTAGATTTCTCTATGAATTTGAATGAATTCAAAAACAAAATTAACTCCATTTTATTGTAACTTTCTTTGGTTTTTCTTACTGCATTATGTATTTTATATTTAATTATTATGTTCTCCTTTCATGTACTTTAATATTATTCTGTAATTGGGACAGCAGTCCTGTTGAATAATAAAGTTTATTATTAGAAAATAATAATTGAATGCAGCCAAGGGGTCAGTTTATTTTAATCACAGTGAATGAAATAGTTTTGAAAACAAAACAACGCCAAAAAAACACCTATGTTGTCGTGGTAATCAACATAGTTACTTACTTAATCCTGCACCTTTCTACCGTCACGGGTGTAAGGTGTTCCCCCGGCTTGCGGGGGAGGGGGTTGAGTTCTGGTTCGTTGGTCTTCTCCATATTTCTTTCCACTCTGCTCTATCTTGTGTTGCTGTCTTCGTTTCTTCCCAAGTTAAACCTCTTCTTTGCGCTGCCTCCTTTACTTCTTCCAGCCACGTTCTTCTTGGTCGTCCTCGTGGTTTCTTTCTTCCAATTTTTGCTTCAAACACTTTTTTAACTATTCTCTCTTCTCCCATCCTTTCTACATGCCCATACCATTTCATCTGTCCTTCTGCTATCTTATCTTTTATTGCTTTTACTTTTAAGTTTTGTCTGTAGGTTGTGTTTTCAATTCTGTCCAGTCTTGTTTCCCCCTCTATTTTTCTCAAGAATCTCATTTCGATAGCCGTAATTTTTTCTTTTTGTCTTTGCGTTAATGTCCATGTTTCAGCTCCGTGTATGAGTATAGGTGTCACTACTTTCTTAAATATTTGTACTCTGGTCTCTTTCGGTATTTCTTTCTTTCCTAAGAAGCTGTGTTTGATGCTATTGAATATTTTGCCTCCTGTTGTTCTTCTTTCTTTTATTTCTTCATCAAATCTTCCATCTTCTGAGATCATTGCCCCCAGGTATTTAAATTTTTGGACTTGCTGTAGATTTTCATTTTTTAGTTGTATCGTGTGGTGTTGTTCATTTCTTCCTAGTATCATGGTTTTCGTTTTTCCTTTATTGATTTTCATGTTTAATATTTGTAGCGCTTTATCATATATTTCTATATTCCTTATTAAGGTTTTTTTGTCTTCTGCTATGATGACCATGTCATCTGCATAGCATAGTTCTGCTATTTCCACTCTTCTCAATTTCCAATGTCCTATGTAGTATTTCTTTACTTCTTTCTTTGTCTCTTTTATTTCTTCGTCAAGAATTAGCGTAAACAGGAGCGGGCTCAAAATGCATCCTTGTCTTACTCTTAAATGTATTGGAGGTATCTTGTTTCACTCTTACATAGCTGTTAGTCTTTGAATATAGGCTCTGAATTCCTGTTATTAACGTATTTGATATTCCCATTTTTCTTAGCGTTTTCCATATGTCTTCTCTATTGATTCTATCAAACGCTTTCTCTAGATCAATGAAGCCTCCCCCTTCTTTTATTGCCTTTTCTCCTATTTGTCTTAGTATGAATATCGCATCATTTACTCCTCTATTTGGTCTAAAACCAAATTGAGTTTCCTCTAACGATTCTACCAGCTCTGTTCTTAGTCTACTCTCCAAGATTCTTGCATATATTTTGGCCACTGTGCTTATTAGGGTAATTCCTCTATAGTTCTGGCACTCTCTGCTATCTCCTTTTTTAAATATTGGTGTTACGATACCTATTTGCCATTCTGTTAGTGTTATTCCTTTTAGCGCTTCATTCATTATGTCTTTAAGTTCCTGTAGTGCTGATTCGGGTAGTGCTTTCAGCATGTCTGCTGTTATTTTGTCAGGTCCGGAAGCTTTTCCTCTTTTGGTTTTTCTTATTGCTTCTATTATTTCTTTCAAGCTTATTTCTTCTTCTTGTGTTATTTCTGTTTCCTTTGTTCGTGTGCGATGACTTTCTTGTTGTTCTTCATCTTTAGTATCATTTCCCTCTAGTAGTTCTATGAAATACTGTCTCCATCTGTCCATTATTCTGTCTTCTTCTGCTATCGTCTTTCCTTCCTTATCTTTAATGTTCGTAATTGTTGCTGTCTTCTTTTGTCTTATATTTTTAAGTGTTCCAAAAATAATTTCTGGTTTTCATTGTATGCGTTTTTCATTTTTTCACCAAATTCTCTCCATGCTTTTTCTTTTTCTTCCTTTATTACTCTTTTTACTTTTTTCCTTTGTTCTTTATATTTTTCATAGTCAATAGGTTCTTTCGTTTGTAGATATTTATTCCACTTGTTCTTTTTTCTTTCACTGCACATTTTACCCTTTCCGACCACCATCTAGTTTTGTTTGTGTTTCTGTTCACTATTCTAGTCGTGCCGCAGCTTTTTTCTGCTGCCTCTAGTATTGTCTTTTTGAAGTTCTTCCATTTCTTTTCTGTTTCCTTCTTTTTCTTTTGCTTTTTCCTTAAACTCTTCGTTGACGTTCTTTTGAAATTTTTCTTCTATCTCTTGTCTTCTAAGTTCATGGCATTTTATTTTCTTATTTACTATCTTTCTTTTGGTTTCGTTCTTTGTGATTACTTCTTGATTTAGTATTATTGTTACAAGGAAATGGTCGCTTCCAATCTCTGGTCCTCTTTTTACTTTTATGTCTTTTACTCTATTGCAGCTGTCTATGTTAATTAGGAAATAATCTATAATCGATTTTTCATTTCTGCTTATAACTTGTCTATTTCTTTATGTATTTCTTTGTGCTTGAAGTGTGTATTTCCGATTTTAAACTCATTCTCTAGGCAAAACTCTATTATTCTTTCCCCGTTTGTATTCATCACATTCTCTCCATTCCTTCCTAAGCACCACTCTATTCCATCATTCTTATTTCCTACCCTCCCGTTAAGGTCTCCCATTATTATTACTCTCTTTTCACTTCTGTCTACTATTTCTTGTAGTTCTTTAAAGAAGTTATCTTTTTCTTCTTTTCTTGCGTCCTCGTTTGGTCCATAGCCCACAATTAGCGTGTATTCTTCGTTTTCGTCTCCTTCCTTAACATTTATTGATAGTAGTCTTTCGTTCAATAGGTTTTTCTTTCGAAACATATTTCATCTTATCCTCTTTAATTAAAATTGCCACCCCTGCCTTGGCGTTTTCTTTTTCCGATACTCCTACCCAGTACATCCAATATCCATTTTGTGTCTTTGTGATTCCTTTGCCTTTCCTCTTTGTTTCTGTTATACCCACGTAATCCATATTCATTTTTACCAGTTCTTCTGTTAATTCATATTTTTTCCCTGTTAAACTTTTTACATTCCATGTTCCAAATTTTATTATTTTCCTTGGTTTATTTACTCTATTTTTTATTTTGCCCTTCCCGTACTTAATTATATGTGTTTTGTTGTTCCTTATCGTATCCTTTTCCTTTGCTTGCGACGTCTTTCCTTTTTGTTGCAATTTTCCTCGTTTTTCCCTTAGTTTTTCGACGCAGTACCTCCTTCTTCTTTGACCTCTATCAGCTTCTTTTCTGTTTTGTCCCATTTCCATTCCTTTCCATTTATTGTTATTTTCTGATAACCTTATTTTAACCTTATCTTCAATATGTCACCTGCCTTTTTATTCTTCTCCGCTAACATTTTTATTTCCTTTTGTATTTCGCGCTCGTTTCTTGTTAGTTCGTTGTTTATGAAAATTTTGTCCTTTAAAGTTCGTAGGTTCTTTTTATTCGCCATTACTTTTTGTTTATCTTGAAAATTTTCCATTTGTACCTTACATGTCTTCTCTCCTATCTTTAGTGCTTCCTTCACTTGTACATTAACTCCAATTTTCTTGTGTATGAAGTCTTCCACAACATTTGAGTCTTAAATTTTTACCGGATAACAACTATGCTTCACTCACTGTGTCATGGGAATCATAACAAGTTTCATCAAGGGAAATGATTGGACAATTTTCTGCGAGATATTTTTTAATTTTCACTAAATATTTATATCGCCACTCGCGTATTCTTCTACACTCCATTATCACTTGTCGTTTATTAATTTCTTTAAAACGATAACCTATATTTTGTAATATTTCCAATTAGCCAATACAGAAATTGTCCATCGGTCTGTTTTTTTTTTAATAACTCTTCTTCTTCTTCTTCTTCTTCACAGATCCTTTATAGGGTGCCGGATATGGTTTGCTGCTACTCGTTCTTGACCCATTGTTTCCATGCTGTCCGGTCCTTTGCTAGTTTTTTCATTTCCTCCATATTTTTTCTCTTCTTTTGCCTATCTCTTCTATTCGTCCCTCCCATGTTTTCCTTAGTCTTCCCCTTGTTCTTTTCCCCTTTTTGATTCTATCACTTTTTTAACTAGATTATCTTGCTCCATTCTTCTGATATGTCCAAACCAATTCAGTTGTTTATTTTCTATTTTTAATAATATTTGATCCTGATCTGCTTGTTGCCTAATGCTTTCATTAATTTCTCTGTCTCATTTTGTTTTCCCCATAATTTTCCTCAAGTACTTCATTTCTATTGCTGTTAGTTTTGATTCATATTTTTTTCTGTATTGTCCAGGACTCACTTGCATAAGTTATTATTGGGATTACTACAGCGTTATATATCTTTAGCTTTATATCTGTTCCGATTTCTTTCTTTCCAAGTATTGTTTTGTTAATTACGTAGTACACTTTATTTGCCTTCTTTATTCTACTTAATATATCTATATCTATTTTTCCATCCTGTGTTACTATACATCTTAGATATTCGTAAGTTGAGACTCTTTCCATTATTTGTCCGCTTATTTCAAAAATTCTTGTATTATCATTCTGAGATTTGTTACTTATTATTATGGTTTTGCTTTTTCTATGTTGATTTCTATTCCCATCTTCTGTATTTCTTCTGTCCATACTTGTACTAGTGCTCTTATTTTTGTGTGTATCTGCAATTAATATTATGTTGTCTATCTTCACGGGCATCATTCTATTATATCCTACTATTGTCTGTATATTACTGGTCTTTTGTGTTTTTCATTATTCTGTCCATTAAAATTATAAAAAGAAGCGCGCTTAAACTATCTCCTTGTTTGACTCCTTTTTCCATTTCGAAGCTCCTTGATATCTTAATAATAATAATAATAATAATAATATATATTTATTCAACAGGATTGAAAAGCCGCCTCGGCGGTCGTGCGGTTAAAGGAAGCGCTCAAGCAACCTTCACCGTTTGACTCCGGGGTCGTGGGTTCGATTCCCACCAGGGGCTTGGATGTTTGTGTATGTCCTAAATTAAATACTCAAAAACTACATTGTCTCTGGCCAATCGGCACTGCATAATTAAATAAAAAAAAAAACAGAATAAAAATAGAACTAAATATAGTTACTAAATATTAAATTTGACATAATCAAATAAATTAAATAATTTACAAGCATTAATTTGAACACAATCGAGGTATAACACTATTTAATGTATTACGGAATACAGTGAGACTGTCGTAGAAGTCAAGTTCATTGGAAAGTTCATTGTAATTACGACACATAGAATTAACTGGAGAATTGAAGAAGGCATTAGTACGGGCGAAATTGCAATAGAATGTGTCAGAATTACGAACATTACATGGACGAATGTAGAAATTTAATGTACCGATAAGTGCCATATCGTCAATTAGATTGTTTAATAACTTGTATAAAAATATAATCGATAATTGTAAACGACGATTTTCCAATGACTCGAAATTAAATACATTCAACAGCTCATTATATTCTATATTTGACCATTTCTTAAACCGTCTAAAATAACAAATTTTTAAAAATTTTCGTTGAACATTTTTAATAGATTGTATTTGATTTTTGTAATATGGTTTCCAGATTAGACAACCATACTCCAGTTTACTACGTACAAGTGAAATAAATATAGAACGCAAAGCATTAATATTTCTGAAGTTTTGAGATTGTCGTATGAAACCCATTTTTTACAGGCATCTGCTAACATTTCGTTAATGTGAATACCAGGCAAAAATGAACTATCGAAATAAAATCCTAAATCTTTAGTGGATGTTACTCTTTTTAATAATAAAGAGTTCATAGTATAGTTATATATAAATAATGACTTTTTCCTGGTGATACTCATTACGTTACATTTGTCAATGTTGAAAAATAAACAATTTTCTACTGACCATTGATAAATATTATTTATATCAGACTGTAACTTAATGCAATCTTCAATAGAGGAAATAGTAGTAATCATTTACAAATAACAAAAATAACAAAGGTCCTAAAATTGATCCTTGTGGTACACCAGATGAAGCAATGAAAGTATTTGACTTAAATCCGTTTACATTAACATGTTGAACACGATTACATAAGTATGATGACATAAAATTTAGAAGATTTTCAGAAAAACCGATTAATTTCAATTTATCAAGCAGTATGGAATGTGAAACTGTGTCAAACGCCTTGGAAAAATCCGTATAAATGACGTCAATTTGCAAATTATTTTCTAAAGCAGTATACGTGAAATGAGAAAAATTCATCAGGTTTGTAATTGTGGAACGATTACGCATAAAACCGTGTTGTAACGGCGAAATATAATTTTGCGTCCGATCTAATATATTTTGAAACACGATGAGTTCGAATATTTTAGAAAACCAGTTTATACAAGACACTGGCCTATAATTTTTAAATTTATTCTTGTTACCATTTTTAAAAATAGGACATATTTTTGCCTCTTTCCATAAATCAGGAAATACCGCAGAACGTAGGCATAAATTAAATATATGAAAGAGTGGAGTAGCTAAAATATCGGAACATCTTTTAAAAATAAATATTGGTATGTTATCAGGTCCACAAGATTTAGAATTATTTTGTTTTTTAATAGACTGTAAAATTTCCCCAACGGTTATACAGTTTATTTTAACAAAACTGTTGCTGTCTATAGGTATATTATATGATATAGAGTGTTTTTCCTCATTTGTGTGGTAAACGCTTTTGAAAAAAGTTGCAAATTCTTCAGCAATACTTTGTCCATCTGTGAAACTATTGTTGTCATCATCATTCATAGACGTAGGGATACCAGAGCTACATTTTTTATTACGGATGAAGGACCAAAAATTTTTATGATTGACTGATATCTCATTTTCAATGCGAGTCATATAAGAACGATGAAGTATATTATATAAGTTTTTAACATTTGCTCTAGACTCTTTAAATTTATTATAATAATATGTGAAATTGTGTTTTTTGTATAATTTATGATAATGTTCCTTGACTTTAATTAAATTCATCAAATCTAAATTAAACCACGGGGGAAATTTATGGATATTGGATTTTTTCTTAATTTTAGGAATACATACATCAAGAATTTCGTATATTATTGAATATAGGTTTTTTACAGCAATATTACTATCATTACAACTAATTACAGGTGACCAGTTAGCATTTAACATCAATGAATAGAGTAAATCATAATTTCCCTTGCTAAATTGGTAAACATATTCAGAGTTAGTTATAAGTTCTCTGTAGTTATTTATAACTGTAGCATATTGAACTGTAATAGCTGGGTGATACATATCCTCTTTTGTTATAATAGGATCCAAGCATTGGTTAACAGAACAGTTTGCACTAGATATTATTAAGTCGAGGATTTTACCGAAACGATTAGTTACATTATTGTATTGTGACATTCCCAATATATTTATGAAATTTATAAAGTTTTATTTTTTTTACTATATTCAATATTATTTAAAATAGGATATAAATTAGTTAAATTGAAATCGCCCAATATTATAGTTGGTGAAGAATACACAAAAGGCAATTTAGTGAGAGATTCATAAAACATGTCATAATCTGCCGATAACGCATCAGATGGTATGTAAAGTACAACTAAATATGTAACAACAATATTTGAAAGAAACTTCACACAAATCATTTCAATATTGATAGAGTCACATATTATATCAACCTCCGATCAGGGCCGTAGCCAGAGGTCGGCTGGCCAGGGCTAAGCCCTGGTAAAAATAATCAGGCTCACATGTAGAAAACATAGTATAATTACGTATATCAAGATTAATGTACGAATATTTGTAAGGATGGAAAAATACGGTATAACCATTACGAGAGCTTAATAAAAATTTTGAATGCACAGTAATTTGCATTTTCTGCATAAATGAGTTATAACTCATATCAACTGTGTTTTAAGCTGTGTCCGATGTTGCACCCTAATATATAAATCATAAATTTATATGTTCTAATACTGTATTCCGAAAATGAAGCACGCTAACCGCGTAACCGGTTGTACTCTAGGAACGCGGTTACTAAAAGATTTTCTCTGGTAACTTTCAGTAATCAAGCTAACCGCGCTAGATCAGCGGTTGTAGTGCAGTTACATTTTGGCGCATGACAGGTGAACACTTTCGTGCACATATCACGTGTTTAGATTTAGTTTGTTTCCATATTGCAACTACTTTAATTTTGACGAGTTGAGGTTGGCTGTTAGCTAGTTACCAAACGTCAAGAGAAAAGCTTTCCGTTTTTTCAGCCCGGTGCTGGGAACATTGTAATTTTGGAATATACTATAGGGACTATTAGGATTTTAGGAGTTAGATTTTTCGGTTTTTTAATAGTACACTATGCCTCAAGTTGACGCGCACTCATTAAACAAATAATGTTCGTTCCTAAAATTTATGCAAAATGTTAAATTTGCTATCTAAGGTTGTGTCCGATGTGGCATTTTGACATTTAGATTTTAGGATTTAAATCATCACATAAATACAACTCCGAATGGCACGCTAATGATATCCATTGGTTTGTATGGCAACACTTCAGAATAACAAAAATGAATTATAATACACTTTATTTAATTTGATGCTTCAAATTAAATATTAATATTATATTTTATAAAATAGAAGCTAAGAAGGTATGTTTGACAGTAAAATTGACGTTTTGTACACATTATAGCAACGAATATGATTTGTTTAATAAGAGCGCATTAACTTCAAGGCGTAATGTACTCCTGCAAAACCCTAAAATCTAATTCTTAAAATCCTAAATAATCACTAGATTTAGGGCATATGAATTTAGGATTTAGATATTAGGGTGATAAAAATGCAACATCGGACACAGCCTAAGAATAGTTTCATAGTTTCTATTTTATGAAATATACCTACTATTAACATTTACTCTGAAGCATCAAGTTAAATCGAATTGTATAAATCACTTTTGTCTTTGTTGTTCTCAAGTGTTCCCATACAAACCCATAAATGTCAATAGTAGAGTACGCAAGGTTTTCACTAAAAAAATTAAAAAAAAAAACGTAGGCCGTTATGTTTAATTATTATCAATACATAATTGCACATAATACATTTTTTTTACTTAATACTAAGTACTTATTTCAATTCATCTATTTAAAATTTTAAATATAAATGTAACAATATCTAGAGACCGGTTGAACCAACGTAACTTAAATTGTCAATATTGCATTGAAATGATATATCAAATAAATTATATTGCTGTTGTTTTTCTTTGAAGTAATAATTTAAAATTATCCAAATGTCAAAAATTTGCAAAATATGCACTTATTTTACTTCGCATTATTTGATTTTCTTAAAATTATGTAAGCATGCACTTAATAGGCAGTTTGCATATATTTCGAACTCTAGTTATTAGTTCACCATTAGAAGTTGTATTTATGTGAAGTAGAACCTAAATACTAAATGCCATAATGCGTCATCGGATTACATGTGTACATGGGATTTAAGTTTTTCTATTCGCCTGTTCATTCTGCGGCAAAAACTACTGAGTGCAAAATTGTACAGCATTGTATAGCATTCAAAGTTGCATGCAAAACTGTTATTCACAATTTTTAAAATTACAAAATTCCTAAGGATCCCAAAATTTGCTTTAAAAAAAAGCACTAATATATCTGCGCTCCTAACTATTAGATATTTAAAAAAAAACTAAAACTAATATACGTAAGCCCTGGTTAAAAAAATATGAACCCTGTCTAATATTTAGTTCTGGCTACGGGCCTGCCTCCGATGGATGTCAATTTTGGTTGACTGCTGCGAGTACACCTCCGCCTCTGGTTTTGCCTGTATTTGCAGGGTTGCGGTCGCAGCGAAAGACTGCAAAACGAGAATCAAACAATTCTTTGTTGCCAATGTTTCCGCTAAGCCAGGTTTCACTGAGAGCGATGACGTCGTATTCACTAGTCGTACCATTTAAATAAAGTTCTTGGATTTTAGTGTTCAGTCCACGCACATTTTGATAATAAATATTGGTTAAATGTTTATCACTTACTTTTTTGGCAGATCAATAATACATGGTACACCGTTTTTATATTTAATTGTAATGTTAACGTCACCAGCTTGTTTTCTTTTTTCTAATTCATTTTTTACAAGTTGTAAATGTTCACGCTGTTTAATTGTTGCATCATTAGTTACTTTTATTTTGTTAAATTTGGCGATATTTTTCAATTTACCCGTATTTTTTAAAATATTGATTGTATCATTTTTTGATTTTAGGAATACTTTAATAAGGTGAACACGATTTGTTAAGGGTTTGCCAATGCGCACAATTTTTAAATTTTCAATGTCGGTAGGTGGTGATGTAGAATCAATTAGTTCCTTTACCAGAGAGGAATCATCATTAACATTTTCGCTTTCCGGAATGTTAAATATTATAATATTTGAGGCACGATTGTCTCGTTCTCTGATTTCAGTTATTATGTTCTCAAACTCAATTGACTTTTGATAATTACTTTTACATTCGATAGCTTGATCAGACCTTAATGTTACTATTTCATCTTTTAGGATTCTTATTTCCTCTTGTAACGAATTTATGGTTTGCGACAATTTTGAAATACTGTTAAACACATCAAAATTTAATGTCGAATCGCAGTTGTCGCAGAACCATTTCAAATTCTTAATTGATCTTAATATTCGAGTATCAGTCTGCACGATATTTACACAATCTAAGTGATACGGTAAATTACATCCGGAGCACTTGATTGAATTGTTGGAATTTGTTGATTTGTTGCAAACCTTGCACGAAGACATAACCAAGATTTGTTGTAATGGTAAGCACTTATTTTAAACTGACTTAAGACAAGTCCAATACGGTAATTAATATTTAATTAAGTATTTTTAAGATTTTATAGAATGAACTTATTTTAAACAAAGATTTCACCACTACTATTTAATGCACTTAGATGGAAAAAAAATAGTGTTTTCTTCACAAATTGATGCACAAAATGATATAGCACAGTAAAATTAATTCAAAATAAAAACCAGGTTTTTTTAATGCAAATGAATGAGCAAAATAAACACTTCTGTCACTTTATTCGCAAAATGTACGATTGCCATTCAGTTGTACTTTGCCTCTTACTTTTTCATAAATACTCCTTATTACTCTCTGTATTTTACTAGGCGTTCCTATTTGCGTTAAGCATTTCCAGATACAATTTCTGTTTACTGAGTCGAAAGCAGCCCGTAAGTCAATAAATGTTAGGTGTAATTCTTGTCCATTCTCTATTTTTCTAATCTATTATGTTTCTTAGTTTGTTTGCCTAATCTATATGCTGCCTGTTCTTTTGCTAATTTGTTATTTATTAATTGTCTTAGTCTATTTTCTACTATTGCTGTATATATCTTGAAGCAAGTGGAAGAGAGGCATATTGCACGATAGTTATCGCAATTAGTGTAGTCTCCTTTTTTGTGTATTGGTAGGATTATATTTCTTTCCCATTGTCTCGGTAACGTCTCTATCATCCACGCTTTTTTACATATATCCAGTAGCCATTCCTTGCCTTTGTCTCCTAAGAACTTGATCATTTCAGGTTCTATTTTATCCTCTCCACTTACTTTCCCAGTTTTTATTTTCCTAAGTGCCTCTTCTAGTTCCTCCTCACTAATATCCTCTTCCACTGTCTCGTTATTTTCCTGGTTCATATATTCATTATCTGTATCATTTTGTATTATGTCTTCCTTGAATTTATTTGTATAATACTTTGCCCACTCTTCTATTATTTCCTCAGTTGTTGATTTAAGTTTACCTTCTTTGTCTGTAAGACCACTCATTTGTTTAATTTTTTTGTTTTTCAGCGACCTGACCGTATTTTAAAAATGTCTGTTCTTCTCGCCGTATCTTTCATTTATCTCGTTTCCAAAATCTTTCCAGCTTTTCCTTTTTGCTTGTTTTACTATTTGTTTAGCTTCACTTCTTCTTCTTATATATTCCTCTTTATCTCGTTCATTTTTGGTCTCCTGATACCGTTTCCAAGCAGTTTCTTGTTTTCTTCAGGTTAGGATTGAACTTTCTTTTCCCACATATCTTCTCTGCTACATTGTATATTGTATCTCTGAATGTTTCATATTTTTGGTTCAGATTATACTGTTTTATTCTCAACTCGTGTATTTGGAGCGCCTTATCCGTTTCTTCTTGGAATTTTATTTTTGTTTATTCATTTTTCAGTTTATATATCTGTATCTTCTCGTAGGTTATTTTCTTCTCTGGTATTAGTTCTGTGTTTTTAATTTTAGCCATTAGTAGCCTATGCTGTATTGACAGTTCTGCTTCTATTTTCGTGTTGATCTGTCCTATTCTACTTTGTATTTCTTTTGTGTAAACTATGTAGTCAATTATACTTTTTGCACTCCTCTCTTCCGCTACAAATGTATATCTATCTTCAAGTGGTTGGTCCCAGAAGGTATTTCTTATTATGAGATCATTTGTTTGACAAAATTCTAGCATTTTATTTCCATTCCTATTGATTATCGGTTCTCCATAGTTTCCTGTACATCCAAGCCCTCTTGTTATATCATTTCCAATTCTTGAATTCCAGTCCCCCATTATAATTATACATTCATAATTTTCTTTTAGTTTATCCAGAGTCCCTTGTAGCTCTTCATAGAATTTATACATATTTTCTTCGTTCGTTCCTTCTATCGGAGCATATATTTGAATTAGTTGCAATATTCCATTCCATTCTACTTCCATAGTCATGATTCTAGAGTTTATTGTTTCGTATTTCCTTACTCTTCTACTCATTTCCTCTCTCATCATTATTCCTACTCCCTCTTTAGCTCTTTCTTCTGTTTTTACTCCTGAGCAGTATAGGCTGTAGTCTGCTGTTATTTGTATTTCGCCTTCTCCTATCTTTTTTGTTTCTGAGATTCCTAGTGTAATAATTCCGAATTTCGCCATTTTCTCAGTTGTTTCAATTTCTTTTTCCGTTAGCGAGGTTACGTTCCAAATTCCAATCTTTATTTCTTGTTTTATATTATTACTATTCTTTTCCTGTTTTGTATGTCTATTTACCCTCTCATTATTGTCCTTATTACTATTAATATTCGTATTCCCAGAGTCTTGCCTAGTTGTTTTATTTCTATTCAGTTTTTGTCTTATCTGTTTTAGTTTTTTGGAATTTGTGTTTTCTCCTCATCTTCTAAGGATACCAGTTTGTTTTCTTTCATATTCCATTTTCATATCTTTTTATTCACTTCTAGTTTATGATATCTTACCTGTACTATTACGTTCACCCCTTTTTTCCGTTCTGTTCTAGTATGTCCCTAATATTTTTCTGGATTGCTCTATCTCTTTTGGTAAGTTCTGATTCTATGAACACACTCTTTCCTTCTTTATATTTTAATTTTCCTTTCGCTTTCAGCACCTCTATTTTATCTTCCCAGTTGTTCATTTCCATTATATATCTGATTTCGCCTATTTGGTTTATCGACTTTGGTTTTACTTTAATTTTTAGTTCCTTTTCCAGAAATTCTTCTACTTCCTTACTTCTTGCCTCTTTTGTTTTGCTTAACTCCATTCTCGTGATAACCAAATTGTTCTTTATTTTATCACTTTCTAGTTTTTCAATCCTCTCCTTTGCTTCTTGTATCTCAACGATCATTTCTGATTTCTCTGTTTCCCAGATATGTTGTATTTCCTTCATTTCCATTCTCATTTTTTCCGTTTCGTTATTATTTTCTTTTACTTCTCTTTTTAATTCTTTGATGTCTTCTTGTATTTGCATTAGGAATTTTTTAATTTCTTTCATATTTTTTGCTTCCTGGTCTTCGTTTGTCTCTATCTTCTTGGTTGGGGATCTAGTTATTAATTTACTTCTTTGAAACACTCTTTCCTCTTCTATCGATGAATCGTGTGTTGGTTTATCTCTTTTACTCATCTATTCTTGTTATAAAATTGACTTACGAAAAATTCCTGCTTTACCTCAATACGGGCCTGTTCAGTGACCGTTGATTTGTGACTCGTTGCGCTCGGGTCGACCCCTCGGAAGGTCTGTTCTTCTCACCTTGATTTTTATCAGTATATGATCTTATTTACTTAATATTATTACTTTTGTATGCACTGCACTCACTTTTACTTAGATTTGAGTAAGAGATATATTTAATTTCCGTTTTAAATCTCAGTAAATTGCCAGTTATGTAGGAACGATTTATCTCACTACTAACTTATTCTTACCAGGACCGGCTTTTTAATAACTTGATTATTTTAAACATAAACAATGTTTATTTCTATGAATTTGTAGTATAGATTTTTCTATCGAGTGTCTCATTTTCTCGCAATGATTTGTAACTTTACAATTTTGTTGGAACATTCTATACAGAGTATATCACAACATCCTAAACAGGGTGTATCACAACTTCAGGTACAAACTTTAACATGAGAAGATCAGACTTATGTTGTTTTGATTAAGATTTTTTTACTCATTTTGTTCAGTATTATATGTCCTTAAACTTTATATCAGAAGTTGTGATACAACCTGTATACATTTATCCAAATTTAAAAACTACGTAAAATTTGCTATCTCAGTAGTATAAAAACAATCAAAATTTTTATTTAAATACAGAAGGCTTTGCAATTCATTTATTTTACATTAGATCCTTAAGAGTTAAAGAAAATAGATTTTTTTTAATTTAACAGCTTTCTCTGCGCATAGTAAATAAAAAGGCGTCTGTAACTGCCAGCTGGGCTGTCAAGCGATACCTACGTCAAAAATATTGCAGTCACTAAAATACCTGTATTCTCTACGAAAATTTGCACCCTTTGACATTTTAGCTTCAATAAAACTTATTGTAACTTCTTTTGAGAAGTTGTCAAAGAATTTACTCACATTTTCGTCTAAATTTTCAAAAAAGAAAAACGAACGCCATTGTTCTCATATCTCTTATTTTAATATTGCATATGTCATTTTCCACATTTTACATACGTACAGAATGATCCAGAATGTATGAAAGTGACTTGAAAAAGTTCTGAATATGACCAAAATTATCTGTGACGGAATAAAATTAGTATCAATTTACCGGCAATGTCTAATTATGTTACTTATATTACTATGGAAAGCCGTTTTAACATTTATTCCCACATTTTAAAACAGTCGTACAAATTAATATATCTTAAAAATAAACTCTCATTAAAAAGAAAGATTTAAACTCTTTGTTGTATTAAAATGTTTGTTGACGATATAAATACAAATTTTTCAAACAAACATTTTAAATCAACAGTCCACACGAAACTTTCTTTTTAATATTAGTTTAATTTTATGTTTTTAAATTTACATGATTGTTGATATTTTCTAAACAAACGTAAAAATTGAAGTATCTTAGAAATGAAGTAACATTTAAATGAATGAATTAAATTGACCCTTTATTTTCACGACACATGAATTAAAACGATTGTTTATTTATGTGATACTTTAATCAAATTGTTTGTTTAATTCTACGATATATGCATTAATATGACTGTTGATAAATTTAAATGTATCAATTTAATTAGCGTCGTGGTGTCTATTTCAAGAACTATTTGCAATATATATATATATATATATATATATATATATATATATATATATATATATATATATATATATATATGTATATATTATTTTGGTTCTTTTGTCAAAAAATATTCGTTATTTCATTTTCTAATTTATGAACATATGGAATATTTAATTTTTTTATTTGATTGTTGGTAACTGTGATTGACATTTATTTATATTATTACTTCATTTCAATAATAGGTCTTCTAGAATTAAAATTGGCTTTAAAATGCCCGAAAAGAAATTAGGCTTGATTTCTTTTAGGAAGTATTTTATGACCAAAATGTGTTTCATAAGCTATATATTAAACAACCAAAATAGGAAAATGCATAAAAAGGAGTACCCTTTTTAAAAAAAGGTCAGTTGATGTTTACTGCTGATTTATTTTAAATACTTCTACTTTATCTTTTCTTATTATAATTTCATTTATAACACTGCCTAGTTTATTCACAGCCTAAAAGAACCTTTAGGAATCGGTATCCACTAAACCAATGTCGTCTCGTATATCAAAAAATATTTTTATTACAATAATAACCAATGTAGCCATTTCAGTAAAATCTTGATGGACATCCGTCCAATTTTGTTTTTAACTAAACTAAAACATTTTCACGAAAAAAGACAAATGACAGACAACGATTTTTCTTCTTCATCGGAAAATTTGTAGTCTTCAAAAAGACCACAAAAGAAAAAGAAGGGAAAAGAGTCTGAAAAAATAACTGGAAATTTCATTCACGTCTTGATAATGAATTTAATGATTTTCAGTAATTTAAAAATTTGCGACAAGGAACTAAATATCCCTGAATATATATAAATAGGTGAAAGGTAATTACGACTGTAATTAGTTAAGGAAACTTGTCAATTTGTAGGCTTAAGTGTAGTACACTCTTTTTAATTTGTCAAGCTTTCGGTTATATTTTTAACCATCCTCAGGACAATTAGTTGAGATTTTTTGTAGAATATACAGCATTTACAAACATGTAATTTTGAACATGCACACGCGCATGATACAATAAAATGATAAGTCGAAATAATTAAATTACATATTTAAAATTTTGGCCAAAATAGTTATCACAGTAAAATTGATAAATTACAAACTAATAAAGTAGACAATTTTGTTAAAATAATGTTAAACTTTTATAATTTTGCACAAGTTGTCGAAGTAAACAAGTGTACAACACCATTTTGTGAAAATTTTTCACGGATAAACCCCGATTATTTTCTTTATTCTTAGGAATAGAAGAAAATTATTCAAATAAAGGTTGCAGTAGAGCAAGGGGGACATTCACTTATTGAAGAAAAAAAATTAAACCAGTGGTTCTCAAGTTACAAACCAAAGTTATATTTTTTTAAATGGGATATTATACATTTTTTAGGTTGTTTTCTTTTGTTTTTTTAGGTGTTTGTTCCATACAAGTCCCTTATCGAGAGTCATTCCCAGATATTTTACTTCGTCCTTCGTGTCCAGTTGTTTGTTATTTATTTGAATTTTTGGCTATGTTACTTTTTTGTTTGTGAAAACGACGTAGATAGATTTGCTTTCGTTGATTCTTATTTTCCATTTTCTGGCCCAGCTTAGGATTTCATCGAGTGATTCCTGTAGTAGTGTAGATGCTTCGGTGGGGTCCTCGTCCAGTCAGCTGTGTAGAGTTGGTAAAGTACTGGTCCAAGTACGCTACCTTGGGGTACTCCAGCTTCGATTTTGTATAGCTGAGAATTATTTCCTTCATAGTTTACTTGAAAGTACCGATCTTCTAGATAGGATTTAATCAGGAAAGAGTACTGGTATGGTAGATTTTTTTTAAAATTTTATATAGTAAGCCAGTATGCCAGACTCTGTCGAATGCTTGGCTAATGTCAATGAAGACTGCAGCACATATTTTGCGGTATTGTAGACAGTTTTCTATCTCATCTGTTATCCTGTGTACTTGTTGTATGGTTGAATGTTTCTCTCTGAATCCAAATTGGTGAGAGGGAATTAGATTTTCGTTGTCTATTATGTCTTTGAGCCTTGTTAACAGCAGTTTTTCAAACAGTTTCGATAATTGTGGTAACAGAGATATCGGTCTGTACGATGAAGCTTCGTGGGCCGGTTTCCCAAGTTTTTGGATAAGAATTATTTGTGCAAACTTCCAATGCACTGGGAAGTATAATATTCTTATTATTGCGTTCTATATTTGAGTCAATAACACTATAGCTTTTTTGGGTAGTTCTTTTAAGATTTTTGCTGTGATCAGGTTATATCCGGGGCATTTTTTGTTGTTGAGATATTTTATCTCGTTTATCACTTCATTAGGAGTGAAAAATCTAATCTAGGAGGTTTTCTTCGTCAGGTGTTAATGTAGATTCATGTGGTATGAATACATTGGATAAATGTTTTGATAGGACTTCAGTTTTTTCTTCGTCTTCTCTGGCCCAAGTTCCGTCTTCTTTTCTGATTGGTGTGATATGTGCTGTCGGTCTTTTCAGTTTTTTTGTTGCTTTCCATAGAGAGTATCCTTTTTTAGGAAGTGCGGATAGACTGCTGACATATTCGTTAAACGAGTCGTTTTTAATTTTTTGTATTATTTTTTTAATTTCTTTTGAAATGTGATTTAATTTATTTTTGTCTTCAGGATGTCGTGTTTGCTACCATCTGCGTCTTATTTTTCTTTTTTCGGCGATTTTATCACGGAGATATTTGGGCAAGTTGGTGATGTGTTCGTTTTTATTTACAATTTCTGGAGTTGAATACCACGAGGCTCTTTGTATACATGTTGTTAAATATTCAGCTGCTTCATCTATGTCATTCGCTGTTTTAAGTGGAATTTGGAGACTTATGTTTTCGTTCATATGTCTTTGGAATTTATTCCAATTGGTGATCTTGTTATACAGAGTAGGTTTGATGTCTTTAGTTTTTATTGTTGAGCTCACGGTTAGGATGACTGGTGAATGATCTGATGTTAGGTCATAGCAGGATTCGATGTTAGTGTAATTTTGTGAAATGTCTTTAACGATAAAGAAGTCTAGCAGATCTAGCCGTTTATTGGTGTCTGTAGGCCAGTACGTGGGTTTTTCTGTACTTAAATGATCATTTCCTTTAGCTAGTATTTCTCTTCGTAATTCGGTTCCTTTAGGATTTGTTGTTCTCGAGCCCCAGTGGGGATGTTTTGAGTTGTAGTCTCTCCCAGTAATAAATCTATTCCCCAGTGTATTGAAGTATTCTTCAAAATCTTGTTTCTTTAAATTGTGTTTTGGTGGGCAGTACACCGCCGAAATGATTAGTGTTCCATGGGAGTCCTGTATTTTAATGTGTGTGGCTTGTAGGTGTTCATTTTCGTATTTTTCAAGTTCAGTGCGCTTTATTTTTTTGCTGATTAATATTGCAGCTCCCCCATGCGCTGTTTCATCTGGATGGTTTGTATGGTACATTTTATAGGTGTGGATTTTAAAATAGATTCTTTGGGTGAAATGTGTTTCACTTTTGAGCATTATGTCTATTTTCTGTAGTTTAATAAAGATTTCTATCTCGTTACGGTGTTGAGCGAGACCGTTGGCATTCCACAGTGCTATTCTGATTATGTCAGCCATTTCTTTTGTTTACAAGACTTGTGAGTAGATTTATAACAGTTGTGTTTTGTTGCATCAGTTGATTAAACATTTGCTCAAATTTGTTTAAGAACGTTGACATAAGGTTATTGTTCTCACTTTGGTGTTGTTCTTGGGGTTCGAAGTTTCTATTATTTTGGGTTGTAGGGTTTGATCGAGGGTTTACTGCTTCAGCACAGCTTGTGTTTTCTCTTCTCTGAAAATAGTGTTGATTTCCTTGTAATTGCGACTTATAAACTATCGGTTTATTTCTGGCCTTTTGTAGGTCGCGGTAAACTCTACAGCCTTTGTAGTTTGCAGCAGAGGGCGCATGTTGCTGCTGTTTCTCTTTATTTGTTACATTCGTTCGACGGGTAGTTATCTCCACATTTCACACATTAGAAGGGCTTTTTGCAGTACCGTTTTGAGTGGCCGTATTCTTCGCACCGTATACATTGTGGAATTTCGAATTTTTTCCTCGGGGCTTCTACTATATTTTTTGTACCTAGGATGTGTTTTAGGTCGTAAATCTTTTTGTTGTCTTCGTTTGGTTCTTAGTCGACAAAATACATTGGGAGAGGTTCTTTGCTTTTCCAACTTCGAATATTTGAGACGTTTCTTTTATAAAATCCTTCTTCTACTAATGCTTCTTTTATGTCATTTACTGGGACGGAGGGGTGAATATTGTTTATGACTATTCTGTAGGCTCTTTCTTCGCGAGGTTGATACGTATAGTATGCCATGTTATTTGTGTTTAGTAGTCTTATCAGTTTCCTGCATGCATCTGTTGAATTTATATTTATTTTGATACCTTTGTTTTCATGAGTTTTGCATATGAACTCTGTTGTTTGCAAAACTATTTTTAAAGATTCCAGAATTAAGCAGAAGTCTATTACGTCCTGGACGAACACTTGTGGGGGTTTAGGATTTTTATTATTTTGTATAATGGACCCTGAGGATTCTTCGTTTAATATAATAAATCTGTTTCCTTTATGAGAATATGACATTGCTTTGTTGCTTTTTTTTATTTGCAGTTTCTTGAATGGAGCCTGCATCTACTTCTCTCGTTCTTTTTGCTGATTTCCTTTTAGTGACTTTTTGCCGTGGTAGGCCGTTAGTGTCTGTCGATTTTTGGGTGTTCTCGATTTCTAGTGTCATAGGTGTTGGTGTAATCTGTCCTAGATTTATTGGGGATATCGATCCTACATTTATTGGGAATATCGATCCTAGTCGTAAATTGTTGTGTATTTGTTGTACAGTCACTGCTTACCGGTGTTGTTGGGGTTGTCGCCATTGTAGATTGGGTGTAGTATAATGTATTAGCTAGTGTTGTTGTTACGTTAGTTACGGTGTTAGTAATTAAGTTAGTTCCGCCACTTGTTTCTGACATGGTACGGTTGGCAACACTGATTGTTTTGAATGGGGGATTACACCATTTTTTTTTATATAATTTCATCTGGAAATATTAGGAAAACTAAGACTATTGATGAAAATCCGGTGAAAAAATTCCTATTAATAAGCGAGTTATGGTCTCCCGAATTTTGAAAAGATTGGCGTGACGTCACATTTATGTGTTTTTATATCAAACTGTTTTCATCATGGACCTAAATGTTCTTCAAATATATGCTACTTTAAGTTATATTTACATAAAAATAAATTAATATTATAACACTGTATAAGTATACATACTTTATAATTACAGGTGTATTTAAATTATTAAGTTTAATGCAAGAAATTTATGTTAAAATAAAAACTGTTTGGAAACTGTAGTACAGGAATGTTAGCCCCTCCTTTCGAATTTGAATTTCTTAACTTCCATTGGTAGTAATCCCACCCCCTAACACGCTATTTGTAATGCATGTATAGGCGATTTCTCGGTCGCCAATCAAAATATTTTCATATTAGTGTCGAAGCGTTATAACAGAAAACCCTTTATTTCCGAAATATGTCAATTATACCATTTCATTTTTTTATTAATATTCGTTACTCAGCATATACATTCGTATTTTTTTACTATTTTCCTTTAATTCGATTGAGCCGTAATCCCCCATTCGAGCCGGGCGCGCGTGCGCTTGTCGTGCTCAGCACGTTCTGAGTACTTCGAGTTTGTCACTTAACTTTCTTTTTGTATTAGTTTTACACTGAACTCACTAATTATTTTCAGTTGCAGCACACTAGTTTACTAGTCACCGTACTTTTCTGTAATTATACCGTCTTATTATTGACGTATCGAGACATTTTTGAATAGTCAAAAATTAATTACTCCATTTGCAAATTAAATAAATTTTAATTAACATAACACAAAACAGTAGGCCATGATCAAAAACAAAACAATTAACTTATACTAAACTGCTATTGTTATGTCAAATTATCATTATTTATAATAAGAAATTGTGAATTAAAATTATTTGTGAAGTTAAATACTATACAAAGTGCATCAAGAACCTAATTAATTTTACAACTAATTTTTGCAGATACTATTTTAGAACATAAAATTATGAATTTTCTTATACCAAATATTTAAATTTAAAAAAATAATTATTCTCAACTCTTCTATATTTTTTTTTATTTCTACCCAGGCAAGTAACTGGTTAACCGGTATTTAGAATCAAAAAAGTGATTTTTAACTTAAACTGATATTTTAATTTACTAAAAAAACTGGTAAGTGGTAACTATTATACGAAATAAATTAAAATCAGTTCTAAAAAGAAGGAAAAAGTGCACTTTTTTCAATTTTTTTACCCGATTAATCTAAACTCTTTACAAAACCGGTTAAGTAAAGAGTGAACCATTTTTAGAACAAGACCCGTTATAAAAATTACGTTCTCGATTCCAATGAACCATTAAACGTAATTTTAACTGTAGACTCCTCTTCATCTAAGTGTGCTGGATGAATGGTTGTCATTCGGAATTCGGACGCCTCGGATTCGAATCCGACCATTATCAAAATTAAAAGAAACCAGTTTTCAAATAGCACTAAAGTGACTCCTGTAAAGCTCTCTCTACGACAACTTTGAGGACACATGAGGTGACGACTCATCGATACACTTGTATACATGGTCATTACCAAAATCTGCGAATAGAAGCGGATTGGCCCACCCAAAAATGGGAAATTACCCTGGATGATATAATTTGTTTCTTTACCTGCTGTACCAAGTTAAAATATAATTTGTTGAACAAATACCTTCAATAAATAAAAATAATTTGTTCTTCGCGTGTGATGAAATATTGACATTTTGAGAATTCCCAGCCTATCTATCCTAATTAATTAGTGAGGGTAAATGGGTTATACGTACCATCCATGCCTCCAAGAGTTTCTGATCGGGTCATTTCCCAGTGCTGGCCAATATGGTCAGGGAGATATAGTGCTCGAGGTAGCAGAGAATCGTTCCATACGCCCTGTGTTCCAATTATTAGTTTGTCCACGTATAATGCTTGATATGCTACGATTTCTCCTAAGTCGCCTACACAAAATTAAAGAAAAAATATCAGCATTTCGAATTAAAAATACGTTGTTCTTAACGTCGTTGGTTTATATGCAAGCTGGTGTTTTGGGCACAGATTATGAAAAATTTGGGTTTAAAATTTTATTGCCCAAATACTTGTATGGGTGGTGAATAACAAATATTTGGTGATTAAATCATTATGACTGATGCTTATATAAATACAATATTTTTAATAATAACTGAACTAATAGATATTGCTAATTTAGAAAAATTTACACCATTGAAAAGATAATTTTTTGTAGCTTTCCAACGATGTATAAATATATCTATGTTCATTTGTTTCAAACTGCAAAAATGCAAAAAAATTATTCAATTTATAGCTTAAAAACAATGGTTGTTGCAATAAAATAATTGAAAAACAAAATTAAAAATAATAATGCGGTGATTTTCATTGATAAATTTTATAGTCTTGATATTTTTATATGTAGGTTATAGTAGGCAATGATATATTTATAAATTAAAAAAAAAAATGTTTAAATGCTATGTATATTAAAAATATTAAAGAAAATGAAGAATGTAAACTTAAAATTAAACAAATGATAATACCTGACTGATTATTTTATTTTTGTCATTGCAAGAACTATTGTTTTTAACCTACAAATTTAATAATTAGTGCCATTTTGTAGTTTGAAACAAATGAACATAGATGTTGCAGATCGTTAGAAAGCTAAAAAAATCTCTTTTCATTGGTGTAACTTTCCAATATGGCGTCCATATAAAATAATGTAGTATAGAGGAAACGACAGCGATACACCGATACAAACAAGTAAAGTGGCGAGCGTGGAGCGCCGAGTCGAGAGCCGGCGAGACACGAGGTTGGCCGTATGGCACGTTGCGTTGTACTATAGGAGTCATTCTTACCCCCGTATAGGCGCGCCGTTAGATATTTCAAATCGAAAACTGCAAAATTTACATTTTCGCCTATACCTATCTAGTGACAAATGCATTTTTTCACAAATGACAAAACACCAATAAAATGGTCTTCCAATGGGGCAACTTTTGTCTAATTTAACCGACTTCGGATCTATTATAGTTCTCCAGATTCCCATATTGGACAAGTTATCCTTGACACTTGTATATTAATATTTTGGCCAATATAAATAATAAAGTTTCAGTATAAAATTGCATTTTGTCAGTAAATTTTTGTTTTTGGTCAGTATAAACTTGTTTTTTGGTTAGTATAAATAATAAAATGGCAGTAATATTCAAGAATGGACAGTATGTTCTAAATTAAATGTTAAATTATAATTAGGTTAGGCTGAAGTTAGGTTATTTTTTATTAGATGAGGTTATATAATACTTATGAATGGTCGGTATTTTGAAAAATAAATGGGCAGTATTCATATACGTGTATATGTATAAATATCACGTTCATGTTAAGTTATGGTTACGTAAGGCTATGGCGAATATAGTTAGTTTAGATTTGGTTAAATAATGAAATGATTAAGTTAAGTAACGCTTAAAGTTAGGTTAGATTACATTAGGATAGGTGAAGTTAAATTAATATTCATGAATAGTTAGTATTTTGCAATTTAAATGAGCAGTATATCGGGTGTCCAGAAAAGCGGGGTACCCCTACTAACACCTTTATTTATAAAAACATCTAAATAAAAATTTATTTGCATAACCTTAACATATGTGGCATCATTTTTATGTATAAATGATAAACATATCACTTCAGGTTTAACTGGAAGTAGCATAAACTTTCTCAGGGCCGCGCCAACCGGGGGTGTTAGGAATGCCCAGCACCCGGACGGCAGGACTTGAGGAGCGGCAAATAGTTTAAAATTATTATTTTGTTACTAATTTATGACGACGCACCATAATAATGTTTCTTATGTGATAAGAAATTAAGTACATATGTTACGAGTAATGCAAGGAGAGTTAGTAAACTTAGGTTTACCCAATGCTAACAGGGTAATGTTAGATTAATTATTGAAAGTAAAGGTTCTACATGATGTAATGAAACCTACCTTTACTTTAAAATATAGTATGATACCATACTTTTTGTTTTATGATATTTTTATCGACATATCAACATATTCTATAGTGTATGACGGGCTTTATATGTTCCACATTGTTATTATTTTACATTTTTATTTAATTTAATAATATCAATTTATTTGCTTTTGAAGAGTATTCATAATAAGTATGTATATAGTGTTATTTAAAAAGCGGGCCATGCCATAAACGTTTAAGATTCAGTTTTTCCTCGTGAAAAAATTCGCAATGAAATTTAAACAAAATGTTACTGATAAAAATTGTAGATAATTAAGTTCTACATCTAAATCGATGAGTAAATTTTATTTTGTACGTTTAGTAACCTGTAAAATAAAACTTAACATCTACTTGTGTATTAAAACGCAAAATGGGATATTGTCGATCGAGAGGTTGTTACCGCGCGACGTAGGAGCGCGGCATTCTCTCGAAATCGACAATGTCAATGTCCATTTGCGCTCGAAACACACACAAGATTCTGTCGCCACAATGGGGTCCTCCACCATAACAAAAAATAATAAAATGTACAGTTTGTGCTTACAGTACTTCTCAATAAATAACGATTATATTTTTTAATTTTAATTTATCGTCATTTTTTTATTCTTCTTGAGCTATTGTTTTACTCTAATCTAAGCTTTTTTTACTTTCGCTTTTATAAATGAATGCCCTATTTTCTTTCTGTATTCCTTTACATAACAGGACGGCATTTGGTTATGTAATATACCGACAGAGCAGTCATATATCAAATTGACTTGTGGAGGTCTGAAATGTGTAAGCAACTACAGCGCCGTTAGTTTCTGACTAAACGTTCCCATTATGAATGTAGACAAGTGACATTTCTCAACATTTTATGGTTAGAAATTCTAACAGCGAGCGTTTTTTTCTACTAAAATGACGTTTTGCGTTCACAAAAGCGACCGCAAATGCCTAGTTTGTATATAGACCGTAAAAAAATAACACCAATTTAGTTAGATGCAGAATTAAATTATCAGTAACTTTTATTTCAATATCAAATTTTCGGCATCTTTACAAATAAGCAATATTTATAAAATTTCAATTCGATTTTGCGGGTTACTAAACGTACAAAATATAATCTGTTTAGTGCCTTAGGTGTGGAATTTACGAGATTATGAAAACTTTTATTTAAAACATTTTTGACTAAAATTAAATGAGAAATTTTGCGCAAAGAAAAACTAATCTCTCAAATAGGCTGTAGCCTATTTTAATTAACAACTCTACAGGATGTTATTTAAGTAAGCATACAACGTTTAACCGATGGCAGGACTAACAACTTAGATAATAAATCTGGCAATAATTTTTGATGTATATGCTTTCTATAAGGACTGGAGCATCTTAAAATTGATCAATTACGTTATGGTTCAAAATTTTGTAAAAATAAATATAAATTCATTGTTTTCTGTAAAAAAAAAAATGTTGATTGCGAAAACTAATATAAAACCCTTTTTGCATTGGCGTACAATTTATATTCGGTATATTGAATATCAAATTCAAGTTACCTTAGTAATAAACCTGTAGTTTTTCAATGTAAGTTTCAAATACCTATTATCTGCCGCGACGCCAATGATCGTATATGTATATGTTTTATAAGTCAATTGTTACAGTCCAGTGTTTTTAGTCAGATAACTTCGATTTCAATCAATTTCAATGATATCGGAATTATTCCTTGTTGGTCCACATTAAACATCTTCTGCTGCTATGAAAAGGATTGAACATCGAATTACTGTAGATTTGGATTCCAGGCAGTCATCTCAA
Organism: Ophonus ardosiacus; assembly: GCA_943142095.1. Taxonomy (NCBI): domain Eukaryota; kingdom Metazoa; phylum Arthropoda; class Insecta; order Coleoptera; family Carabidae; genus Ophonus; species Ophonus ardosiacus. Next base: position 21,624,156 of record OW964833.1, on the reverse strand, counting down.
CGTTCTATTAAGTATATTTAATTAACCAAAGTGTTAGAATTATTTAACATGATTTTTTTATTTTTCTTTTCTAATAATTGACTAATATTTACGCTTAACAAAAGTACATGTATTTTATATAATTCATACGAGTATACCTTTATATTTTCTACTTTGAATATTTTCATTTTCCAGTGGATTTGATCAAGGTGAATAAACTGGGAGGTTTATAAAAAATTGTTCCGAATGTTACCTGTTAAAGGTTAAAATGATTTTAGCTCTTTAGGGGCAACAATTTTGTTTGGTACACCGGCGCCAACGCACCTTGGTGCGATCCTGAACTTTCTTATTTTAAATGGAACACCATTTTTACATTTTTGAATTCTACGTTAAATTTTGAATACAATTATGTGCCACAAATGAAATTTTAGAACAATATTTTTAAAAAAATTGTGCAAAGCAACATGAAAATACCAACCTAATTAAAAATGTTGAACTGCATCAAACAATAAATTATCAAAATTAACAAGAAATAATAAATAACAATCATAACATGTGAATGGATATTTTGTAATTTTGTAAATATCTCGGAAAATATAAAATCAGAAAAGATTTTCAAAATGGCCATAGCTAAAACTTTTGTTTCAATTTGAATTTTTTTGTATTATTTTTTCCTGCAAAATTTGACTTGTGGCACATCATTATATTTAGAATTTACACCCGGAAAATGTGTATATTCATCTTAGGTTATGTTAAGTTATGGTTAGATAAGGATAAGATTAGGCTGTGTTACAAAATTTCTTTTTATAATTTAATTTGTGTAGTGATAAATAAAATCTATTTTTGGTAGCAACTTTGGTTGTTACGCTTTCGTCTCACTAACCAACTTAAATATGTACGTTTATTAGCACGTATAACCGAATCCTTGTCTCCAGCATAAAATATTATTATATTATACTGACATTTTATTTTAAATAATGACCATTTATTAAAAATACTGACATTTTAACGTTTTATTAAAATTACTGACAATTTGTTTAAAATACTTACCTCGATAAATAGCAACCATTGTTAACTGTAGGTATTATATAGCGTTTCAAAACATTTCAAAAGATTATTTTTTATAATTTCAAATATTGTTAAATTTACTTTGTAAATTACATTATATCTTGTTGAAGGTATTATGTGCTTATTATGCTTGTGTTGTATTAATAATTAACTAGTAGTGAAAAGATTAAAACTTTCTTAATAAAATAATAGTAAGGATGATAAGAATGATGTAATATTTAAATTCTTTTTTTATGCAGGATGGTAACCGGCGCAAGGTTAGTAATTTCCTACTTCCTTAATTATTTTAGGTAAAAAAATAAAAATTGTGGAGCATTAAACTATGCATCTGAATCAATAAACAAAATTATTTTTGCATACTTTGAAACGGCAGAAATTTGTTATGAAAATTTCGAAATTCTCCTGAAACATCTCAAAAATAGCGATAGCGATGGAATTTAACAAAAAAATTAACAAATGTGTAACAATTTATCTGTAAGGTTAAATTAATTGTTTATTATTTGTAATTTATCTTCAAGAGAATAATTATGTAGGTACCTATTTAAATTAATAGATAATTATTTACTTGCACAGAAATTATAAATAATAAATAAAAATAGACTAACCTAAATGACAGATAAAACGTTAAACACTTGTTAATGTTTTTGTTATATTCCTTGGCTATTGCTATTTTTGAGAAGATTTTCGACATGTACGTAAAACTATATAAAAATATATTGTAAATAACTATATATGCAATATACTCAAATATACTTGGTGTCTTAGACAAAATGCCCTAATTTTAGATTCTTTTTAATAATAGGTAATACATTTTTAGGTTCCACAAAACCCAGGGATTAAAAAAATGATTTATTGTCACTTACTAGTATTGTTATGAGAGTGCAAATTGCGAAATTTATTTATTATTATTAACTAGGGTAGGGTACAATTTGCACCCTAAAAATAATGTCATTTCAACAAGCATTTATTTAAATAATAGCGTTAAAGGGTAGGAGTATGAAATAAACATTCAATCAGTATACAGGGTGTTAAAAAATAAGTGTCTCAAATTATGAGGGCATATAGTACTGACCAAAATGGGTAAAAAAAGGTTAATCAACATGGGTCCGACCTTCAACTGTTTTCGAGAAAGAGGCCATTTTGTATTAGAATCGAAGAAAAACAGACTAAGATAGTGGTCGAACAAAATTTTGTCTATGCCAGTAAATAGAATAGTGTTACGGATTACTTTATTTTTACCGGTAGATTTCTTATTTATTTATAAAAATAACACAAATGTATTTATATTTATGCGGAATTTCACACAATATTTACATATCACAGAGAAATGAATTATTCTGACAGCTCTATATATGACAATTGCGCGGAGATAACAAAAATAATAATTTGCGTAACCATTTATTGATATAGACGCACTTTGGGGTTTTTAGAAGTCTTGGCGCTACATTCTCCCCCCTGAAATTATTTGGCCGTCCCGGAAATAATTTCAGTTTATTTTCGTGGGCGTCCTCGGGGTCGTGTAGCAGTAGGGGTTGTGGTCTCAGGTATCTCTTTCCTGGGTCGTCCACGTTTTCTTATTGGTTGAACTGGTGTCGTGGCTTTCCTTTTTTCCTTTCCAACATAAGGAATTAGATCTATAACATGGTACTTACCTATGGGTTCCTTATTCGGGTGGGTTGCTAGTTCGTATGAAGTTGGAAAGATTTTCTCAAAGATCTCATAGGGGCCATCTCTCTTTGTTGCAAACTTAGACGTAATATTCTTGTCTGCTTGGCTCAGTAAGTGAGTATTGACGAGCACCAAGTCTCCAACAGCATATTGTAGGGCAGGTCGACGGTGTTTATCGGCGTAGTTCTTTCTCTGATCTTGAACTCGTTCGACTTGCTCTCTAACCACACTTAATGAACTTGCAAATCTTTGTAGATATGGTGTAATTTGTGGAACGTAATTTTCTGCATCTACAACAGCTCTTAGGTCGTGCGTAACATCCGGTACAGATCGCATTTCTCTTCCAAATGTTATATAACTTGGAGTTTTGCCTGTAGTTTCTACATTAGTGCTATTCATGGCAAAACGAATCAGTGAGAGCTTCTCAGACCAGTTCCGATGGTCTTTCTCTACTAAAATTGCCAATTGAGTTTTCATATTCCTATTCTTGCGTTCAACCGGATTTCCTGCAGGATGATATACTGGAGTATAGGACTGTTTAATGCCAAAACAGAACATGACCTTCTGCATCACTGCGCTAACAAACTGGACACCGTTATCGCTTCGGATTTTCCGCGGCATTTCGTAGCGCAAAAATATTTGTTCTATCAAGACAGTTGTGCATGCTTCAGCAAATGCTATTTTCAATGGAAATATTTCTACCCACTTACTTGCGACATCTTCCACAATTAGGATCCAACGATAACCATCATGAGTTATCGGTAACGGTCCGAACAGGTCTACGGATAGGACTTCAAATCGTTGTACGGGTACTGGGGTTTGAAGTAACCCTGAAGGCTTCATATTTGAGCTTTTGTAGCGTTGACAGGCTAGACATTTACGAACGTAGTCTTCAATGTATTTTCTCATACCAGTGAAATAGTATTTTGCAGAAATACGTTTGTATGTCTTCTCGGCACCATAATGACCTGTTTCTGGGGCATCATGATATTTCTGTAGAATACCAGCACATTCATGCTCTAGTTTGACTAGTTGAGGTTCTTCATTCTCTTCATCGAAATAGCGATACAATACTCCACGTGACATGATATATCCTCTTCCTGTCCAACTAACGGCATCGTCACAGTATCTTCTAAGGAAATTATATTTTTTTTTTAATTTCAAGATCTTTCATTTGCTCACCTCGAATTTCTTCAGCAGTGCGGGTTGGCACTTCTACTGCGATAGTGCAAATTGTACAAGTATCAGGTTCACTACAGTTTGGGCGGGACAGCGTGTCTGCCACAACGTTGTTTTTACCTTGAGTATAATCAATTTTGATATCATAAGCTTGGAGAATTAACGCCCATCGTGCTAGGCGTCCTGTTGGAGTTTTAATGGCAAATAGCCATCGTAAAGGTTGGTGGTCAGTACAGATCCGAATGTCTTTCCCTTCTATATAGTCACGAAACTTTTTGACGGCGTACACTACGGCAAGAGCTTCACGTTCCGTAGCAGAATAGTTTCGCTCAGCAAAAGACAAAAGTCGGCTCACATATTCTATTCATCGCTCATCATTACCCTCCCCCTGCATTAATGCAGCTTCAAGAGCATAGTCGCTTGCATCAGTATGTATTACGTACGGAAGTTTTGGATCGGCTTGCCGGAGAACTGGTGCTGTAGTTAATAGTTCTTTCAGCTGTCTGAAGGCGGTTTCTTGTTCATCGTCCCACTTCCATGATACACGTTTACGCGTTAACTTGGTCAAAGGTTCTGCGATGCTTGAGAAGTTCGGCACAAACTTCCGATACCAACTACATGTTTGTAAGAATGTTCGCAAATGTTTAATATTACGCGGTCGCGGCATGTCGCGGATCGCGCTCACTTTGTCCGAATTCACTTTAACACCTTCTTTTGTAATAACATGTCCAAGGAACTTTATCTCTTTCCTAACAAACACGCACTTATCACGTCTTGCTTTTAAATTAAATTTGTGTAAATGTTCAAAAACACGTTTTAAGCCCGATAAATGTTTTTCAAAGGTATCTGAAACGATCAAAATGTCGTCTAAATATGTAAATACACTCAAATCACCTAAACTTTCGCGAAATTTGTCTATTAGTCTCTGAAACGTGGCTGATGCATTTTTGAGTCCCATTGCCATTCGTCTGAAACGGTACGTTCCGAAACACGTTACGAAACAAGTCTTATCTCGATCACTTTCACGAATGTTTACCTGCCAATATCCTGACTGCAGGTCGACATGAAGTTTGTTTTATTAGAAGTTTGTAGTAAGTCATCTATATTATGTGTCTTTTTCGGTCACTGCGTTGAGCCGACGATAGTCCACACAAAGACGAAGATCTCCATTTTGTTTTGGGACTAGGACTATCGGAGCACCCAATGGTGACTCACACTCTTCGATGATATCACTTTCTTGAAGACGATCCAGTTCTTTCTCCAAAAATTCTTTCCTTGCATGTGATATCTTGTAGAGAGGCAATGAAATTGGTTGCCTGTATTTATACAATGTTCCGCGAATGATGTAGCATCTTCAATCGGGCCGAATATACTCTGATGTTCTTGCAGGACATGTTGCAGCGCTTCACGTTCATTTGATTGTAAGGCACTCCCTTCATCTGCACGTAAATTCCAAATTGAGATATTTGCTAAACTAGTGGGCTTACCCTCATGGTTCGAATCCTTTTCATAATCATACTGAATAGACGGATCTTCAATAAAATACCACGTTCTTTGGGGTAGACAAATAAAAACACCAGCTTTTTCCAAGAAATCTACTCCTAGTAAAGTAGTAGTTTCACTGTTGTCAGGTAAAACTAGAAATGTAGTTAACACTTCTTTCCCCTTTATCTTTACAGGAACCGTTGTTTTTAAAACGAGTTTACGTTGCGGTATGGAATCTGCATACGCGATAGTCACTTCGTTTTCAATAAATTCTTGACCTGTTTGTATCAACACTTTATACAATGAATTACTAGCTATGTTTGCTTGAGCTCCAGAATCAGCTACAGAATGCAACTTTCTCTTGTTTTGGACTGTCCTTCGAGGGATTGCATTTACTACACTTGGATCTAATTACTCCTATTGTTCCACATCCATAACATGCCAAAGGATTTGTTTTGTCAATCTGTTTGTTCGTTACTTCAGTTTTCGTTTGAGCTTCTTGTACTTGTGCCACTTTCTTCCTACATTCTTCTTCAATGTGTCCGAATCGTTGGCAATATTTACACTTCGGTCGTATCTTCTTTGTTTCTTTAGGCTTCTTGCTTCGGTCAGCTTCAAACATGGTTTGTTCAACAATTCTAGCTCTGGTAATTAACTCATGAAAAGTTGAAACATCTTCTCGAGGAAGTCGTTTTCTAATCTTGCGATGTAATAAACCGTAAACCATGTCTACTTGAATAGACTCGGATGGAACTTCTGTCAATTTTGAGATAAGAGCTCTTGCATTACTTATGAAAAACTCAGTAATAGTCTTATCGTCTTGTTCGTTCTCAAAAAGTTCTCGGTAAATCATATAATTCGGTTTCCTTGGTCCATACGCATTCTTGATTAGTTTTATGGCTTCCTTCCAGTCGTTTACATCGGCCTTTATACCTTGCCACCAAGTTACTGCATGATTTACTAGAAGCATTGTTAAACCTCGCAAAGCATTTTCATCTGAGAATCCCATGCAATCTTTATAAGTTTCGATTGAATCGATGAAAGCATCAACGTCTTCGTTTTGTCCCCCAAAACGAGCAGTACACTTCCAAAGTTACCTTTATTTAAATTACTTCACCTGTACTTGATGCAGGGGTTGAAGCACTCTGTTCACGTTGAAGATTCATCATTTGTGCTTGAATTCCACTTAAGAGTTGAGCGATTTGGTCACTAGACATCATTACTATGGGTTGAGCAATAACTTCTTGCACGTGATCTCCGTTTGAGGCCATTTTCACTTCTTTTAATACTCTACTACGAGTTCTACTACTTCTTCAATTCGGTGATCAACACGATTACGTTCAATAGCTTTTGCGAATACTAAGTGGTTCTACAGAACACTTTGCAAACGATAGCTTATTGTAACTTGTTGCGAATTAAAGGCTTTAATCACAAAATTATTACTTACAAATGTTCAGAGCAAAACCTAAACCGGCCCCACGTTTGGGCGCCACTGTTACGGATTACTTTATTTTTAGCGGTTGGTTTCTTATTTATTTATAAAAATAACTTGATGATTAACACAAATGTATTTATATTTATATGGAATTTCACACAATATTTACATTACACAGAGAAATGAATTATTCTGACAGCTCTATAAATGACAATTGCGCGGAGATAACAAAAACAATAATTTGCGTGGCCATCTATTGATATAGACGCACTCTGGGGTTTTTAGAAGTCTTGGCGCCTACAATAGACTATAGAAAAACAATAACATATTATATGAAACATTTTTTTCACTTTCTAATAGTTACGAAGTTATTTAAAAACTAAATATTGGCCAAGAGCGCCACAACTTTTATCTTAGTACAATTATTCGATTTTTTGTGAAAAACAAAAACACATCTAAGGTGACCTCTGAAAGGTAAACAAAATGTCTCATCTAATCAAATTCGTAACTCTTACAGTTTTCGAGATAGCAGAGGTAAACCCCGAAAAAACTCATTTTTAATTGCCTTTTATCTCAGGAACTATTGAAGATCGGGCCCATGTTGATTAAACTTTTTTTACTCATTTTGGTCAGTACTATATGCCCTCATAATTTGGGACACTTATTTTTTAACACCCTGTATATTACCCATGTCACTTAATATGGCAAGTTATGAGGGTGCAAATTATGAAATTTATTAATCATTATTAACTAAGGTAGGGCACAATTTGTACTCTAAAAATAATGTCATTTCAACAAGTTTTTATTTAAATAATAGCGTTAAAATTTGCGAGTATGAAATAAGCATTCAATCGGTATACAGGATGTTCCATTTAAGTGTGCCACCATTGCTATCTCCAGAACTATAAGAGCTACGAGGTTGGTTAAATTAGCAAAGAACCACCATTTTACAAGACTATTACAATGAGAAAATAATTATTTTTTTTCGACCAGTAGTTCTCAAAATACGGGACACAACTTTCTTATTTTAAATGGGAACATTTTTTTTTTAGGTTCTTCGATAGAGTATTTTTTCTGAATTCAACGATATAAACATATCATATACTAATACAACAAAATAACTGAGAAAAATGCATGTTAAATTTATGTGTATTTCATTTATATCTGGCTGAAACAAGAGTGCTACGGATAGAAAACAATTAGACATATTGTTCTGTCTAACATTGTTTCATTATTTGTTGTTAAATTTTATGTTCTTAAACTGTCAGTTTTAAGAAGAAAATGAATAATTTTACGCTCGATGAAAAAGTTGACATGTTCGAAATGTACATTTTGTGTCATAAAAGAGTTCAATTATGCATTAATCAGAATGGGAGAAATTTTGAACAATTTTTATAATTTAATATTTATTAATTTTAATATTATTGTAGTTACACCATTGTTTGATTTGTTTATTTTTCAATTGTTTTCTATCCATAGCACCCTTGTTTCAGCCAGATATAAATAAAATACATATAAATTTAACATGCATTTTTCTCAGTTATCGAATTACCTAAAAAAAAAATGTTCCCATTTAAAATAAGAAAGTTGTGTCCCGTAGTTTGAGAACCACTGGTCGAAAAAAAAATTTTTTGCTCATTGTAATAGTCTTGTAAAATGGTGTTTCTTTGCTAATTTAACCAACCTCGTAGCTCTTATAGTTCTCGAGATAGCAATTGTGGCACACTTAAATGGAACACCCTGTATATTGCAACAATGTCACTTATTATGGAAAGTTATGAGGGTGCAAATTATGAAATTTATTTATTATATAACTAGGGTATAGAGTATAATTTGCCCCATAAAATAATTTCATATCCACATGTATTTATTAAAATAATAGGCTTCAAACATAGAACAACGAATTTTAAGATGCGTGAACCGAATTTTAAGTTGAAATTGATAATAATGCTTTACTTGTAATAAATAATTCTACAGTTACTATTTGCAGTATCGGATACTTGTTCTAAATATTTCGTTGACTATTTGTCTGGCGTTAATGAATGTAGCTTTATTGCAGGCGACATTAAAAAAAGCAATTCGGTAAAATTCATAATATAAATATAAGATTAAAAATAACATTTATTCCGTATATAATCGCAATAAGAATGCATATTGGGTCATTACGCCATCCAAAATTCAGCATTCAAAGTATGTGTTGTCTGTAAGAAATTGCGATTCTTGTTTGTTTATTTTGATAGTAATGTGATAGAAAGAGTAGCCTCAACTTCGGGTCGAGCACTATTTGTCAAATTACCATCAAAACAAATTCACCCATATTCTAGACAACACATATTTTCACGCAGAATTTTCGATCATTTTCAATGCACTTAATATATTACTACAGAATTGTTTTTAAATTAAAGACAGCGTAAGCTCATCGTGGGACACGCTGTATTTATTATTTTTGAACATGTAACACTAGAGTGCCCAAGGTCACATTTGCACCTCCAAAAGATTGAGGGGACAGTGTTGTATTGAGACCTTTTTTGTTGATTATACCAATGAATATTTTAATAATTATAGCCAAAGAACTTTAAATTAAATTGAAAGATACAACAAAGAAAGCCTTCATACCGAAATTGTAGCAAATGCGGAAGAAATTAAAAAATGCATGTACAAAAAAAATGCAAATATCTGGGTCAAAATCACCACAAGTATGAAAAATACCATAACTTCATTAGGTGTGTATACATATTTGAGAAAAAATTACAATAATGGGATCATAAACCAGTTTTATTTAAATATTTTTAAATGAAATTTCGTTTAATTTTGAAGCAATTCGTGGTATCAAGAAGTCATAATTGTTTAGCTGCATTTTATTTTTAAAGAAACCTGTAGCTATCTTTCTCACACCAGTTTCTGTAATAGGCTGCGCGAGAAAGATACCAATAGTGTGACGTCATCTGTGGCCCTGGAAATAAATTCAAATATCTCGCAAAGTAATTATTAAAAAAATGTTTTTTTTATCTTAATCGTTATTTATTGAGTAGTACTTTAAGGATAAAGTGTACATTTTATTATTTTTTATTATGGTTGCCTATTGCTGGTCAATAATTGACCTACAAAAAAAATATATATTTGCGACAGTGATAATGAATAAAATTTAATAGAATTTAATTTAACTATTGACAGTAAAAACTGGATAAATGTTAGAAACACAACAAATGAAAACAAATTACAATCAGGCTGGATGCATACGTTTAGTGACGTTTTAGCAAAGGAAACGAATTTTACATGTATATGGATATTTGATAGACATTACATATCGACGATCGATTCATTTTACATTAATATAGAGGGTCACTGTAAAGAGTGTAGAGCATGCATTTTATTAAAAGGAAATAAAAATGAAGAAAACGATAATATGATTTTGTTTGATGAAATAAAAAATATGGACGAGAATTCTCACACTTTCACTAAGAAAAGGCTTTTATCAGGAATTCGAAGAAGTTAAATTGGTCATGATTTGGTTAGTGCATCTCTTTGGCAACGTAGGGAAGCTGTCAAATTGGGTATGGAGGTAGGTGATCCTCAACCTAGGACTTTATATTCCTTGAAAGTACTTAGGAAATGTAAACAAGAGAAATCGAAATATAGCCATTTTAATTCTATTAGTTGTCCAATAAAAAAAATTGAATTATTGAAATATAGTCCAACAATATTCCGGATCAATTTATAATTTATCCCTAGATAAATTTAATAATAAGAAAACGTTAGCTATTGATGCCACAGGTATTATGGTCACATATTTTTACTTGAAATAGTCACACATTTGGGAACGAAAAAATGTCAAATACCTATTTGTCAGATGTTGTCGGAGGTGCACGGTATACATTTTATTTATATTTCGCTAACAGAGTGGTTAAAAAATGGTGCTTGAGTTCCAAAAATAATCGTGAGCAACCATTCTTACGCTTTGTTAGGGGCTTTAGTACGATCATTTGCAGAAAAGAATAACTTAAAACAATAATATATCAATTCATGTATTGAGTTTTTACAAGGCAATAGAAAATATTTACCCACAGTTTATATTAGAGTTGATTTTGCACATTCATCAATTAAGCGAAAGTGACGATGTTGATAATAAGTATGTTGTTAAAACTGGAAAGGACTGAGAACAAATATCAAGAAACAAAGGACCTCTTATTTAAAACTCCATGTCCAGAAATAAAAGTTATACAAGAACGAAAAAAAAAATTCTGTCTTAAAAAATGGAAATTCAATATCTCTTCCCTTGAAAATAAACCATGGATATTATTTATTTTGAAATACTTGTCCGTTTGATGCGTTGGCACAAATAATGGCTATAGCGATTGCTGATAGTGAAATATATAAATAAAATAGGGAAAATGAAAACACACCTTTTTATAATTTTCTAAAAAATTTATGTGGAATAAAGTCTATAAATACACATAAGGAACGTGGAATACTTTTGTGCAATACGTTCTCCAATCATATTTTAAATCAGAACAATATATATATATATATATATATATATATATATATATATATATATATATATATATATATATATATATACGATATCGTACCAATGCAATGTTTCGTTTTTAACCGAAAAAATATTTGTTGACTCACCATGTATATGTTATTCTACTTATTGTACATCACAATCCCTATTAATAATTTAAATAAATGCATATTGAAATGACATTATTTTTAGGATGCAAGATGCAAATTGTACTAGAGCTGTCAAAAGCATTAGGTTAACCGGTTAATCGGTTAACCGGAAACCAGTTTTTCAATAATGAATATTCAGCTAGCCGGTTAACCGGTTTGTAGCCGGCTTTTAATCGGTTTATAACCGGTTAATAGCCTGTTTTTAACCGGTCAATAGACGGTTTTAACCGGTCAATAGCCGGTTAATAGCCGTTTTTTACCGGTTAATAGCCGGTTTTAACCGGTTAATAGCCGGTTTTTAACCGGTTAATAGCCGGTTTTTAACCGGTTAATAGCCGGTTTTTAACCGGTCAATAGTCGGTTTTTAACCGGTCAATAGCCGGTTTTTAATCGGTTTGTAACCGCTTAATAGCTTCTTTTAATTGGTTTGTAGCCGGTTTTTCAACGGTTTGTAGCTGGTTTCTAATCGATTTGTAGCCGGTTTGTAATTGGTGTCTAGCTTGGTTTGACCGGTTTACAGCCAGTTTTGACTGATTTGTATTCAATTTTTCATCGGTTTATACTCAATTTTTAACCGGTTTTTAGCCGCTCTTTATTAATTTTAAAACTGATTTTTATGATCAGTTCATAGCCGTTTTCTGACATAATAAAAAATGAGACGTCACAGATTGCCTTTTCTAGAGTGTACCGTACCTACACATTATTTGATATATTACATATTTCATTGTCTTCTGATAATTCTGATTATATAATAATAATTATTCAGTCAATGACATTTAAGAATTTTACTTAGATACAATGTATTGAATATATCCTTGTCGTGATAAAATCGCTTTTTCGTATTTCGCGTTCAAGAAGTGACTTTTGTGACACTGTTTTTGTAAAAATAGTATTGAAATATTACAATGAACGGTTTTGTATAATTATTTCTGGTTTTTTTTTTTTAATTGTCAAGTTGGTAACTTTGTCTCAGTGTCAAATAAATGTCTGTCATTTTACTTGTCATTACATGCCATTACTCATGGAAAATTACTGAAATTCGATTTTTTATAATCAGTAAAGCACTCTTTTTTTTTAAAAAAAAAATTAACTATAACTTAACGTCTAAATAGCTCTTGACAAAATGCCATATTTATTTATTTATTTATTTATTAGCAGCCGCTCAACAGGATACAGAAGTATCCCAATTACTGAGGGCTGGGAAAATATATACAGAATACAAGAAAACAGTTTAAACGTAAGTGTACAGTAGAAAAAAGACAAAAAAAGCATAATAATTCTAATCCTACGAAAAACAAGCAGTTAAATAGTTTTTATATTGTATCAGACTACAATTAAATATGTCAATGTCTGTGTTGGAAGCATGATTCTTAAAAATATGACATATTCTCCTAACAGGCGCTTTAAGTTCAAAATTAGTTGTTGTTAATGGTAGTTTAAATGTGTATTTTATACTTTTAGACCTAATTTGAGTACGTGGTACAGCAAAATTTATATTTTCCAAACCTGAGGTATCATCAATGTGGCCATGGATAAGTTTGTAAAGAAATACGCAAGATATAATATTGCGTCGACTCTCAAGAGTAAGCATATTGAAATCATGTATAAAGCTGGTATAACTGTATGTAAGGTAATTGAAAGAAATACAAAATTTACGTGCACAGAATTTAACAAACTTTCTGTATATTCGTTCAATTTCATCACTTTGTTTATTATACATAGGAGGCTTGTCCTCCTGTCCATATTTTCCTAAATTTACATCATTCCTTTTACAATTAAATTATAATGATTATTACTTACCTTGCAGCCTTGCACATGCACTAGAGGCAATAAAACGTAATACAAAATGAATGTAATAGGGAAACACGTGATAAATACATCGTTGTTTTGGTTTCAAAACATTACTGTGATTATGTGTGTGACTTTTTTTCTCATTTCACTTTAACAATGTACTCTTACTAGTGTTTAGCCGTTATAATTTCATATATAATTTACACAAACGTTCACATAAATAATTATTTAAGATTTTTTGAAATGTAAACATAAATTCTCCATTTGACTACATGTTAATATTTGGTTTATTTGCCCGCAATCAGCTGTTCGACCGCCATAATAATGGCTTTGAGTGACGTAGGTGCAAGTACCTCATTCAATAGTCACGTGATATGTTTTCCGCCAATCAACATTCAGAATTTCCATAGTTACATGTCTATCACAGCGATGATAAAAAACAAAGAATATCACCTTATTTCTATTCGTTACTAACTACTAAGGCATTCTTACAACATTGACAGTTAATTTTAATAAAAATTCATTATATTCTCTCATTAAATGTAAACTCGTGATATTAATAATGAAGAAAGGGGTGAAAGGACCAAGCGTTGAATGGTTTATAGGTGAAAACAAAAGGCATAAATGGTCCACGTGTATTGTAAAATTCTTTATTACGGAAGTTTCGGGCTTAGGGCAAGCCCATCTTCAGCAATCGTTGAATATACAGTAATAATTAAAATTTATGACAAAAAATTTTTGAAATTGTATTAGACACGATGATCTATATGAACAACATCGAAAACAATTTTAAATACAACATTTCAACAACCTTCCGAATCAATACGGAGTTGGTGAAATATGAATAATAAACGAAGATATTGCTCACATACCATATACCATTGCTAAACAATAAATCGTCAAAATTTTAATGCACACAGGGAAACTTTGCAAAGTTTACTGAAATTTATTTCCCAAAGAAGAAGTACGATGTTTCCAAAAAGTTAACGGCGCCGTTAAAACTCGATACGTTTTGAGGAAACTTTTGAACATGCACCAAATTAAAGGTTATAAACCGGTTCTCTGACCGGTTAAAAACTGGTTTTTTGACAGGTTAAAAGCCGGTTTTTTGACCGGTTAAAATCCGGCCGGTTATTGACTTGCAACCGGTTATTCGGTTGTAAATCGACGGTTAACCGGTTAGCAATTTCAGCAGATTTTGACAGCCCTAAATTGTACCTTATCCTAGTTATTAATAATAAATAAATTTCATAATTTGCATCCTCGTAACTTTCCATTATAAGTGACATTGTTGCAACTGATTGAATGTTTATTTCATACTCCTACTTTTAACGCTATTATTTAAATAAATACTTATTGAAATGGCTTATTTTTAGGGTGCAAATTGTACCCTACCATAGTTAGTAATAATTAATAAATTTCGTAATTTTCACCCTTATAACAATATTAATAAGTGATATTGCTGCAATATACCGATTGAATGTTTATTTCATACTTCTACCTTTTAACGCTATTATTCAAATAAATCCTTATTGAAATGACATTTTTTTAGGGTGCTAATAAGTGATATTGCTGCAATATACCGATTGAATGTTTATTTCATACTTCTACCTTTTAACGCTATTATTCAAATAAATACTTATTGAAATGACATTATTTTTAGGGTGCAAATTATACCCTACCCTAGTTAATAATAATAAATAAATTTCGTAATTTTCACCCTCATAACAATACTAACAAGTGACATTGTTGCAATATATACTGATTGAATGTTTATTTCATACTCTTGCCTTTTAATGATATTATTTAAATAAATACTTGTTGAAATGACATTATTTTTAGGGTGCAAATTGTACTCTACCTTAGTTAAGAGGAATCCCTAGTGGTCGTTAAAACAAGGTTCCGTATTATACTAATTATATGTTTCCTATGTACTCAATTTAAAATGTTTTAATCGAACATATAAGTTAAATCTTTGCTGCTCCTTTCTTGTGTTTCTAATTTTGTTAAAATTTTGTTATTAATTAAATAATGATGTCATCATAAATATAACAAATTTCAACTTAATGTAGTTATTTTATAAGAGCTTTATTTTAAATTTTAAAACAATAGAAAGTAAATATGAACCTTCTACTTTCAAGTAATATACATATGTATTATTTATAAAATCTGCACAGAATTGCGAAATTTAGTATGAAACAAGCCCTACTTTTTCTCTTTTCCAACGAAATATTTGTGCTGATAAACTTGACACCTTGCGGAACTAAGTCAAACTATACATATTTTGACTCCTCCTTCTTTCCCTAAAGTACATTCTCATTGACTAGTATACTAGAAACTGAACTAAACTGTGCATCTTCAGTGCGCTTGCCTGCTTTTAAGTAGACAGGCGGTTTATGAGAAGTTCATGAGTGCATATTTTTTTTATGAATATTGCGATTTAAAACTGAAAATTCATTCTCATTATGTTTGAAGGGTTTGTCTATTTCAAAAGCTTCTAAGAAATTGAATTTGGAACTTCTCTTTTTACGTGTAAAAATTTAAGTTTTTATTGAACAATTATTGTGTTTATTTTCAAGAAGATGTATGGCTAGATTAGAGTCTGATTTTTTATTTTTCCATGATCTCATATGCTCATAATTATTTTACTTTATTAAAATGTTTCACCAAGTGCCAACGACGGATTCAATCATTCATAATTTAACTGCCATACATATCGCATCGGTAATTAGAGCGTAAATTGACAAAATTATACACACGTCAAATAATGATGCGATATTTTTCTTTTATCTGGCGAATAGGTTAAATGGCACTTTATCAAAAGGTGGGAAAACCAGGCCTAAATTATGATATTTAAAAAAATCTGTTGTGGCCAGCGCAAGACCTCTCGCCATTTCCATATTAGGCTATATAAGTACATATTGCATTTAACATTTCTGGTTCACACACAAAAATTCTAATTACATCTATTATTAATATATTTTTCCTTCCTATTCTTCAAAAATGTTCGAGATTCTTCAAATTTATTGACGAGATTGGCGATATTTCTGATGCGTATATGTAATATATGTATCTATAATTTTAAATATTTAATTCATAATAAAATAAGAAATATTAAATGTACTTCCCAGAAAAAGCCTTCAGTCTTTTCTCTCAATTACAAACATATTAATTTTTCAACTGATTTCCATGGACTTATTTGGGTTGTGAGTTTCATTACAACGGATTATTTTTTATATTTATAATTCTCTATCTCTAAATCTATAGAAGATATAATAAAAAGGTTCAATGTATCTGATAGAAAATTTGATATTCTTTGATATTTGTAATAGCATAAATTTCTAAAAATCTAATGTGGCCAACACAAAACCTCCCCCTATTTAATTTTTAATAATTTAAATACATACTTACGTATTTACTAACGCTGCAAACTATATTATGTTCGGAATAATACTACAACTATTGCTTTATTTACTATTTTTTTTTTAAATGTCACTATTATTAGTTTGAAGTGAATAGGACCTTGACAGTGACATTTACCTGTCACCTGTCAGTTACATACATTTGAAATATGAACTGCGTAACAAAGGAAATGTGTTTATCCTAGGCTCCGGGATTTATAATAAACATTAATTTTTAAATTTATCTGTAAAATATGTAGAAAAAGTATTATTGTATACCTGTAGAAAATTCAATAATCTTTAAAAGCGAAAAAATGGCATTTAATGGTATTTTTTGGAGAAAAACCATTATGAGCTTCAAGTAAAGTGCCATTTTCGGTTATCCGATTTACACAAAAATCTAATGGTTTCTTTCCATATTAGAATAGGGTTGAAATACAAGGTTTCAGAATTTTCTGAATGATACACACACACACTCACACACACACACACACACACACGCTCACACACACACACACACACACACACACACACACACACACACACGAACAACATCGTGAAAATGTTAAAATTAAATTCTAGTGACCTTAAAACGTGGCCATTTACTAAAATCTCGATATGCTATTTTAGCACGATCCCTATACCTCCCTTGATACCAAACGTTTTCAGCTCTTCCCAGTAATGTCAGATTAAAGAAGTTAAATTAAAAGAATTTGAGAAACCATCACACACACACACACACACACACACACACACGCGCGCACACACACGCACACACACACACACACACACAATGCTAATAAATATATTTCGTAATTTGCACCCTCATAACAATACTACTAAGTGACATTGTTGCAATATATACCGATTGAATGTTTATTTGATGCTCCTATTTTTTACTTATTGTACATCACAAAGCCCTATTAATAATTTAAATAAATGCATGTTGAAATGACATTATTTTTAGGATGCAAGATGCAAATTGTACCCTATCCTAGTTATTAATAATAAATAAATTTCATAATTTGTATCCTCATAACTTTCCATAATAAGTGACATTGTTGCAACTGATTGAATGTTTATTTCATACTCTTACTTTTAACGCTATTATTTAAATAAATACTTGTTGAAATGGCTTTCTTTTTAGGGCGCAAATTGTACCCTACCTTAGTTAATAATAATAAATATATTTCGTAATTTGCACCCTCATAACAATACTAATAAGTGACATTGTTTTAATATATACCGATTGAATGATTATTTCATACTCCCACTTTTAACGCTATTAATTAAATAAATACTTATTGAAATAACATAATTTTTTGAGTGTAAATTGTACGCTACCCTAGTTAATAATAATAAATAAATTTCGTAATTTGCACCCTCATAACAATACTAATAAGTGACATTGTTGCAATATATACCGATTGAATGTTTATTTCATGCTCCTACTTTTAACGCTATTATTTAAATAAATACTTATTGAAATGACATGATTTTTAGGGTACAAATTGTACCCTACCCTAGTAGGTAATAAATAAATAATAATAAAGTAATAAATTTCGTAATTTGTACCCTCATAACAATACTAATAACTGACATTAATGGAATATATACGGATGTAATTCATACTACTACGTTTAAACGCTATTATTTAAATAAATACTTGTTGAAATGACATGATTTTTAGGCTGCAAATTGTACCCTACCCTAGTTAATATAATAATAAATAACTTCCGTAATTTGCACCCTCATGATAATCCATAATAAATTACTATGATAAGTACGTTCGTGTTATCACAAAAATAATGTAATTTTCTATAACTTTACTTTAGAAATAATAAAGATAGGGAAATAATTTTTAGGGTACAAATTTTGTTGTACTAGGTGCTAATTACCCCCTTAAAAAATTATCAAATTTGAACACTTCATGTGCTGGCAATTAAAAAAGTAATTGTTAATAACTTTTTTATTTAAAAATATAACAAAAACATGTTGATGGAGCAAATGGGTGCAAATTATTAGTAAATAAAAATTTAGATTTCAAATATTTTTTGTTGCAAATAGGTGCAAATTAGGTGTAAAATATTTGCCAAATTTCAGAATTTGCACCCATACTTTATGTCAAGTTCACGCACCTTTTGTGATAGGGTGCGTTCTCTCGTTGAACGAGGTATAGATTTTATATGTCAAATAATGACATGTCAAAACTATTTGGTATTGTATTGTTTCTGTGTCTAATATTCTTTTATGACAGTGGCGTGCAGTCCATATGTGCAAGCTGTGCACTGCACACCCTGCGAATAATTTCAAAATTTATTGCATTTAAATGTAAATTATTTAATTGATTTGATCTTGATATGATATACAAAATATAAAAATATTAATACAGTTATGGGACAATAACGAACAGTAGCGTGTTTGGTTGCCTATCAGCGAATGTGTGAATAGCCGGGCAAGTGCAGGTCTCCGCACTGCACTCGGTGCGCATGTTTTTACACAGGGGGGGGGTATAGGAACAGACAAGGATAAAATATTAGAAATACGTATCGCCCCATCGCACTCTCCAGCGTGCAGTATATTTTGTGCACGTATCGCCGTAAAATTACTTTTGGTAGTATTCACAAGCATAAACAAGTTCAGACTAACAATATTAATTATTAATTTTAGATATATGGTATATAATTTATATATTATTTATTTAACTTATATTTGTATTTATGAAAATTTATGGAATGGAAATTGCAAGTGAATTACTAATAATTGCGGATTTACTGAAGAAATCATTTTCTAGAAGGGACATAGTATAAAAAAATAAGAAAATTCTGAATTGTTAACCTAAGATTCTACCTACACAATTCTGTTTTTAAAAAAATCTGCATACACAGAAACGCACCGCACGCCACTGTTTTATGATTACAAATGATTCCCGGAAATACGAACAAAATTTAATTGAGTTTCCAGTAATAGATGTAATTTCTTACATCTTAAGATTAACAAATAATCTTTTTTGTTTAAGGCACTTTTCTTTGCACGTAATTTGCGAAGGCATTAACATGACAAAGACAAAACAATTCTTCAAGAAGAATTGTATTAAGGTAAGGGGGCAAATCAATTTGCCCGAGGGTCTTCAAGCTAAATCATCTGAAAAATTGATTTATTTTTATTTGAAACGCGAAAGAAAACTCAATTTCACCAAATCGTTTATTCATTCTCTTGAAAAGTCCTGGTACTAACTTCTTCTACTGAATTTTGAATTAATTTCTGAATATTATTGAATACTTTCAATTATTGATCAAGTATCGAATGTGGAGAGTATGGAGGTATCTCTTGAGAGCTGTAGAAACTAAGCGGCTAAGAAAATCTTAAGAATGAAGTCATAGATGGAGCTGTCGTATATAATATATATAAAATATTTATGTTATAGGTTCAATTACAAAGATGCTGCGGTTTTAACAGGACCAAATTCAGACAGATTTCAGTTTTAATTTGCAAGATGTTTATTATTCACGAGTCCTGGGGGCTTTTCACAATTAGTACATTGGAATTATACTTATTAATTATGTAAATATAACTTTTAATTTGATTTTCTCTTGGCGATGTATAATTAATTTGAAAATTTTGGTGAAAAATATGTCATCTTCTTGGAAATATTCTCTTTTGAAATGTATAAACAATAAAGTCCATGTACTTACACAATGGACGTCCAAGCGCACAGTTGTGACTAATTTGCTGACCAGCAAAAAAAGTTACTGACTGGCTATTTCAGATTTACGGGATGTATTTATATTTAGTAATCTAACTCAGAGTAACATACGTCATCTTTTGGTAACGTATCAATCTTGAGCTCACCTTCAAAGAGGTACTTTACTCTAGTGAATTATAACAAAATTTTGCTGACTGGCTATTTAGAATGAATCGATTTGCTTCAATATTAGTAATTTACCTAAAAATAATATATGCCACCCTTTACTAACGTGTAAATCTTGTGCTCTAATTCAGAGAGGTACTTTACTCTAGTGAATTATAACAAAATTTTGCTGACTGGCTATTTAAAATGAATCGATTTGCTTAAAAATTAGCAATTTCCCTACAAATAATATATGCCACCCTTTGGTAACGTGTCAATATTGTGCTCTCTCTCAGAGAGGTACTTTACTCTAGTGAATTATAACAAAATTTTGCTGACTGGCTATTTAGAATCAATCGATTTGCTTCAAAATTAGCAATTTACCTAAAAATAATATATGCCACCCTTTGGTAACGTGTCAATCTTGTGCTCTTCTTCAGAGAGGTACTTTACTCTAGTGAATTATATCAAAATTTTGCTGACTGGCTATTTAGAATCAATCGATTTGCTTCAAAATTAGCAATTTACCTAAAAATAATATATGCCACCCTTTGGTAACGTGTCAATATTGTGCACAATATTGAATATATTATTTATTAGGTAAATTACTAATATTGAAGTAAATTGATTCATTGTAAATAGCCAGTCAGCAAAATTTTGTGATAATTCACTAGAGTAAAGTACCTCTCTGAAGGAGAGCACGAGATTGACACGTTACCAAAGGGTGACATATATGATTGTTAGGTAAATAACTAATTTTGAAGTAAATCGATTAATTCTAAATAGCCAGTCAGCAAAATTTTGTGCTAATTCACTAGAGTAAAGTACCTCTCTGAAGGAGAGCACGAGATTGACACGTTACAAAAGGGTGACATATATGATTGTTGGGTAAATAACTAATTTTGAAGTAAATCGATTAATTCTAAATAGCCAGTCAGCAAAATTTTGTGATAATTCACTAGAGTAAAGTACCTCTCTGAAGGAGAGCACGAGATTGATACGTTACCAAAGGGTGACATATATGATTGTTAGGTAAATAACTAATTTTGAAGTAAATCGATTAATTCTAAATAGCCAGTCAGCAAAATTTTGTGATAATTCACTAGAGTAAAGTACCTCTCTGAAGGAGAGCACGAGATTGACACGTTACCAAAGGGTGACATATATGATTGTTAGGTAAATAACTAATTTTGAAGTAATTCGATTAATTCTAAATAGCCAGTCAGCAAAATTTTGTGATAATTCACTAGAGTAAAGTACCTCTCTGAAGGAGAGCACGAGATTGACACGTTACCAAAGGGTGACATATATGATTGTTAGGTAAATAACTAATTTTGAAGTAAATCGATTAATTCTAAATAGCCAGTCAGCAAAATTTTGTGATAATTCACTAGAGTAAAGTACCTCTCTGAAGGAGAGCACGAGATTGACACGTTACCAAAGGGTGACATATATGATTGTTAGGTAAATAACTAATTTTGAAGTAAATCGATTAATTCTAAATAGCCAGTCAGCAAAATTTTGTGATAATTCACTAGAGTAAAGTACCTCTCTGAAGGAGAGCACGAGATTGACACGTTACCAAAGGGTGACATATATGATTGTTAGGTAAATAACTAATTTTGAAGTAAATCGATTAATTCTAAATAGACAGTCAGCAAAATTTTGTGATAATTCACTAGAGTAAAGTACCTCTCTGAAGGAGAGCACAACATTGGCTCGTTACTATAGGATGACATATGTTATACTGAGGTAGAGTCCCAATTATCAAGCAAATCGGTGCATTCTAAATAGCCAGTCAGCAACTTTTTTGCTGGTCAGCAAAATAGATTAGCCCCAAGCGCACACCCACCATCAATCTCATGAACATAAATTTCACTAATCGTTTATTCGTAACTACAAGTTTTTATTTAATTTCATTTGTTAGTTATTTATTTATTTAGTTAAGGTCAAATATTGTAATGGGCCGATAAACCATAATCGAAATACAATAAATTTATATAAAACTCGTAAAATTCTTACTGATTAATAGTGAAATATAAAGTTATAACGAATTAAACATTTCATGACGTGACGGGTGTGGATTTGATTCTATTGGCCAGAAATATAAAAGCTGACAATCCCGCCTATAATTCCACAGTTTCCCGGCCATTTCAAACTTTTGAATTGCACTTACTCGAATATCAATTACATACCATAAAATTGAAAATGTAATTTTATTTGCATTTGTATTAAGTTTAATAAATATTAATTAATATTTACAATATGTAAAATATATTTTTTTTATTAAAGCATATCTACTCTCATGAAAGAACACTATTTCAGTATCACTGAACAAACACAGGTGACGTCATGAACTCTTCGCAAAACTTAAAAAATCATATCTTGCTAGAGATGAGTCAATTCCCGAAATTTAAAATTACGAAATATTTCTCAGGGAATTTCAAATGTGAATAAAATTGTATATGTAGGTTTATTTAGTTTTATTTTTTAGTGAAATTGTGGTTTTATTTAACATTGTTTTCAGGTCTACTGGACATTTGTTACAATTCTGTAAAATATGTTTCGTCATTTTTGTAATATTTTTCACATTGTAGATTAAACTACAATGTTTGCACGTGTAAATTATTTTAGAGTTTTTTTCAGACGTTGTAAATTGATTTAAAATTAAATTTAAATTCTTTTTCTTTCCACTCTTTCTTAAATTTGTTTTCATAATACTCTAAATAATGATCCAAAACGCACTAAACCACTGCAGACGTCTGTCTAGTTATAACTTGTGAACTTATACACCCAATGCCACATTGCTTGTTGCTGGAGTAGAGGTAGCTAACAGACAGACAAGGTCAAATATCTTTTAAAATTTCCAAAAATAATATTCCCAAAAAAATAAATAAAAAAATAAATATATCACGGCATATTACCCATTTCTGGGTGTGCCAGTATCTACAACACATGTAGACATCGATAAAAAAAAAAATCCGGGAAAATAAGTAACAAAATTTCTTCCCGCAATTCATAACTGAAGGAATTTCCCGGGGAAATCTTGCTAAAAATAAGGAATTTTCACATCGAGTTTTCGTTAATCGTCATATAACAATATTTTCGTGAAAATATTTTATTAATTAATTTTTTTTTTAACTGATTGTATTGAATTGACTTGAAACTTTGTATAAATACGTAGTGAAGATTATTCATTTTCATTGACTAAAAAAAAATATGTAAAAAAGTTCACACACTTCCGTAATGTATTAATTTCATTTTGGTTAAACTGTCATTTAACGTAATTGCCTGGTAAAACGAAAAATATAGCATCGGCAGTATAGCATAAATTTTAAAAACTGTGTGAATGTCAATTTTTCAGTGCGATGTTTTTCGTTTTATAACTTATATTTAACAGACAACTTATCTTAGGGACGAAAATACCGGGGCTTAGAAGACAAATTAAAAAAAATTTAAAAAAAACTTTAAAAATTAAGCTTTTATTTATATGTATGTACTGAAAAGGTAAAAAATATTTTTCTGTGGCTTTCTGCCTCTGTAAATAAAAGCATGGGCGTAAATATTGAAATATCCTTTTTATGTATAAATATTTATATTGCTCTACATCTACACAAATTCCATATTTACGCCCACGCTTCTATTTTCCGAGGCAGAAATCCTGGAATTGTATTCCTTGTAATACAGTAATAAAAGCTTGTTTTAAAAAAAATATTTTTGTAAAAAGATAATCAAATTAAATATTTTTTGTTTTTAGTTCCTACACATTAATAAAATATTTTCTAATTGTAAGCTTGTCATATCAAAAATTATTAGTGTATGTGAACGTCACACATATATTCGCATATGGCAGTTTACTATTTTGTTATTTTTTTCTACCTGCAAATGTGGCAGCCCATAAATTATTAATATCTTCATTTGTATTCTCCCAAGAATTTCTGGTACCATTCGAAATCATTTCTATATTTTCGTCTGGCTGTAGCAGGTTTACAATTTGCATTAATTTTACGTCTTGATTTTGCAACGCTGCTGAAAGTGAAAGGAATAGATGGCCGGCTGAAATGTCTCCCCATTTTGATTTAATTGTACCCTTCTCAACCGGACATGAACTTTTCTTAGGGCGAACCAGACGTTGGACGTTTCTATAAAGAAAGGAATTATTTTTTAAAATGAAGAAATTGATATTCTCAAACTTTATTTTACAGGATTGCATTTACAATGGTAATTAAAGTATAATGACTATCATTTTTCACTGCGTCGTGCAATAGGGGTTTCCAAGTCTGCTGCTTTTAAAAAAATACTTATCCGATATCAATGTTCATCACGTATAAGTAATTATTAAGGTTAATATAGTCGTTAATTTTCTGATTTTTATTACCCTAATATCAAAATGAAATTTTAATGCATTTAAACCGAGCGCTGAAAATTCAGCATTAGCCATGTTTGTGACTGAACTGGCATATGCTATTGGCTAATAGCTGTTCGAACGCCTGGAACACCCAAACCGGGGACGCGTCTCGCCTCCACCGTAACGCAAAACGACATACCCAGCGCGTTTGTCATATATCCGTCTCACACAGCTCTAGAAACGTATGTCCTGGTGTAATGACGTCACACGCACCCTCCAATTTCTCGGCTCTTATTTATTGAAACTTTAATATATTTTTTCTGGAGTATTAGAAATACTTTTCGGCGAAATTACGAGTAAAAAAAAAAACATGGAAACCTCTATTAATTTGAAAAATAATACAGAAAGATACTAATACAGGTAGAACAGAGATGCGTATTCAGTGTACTCGGCATATACATTGACAGTTATCACATTTATATATCATACGAAATATTTACTAATATTTTTCAGTATTATTTAAAAGTTGATTGAATTCTATTATTTTTGTTTGCGTCACAAGTCTGTATCTCAACCTATTTTTGAGTTATTTCCCCCAATACACCCATCTTTGGGTAAAATTGTCAAAATCTATTTTTTATACTTTTAGATACATTTCAACACGGTCATTCTATAGTTTCAAACCGCAAATTAATATCTCTTTTAGTTCCTGAGATATTAGTATTCAAACTTAGACCCCAAAAAAATCATTTTTGACAATAACCCAAAAATGGGTAAAGATACATACCTGGCAACTTTATTATTCGATTCTACGGGAAAAATTACATAAGCATACATTTTTTTTGAATAATGAACATAATTTCTATATAAAAATATCTGTAAATCGCAAACAATGAAGGTTACGATTTTAGCCATTTTCAGGAATTTAAGATTCATGGCTGTGCATACTGAACTAATGTAAAAAAATTTGTGAAAATTGATACTAATGTAATTTTGTCTGTAAAATCGAATGATGGAGTCGCCAGGTTCGTATCTACTCCTATTATTGGGTCATAACTCAGAAATGGATAAAGTTTTAATGTAAATATCTTGTGAACAAAAAAAAAAATCGACCTGCGGTTTGAAAATTTGAAATCAGCGTTGAGATGTATCTAAAAATGTGAAAAAAAATTACTGGCTATCTTCAACATTTATCCATTGTAATATGGCCCATTTGGACATTGTGAATTGTTTTTAAAAGGATTAGTATAAAATATAAATAAATACGTACCCATTGTTGGGCATAAATTGAATTTCTGGGCAACTCTTAAATTCATCGCCTCTTTGCCATCCTTGTACACTTGAAGAAATCATTCTGTGCAATGTACAGAATTCACATTTCGTTAACGAATCTTTTGGAAATAAGTCAGCATTTCCAGATAAAAAATAGTTTAGTAATAGTTTAAATTTTCTAAAATGTATCGCTGATGGTCCAACAGGGACAATATTTTCGGTTTCTTTGCCTGGTGATCGTTGTATTCCATCAAATTTTGCCCTAAAAATATATGAACTATTATTTATTAATCATAATTCTAAGTTCGGGAATGGGGTCCTCCACTATTTCTTATATTTTTTAATGAAACGTCATCTGAACTGAACGCTATATGTAGTTTTAGAAAGTCTTTACTTTTATTCGTTCAGCCGTAATAATTTTTTTTAATATTCTGTGCCGTAGATATAGAGATGATTTTGTTCTCAAACAGTGGACTTCGATAATAATTGGAGTCATATAAATTGATCTTTTTCAGCACTTATAAAAATCTATAAATATGTTCAAAACTCTTGTGGACAATAATTGGAAATATGCTAGGATAACAAGTAATTTAATAAAATAATTAATCAAAAAAAAAAAACCAACGCAAAGAGTCTGGCTAGTATCTTACTATTTCAAATTTAAACAAGTGTTATCTGGCGATAACAGAAGGTTTTATTGTAGCGACAAGTTGGAATAGAGTAAATGGGTGACGTAGATATAGAGATGGGGGAAATGGTATAAAAAACTCGATTATTATAAAAACTAATAACTTTATTAAAATTTTGTTAGTTTTTAACATATAGTTTTAAGATCTAGTTTTAATACAAATGACTGTGACCCATGTTCTAATTTGTTACTACTGTGGAGGACCCATTTTGTCTAGATTCTGTATATTCTGTTTTTAGAGAAAATAAGGATTTTTCATTCGGTACGGCGGCCGAGCGAAAGGACTATATCCATTGAAAATCACACATCTGTTGCAAATTTTTGTAATTGTATTCTCTACAAAGTGACCTCAATATGTCCTCTACTGAAATGTTAACTGTCAGCTGTCACCGGCAACCTATCACTGAAGATGTGCAAAAACGAATAAAACATTAATTATTAACTTTAAACCCCGGGACACACCAATATATTCTAATCATGATTTAAGTAAAGAGAAAAACACTTCTTATTTGGCAATGAGAGATGACTGATTGACATAAACAACTATGAAATTCGCTGACCATATCATTAATGACAAAAATAATTTCACAGGGCAGTCCGGACCTGTCACTCTATTCATGCGCACAACAACACTGAAAATGGTCCATTAGCGGACATCTTTTAGTTCGCTGTGACGTCAGCAGAACTCTGTTCCGCTCGTTTGAAGCCCGCCGACCGACAATGTGTCATTTGTCGTTAAAAAATAA
Source organism: Ophonus ardosiacus (assembly GCA_943142095.1). NCBI lineage: Eukaryota > Metazoa > Arthropoda > Insecta > Coleoptera > Carabidae > Ophonus > Ophonus ardosiacus. The sequence continues at coordinate 21,596,566 of OW964833.1, read as the reverse complement.
AAATACAGCTACATGTATTTATCACACTCGAATGTTATAAGCTGGCCACTTACACATAAAAAAACGTAGCACTGGCTGAAATTTAATGTACAATATGGCATTGACTAAAAGCTGCGGCTTGGTGAGCCCGATTAAAAATGGTTGTATATACGACAGAGATCAAGATCAATTTAAACATAAATAAATAGGTAGATTACATAAAAATTTCCCGTCATATTAATGTTGTATTATTGTATGAAAGTAAAACGAAAAAATACCTACTCGTATAGAACAGAATTGGTCAATAATCTTAAATCCAGCGTTTTAGACATTTCCACTTTTTGAAGAAGTTCAATTAAGACATTCATTGTTAAAGGTACTTGTATATTGTTATATACTTCTGTCATATTCTTTCTATAGCAGTCTAATATATGTTTAGGTATTCTTGCATCTATGCAAAATACAGAAGGACCTAAAATATGTGAAAAATTAATTATTATGCAAATATAAACATTTTAATACTTACATGATATCAAAAATAATATGAAAATAAATAACTTAGCCATTTTGTTTCGTTTGAGATATTTAGTTTGGTGTACGTTTAAGATAAGATAGCATATTATTATCTTATCATTTGCAGGTGATTTTTTTGTTACAAAATTGTTTTGGGTGTTGCTTAATTTATTGCCTAGATAAAAAGAATCGGCCTTTTTGAAAAGGGATCAACAAAATTTTATAGGAGAAGCAAAAAACAACTTATGTAGGTACTTTTTTTTGTTGAATTGGTGTTCATTTCATTTATCAATCAAACAGGGATAAAAGTGGAAATAAATAAAAAATAAATAAATAAATAAGAAACTTATTTTTTTTAACAATACCTATTTTCAAAAGTAACTTAGATTTTGAAAGATTAAGACCACTTTTTATGACAAAAATGTATATTTTCAATAAAAATTGCGAGAAACAAATGTAAATTTTATTATTAATAATAATAATGACATCATAATAGTATAACTTCAGTAAAATTAAGAAAGTTTGAACTTTGACTTTCCTGTTTGCGGTTGTTAATTCTGCATGTATAACAAATAACAAATGACGATATAACACCTAAATATAGCCACCTGCTGAAGAGTAATAATTATCATTTATCGAGTTGTTACACACTGCTCTGACTCGGAGTTAATTTTTATTGATTATAAATGTCTAATTCGTGTTCGCTATAGATCAAGGGCTAACAATCATTTCTGTTTATGTTCTTGTTTCAATAATTATAATGTCGGATTCATGCAGCAATATTAATTTTAATTTAATTTAATTTTATTTAAATTTAAAGATAAATGCATGTTACCATGTGAAACCATTCACGGATCCATTTAATTTAATTTTCATTTCTCATTTAATTTAAATTAATTTATAAGATGGCTATCTTTTATTTTTTGATATTAAATGATAAATTTCATGCATGCTGAGCATGCGTTCAACTGCAATTTCTAAGTTTGTTTATTTCGTGCTAAAAAAGCTAAAGAAAGAGATGCATGGAAGATTATAAGTAAAGAAAGAAAAGACAGAAGAGATATATCCAAACTAATATCACAAGAAGAATAGAAAGAACACTTTTGTAAACTGCTAAACGGAAATGAGAGAAAAACAACAAGAACAGAAGAATATAAACTTCAAGCAGATACAGTTAAAAATGAAATAAATGTAAACGACGTAAAAATACAAATTAGTAAACTGAAAAAACAAAAAGCGGCAGAGGAAGATGAAATTACAAATGAAGCATGGATAAATGCAGACGAAAACTAATCACGACGCTAACAAATATAATAATAATAATAATAATAATAATAATAATAATAATAATAATAATAATAATAATAATAATAATAATCTTTATTACCATTTAAGTAATAGGCGAGGTTCAGCCCAGGGCTGTTCTTCCACCTAACCCTAACCTAAATATTATAAATAGGATTTAGTGCACGGCCGAAATATCCAAAAGATGGAGAACAGGAATAATGTAACCAATCCACAAAAAGGGAGATACCGATAAAGTACAAAATTACATAGGAGTAACGTTGTGCGCAATAATTTTACATTAAACACTAGAAGAAGAGCTAATGGCAAAAAAATTGATTTCGAAAAATCAGGCAGGATTTAGAAAAGGAAGAAGAAGAACAGACAATATCTACATAATAAATCAAATGATAGAGAATTAATTATGCAAAGAAAAAAGAAAATTATACGCATTCTTTGTAGACCTGAGAGCAGCATTTAATAATGTTAACAGAAATCTTCTTTTCAGAACTCCTGAAAAAATGAATATAGACAAACATTTACTGGCAGCGTTAGACAACATTTACAGAGAGACAAGTTCAGTAATAAGAATAGATAACAAATACACAGAAAAAATTTTGGACAGAGAAATAATTAAGACAAGGATACCCTTTAAGCCCAACAAGACAGAAAATATGGTCGTTAGCTTGTGCAGACGACATAGTAATAGTCAGAAAAAATCCAACTAATATGAAAACCATGATGAAAAGATTTAAGCAATACTTAAGTAAGAAAGAATTATCATTAAACGTACAAAAATCAAAAAATAATGAAATTAAAAAGGGGGGAGGGGGGTGGTCTGATGAAGATATTGAGGAAGTGAAAGAATTCAGATATTTAGGATATACATTTCAGAGAAACAGTCAACATACAAAAAAACATATAAAAAAAAATCAATCGCCGCTATGAAACAAATATGGAGTTATGGGGAAAGAAGATTTCAAAGAAATCTCAGAATAACATGGATGATATTTGAAGCCATAGTCAAAAGTATATTACTCTACGGGGCGGAAATATATGGATGCAGAGAATATAAACAAATAGAGAACATACAAATACAGTGCATAAAATGGATTTTGGGTCTGGATGGAAGCACACCAGAAAGATAGCAGTAAAATAGGAGGAAAGAGTAAGAAGCAATCAAAACTCAATTCTGCAAAACTGCTGGCTGGTAATAAGACAAGGAGAGGAAAACAACAAGCTAACAAAATGGGGACAAGTAAGAAAAGCCTATTACGAAATAAATAGATATTCCACTGTACAAATAGAGAGGCTACGCATAAATGGAGAAATCACACATTACGAACTACACCAGAGAGATTCGGATATACAGCAGCAAGAACAACAAAGTAAGATGAAAATCTCAAATTACAACAAGAGATATAAACTAATAAAAACGGCATCAATACCAAGGTATTTATTGGATGAAAAGAGAAACATCATGATTACCAGGTTCAGATGTGGTAATGAAGAGAGAAACAATAAATACTGGCTATTAAGTAATGAGAGGAGTTGCATGCTATGCGAGAGAGAAGAGGAAACTATGAGACATTTAAGGATTTCGTGCAAGGAAGTTACGAGAGATGGAAGAAAAGAAACGGTTCTGTTAAGCGATATAGGGTTCAAATGTCTTCTTACCTAGCTAGCTTAACTGACGATGTTTTCAAAAAAGACACTTCAACAGGAATAAAATACAAAATAAAACTTGGTCATATATATATATATATATATATATATATATATATATATATATATATATATATATATATATATATGTATATTTTTTTTACCAGAGAATGGATATTTTAAAATAAATTTTCTTAACATCGTTACGATGGCATTGAAGTATTCATAAATATCAAGGTATCTTTAAAATTATTCAATGAACATAATTTATTTTCTCACTCCTAAACTATATACAAGTTAAAAATTAGCCGTCATGGGAAAATTTAAAAATTCCCATTTTTTAAAAACTCCGCTATTATCATCCAAGAAAATTTAGGTGAGAAAAATAGCTGTTACGTATTTCTTTAAAAGCAATTATATTAAGGTATTCACAAATCTCTAGATATTAAAAGCAATCATCAATGCCGTAAGAATCTGCAAGTATAAAAAGCAATTCAATTAACATAATTTATTATCTCTGGCATACATGTTAAGTTATTATCGGGGAAAAAAATTATAACCTTATTAACATAATTTATTATATAATTATTAATTCACGGACACCTGCTCACGAATCTCAGCAGTGGCTGTGCCTCGGGAGTGGCCCCACATACTACTAACAGGTACTATATTTTTTCTACGACTACAAATTAATATAGCAGAAATAAAGTAATAAATTTTTTAGGTTACCTATTTTTATAGAACAGCTGTCAGCTTCAGGATCTACTTACTTTCAGCCAGTGCCTAATGAACCAGGTGTTAGTGGTTGCTAAATTTACGCCGTATCCAATACGTTGGAGGCCACAGCTTGTCAAGTTGTGATTAAGATATTGTTTAGCGCCATGGAAACCAATAACAGGATACATTTTAACAACGGGAGTAAAAGAAAAATTAAATTTGGATGTTGGTATCTTAATTTTTTTATTTTACACAAAATTATAATATTTCGCTAACAATAATACTATTTTTATTTTTCTTAAATTAAAAAATAGTGTGTGAAATGAATAAAAATGTATTGATTAATATGTAGAGAGTTGTACAAATATTAATTTATATTGCTAATAATGAATAACATGCTAATCAGGATAAATACGTTGACGAAGAAAATATTTCCTGAACTGTAGCACCCGAAGTTCTCCGTAGAAATTGTGTATTTGATTTGGTCTGTGAAGCGGCAGTTTTTCTCTATAAACAAATTATCATTACTCACATATACATGTATAAAAATGATGGCATTGCAAGCATGAGTAATTCTACATAAAATGTGGAATTTTATCACAAGGTCTATTTTACAAAGAGAATAAAAAGTATAGTCTGAAACGTAACAAAATCAAAGTTGCATTGTGAAACGGAATTTTAAATGAATTGTAAAATAAATAGAATATGAAAGGTATTGCAAAGTAGCAGTTATCAAAATTAAACACGAAAGTAATTTTCAAAAGTTTTATAATGGAAGCATTGGCGACTCGTGTGGTGCAGCAACCTGCAGAATCACAAAAAAAAAAAACTACTGCTCATATAGTCCGACTGTAGCGCTGCAGCCGTTTAGCCGAACTCCCTCTAGAGTCACAAGTGCTAAAGTGCCTAATCCTACAAGTGCTAAACTGGGATTAGGCAGTCTGAACTCTACGTTATTGATGGTCGGGATAACTTTATTATTATAACGCTTGGTACGCACTTCTTTTGAAGATATAATACAAATTTAAACTGTCTCTTTGAATTGCTGCAATATAGTTTTATATCAATTTTTATTAAATTAATAAAAATTAAGAAAAACTGACCAACAAATTAAAAGATTTGCGTAATAAGCAAGATATAAGGTTTTAAAGTTCAAAATTTGGCATGTGACGTTTCACGTCCTCAGCAATGGTCGAGTGCGCGTTTTTCTTATTTAAAATGGTTAAATTTTGATTACATTATAATATCCCATTGATTTCGGCGAGATATACAAACAAGTTCTGCGATTGAGTTTAAAAAGAAAAGTATTGTCTTTACCTGTGCAAGTTTCAAGAATACCACTCCTAGCGTCTTTCGCCTCTACCGAAAAATATAAAGGAGCACATTCTCCAATTGTATAAACATCATAACATGGATCATTCAACTCAATAGTGCCTTCGCTAGTTATTTGCTTGCAGACTACTCCTTGACTTTCTGTATTCGTATTCTGGGTTGCATTGGGGATGTTCCCACCACCAGAATTTGGAAGTTCCACTGATCTAGAGTGACAAAGAGTCAAACCGCCTTGCCCACGGATCTTAACAACTCTGGAATTGCTTCCCTGGTAAAAATAATTGGGGGAGACCCTGTAATAGTTGATGCTTTTTGGGGTAATATATTGATTGATAGTTTTATCATCTCCTTCTGTGGTCCAATTTGCGGTACATTTGTAGCTGACTATTCTCGAAGGAACTAAAACCAAAAATATTTAAAATTTTAATAAATAAAAAACACCTAGACTTGTTTAGTTCTTGCACAAATTTTGCATTTACCCGACGAAATAAAGGAAATAGTGGAAATTGTGACGTTTATAAATTTATGCCATTTACAACCACTCTTTATTTGTTCCTAAACTTGGTAGAATGTTTGACTATTATATTGTTTATATTCACTCACGTTGCACTTATTGAAGCAAATTGATATTAAATAAACTCAAATATAACCCCATATAACAAACAAATGTCAAATTCAAATTAGTGTTAGTAGCGCCTCTTTTGGGAAAAATATGGCGATCATAATGCGCATGCGAATTTACTTCCGACTTGAAGTGAAAGGGTAAAGCAATGCCGACATGTAATTAAACTCGAAGTGTGCCTGATCAAAATTTACGTTGTAAATAGCTGCTTAATTTACAATTTTAAGCCGACATAAAATAATTGTGCTGGGTTCAAATTTGCGTCCGAAATAAACCGAAACATAGAAACTTCAATAAATGGACTTGTCCTATTCTTACAGGGAAGCTCCCAAAGTTATTTATTATTGAACTTACTTTGTTTAATTCTCGTAACGAGCTGCCCAATACTATTAACAACATTTTCAGGTAGGTTATTATCTTGAATCTGTACAACGTCCTTCGTGGTGTCTTTGACGATATTATTAAAGAATTCTCTGTTACCAGCTACTAGCGCCAATATTCTCAAATCTGTGAACAAAGCAAGAAAACTTAGAGAAAACAAATTATTTGTTTTTATTTATATACCTGGATATTTTGGCCTAATAATATCGTTAACTCTTGCGATAGCAAAGTCTTTATTTGATGCGCCTGTCGATGGATTATTAGCTAATAAAAGGCCAATAAGTGATCGACTAGCAGGTTCTTTCGAACTTCTTTCTAGTTCCATTTTTTGGGCTGTTAGTCTTTCGAGAGATGCCAAGGAAGCGCTTAGATCGAAACCTTTGCTTTCTATAATATAAATATATGTTTATAATGGTTTTATTTTGGTTCTATATATTTTCTTACGCGAATCATATAAAGTTTTGTTAAATTCCGCATGGAATGAAGATAGTGAATTACTGGATTCAATTACTACTTCTCCAGTTTGGGCATTTACAATTGTACAGTTACTGTTGTATGGGTTAATATCTATACTGTCTAGAAAGAGCCTGTAAATATTCATTGTTAATAATTATAATTCTGAGACTTAAATGACAACTAATGTCAATTTTTGACCAAAATGAAATTGATCGTGTAATCGGCCAAATCGCCAAATAAACACTATTACTGGTAGTATTAACTCTTACTTACGATTGATTAAGCTACGACTAAAATAAATAAAAATTGTTGTTTTTAATCATATCAAATCTACTTTTTAAATGGTAGCCATGGTAATTAATTAGTATCTAAAATTTTGAATAAATAACAGTCCGTATTTTTTTACAGGAACAATCAAAGTCTGACTGTAAAAGAATCTACAGGAATTGATATATTGAACAACGTCATGTCATAAAACAAAAAATACTTATTGTAATAATAACCATTATAGCAGACAAGTCAATAAAATCTTGAAGGGTTTTAGTTTTATAGACAGTTTAAATTACATAATCAGTGACATTTGTAATCAACGTTAGTAATGTTAATTTTAAGTCCGTAATTCCCAAAATTACTAAATGTTGACATTGATTGTTTCCACATTAAGTCACAGAATTAATAAAGTTTACTGTACATACTGTAATATTGCTTCCAAACTTTCATATTGGAAACTGAAGTCCACCATAATAATAATTTCACTTCTTACTATCACGTATTCATTATTGTTTATGCAGCTCAAATCCCGTAAGCCAGCTGAAAATGAAAATTTTAATATTTTTATCGTATGTAAACTGAATGCACCTTTAGCTAAAAGAATTTTCAATACACATTTATTTTGATTGTATTAATACTGCTGAAATAAAAATTTGTGCAAATTGCGCTTTGGTAGTTTTCGAGAGTATATATTCCAAAGTAATTAAGAAAGTTTATGTGATATAATAGCGCGTAGGTACCATGAAAATAATTGTACTTTAAAGCAAATTAAATAAGTCGTAGGAAATTAATATCTATTCGTCATACATTTTTTTCAAATATTTTGAAATATGATTTTCATTCATGTCCATAAACGTTTCATCTAAGATACCATAAATATAGTATTTCGATTGGTTGCTGCAATTACTCGAAAACTCAGCAATACACCTTACAGTTTCATAATCATAAGTTCATGTACACACAAACACATTCGTTTGTATATTCAGTTTAAAAAGCTTGATACAAAAATTCCCAAAAGACATACACATCTATGCGTTCCCAAAATAGATTTTATTTATTTCCACTTACGAACATATGTGGAAAATTTGTTGGTAGCTTCTTTAACAGCTTCACTAATAGCAGATTCATCCATTGTAGTCATCAACGTAACTTTCTTATTCAAAATAAGAGCAAAAGCTAAACCTTGCTCTTCTATATCTTTTGTTTGTGCGTATTCTGTTAAAAGTTCGTTCCTTCTACACGCCTTTAGATTCAAATTGAAGACTCCCCTTTCTGAATAGTACATATCCAATAATTGGGACAGCTTCATGTTTCTGGCAGAATTGTGGAAATCTTTCATTTTGGTGCCCAAGATAAGACCATCTAAATCACCACGAATTTCAGCGTCGGTAAAATAGAGATCGTTATTTTTGGATAGATAGTACCCATGGGGTACTTGGGTTGAATCCCAACTACCGTCTGCCCCAATTGCTATTTCTCTGTAGTTTCCTTTGGAAAGATAAGCTGCTTCCGCAATGTTACCTAGAGGAAATTCATCGTCAGCGAAATGTTTTGAGAGAAAAAGCAAGAAAATCTATTTTTCACCAGCTAATGTTGCGCCCCAAATGTTGTCCAACATGGCATCCATTTCTGTCTCGAAGTTTTGCTTGATGTTGATGGTTTGTTGTTCGCTTCCAGCTGCAATACCAGCGATAACACTGCCAGCAGAAACAGCACCCCATTTTGTGTATACTACACCATATTCTAATGGGCACATACTTTGAGGTCTCTGAGGCTCTGTTGCTTTTCTGTTATTCACCATTGCTACATCATCATTCAGTTGGATATTTCCCTTAGTGGGCTGCTTTCTAGAAGAGAGAAATATATACATGTGTTCGTCCATATATAAACCAGCAAATATATCGCTTATTATTATTTTTAGTGATATCAACTACGTAACATAAATTATAGAGTACTACCTCTAGAAAATATTGGAAATAGTTTAATGTTATTACTTCCGGTTTTCGAGTAATTTTCAAGTGGAACATCTACATAATTTTTCAAATTTGTAAAGTACCCACATGAAATTTGCTAACAGAGTAAAAACAATAATATATTATATTATTAAAAAAGTACAATGGCAAATGATTAAAATATTATAATTTTGTTAAATGCAGAAGGCTTTGCAAAACAATTTTTTCAATGAGACATATTCTAATAATATTATGTGACATTATTATTATTATTTCGAATGAAAGACAGTACAATTTATAAATTAATACATAAATAAAATAATAATTAAAACAAAACAAATTAAATATTTTTGATCTTAACTATCCAATTTAGAGCATCTTTTGTTAAATCATGGAGTCCGGAAAAACCTTGCTGAAATTTAGTTATGTGACATTAATTAACAGATATAATAATTAAATATCATATTGACGTAGATGTAGGTACGTCCATTTGAATATTTAATTAATAAATTTTCTTTAGATTTGAAAGGTGTAATGTAAAACAAATGATATTTAAGCCTTCTGCATTTAATAAAAATGTAATATTTTAACCATTTATCATTCTATTTTTTATCTTTAGAAACTATCTTCGGCCTTCTTGGAGTAAAGGTTATTTTTTAAAAAGTTGATAATTAAAACCATATTTTATTGTAATGGAAAGTTTCGGGTCTCCATAACAATAAAATATGGTTTTAATTATCAACTTTTTTAAAAATTACCTTTCCCCCAAAAAGGCGGAAGATAGTTTCTAAAGAAAAAAAGCAACATCAATACCAGGAGGAATCTCTTCAAAAAATTGTATTTTTTAGTAATATAACATATGATTGTTTTTACGCTGTTGGATAGCAAATTTTGTGTACTTTCAAATTTGGAAAAATAATGTACTCTGTTCCATTTGAAAATTAAAAGATGCTATCAATTATTTGAAAGTAAAAATATTGAACTACTTCCGAAATTTTATAGAGGAAATAGTATACTATAATTTATGTTAATAGTTAAAATCGGTTTATTTATAGACGGATTCCTTGTATACATAGGGCGTTTTTTAACTTCGGGTAAAAGCTTTAAGAGCATTTAGTACTCACGAAAATAGATAAAAAGCTTAATCAATATATATATATATATATATATATATATATATATATATATATATATATATAAAGAGGCCATTTTGTAGTGATGGAACAAAATTTTGTCTGTCAGTAAACAAACTATAAAAATACAATAAAATTTTATAAGAAACATTTTTTTCAATTTGCAAAAGTTAAGAATTTATTTGAAAATTAAATATTGATCAAAGGCGCCATAATATTTTACTTAGTAGAATATTTGATTTTTTTTTATAAACAAAAGCACATCTAAGGTGTCCTCTGAACAAAAAGTCTCATCTCATTTAATCGAAGTCGTAACTCTTTATAGTTTTCGAGATAGCAGTGGTAAACCCCATAAAAATTCATTTTTCACTGTGTTCTATCTCGGAAACTATTGAAGTCTAGACCCTTGTTGATCAAGCTTTTTTACTCATTGCTAATATGCCAATATGCCCTTAAAGTTTTATTCGAAGTTGAAAAACACCCTGTATGAGAAGGGTTGGAAAGAGAAATTGAAAACTTTTGTTTGTACGATATAATTCTTTACTTACTGAAACGGGACAAAAGTTTCGACATATTCAGAAGACTCCGTATCTCTTTTGGTTCTTAGTCTATATCTTCCTGTTCGACTACAAACTTGTGCTTCATCTCCACGTTCTATAGTTTCGACTGATTCTGAGAGCATTAAATGAATTGTACACTACAAAAAATAAATAATAATAATAATGATAATAATAATAATAATAATAATAATAATAATAATAATAATAATAATAATAAGGCGGTGCCTCCGATGCTGGCAACGACAACCGACAAATACGTCAATGGCTCCCGGCGCCGGTTGTACGGTTGCCGCGGTGCTTCCCCTGCCAGCTTACTTTGCATGTATATTTCTCTAAAAATAACAATAACCTAACACACAAAAGTCACGCTTGGAAAATTCGAGCCAAGTTTTGTGCGTCATTTTTGTTATATTTAGAGAAACATACTATTTATGTCATCAAAAATGAGACGTCATAACTAAAGTCGGGAACAGACTGTGGTCCCTTTGTCAGGACGCAAGGTACACTGTTAGATGAATAATAGTCACCAACTTTTATTTTTGTCGTAAATAACAAATCATAAATACGTAACAGAATCACAGCTTTTAAATCTAAAAAACCTTTGCAGCTTAATCGGGTATCGTTGCCGGCAGCAGAGGCACTGCCTAATAATAAATATGGCAATAATAAAGAGAAAATTTTATAGACTTACTCTTTCCATAGGTGATAACGTATCATTGGGAAATAAATAGCTACTAGGCACAATATGATGCAACAAAATTTTAAACTTTTTGTTTTCGTCACCGTAAGGACTAAAAGGCAGAATTGACGTATCTCTAGCATTCATTGCTTTTAAAATACCATCTTGACGAAATCTAAAAGACCAAACATTAACATTATATTGCAAACTATTTATACACAGTTATTTTTATAACATTCAGAACCATGAACGACTCAAGTATTGAATACTGAAGAAAGATATTTGTGAAAAATTCATGGAATTTATTGGGACTTGTACCTTGAATCTAACCTCTCCATATCTAGTGGGCAGAATATCCTTCTAGACATATAGAGGGTGGTGGATCCGAGTTAGAGTGAAATGTATGGATTTTTCACAAAAACTTTTTTTTTAGTGTTGTCATTAAGGAGGCTACGATAATGCTTGATCAATCAATTATCGCCGTACGTTCTTTTAGCGCTATTATAGATATCAACTTATATCTCATGATGGCCCTTATTATTTTACAGCGTCACTAATCTTCTGTTTGTTGTTACATTGCTATATTGATTCATTACTATGGAGTTCTCATCTTTAGTATTGGTAGTATACTCACGCGAGTTAATTCTACTTATCATTATTAATTGTATTTAGTAATCAATATACAGGATGTTCGGTAAATATCTCTTTGGAAATGGCACAATGGTAAAGATGACCACCATGATTGAAAACTGACAAGAATTTACAGCCCGATTCACAAAAAAGTTTAAACTAATCCTCATTTTTGGATTAGCGAATTCTACTCTAATTTTGACAGTTTATCTGTTAAAATATAGTCTAATCTATTCATAGTATCTACCTTTATTGATAATATCATGAAAATTAAATTTTAAATACCGGAATAGAATAGAATTCACTAATCCAAAAATGAGTATTAGCTTAAACTTTTTTGTAAATGTTTAGAATTTGAATCTGAGAAAATGTCCGAATAGACTTTCAGCGATTTGGCTGACATGCAGATGTTTTGCCGATTTGAACATTTACAATAAACATTTAATTTAAAACCTTCTAATAAATAAATCATTTTTGACCTCAAGATTATTTATTAATTATTTGCCGTCAGATGTGATAGGTTTCCGTTTTTTTATTTTCATCATAACTATGAACAAACTTCCTGAGAAAGAAAATTTATAAACTATCGTTTTTTTATGTACATATCATCCCACAATCATGGTTCCTGAAGCTGTTTCTTGACGTCATTCTCTGTCTCAGTAAGTTTTACTATATTCTCTTACCTGTGTAGCATACTAGTGGACAATTTCTGTATATCCATTCTATCTGGACCATTTTCAACCTTACGTATAAGGTCAATAAGATAATTCATAGTCATCGGCCGTTTTTTATTGGAATCGATGTACTGTGTATTATTGTAGCACTCTCGAAGACTTTTTGCTATATTTGTGTCTGCATTTTCTTGTGCTAATATGTACACTACTAGAGTTAAAAATAATATGGCTAATTGTGGATTCGCCATTACGGAAAAAACCTTGAAATAAATTTTTTGAGTTGATATTATTTATTAGATATGTATCACATAATAAAATATTTGGAGGAGATTTTATATGAGTAGACTATCACTTTAGTAGAAAATATTACAGTGTAGATTGTACACGCATTATCTAATATTTGCTTTCTAAAGGTATCTTTTCTTATCTTGTACGCCATTTTTGTTACGCACATTACATATATCTCTACGTTTATTTTCTAATACCGTTAATTTAATTGAAATCAATTTTGTATTGACCACTGTCACTTATAAACGTCCTCTACTATAAAATTATCAAAATGATTAGCAAATATTAATTATTTAAAAACTAAAAATCATTTCAATTGAAATTAATAATGAATTCTGTAAGAGAATTCCGTGGTGCATTCTTAAACAGCCTTGGCCGTCCGTGAAAAGTGTTGCTGATAACATATCATAACCGAATATATAACGTATATGTTGTACCCAGTAATCCGTAACAACTCACAATCGCATATTTATTTATTTAACCCGTTTTTTTAAAGTACGAAATAAATACGAGAATATGCATTTCATATTGATATATTTTGTAAATTTAGTTATTATGAAAATTATGTACGTACCTTTTTTCAAACTAGTACAAATTAAAACTCACGCATTAACACTTTAAACTTTTGCACCTGTTTCACAAGTAAATTTTCAACGAACTATTTCACAAATAACTATTTACTCTTTCTTATCACGAGATAAGATAATAAATGATAAGTTCTCAATACGGAATACGAACAATATAGATTTTTTATTATACAGGGTATATACACCGTAATGTCCTAATTTTGAATGCTTTTTAATAATAGGAAATGTACATTTTTTTTTTAGGTCTAACTCATCTCTTTTGTACGACAGGAATTAAAATTTCCGCCTAAATTATCTTAAGGCCATAGTTTGGTGCATTTGGCGCTGTTATCACTCCGTGCGAAAATTTGGGTTAGAATTTGAACTTATGTCGTACACAGCGGATGAGAGACCAAAAAAAAAATGCATTACCTATTATTATGTAAATATAGGCTCTGGTCTAAACCACAGGGTTAAAAAAAAACACTTAAAAATCCTAATAGGGGTTTCCAAGTCTACTGCTTTTAAAAAAATACTTATAGGATATCAATGTTCATCATGTATAAGTAATATTAAGGTGAATATAATCAGTGATAATTTTCTGATTTTTATTACCCTAAAATCAAAACGAAACTTTAAGGAATTTAAATCGAGCGTTTTAAAATTCAGTATCAGCCATGTTTGTGACGTGATTGGTTAATGACTGAGCGAATGCCCAACCGGGAGCGTCTCATGCTTCCTCCGCGATACAAAGCGACGTACAGCATTTGTCACGTCATATATAGATGACGTCACACGCGGCATAATACACAATACGGGTCTAATATTTTTATGTACAGATTAACATATTACAAAATGAAAAAAAAAAACTTGGATAATGCAAAGTAATCACAATTTATTAAATATGAGCTATGTAATAACTAAATACAATTCAATACCAAATTCTGTAAATAATTAAGCCAATATGTCATTAATACAATAAAAATTAATCTTAACTGAAAATATAAGTAAAGGGTGGTGACCGGCGCAGCCGAACATAAGACTTTTAACATGAAAAATTATACTTTCGCAATTTCCTGCTTTCCTTATTCCTTATTTTAGGTAAAAAAAGTTTCAAATAAAAGTTGTGGAGCATAAAATTGAGTATCTGAATCAATAAGCAAAATTACTTTTACATGCTTTGTAATGGCATACATTAGATATGAAAATGTCGCAAATGCATTACTTATTATTAAAAAGACTAAAATTGCGGCATTTTGGCTAAGACACCTTTGTATATTTAAGTATATTACATACATAGCTATTTACAATACATTTTTATAATGTTTTACGTACATAAATATTTTCATTGCTATAATTAATATTTAATTAAATATTTGCAATAAATATAGATGATTAATTTAATTATGTTGTAGGTTTACACTCCTCTTACAAATAAATTTTGTAGATAACAATATTTGCAGAAATTTCGAAATTCCGAATTCGAAATTAGGTTAAATTACTTTTCGACATCGATATCCTTAAGTATATCATTATTTCGAGGGATATAATCAATTTTTGGGTTTCCTTCTTCGACTATTCCTGTCAAGACGAATGGCGAATCCTTCTGATGACTGGATTTGGCCTCCAAGCTTTTGAAAGCTTCTGCAAGTTCCAGGTTAATTTCTTCTAAAGGGGTGTCACCTTTTCGGATATAAACGGGTATATACCCAGGTCTGGGTGGTAGCACTTGGTAGGTGGCCACAGGAGCACAATCTTAAAAAACAGTTTTTACAAAAATTAGTATGAAAATTCTGAAATGTAGTAATAGTTATTTTACTGTCCCTTAGTTTAAAAAATTATTACTGAATATTCAGGGATTTCGAGAACTATAAGAGATACGAAACAAATGAACACAACATAAGTATATGTCATAGTCAGATTATAAAATCCGTTTTAAAGCGTCTAGGCATTTTATAAAATTCGGCCAGATTGTTAAATCTTCGTTGAATTAGCGTTACTTTGCAATCTGGTTAATCATTTTATAATACGTCTATACAGTGTCCCACACTCTATCTTCAGTGTAGCGGAGATAGCCAATGTTATTCTTATGGACGTTTTCTGTACCATGTCGCCAATTTTTCAATGTAATGTAATATTGAAACATTCAAAAGTAGCATAAAACTTTAAAAAAATATTCTTCATCAATATGACATTGGGATAATGTATCGTAGGATGAACACAAAAAATTAGAGATGCCAAGTCACCAAATCTATCTGCTCCAATCGGCAAGTAAAGAGTTACAAAACTGCACTGTAGAAAATATAGTGTTAATTATTTCATGTAGGTATATCGTGCCATACTGATTTTAAAACAAAAATGCTTCAAATTAACTAAACTTAATAAAAAACTTAAAATAGTATTTTGTTCTTTGTAATAAAATGAAATAATACCAATAAATGATGTAGTTTTTTCACCCACCTGTTTAGATACACAGAATATTTCATCTCTTTTTGGGCATCTATATTGCTCTTTCTATCTTGTAGACTTACAGTAGGTAAATATGGCAACATGGTACTCCATAAGACGCTATACTGAACATAGAGTGTGGGACTCTGTATAGGTATATTATATCACGACTGAACAGCGTACATTGTAAAATATATTAAGTTTTCTAAATCGATGAGTTTTGGACAAAATTAGCTTAGATATTTTTGTAAATATACCTTAACATAACGAACCTACCCTAACGCACTAAACTCGGCCTTATTTTTGCGGATATGAGCTTTGCAGCTTTAGGTTCCGTTAAGATACATTTAGCAAAAATGCTTAAATATTATTTTACAATCTGGCCGTAAGCTATTCGTCAGGTCCAGTTAATGAAGATTTGACAAAGTGGCCGTGTTTTATAAAATAACTAGACGTTTTAAAAAAAGGCGAATTTTGCAAACTTGCTATGACATTGTCATTTTTTCAATATTATCCACTATTCTCTGTATTTTTACTGTTTGCTATTTTCGAAACAACTTGTATACTTTCAAATCTATTTTGAGTATTTCTTCTTTTTATGGTTGCTTTTTTATCGTAGGTAAGTTCGTTTAAATATCTTTTTTTCAGCCAGCAAAAAACCAGCCATATTTCTTATTTCATCCGACAAAAGTCGATTCTTAAGAAAAAGATTGTTAAGAATTCTATTGAACACACCGTCTAAATTTAATAAATGACGAAACTGATTATTCAAAAGAGGAAAAAAATATTAAAAAAATCTTTATGATAAAATAGCAAAATCGTGATTCACGACTTTGTATTTGAGATGAGCAATGATTATATGTTTTTTTATACTTATTTTTCTTTATTATAATAACAAATATTGCAACATATAATCTTCAGTTTGTGTCATAGTATAAAAATGATACACGGACGAATTAATGAATTTGCTATTATTGATACATTATCGATTACAAACAGGTATAAAACAAACAAAAAATTTGATAAAGATTCTCAAATCGATAATTATTAAGTAAGTAATGGTCTAATGTTCGAAATAAATAGAAAAAAAATTAAAAATTAGAAATTAAAAATAAAGTTACAAATTTTTTAATAACTCAAATTAAACGTTTGGTTTATAATCTGTTCATTGAACAATAAAAATAGTTGAAAAGAATATGTAGGTGGTTTATTAAAAGATACGTTATCAGTAAATTTTTGTCCGAGTATTTGTATAATGAATCATATACACCTGAGTGTGTTTTGTACCGAGATTTTGAAAGAAAATATTTTTATTTATACTTTTAATAACATTTTTTATTGTTATAACAAAACTGTCGAATTTTATGTTTTTTTTTTTATAAAAAATATTTTGATTGCAAGATTATTATTTTTATTTACATTATAACAATACTTATCTTTTAAAATTAAGATTACAGTTTTTAAAATTTCGTGGTACAATTGTCTATAGTACAAAATATTTAAATAAAAATTTGCTATTATATATAGATATTTTTTCAAATTATGCTTTGTCCAAAAGTAAACATGTAAACTAACAGAAATATATATATATATATATATATATATATATATATATATATATATATATTAATAATATTTGTTAGGTGCGGTAATATAGTCCTGTCGATATGTTGATAATTATGGAACATATAACCAGAAATCTAAGAAAATTTAAGAAAATAATGTTAGAATGTTGCTATGATTTCTTCACATTTCAACCTCAACCTCTTTAAATAAAATGATAAAAAAATATAAAATATGGTAAAACGCAAAATTTTGTAGAAAATGACTTGAGCAATAATCGACTGAGGAATGGATGAGGGTTCCCGAAGGAAAAATAATCGGACAAGCAGTCTTTAGTGAATTTTTTTATTTTAGTCGAAACGTAGGCTTGAAATAAATAATTTCACTACAGACTGCTTGTCCGATTATTTTTCCTTCGGGAACTCTCATTTGTAGAAAATGTTTGAAGTTACCAATTCAACAATACATAATTTAATAAAAAATAGTCCCAATAATTCAGTCTAGCTACATTTATATTGTTTAATAACATCAGTTAAGCTAGTCAACATACATATTTTTCGTTATTATGTATAGTATCAGTAATAATAATATTTATTTAGTAAATAAATTTTATTAGCAACATCAACTAGTTAATAGTTTATATGAGAAATAAATGTATTTGTAAGCCTAACAATTATTATATAGTGAAACTATGTAAATATTATTTATTACTTTATTATTATTAAGAATATACACGTATAGTTTTGACAGCAATCATTTTGATTCGTAAATATTTTATGTAATATGTAACTTGATAACTATCAAATTATGTACTTACTTCACTGTATATACAAACATTTATAAATTAAAAATAGAATGTATATACAAAATTGATGCAAAAAAACAATTAGTACCTACAATAATAAAATAGTGCAAATAATTTTTCATTTATTATTTAGTATTATGCATAGTACAACAAATATTCATTTGACGTCATTATAAAAAAACACCCGTTGCCATTTCTTCACTTTTCTCTATTTTTTCCTTACCGTAAGTGTGCATCCCTATTAAAACCACAATTACACAGAGAAGAACTCGCGAACTGAACATTTTGCCACTGGGATGATAGTATGGTATAGAAATAGAGGTTTTGCGTATGACTGGTTATTGACTTGACAGAACGGCTTTTATACCGGCCTCGCAAGCGAGTCACCAAGTTGAGATGCTGTTGAGATGTTGACCATGTTGAGTATGTTGAGGTTGTTACAGGATGTGGTTAAAATAAGAGTCCATTTACAAAGGACGTAGATTTAGATGTTATTGTTGAATAGGTATTGTTGAAGAGAAATAAACATAGGAAATAACGTGTCATCGTGTCTATCTTGACCTACAATTTATGCATTATTACAATAGTTTTCACATTTATAGGTTGAGAAGTAAAATATTTATTGACGATTATTGTACATTTTAATAATTACTATAATTACAATATAATAATTAATTATGTAATATGTATTATAAAAAATTATGCTGTAATACTGAAATACAATTATTGCATGAAAAAATTGTCCCCCTGTCCCAAATTATGGCATACATTTTTACAAAGACGTTTTGATCGATTATGGGTGGTTATATAAAAGACTGTGTTTTATAAGCACATATCTTTTAAAATAAAATAGTCTAGCTGATTATTAATGATTTGTATGTATTTTGCTTTATTTTATTTTTATTGTTTTCAATATTTTTAAAAAGTGTTGATAATTAAGTAACACTCGTTGTGCTTTAGGTAAACAAAATATGAATTTCGAAAAAGTTTTTAAAGAAGAAATATCAAATCAAGAAAATTAACTGCAAATTCATTCATTCTTAACTGCGTTTGCCCATATCTATTGTATAGTGTACAGTTAAGACGCAGTTAAAACAACGGGACAAAATATTACGGATATTGATAAAAGTTAAGAGTATTAACAAACAAAACAAAAGTTTTCTTTATAATTACCTACATCAATTTGGAATTTCAATAAAATCAAAAACAGATCCAATTTTAAAGTTTTGTGTCATAACTCGGGTCAAAAATACTCGTAATATTATGCCATACATTGGGACAGAGAGAATAATAATAGGGTTCACCACCGTAGTATCAAATTAGAACATACATTTATATTAAAACTAGTCCTTAAAACTCTATGTTAAGGACTATCAGAGTTTTAAAAAAATTATTAGTTTCTTCAATAATCGAGTTTTTAATAACATTTTCTCATCTCTATATCTACGTCACACATTTACTCTATTCCAAATTATCACTAGTTTCAAGCCTTCTGCTATCACTTTTCTAAATTACGAAGTCCATTTTCAAGTATAAGAAAGTAACGGAAGTAAACCAAATGACGCATGTTTAAATTTATGATGCCACGTCGGACTCCATGTGTTGGTATGAAAGTAAAAGATATGTTGAATATATTGAACTTGAAATTAAATAGCTTATTATCCACGCATATTTCCAATTATTGACCACAATAGTTATTTTAACGTACCTACTTATATATTTTGTAAGTGCTGAAAAAGTCCACTGTTTGAGAAAAAAATCATTACATCTGTGTCACAGGATACTAAAATAATTATTACGGCATAACGAGTAACAATGAAGACTTCCCGAACCTACAAATCGCTTTCAGTTTAGATGAACATTCATAAAAAAATTAAAAAACATTGTGGAGGACCCCTATTATAACTTATTTAATTAATATTTAAAAAAAAAATTAATTAATATAATGGTAAAATCTTCTTGAAAATTAGAATATTCGAAAAAACTTAATGCGTTATTCACCATTATTAATACGTATTTATTTCAAAGAATAAAAATAACATGACGGGAGATAATGTGTAGGCCACATCAGATTCTTTTGTAGTGTTTCACAATAGCTTATAATGGAAAACACTGAGGAAATTCACTTAAAACGACATTAGACGTAAGCTTTTATCTCAAAGGTGCATGTAATTACTTTATACATCAAAGCAACAAGTTCTTTAAATTATTCTTGTGAAAATGCATCACCTTGTCTTTTACACCTAGCGTTCATTCGCAAATTGCTGGTGTTTAACATTGAACATTTTCTTTACAGCAAATTAATTTTCTTAGAGAGTAAACCAAGAAGAACACTAAACATTACTTTACTAGTACAATAACATACATATAGTAAATAAACAACGATGACATTAAAAACTAGACGTGTACCGTAAACTGGGGTCAATAGAAAAATTTTTTGACATACATAATATTTCGTAATGTGTAGCTCGTGTCATATAGAAAGCATATATAGTGTTTAGTATCTAAAGGTCAGTTCTTGCATTTCTAAATTTCTACTATATTTAAATCAATGTTCTTAACATAAATAGTTAAAATGTGCTAGGCTAATATTACAAAACAAGCCCCATATATTTCGAAATTATTAGTTTTTAAAGTAAAGTTTTTTTAGCCTACTTTTTTGTCGCCAAATTTGCACTTACTTCAAATGTCACTAGTTTCATACTAGGGAATCAGCAACACATAACAGTGTTGCCAATTGATAAAGTATTGCCCTACAATATTAATTATTATAATAGTAATATTTTGTTTTATAACAAGTGAAAAATATTTTTTCCAGAAATTTGTCTCGAAACACCTCACTTTACGGTACAGCAAATGGAAAACAATATATAAGGTGAACGTATACCTATCGGGTTTATTAAACAGAATATACTGCTAAGGGAATTGATTTATACCATCGAAGTTAATTTGTTAAATAGTAAAGAACCATCTATATTGTTTTATCATAATAAGAAATGTGAGACTAGTATATGCATAAGCGCCGACTACGTGGGAGCTTCGGAGCTCGAGCCCCCACACGAAAAAGTTCTGAGGGGCTCTGCCCCCACGCGGAAAAATCTGAAGGGTTTCTGCCCTGTACAATATTAAGACACTTGACATTATATGCGATTTTTATAAAAATGATTTTGACAAAGAAAGATTACAATTGCACCGCGATATGATGTACGATTTGGCTTCAAAAGAAAATATAAAAATAAAGGATTTTTGGGATGTAGGTGAATTTTTTAAAAAGAACCCCGCTTGTGCAGAAATGTTAACTGAAGTCGTGAAATATATTAAGTTACTTTTAACCATTCCAACAACTTCATGTATAGCTGTACGATCGCTTTCAGCTTTAAATCTTATTTAAGGTCAACTATGGGCCAAAAAAGATTGAATAATATAGCAATACTAAATGTACATAACGACATAACTATTAATATTGATGAAATTGCAGAAGAATTCATTAAACGAACAGCGGTTCGTCAAAATACTTTTTCTTTAAAACTATAAATACATTTTTTATGTTTGTATTTCATTAGTATAAATTATATATATGTACTATTTTTAAGAAATAAAGTTTTTATTCGGTAAATTTTATGTTGCTCCTTTTTGAGCCCCCACACGAAAATCCAGAAGTCGGCGCCTATGAGTACATGGTTGCATACCGGATATAACACGAACACCGAGCCATAGCCATTTAACATGAGAAAAGAGTTTTTCTCATTTCTTCATTCACTTATTATTATTATTATTATTATTATTATTATTATTATTAATATCACTATTATTATTACTATTATCTTTATTTTCACTATAAATAGGTACATAATTAAGTTACAATATCGGACTGTGAAGGCAAGAGAAGGTAACAATATATCAAGAGGTAAGTAGATTAGATAAGTTCTAGAAGAAGGTTGAGGTCGCCGCTCTCATTGCTCTCGGCCCATTAGGAAGCACCTGGAGCAGTGGGCTGTTGGGGAGCGTCATTAGCTTCTACCTCTCCTTGATATGGAGCATCAGTGGGGTCCCGATTTAGCACTTTACGAACTATATTACATGTATCTAAGGCGACAGCTTTCTGCATTATTCGGTCATGGTTGTCTTCTATCTGTAGTTGTTGTAGACCATCAGATAATTTATTTGGATTTTCACATGTTGCGCCAATTATTATTGGTATTAAGACAACTTTATTCTGTTTCCATAAGATTTTCAGTTCCTCGGCCAAATTCATGTACTTTTAAATTTTTCTTGAATATGTCTTTTCAATATTAGTCGCGGCTGGTATAGCGATATCGATGAGGTAAGTATTATTTCCTTTTTTTTTCGCATAAACAATGTTTGGTCGATTGCTAGGTGTGTAGTAGTCAGTAATAATGTTGCGGTTCCAGTCAATTTTAACTTCTTTTGTATCTCATACTGATTTAGAGTGGTATTTATAGTAGGGCGTTCTTTGTTCCAGAAGTTTATATTGTAAGCATATGTGTTGGTATATTATTTTTGCTACATTGTCGTGTCGTCTGCTATATATATTTCAATGTTGTTCCAACGTGAGTAGGCGTGCTTTTTTGTTGCTCCGTTCGAGAATTAATTGCTGAAATTTCAATAAAATTTGTGATCTAAATCTCATTTTTTGGGTGTTATATTATACTACCTACAACAATGTCGACTCGCAGCATAACAACTCAAGTAGTTGATTCCGTTAACGCTCTGCTCAGTGATGATAGTGATGACAGTTTTTTAAACAAACTCGTTGAAAAGGTTTTTCAACGAGTAAACGAGAAGCTAAATGAGCAGAAATTGTACTATGAGACCATCATTGATGATATGCAGAAGGAAAACACAGCACTACATCATGAGATCGACCGTCTTGAGCAGTATTCAAGAAGAAACTGTCTTAGAGTGTTTGGCGTACCCGAAGAAGCATCTGAAAATGTTGAAAATAAGGTTCGTGATATCTTCCATAAAACATTATCGCTTAGTATACCTCCGCAGTCCATTGATCGCTGTCATCGGATCGGTAAAAGAAATAGTGCGAATAAGTCCCTTCAAACCAGACCTCGCCCCGTCATCATTAAATTTGTTTCTTACAAAACACGGGATGAAGTGTTAAAATCCCGTAGTAAACTAAAAGGATCTAAAATCACCATCAAAGAGGACTTAACAAGAAAACGGTACTCACTTTTGAAAATGATTTCCAATAAGGTCGGCTATAAAAATGTGTGGACAGTGGACGGTAATATCTATTATAAAGTTGATAATAATATTAAATCGGCTGATTTGAGCACTAATCTTGATTCACTTTAATTTCATTGTAAGAAGATCATAAAATTTATGTTTATTACATTATTTAATTTTGATTGTTTTGTTACTTCTTTTCTCTGTCAAATGGAGCAGCTAAACATATGTGTTCAGTTTGAGAATATCACTACTAATAACAAGTTTATACGTTCATTTTAGTTTACTTGTTATTTGTTTGCAAGTGTTGGTTTATTATTGTTAGTTTACATTGGCAGTGGCGTACGAGTACGGCATACAATTTACGTAGACTTTAATAACATTTATATATTTACTGATGAATATTTATTATCAGAATGTTCGTGGTTTGAATACGAAGCTAGAAGATTTTTATAATAATTCTTTTATAAATGATTTTGATATTATTGCTCTTACGGAAACGTGGCTCACAGATTCAGTTTATAATGACGAAATTTTGGATCCTACCAAATACACAATTTATAGGAAAGACCGTAATAATGCCATAACGGGTAAATTAATGGGTGGTGGAGTATTATGTGCTGTTAGTACTAAATATAAGTCATCTTTGATTAGTTTGAATCTTAATCCTCACTCTATTGCTGATGTTTTGTGTGTACGTATTAATTTAAGTCCTAGGGAAAGTCTGATTGTTGCTGTTGTTTATTCGCCACCTCCTATTTCAACTGAGCAGCAGGACATGATTTATGAATGTCTTGAGTCTTGTCGCCAACTTATGCAGTCTAGTTTCATTTTGGTTGGTGACTTAAATATTAGTAAATTAGTTGATCAATATTTGCATGGATTTAATAATACACATATAACCAGATTTGAAATTTTTCAAATTTTCTTGATGCTACTCAATGTAACAAAATATATAATTGTGACTTGCGTATTCTTGATGTAGTTTTATCCAATAAAACATGTAATGTTACTCGTTCCAATTTTATTATGACTCGTGAGGATCCCCTTCATCCTACTCTACTAATTTCCGTAAATGCTACTCTATCTTCACCTCCTAACTCCACTTTTAATAATGATCTTTCGTACAATTTTAAACAAGCTAATTTTGAATTAATGTATACACTGTTCCAAGATGTTGACTGGGATATTTTGATGGAATACGATGATGTTGATGAAGCATTTAGCGAATTTTACAGAATATTGAATCATGTTTTTTCACAATGTGTACCACTGTCATGTAGAAAACTATCTTCGTATCCACCTTGGTTCACTAAACAAATTATATCTGATCTTAAGTTAAAAGATAAATATCATAAATTATATAAAAATAAAAGTAATGAAATGTATTACATTAAATTTAAAACATTAAGAAGCAAAATTAAAAAAGATATAACAATAGCTTATAAAAATTTCATCTCAAATTCAGAAAAAATTGTAGCTAGTGACCCAAGGCAATTCTGGTCATTTATAAACAAAAAGAAAAACTCTACACGCATACCCAAAATTATGCACTGGAATGACATAAATTACAGTGATACTTCAGAGGCAGTAAATGGATTTGCTGAATACTTTTCTAGTGTCTATTCCAATGAAAATGTTACAGACTTTACTAATATTCATAGACCAAATTCCTCTAATTCATACTTAAATATTAGTGAAATTACTGAAAACGATATTATCATGTCAATTAAATCTCTAAAAGTTTCATGTTCTCCAGGTCCTGATAAATTCCCAGCTTATATCTTAAAAGGATGTTCAGATTTGTTTGTGAAACCGTTATATATATTGTTTAATCTTAGCATTATGAATAAGATATTTCCTGATATATTGAAGGAATCATTAATTTGTCCAATTTTCAAATCTGGTGATCCTAGCAATGTAACCAACTATAGACCTATCTCTATTATCTCGAATGTTTCTAAATGTTTTGAGAAAATACTATACAAATATATATATATTATTCCGTTTCAAATAAGATTATAACAATGCAACATGGTTTCATTAAAGGTAGATCAACTGTAACTAATTTAACTAATTTTACTGACCACACAGTCAATGCATTCAATAATAATGCGCAATTAGACGTTGTTTACACTGATTTTGCGAAAGCATTTGACACTGTGAATCATGAAGTGTTGCTATATAAGCTACAGCATCAGTTTGACTTTTCTCCTAATCTTCTTGATTTGTTGCGCTCATATATTACAAATCGCAAGCAGTTTGTTCGGTGTAATGGCTTTAAATCTAATCATTTTATTCCTAGATCTGGTGTTCCACAAGGGTCAAATTTAGGGCCACTTCTCTTTGTTTTATTTATAAATGATATTACTGAGTGCTTAGAATATTCAGAATCACTACTATATGCTGATGATTTAAAATTATTTAAAGTCATTAATTCAGTTTCTGATTGCCATCAGCTTCAAAAGGATATTGATAATCTTCTGGCTTGGTGCTCTTCCTCACGTCTTTTCTTTAATGTCTCAAAGTGTAAAGTTATGTCTTACACAATGAAGCATACTACAACTACTTCGTCATACTGGATTGGTGACCGATGTCTTGACAGAGTAAATACTCATAAGGACTTGGGAGTTATTTTTGATCCCAGACTACATTTCGGCCCTCATTACGATTATTTAGTGAACAC
This sequence comes from Ophonus ardosiacus, assembly GCA_943142095.1. Classification (NCBI taxonomy): domain Eukaryota; kingdom Metazoa; phylum Arthropoda; class Insecta; order Coleoptera; family Carabidae; genus Ophonus; species Ophonus ardosiacus. The sequence goes on along the minus strand of OW964833.1, from coordinate 21,570,164 downwards.
ATCGTATAAAACATTAGGTTTCATTATTAGAAATTCACGAAACTTCACTAATATCAAAACTCTCAAGTCCTTATACTTTTCTTTAGTGAGATCCAAGCTTGAGTACTGTCTTATTGTCTGGAATCCAATGTATCATACTCATTGTATCAAAATTGAATGGGTACAAAGAAAGTTTGTCCGATATTGCGCGATGAAATTTTCTCCTTTTTTCGATTCATTTACTTACAGCTACTCCGCAACTTTATCTAATTTAAATATGCATACATTGGATTCCAGACGTAAGATACGCTCATGCTTATATTTACATGGTTTGATGCGAAATGCTATAGATGACGTTAATTCAATGAGTCGTATTCAAATAAATATTCCTCGGTTGGCATCTAGGTCCTATATAGCATTTTGTACTAAGTTATGTAGGAAAAATTATGAAAATAGAAATCCAATCAGACGGTTATGTCTAATTTATATTGAAGTTGAGAGTATGATGAAAGAAGGTATAGATATTTTCAATTTAAGCTACTGTGAATTTAGAAATATTTTATGTAAAAATTTAATGTAATTTATTAAAATCAATCGCTACTTTTGTTGTTGTATTCGGAAATTTGTTATGTTATTGTTTACACTGATATTTTAGTTTATTGTGTGTCTATTCATGTTACTGTGATGTATTGGTTTATCCAACCCCCCTGTTATTGGGATACTTTGTATCCTGTTGGGAGGTTGTAAATAAATAAATAAATAAATATTGTCTGAAGGCTAGAGTTCCAGAAGTTTATGTTGTAAGCATATGTGTTGGTGTATTATTTTTGCTACATAGTCGTGTCGTCTGGTATATTGTCTGAAGGCTAGAGTTCCATAAGTTTATGTTGTAAGCATATGTGTTGGTGTATTATTTTTGCTATATTGTCGTGTCGTCTGGTATATTGTTTAAAGGCTAGAGTTCCAGTAGTTTATGTTGTACGCATAAGTGTTGGTATATTATTTTTGCTATATTGTCGTGTCGTCTGGTATATTGTCTGAAGGCTAGAGTTCCAGAAGTTTATGTTGTAAGCATATGTGTTGGTGTATTATTTTTGCTATATTGTCGTGTCGTCTGGTATATTGTCTGAAGGCTAGAGTTCCAGAAGTTTTTGTTGTAAGCATATGTGTTGATGTATTATTTTTACTACATTGTCGTGTCGTCTGGTATATTGTCTGAAGGCTAGAGTTCCATAAGTTTATGTTGTAAGCAAATTTGTTGGTGTATTATTTTTGTTACATTGTCTTGTTGTCTGGTATATTGTCTCAAGGCTAAAGTTTCACAGGCACTTATGATATGATCTATGTTTTCGGGATTTTTGTTGTACATTCTACATTTATCGCTTCCTACTGTTGGGTCTTTTATAATGTGTTTACGATAATTTAGTGTTGGTATTACCTGATCCTGAATCGACATAAGAAATCCTTCCGTTTCTTTAAACAATTTGGCATTCTTCAACCAGTCATGTGACTTTTTTATGTCTATATTATTTGTCTCTAAACGTGTTGGGAAGCGACCATGAATTTATTTCTTTTTACATTCTTTTAATTTTTTCATTTCTTTCAAGTTTAATGGTGTATAGTTTTTGTCATTCTGGGCACTGCATTATGTATGTCATGTCACAATGCGTGGCTTTTTCTAGAAACAAACGTCTTAAACTTTTAATTTGACTATAATGTTGTTCACTGATGTCCAAAATTCCTCTTCCGCCTTTGCTTCTAATAATCGGTGAATAGGATTCTTATTTTCCTGTTTAGATTTTCAAGTTCCGTCTTTGCCGACTTCAAAATTTCAAATGTGTAGGTTAGCACAGGGATGGCGTATGCATTAACTGCATTAACTAAATTTGCACCTGATAATTCTAACTGAAGAAGCTGTTTAATTCTTGACATTGTTTTTTCTGTTATAACTATTTTTGTTCCTTTGTCTTCTATTCCCATCGCTTGATTGAAACCTAAGTATTTATATGTTTCATTATGCCCCATTCCTTCAATGTTTCCTTCATCTTTCTCTCCTGTTATGCGGTAGGTTTCAAGTTGTTTCCATTTACCTTTCTCTATAGCGTTTATCTTACATTTATCGAGACCAAATCTCATCTTGACATCATCACTGAACTGCTTAGTTTTGTTTATTATGGCGTTTAAATCTTGTTTGCTTTCTGCTAATATTTTCAAGTCGTCCATATAGATTAAATAATTTAGCTGAACGTCATTGTTTAGGAATTTGTAGCCTTTATTAGATCTTCTGAGCAAGTTTGATAGTAGGTTTATTGCTAAACAAAACCACAATGCAGAAAGTGAATCGCCTTAATAAATTCCTCTATTTATCTTTATATTTTCTATTTGTATTCCATTTTTCAGTTTCAGTGTAGTTGTCCATTTATGCATTAGTGTTTTGAGAAGTATTTGTATTTGGTAGTCGATTTTATATATTTGGAGGATCTCTTGTAACCAGTGTACAGGTTCTTTTTCTTTTTAATTACACCTTTGGTGATCACATTGTCAATTATTAATTTCTCCTTACATCCTCTGCTTCTTCTTTTGCATCCTTTTTGCTCTTCAGTAAGTATGTTATGTGTTGTCAGGTGTTCATATATTTTGGTGTGAAAAATGCTGGTATTATTGATGGATTTGATATATGTTCTGTGAAAAGATCTTGTCTATTTCTGAATAAATAAATAAATATATCATCACGGCATATTACCCATTTCTGGGTGTGCCATTATCTACAACACATGTAGACATCGGTAATGATGACGATATATTTTACCGTGTGGGCGCTTACCAGGCGTCACCTCACGGGCACTCATAGCTGGCGTGGAGAGTGCACCACAGGAGTCACTTTTGTGCCATTTAAAGTTGGAAATATTTGGCGTCAGTCGGGATCGAACCCGGTTCCCCCAGGTTCGCGACCAGACACTCAGGCACGCGGCCACGGGATCCCCTATTTCTGTTGTCATCCAATTTTGTAACTTTTGTTATTCTTGTATTGTGACTACATAATTCCATGGTAGAAATTTTGTTCATTAGGTTTTTTTATTCTATAATCCATTTTGCTTTTTTATTGTGTTCTGTTGGTTTCAATTATATTTCACTCCAAAAACTGCGAATTTCACTTATAGTTGGTGTTTTGTCACTTTCAATTTATTATTATTATTATTATTATTATTATTATTATTATTATTATTATTATTATTAATATTATTATTATTATTATTATTCCTTTCATCCTCCCCCGTCCTAACGGAGGCTAAAAAACTAATTATCGGCCTATGGCAAGATAACTAGCTGTTAATTATATTAATTTATTATTATTTTCGTCGGAGAACAGATTACTGTTATTATTTTTTCCTATTTTATGTTCAACACTTTCCTAACAATGTTGCAGGTGTCTAATATTACGGCGTTCTGGAGTTGTATGTACGTGTTGGGTTCCAATTCCAGCTTCTCGAGGGACTCATGAAGTATCTTGGGGATTTCTCCAGTGGCTCCGATGACTATAGGAATACTCTCTACTCTCTCTTGTCTCCACGTTTCCTTCATATCGTTTGCTAAGGGTAGGTATTTTTTGATTTTTCTGATGTTCTTTCCTTTATGTTTGCATGCGCTGGTACGGTGATGTCAATCAGGTAAGTGCATTTTTGTAGTTTGTCTAGATAAACGATGTGTGGCCTATTGTGTTCAACTGTCTTGTCTGTTTGTATTGTGCAGTCCCAGTATATTTTAGCATGTGGGTATCTATTACTGCTTCAGGTTTGTAAGTGTAATATGGGATATCTTGAGATGGTAGAAATCCTTTGCGTAGTTTTGAATGTATTATTTTGGCAACGTTATTGTGTCTTCTTAAATAAACTGTTGAGGCTAGTGTTTTACATCCCGCTATAATGTGCTTTACGTTTTTGTTGCCTCCATCACACATTCTGCATCTAATGTGCTGTACAGTGGTGTCCTTAAGTATTGTTTTTTTGTAATTTCTTGTGGCGATTACTTGGTCTTGGATTGCCATAATCAATTCTTCTGTTTCGGGAAACAGTTCGCCCTTCTGTAGCCAGATATATGAAGCTTTTTCATCGATGTGTTTCTCATTAATCTGTGCGATGTACCCTCCATGCAGTTCTTTCCGTTTCCATTTTTTTTTTTACCTTTTGACTGTCATCTATTATGTGTGTTAATGCGTCATATGCTAGTATCCCAAAGGTTAATTGTGTACAGTTGTTATCTATTTTGGCGATTGCAGCGTGTAATGTTGATGTTTGTGTCTTTGTACTGAAGAGTGTTCTGAGGTTAGAGATTTCTTTGTAGTAGGTGTTCTAGAAGTATATGAAACCTCTGCCGCCTTTCTTCGTGTCTAGATGAAAACGCTCCATTGAGCTCTTTGGGTGGTGTTTTAAATTCTTAGTTGCTAGAGTTCTTATTGTCCTATTTAACTCCTCTAATGCCGTCTGAGTCCATTTTATTATTCGGAAGCTATACGATATAACTGGTACGGCGTACCCTAAGTAGAGTGGTAGTCAGCTAAGAAAAAGCCATTTGCGTCATCAATAGATGCGCGAAGCAATGACGTAGTAATGACGTAGGCTCATAGATTTTGTAGGCAGTGGCGTGCCATCTTATTCTTTGCCAAATAGTGAAAGCGCTCTTCAGTTGTTATTTTTTCTATTTATTTTAGTTGATTATCAAAAATTATTGATAAATGACATGTAAATTTGCTAAAGAGACATTTTTAAATACCTATTCACTGCGTCTGTTTTGATTTTCATTTAGGAAGCGCATTAGGCCATCACACGACGGAATTTTATATTATTTTAGTGCGAGCCGATATTTCGATCTCTCAACTAGATACTGGCACACCCAGAAATGGGTAATATGCCGATTATATATTTATTTTATTTATTTAACTAAGTTGATAATTAAAAACTTAATTACCCCTATTCTTTAAGAAAGTTGCTAAATCTTAGTAACATTGCTATTGGCTATTTGCTCCAGCAATGTTGCTTAAAGTTAGCAACTATGTTACAGAATTGGGGTGATTGTCTTCGTAACAAATAAAAAATATAGCATTGAAAATTGTACTTTAAAAAATTATTTCAACCCCTCTTTTTCGTTTATTTCAGGAAACTTTATAAGCAACTTTTGTTCAAATATTGAAATATCGCCCCCCCCCCCCCCCCCCCACTGTACCAATACCAATAATGAAATTGATTCAACTGTGGAATTATCACGTATACAAAAAACCAAAAAAAAACACAAACGACTTGACATAAAAATTTTCATAAACACTCGATAAGGCAGAAGTAAACTGAAATATAACTAAATTAACAAATTGTTGTACTATTCATACCGAATAATTTCAGTTGAATTACATCTTTGATCTCTTCTTCTATTACTTTAATCTTTTTCGAGTACAACATCTGGGTAAATTGTTTGTTAGAAATTAATCTGCAAAGCCTAGTACAGTTTCTACATATGTTCTTAATACATTTATATTTAAACCTAGAAATACACCTGATATGTTGATTAATCATATGATACTTCAAATGATACATTTTCATTAGAACTAAACGTCAGAACATAAGACGAACGACATTGGGGTATCCATGAACAAGCTAAGCCGTTGCTCTGACAACCAAGGGAAATGACAAAAATTCGTTTCTGCGCTGATGACGTAAATGGCTTTTTCTTAGCTGACGGGAACTCTACTTGTATGTTTCATCATCTTTCATCGCCGATATCTCCGTAATTTCTTAGTGTGCCATTTCGTAACTACCTTATCTTCCCATTTCCCCCTGTTCATAGCATTAATCTTGCACTTATCCAATCCAAATTCCATTTTGATGTTATAACTTAAATCCTCTGTGGTTCGAAGTAGTTTCTGTATATCGCTACATGAGCTGCAGATCAGTTTCAGGTCATCCATATAGAACAAGTGGCTTATTAGATGTTGTGTGCCTAGTATGGTATATCCTTTTTTTGGATTGTTGCAGTAATGTTAACTTTGTATAGTTCAAATACTTCGAGTAACCAGGTATGAGGTACGCTACCAAAAGCTTTTTTATAAGTTGTTCTTTACAGCCTCTGCTGTCCTTTCTGTCTAAAATTAGAAACGGAGTAACGGATGCGCCAAAGACTAGTTGCACATATATTTAAAAAAAAAAAAAAAAACATTGTCCCAGAATAGACCCCTGTAGTACACCGCGGTACATAGGAAATGTAGAGTTTATAGAGATTTCTTTCGATGACAAACCCTAAACTCTCTATTATTAAAATCATGTTTGCACCACTGCAGTATTAGAAAAATTGTAATATTTAAGCAAGAAGTAAGCTATGATCAACCATGTCAAATGCTTTAATGAAATCTATTTGTACAGGGCATAATATTTTTGAATTATCTTAATTCGTTATGTTAGTATCTATGTCGTTGACAAGACAAATGTTGGTACTACAGCCGGAATCCTGACTGCATACTGGGCAGTATGTTATTTACCAGAACATATAGCATGATTTGTTCACAGCAAATCTTTTCGCGCACCTTTCGGACGAAGATCATCGAAGGAGGTAGGGTTACTATGTTTAGCGATTGGTTTAACTACAGCGGATTTCCAGACATCTGGAACCACTCCATTTAGCAAACAAGTTTTTATTATGTGTGTTAAATAATCCAGTATTAACGCATGTGTCGATGATATTAGAAATCGTTCCGAGTTCTCGATCAAATTTTTGATCATAAACATTAAACTTGTATAACTACAGATGCCAGGTTGGTCGAATTTATTAAAGTTAGTTTAAGTCATTTCTACCAATACAAGAACTAATAAAACATAACCAAGAAATTATTCCAACAATAAGTAAATTAAATTTTTATTTACGTGCCGCGTGCCTGAGTGCCTGATCGCGAACCTGGGGGAACCGGGTTCGATCCCGAAAGACGCCAAATATTTCCAATTTTAAATGGCACAATAGTGACCTCTGTGGTGCACTCTCCACACCAGCTATGAGTGCCCGTGAGGTGACGCGTGGTAAGCGCCCACACGGTAAAATATATCGTCATCATTACCAATGTCTACATGTGTAAATACTGGCACACCCAGAAATGGGTAATATGCCGTGATGATATATTTATTTATATATTTATTTACGAAATATGAGTATATTAATTTATTTATACGTAATTATTTATCATAACTTACCAAAAATGCGTAGAATTAGGTTATATTTTATAACCGTATAATTTTAAAGCTTAGCAACTTTCCATTCCAGTTTTCTATTCGACTTTTACTTTCGAGTTTATAATGTCCACGATCCGATTTATCGAATTGCGGACTATATACGAGAACTCGGAAACTCGGATCGATATCCAGCATCGTGGACATAGGCCTTAATAGAAAGAACAATTAAAATCATTTTTTTTGATATATTATTTATACCTATTGCAACAGACTTTATATTTGACAAGATTTTTTTAACAGTTTCAACACTATTGAAACTAAATCTTTCAGCAGAACTCTCAGGATATTTTTTGTTATTTACATAAAACTGTAAGGTGACTGAATTTATATTTACAGGACCAACTTTACTAAGCACATAATTTTGGGGATGACAAAGAGTTTCATTAATTATATTAGGATCAGTTTTATTTACATCTATACGTTTCAAGTTGTTCCACAATTTCCTAGAATCATTGATGTTATTATTTATGTTAAAATTTAAAAACGCTTATTTTTACCTCCTTATATGTGCAGAGGTTAAATTTCTTAACTGCTTATAATAATTAAACTTCGCCTGCGTTTTACTCTTTTTGTAATCTAGAAGGGCTTTATTTCTTTCCCTTTGCATTATTTTAATGACAGGTGTTATCCAGGGAGTGTACTGCTTATTTGATAAGTATGGTCTTATGGGTGCGTGTTTATTAAATCCTTAGCATCAGTCATTTAAAAAAATATGATTCCAGTTTATTGTTCACAATCTGTTGTAAAATTATCCAAATTGAAATTAATGCACTTAGCATTTTCTGGGGTCCTGAGGCACAAATTTTCAAGAACGAAAGATTGAGAGGTTACTAGATGTGAACTATGTTGAAGTTCTAAATAATGGACAATCAACATATGTCAATATTCGCTCAAACTCTTTCTCTGCAATAGATCTTCAATGAATACACCAAAAATTGCACCATCATTAACATGAGAAGTCATAGATTCTCCGTCAGGAATTGACCATCTTTCCATTCTTACACACTCGGTGGTTAGCAGAGAAGTGAGAAGAACAGTGAGCAGATGGCGAATTGATCTTGCTGATTGGGCCCATTATTTGGAATATTTTGATGTTCCACTTTTTTATGAAGAAATAAATGCAACATGGAGGCAATAAATAATTCCATTTTATCTGCTGCCAGTCAGTCAATACCAAAATCTTTATGTAAACCTTTTAGACATCGAGTACTATGATAGAATGAAAATTTCGCAACTACCGTCGCAGATAAACATAAACGAAATCTTTCAACACGAAATTTGATCTCCTTTGAAAGATCAAGAACAATAGCTCGTCATACTAACGTAACGGCTAACAGGATTCTTGGCGTAGTTCTGTTTATTCTATTAACTTCAACTCAGTTATGGAGAATAATCCATGCAATATAAGGTCGTAAGAGTTTCAAACATATCGCCTGTCTTCAAGTTAACGGCAATACATATGTAGATCCAGGACCAATAGCAAATCAGTTATTTTTTTGGATCACTTTCAAGCACGGACAATTACAACATTCTTTTTATGGCTAAGAAAAATAGACTTGAGGTTCCTCTAGATTTTATATCTAGCCAATTGTAACCTACCTTTCACTTTGAAGGAGTTTGAGCATGTGCTAATGCGCGCCTCTGCATATGCCACTAGTCGCGATGGTATTTCCTACACAATGCTGCGACATATGCCTCCTATAGTGAAATACTCTATGGACTACAAATTCTTATCCATCCCAATGGCGGCAAGCTGTGATTATGAATAATAGAAGTATTTCAAACTTTCATTGTCTTTATTTTTTGAGTTACACAACGTTTCGATGATCAATGAGAGGGCGCCATATGATCCGAATGTCTATACTGGGATGGCTGAACACATCTCTGTTGGTGATGTACACTACCTCTTTGAATTTTCTTTTTTGCCACTGTTCTTCTCTGTCAATGATTCGTGCTTCGTTCCATTTAATATGATGATGTGCTGTCCACGCATGATCTGCAATACCTGATTTTTCTATATCTCCCAGTTGTGTGTTTTTCTTGTGTTCCTTTAGTCTTACGGCGAGTGGTCTTTTTGTTTCGCCTATATATGAGGCTCCGCATTCACAAGGTACTTGGTATATGCAATTTTTTGTGTTGTCTTGCTTTGGCTTCGTTCTCTTAAGCACACTTCTCAGAGTTTCAGTTGTTTTGAAAACTGTCTTAATGTTGTATCTTCTTGATATCCGGCTTATCTTCTCTGATGTTCCTTTAATATATGGAATTACTAGAATGGATTCTTCCTTGTCTTTGGTCCGCTCCAGACGGTTCTTGATGATGTCAATTTGGTGTGTCGTGTATTCATTCTGCCGTAAATCTCTCTTTATGTTTTTTATTTCCATATTAAGTGCTTCTTCTGTATTGCATATAGTAACTGCTCGGTCGTATAAGGTCCTGATGACGCCATGTTTTACCGATGTTGAGTGGTTTGATTGGTAGTTTAAATACTGACCAGTGTGTGTGGGTTTCCTGTACACGGTGGTCTGAATCTGTCTTTCATTTCTTTGTACAATGAAGTCTAGAAAAGGTAGCTGATGTTCGGTTTTTTCCTCCATGGTTAATTTGATTGTTGGTCTAATGTTGTTTAGGTGATCCAAAAAGATTTTTAATTTTTCTGCTCCACTTGACCATATTATGGTCAGCTCAACCAACTCAACGGAACTTCACACTTCATCACACACCCTTAGTATATAAGCTGTAGCCTTAAGGATTATTGTTCAGTATTCACCTGATAACGATTGGAGTTTTTATCAATCGAAACGTTGTGTAACTCAAAAAATAAAGACAATGAAAGTTCGAAATACTTCTATTATTCATAGTCAACCATTGTCTACAACCTTCAAACAAAGCTGTGATTGTTCCATTGCTTAAACTAAATAAGAATCCATCCTTGCCAACGAATTCTCATCCAGTTTCGTTGACGAGCCATCTTGGCAAGGTGTATGACAAACTGATTTGCAACGGGCTCGTATGGTACTTGGAAACACACAACTTATACAGTAGGTATCAATGAGGATCCAGGAAATTTCATTGTGTGACTGATGCTCATATACAACTCACTGATGCCATCCAATGTGCTTTTCTTAAACGCCATCAACTGGTGGCTGCTTTTTTGATTTAGAAAAAGCATTGGACTGAAGAAACTTCACGAGTGAGGTCTCCGGGGCAACCAACTCCTATTCATAAAACAGTTTCTTTCTGCATTCACTGTACGAATCGGCGATACATTTTTAAATCCACAGGTACTCGAAAACGATGTTGCCCAAGGGTCTACAATCTGTGCTGTATTATTCCTGATAGCGTTCAATGATATCACTGCTGGCATACCAGAGATACAATTCAGCATTGACAATATGTCGATGACCTAGTTATTTACACTTCAGCTAGAAGTCTGTTACGTTGTAAATAATGTTATAGGTAACACAGCTGCTATGTCTGATTTTAAGTTTTCTTCTGTAAAAACAACTTGCGTAGACATTTGTCGACTATGTAACCCACATGCAGCACCTGATAATGAACATAATGGCACATTCATTAAGATAGCTACAGAAGTGAGAATACTGAGTCTCCTGTTTGACAAAAAGCTGACATGGTAGAAGCATAGTATCTCGCTTGCTTCCGTATGCCGAATGTCAGTAAATGTTCTGAAATGCCTGGCTAGTACAGTTTGGGGTTCATCATCTCTCTATCTGATTCTACTGAAGATGGATTTTGGGAGCATTATATACTCTATGGCGAAGAAAAGTCATCTCAAAAAACTAGAAACCGTTCATTCAGCAAAAAACCCTCATGGGCCAAGATAAAGTTCGTTGCTGACATCTTTAACAGTATGGCCAAAGGAATCCACTTGTACCGCTCTTTATAAGGTTATGTTCCATTCACGAATTGAGAGATACGCTACTCATCGCCATATTTACACTGATGGCTCAAAAACTGATGCAGGAACAGGTTGTGTATTTGTCTTCGATAGCGCAACTACCACAATAACTCTTTCACCCAAGTGTTCCGTATATACGGCTGAACTCATTGCAATCTATCAGGTAATAGTCTTCTGTCTGGAGAATGGAGATCAGCGTGATGTCCTGATTTGTACTGATACTCTCAGTGTAATTTTCGGGATCGCTTCAACATTCTCAAACGATCTTCTTGACCAAAACATCCAGATCACCATCAGAGACTTAAATTTTCAGCGGGTAAAAGTTATCTCTTTTGAACGCCCGAATAGGTTGGGATTTTCGGTAATGAGGCCAACGACGCTGCTGCTTCCATAATAGCAGTCAGCACAGCGGTGGAACTCGCGTTCGTCAAGACGACCTCAAATCCTGCATCAGTAGATCAGTTATTTCAGCATGGCAAAGCGAATGGCACAACATAATTGCAAAGCTAAGAGCCGTTAAGCCTTCAGCAAACAAGTAGATTTTTTGCAAACCATTAAATCGTCGTGAAAAAGTAATATTGTAACGATTAAGCATTGGGCACATGAACTATACACATATCCAGTTATTTCAAGGAACGAAGGAGATCATTTGCGATAGGTGCAATGTTCCTATTACAGTACAACCTCTTATAGACTGCACGACATATTCTCAGCTGAAACAAGGACTACGAATGGCTGATGACATTAATAATGTTCTGGATAATAATATTGAGGCATAAGAGACATTATTTTCTTTTCCTAAATCAACGCGAATTTATGGGACGATTTAAGATATTAATTTGTGTAACTCCACAACGAACATTGAACTTTCTAGTATCTTTTGAGGCACACTCTACCCATACCATTTTTAGGGTAGAGGATGACGATAATAATAATAATAATAATAATAATAATAATTACATAATATTCAACTTAAACCCCAACCATTTTTATGGCAATTTAATAATAATGGTAACATATATTTGATTTTCATCTGTCTTTTATTCTATAATTTATATACAATTATTATCGAACTTCGGCAAAGTGAGTAAAAAAGTTTAATCAACATGGGTCTGGTCTTCAATATTTTCCGAAATATAAAGCAGTGAAAAATGAAATCTAGAAAACTATAACAACTACGATTTCAAATAAGACATTCTGTTTACCTTTGCGAGGTCATTTTAGATGTGCTTTTGTTTAAAAGAAAATAATAATAATAATAATAATTGTAGTAAGCTAAATGACCTTGGTCAATAGGTAATTTTTAAATAACTTCGTAATTATTAGAAATTGAGAAACATGTTTCATATAAAATTTTATTGTTTTTATCCGAAGTTCTATAACAAGGTCAGTGAAGTTGGCAGGGATATGTTAAAATTATAATATTTTTTTTGTTCCATAATTTTTTGCTCATTTTTTGCTAATTTTTGCTGTATATATCAAATTTTTTGCTATTTCCCAAAAAAAGTTATAAACAAAAACAATAATTCCTGCTAACTTCACGTAGCAGACCCCTTATGTAAAATGTAAGGTTTTTTTAAACTATAATTTTTTGCTCATTTTTTTCTAATTTTTGCTATATAAAACAATTTTTTTGTTTACCAAAACAAAAATAATGTTACCTGCTAACTTCAAGTAGCAGACTCCTTATGTAAAATGTAGAGTATTTTTGCGCTATAATTTTTTGCTCATTTTTTGCTAATTTTTGCTGTATAAAACAAATTTTTTGCTGTTTACCAAAAGAAGTTATAAACAAAAACAATACTACCTGCTAACTTCACGTAACAGACCCTTTATGTAAAATGTAAAGTTTTTTTGCGCTATAATTTTTTGCTCATTTTTTGCTAATTTTTGCTGTATAAATCAAATTTTTTGCTATTTCCCAAAAAAAGTTATAAACAAAAACAATAATTCCTGCTAACTTCACGTAGCAGACCCCTTATGTAAAATGTAAGGTTTTTTTAGGCTATAATTTTTTGCTCATTTTTTTCTAATTTTTGCTATATAAAACAATTTTTTTGTTTACCAAAACAAAAATAATGTTACCTGCTAACTTCAAGTAGCAGACTCCTTATGTAAAATGTAGAGTATTTTTGCGCTATAATTTTTTGCTCATTTTTTGCTAATTTTTGCTGTATACATCAAATTTTTTGCTGTATACATCAAATTTTTTGCTACTAAAAAAAGTTATAAACAAAAACAATAGTACCGACCTGGTAACTGCACGTAGCAGCCCCTTATGTAAAATTATTTTGGTGAATTTTCGCTGTATAAATAAAACATTTTGCTGTTTAACATAAAAAGTTATAGACAAAAACAATAGTACATACCTGCTAACTTTATGTAGCAGACCCCTTATGTTAAATGTAAAGTTTTTTGCGTTGTAATTTTTTGCTCATTTTTTGTTGATTTTTGCTGTATACATCAATTGTTTTGCTGTTTACCAAAAAAAGTTATAAGCAAAAACAATAATACCTGCTAACTTCACGTAGCAGACCCCCTAGGTAAAATGTAAATTTTTTTGCGCTATAATATTTTGCTCATTTTTTGTTAATTTTTGCTGCATAAATCAATTTTTTTGCTGTTTATCAAAAAAAAGTTATAAACAAAAACAATAGTACCTACCTGCTAACTTCAAGTAGCACACCCCTTATGTAAAATGTAAAGTTTTTTTGCGCTATAATATTTTGCTCATTTTCTGCTAATTTCTGCTGTATAAATCAAAATTTTTGCTGTTTAACAAAAAAAAGTTATAAACAAAAATAATAATACCTGCTAACTTCACGTAGCAGATCCCTTATATAAAATCATAGCGGAAAAAAACTTTACATTTTACATAAGCTACGTGAAGTTAGCAGGTATTATTGTTTTTGTTTATAACTTTTTTTGGTAAACAGCAAAAAATTTGATTTATACAGCAAAAATTAGCAAGAAATGAGCAAAAATTATAGAGCAAAAAAACTTTACATTTTATATAAAGGATGTGCTACGTGAAGTTAGCAGGTAGGTACTATTGTTTTTGTATATAACTTTTTTTGATAAACAGCAAAAATCTTCATGTAGCAGAACCCTTGTATAAAACGCTGTATTTTTAATTTGTTTAAAACTTTTTTTGGTAAACAGCAAAAAAATTGATGTATACAGCAAAAATTAGCAAAAAAATAGCGCAAAAAAACTTTACACTTTACATAAAGAGTCTGCTACGTGAAGTTAGCAAGTATTATTGTTTTTGTTTATAATTTCTTTTGGTAAACAGCAAACAATTTCTTTTATACAGCAAAAATTAGCAAAAAATAAGCAAAAATTTATAGCCGAAAAAAAACTTTACATTTTACATAGGGGGTCTGCTATGTGAAGTTAGCAGGTATTATTGTTTTTGCATATATATTTTTTTTTTTTTTTTTGGTAAACAGAAAAATAATTGATGTATACAGCAAAAATTAACAAAAAATGAGCAAAAAATTACAAGGCAAAAAAACTTTACATTTAACATAAGGGGTCTGCTACATAAAGTTAGCAGGTAGGTACTATTGTTTTTGTTTATAACTTTTTTTGGTAAACAGCGAAATAATTGATTTATACAGAAAAACTTACAAAAAATGAGCAAAAAATTATAACGTAAAAAACTTTATATTTTACACAAGGGGTCTGCTACGTGAAGTTGGCAGGTATTATTGTTTTTGTTTATAACTTTTTTTGGTAAACAGCAAAAAATATGTTTTATACATAAAAAATTAGCAAAAAATGAGAAAAAAATTATAGCCCAAAAAAACTTTACATTTTACATAGGGGATCTGCTACGTGGTATTATTGTTTTTGTTTATAACTTCTTTTGGTAAACAGCAAAAAAATTGTTTTATACAGCAAAAATTAGCAAAAAATGAACAAAAAATTATAGCCCAAAAAAACTTCACGTTTTATACAAGGGTTCTGCTACATGAAGTTAGCAGGTATTATTATTTTTGGTTACAACTTTTTTGGTAAACAGCAAATAATTTGTTTTATACAGCAAAAATTAGCAAAAAATTATAGCGCAAAAAAACTTTACACTTTACATAAAGAGTATGCTACGTGAAGTTAGCAAGTATTATTGTTTTTGTTTATAATTTCTTTTGGTAAACAGCAAAAAATTTCTTTTATACAGCAAAAATTAGCAAAAAATGAGCAAAAATTTATAGCCGAAAAAAACTTTACATTTTACATAGGGGGTCTGCTATGTGAAGTTAGCAGGTATTATTGTTTTTGCTTATATTTTTTTTTTTTTTTTTTGGTAAACAGCAAAATAATTGATGTATACAGCAAAAATTAACAAAAAATGAGCACAAAATTACAAGGCAAAAAACTTTACATTTAACATAAGGGGTCTGCTACATAAAGTTAGCAGGTAGGTACTATTGTTTTTGTTTATAATTTTTTTTTGGTAAACAGCGAAATAATTGATTTATATAGAAAAACTAAAAAAAATGAGCAAAAAATTATAACGCAAAAAACTTTATATTTTACACAAGGGGTCTGGTACATAAAATTAAAAGATAGATAGCATTGGTTTTGTTTATAACATTTTATGTTCAACAGCAAAAAAAATTATTTATAGAGCAAAAATTAACCAAAAAGGTGCCAAAAATAAAAGCGCAAAATAATTTTACATAAGGAGTCTGCTACGTGAAGTTAGCATGTAGGTACTATTGTTTTTGTTTATAACTTTCTTTAGTAAACAGCAAAAAAAAAAGATTTATACAGCAAAAATTAGCAAAAAATTATAGCCTAAAAAAAACTTACATTTTACATAAGGGGTCTGCTACGTGAAGTTAGCAGGTATTATTGATTTGTTTATAACTTTTTTTGGTTAACAGCAAAAAATTTGTTTTGTACAGCCAAAAATTAGCAAAAATTGAGCAAAAAATTATAGCTTAAAAAAAACCTTACATTTTACATAAGGGTCTGCTACGTGAAGTTAGCAGGTATTATTGTTTTTGTTTATAACTTTTTTTGGGAAACAGCAAAAAAATTGTTTTATACAGCAAAAATTAGCAAAAAATGAGCAAAAAATTATAGCCCAAAAAAACTTTGCATTTTACATAAGGGGTCTGCTACGTGAAGTCAGCAGGTATTATTGTTTTTGTGTATAACTTCATTTGGTAAACAGCAAAAAATTTGATATATACAGCAAAAATTAGCAAAAAATGAGCAAAAATTATAGAACAAAAAAAATATGACAATTCTAACATGTCCCTGCCAACTCCGCTGACCTTCTATAACAACTTGTATAATGTGTAAATAACTGTTAAGATGTATTTCAACAGTGAATTTCTGTAACTTAGTTATTATAAACATGTGTTGTGTTCAAAGATATTTGTGAAAAATTCATGAATCTCATTGGGATTTCAACCCAGGGCCCTCCGATATATATATATATATATATATATATATATATATATATATATATATATATATACATTAATATTCTATTATGCCTAACCATCATAGCTATTAGTTCGTCTTTAATTTACAGAAAATTATTATTATTATTATTATTATTATTATTATTCCTATTATTATTATTATTATTATTATTATTATTATTATTGTTGTTATTATTATTATAGCTTCCATTACCTTCGTTGACAGCTACACTAGCTATACTCTCAAATTTTTTACAAGTTTCGAAATTGTTGAGTCGAATTGATATGTTTTCATAATTTACAGAAAATAAATCTCTCACTCTTCTATATTTATTACCAGCATAATAATTTTAATAATGAAGACACGTTCTTCGTTCGTCAACATCCATTATTGTTACTTTTGACATTAATATTTGACAGAATGAATAAAATATTTTTGTTTTTATTACATTCAAAATCATGGCTATTATTACTATTTAATTCTGAACAACAACAATAATAATAATAATTATTATTATTATTATTATTATTATTATTTACACTTTAATATTATGGATTTCTTTATAAAAAATTGATACCATAAGAATCAAGAATTAATTATTAAACATAAATTTATCTTTTTTCAAATGGGGGTCCTATACCATTTTTCTTTTATTTTTTTTTCTGTAAGAACAGGATAAAATAAGAATTTTAGTGCAAACGCGACTTAAATATTTTACGTAATAAGAGAGATATGAATTTTTAAATTTTAAGAATTTGATGCGTGACGTAGCCGGTACTAACAAGTGATCGACAAACAATGGGACAAGCTGTTAGTTATAGAGGGAACAATTTTTTTCATGTTTGCATAGCTGAAATGTATACATCAAATTTTTTGCTACTAAAAAAAGTTATAAACAAAAACAATAGTACCGACCTGGTAACTGCACGTAGCAGCCCCTTATGTAAAATTATTTTGGTGAATTTTCGCTGTATAAATAAAACATTTTGCTGTTTAACATAAAAAGTTATAGACAAAAACAATAGTACATACCTGCTAACTTTATGTAGCAGACCCCTTATGTTAAATGTAAAGTTTTTTGCGTTGTAATTTTTTGCTCATTTTTTGTTGATTTTTGCTGTATACATCAATTGTTTTGCTGTTTACCAAAAAAAGTTATAAGCAAAAACAATAATACCTGCTAACTTCACGTAGCAGACCCCCTATGTAAAATGTAAATTTTTTTGCGCTATAATATTTTGCTCATTTTTTGTTAATTTTTGCTGCATAAATCAATTTTTTTGCTGTTTATCAAAAAAAAGTTATAAACAAAAACAATAGTACCTACCTGCTAACTTCAAGTAGCACACCCCTTATGTAAAATGTAAAGTTTTTTTGCGCTATAATATTTTGCTCATTTTCTGCTAATTTCTGCTGTATAAATCAAAATTTTTGCTGTTTAACAAAAAAAAGTTATAAACAAAAATAATAATACCTGCTAACTTCACGTAGCAGATCCCTTATATAAAATCATAGCGGAAAAAAACTTTACATTTTACATAAGCTACGTGAAGTTAGCAGGTATTATTGTTTTTGTTTATAACTTTTTTTGGTAAACAGCAAAAAATTTGATTTATACAGCAAAAATTAGCAAGAAATGAGCAAAAATTATAGAGCAAAAAAACTTTACATTTTATATAAAGGATGTGCTACGTGAAGTTAGCAGGTAGGTACTATTGTTTTTGTATATAACTTTTTTTGATAAACAGCAAAAATCTTCATGTAGCAGAACCCTTGTATAAAACGCTGTATTATTGATTTGTTTAAAACTTTTTTTGGTAAACAGCAAAAAATTTGATGTATATAGCCAAAATTAGCAAAAAATGAGCAAAAAATTATAGCGCAAAAAAACTTTACACTTTACATAAAGAGTCTGCTACGTGAAGTTAGCAAGTATTATTGTTTTTGTTTATAATTTCTTTTGGTAAACAGCAAAAAATTTCTTTTATACAGCAAAAATTAACAAAAAATAAGCAAAAATTTATAGCCGAAAAAAACTTTACATTTTACATAGGGGGTCTGCTATGTGAAGTTAGCAGGTATTATTGTTTTTGCATATATATTTTTTTATTTTTTTTTTTGGTAAACAGAAAAATAATTGATGTATACAGCAAAAATTAACAAAAAATGAGCAAAAAATTACAAGGCAAAAAACTTTACATTTAACATAAGGGGTCTGCTACATAAAGTTAGCAGGTAGGTACTATTGTTTTTGTTTATAACTTTTTTTGGTAAACAGCGAAATAATTGATTTATACAGAAAAACTAACAAAAAATGAGCAAAAAATTATAACGTAAAAAACTTTATATTTTACACAAGGGGTCTGCTACGTGAAGTTGGCAGGTATTATTGTTTTTGTTTATAACTTTTTTTGGTAAACAGCAAAAAATATGTTTTATACATAAAAAATTAGCAAAAAATGAGAAAAAAATTATAGCCCAAAAAAACTTTACATTTTACATAGGGGATCTGCTACGTGAAGTTAGCAGGTATTATTGTTTTTGTTTATAACTTCTTTTGGTAAACAGCAAAAAAATTGTTTTATACAGCAAAAATTAGCAAAAAATTAGCAAAAAATGAACAAAAAATTATAGCCCAAAAAAACTTCACGTTTTATACAAGGGTTCTGCTACATGAAGTTAGCAGGTATTATTATTTTTGGTTACAACTTTTTTGGTAAACAGCAAATAATTTGTTTTATACAGCAAAAATTAGCAAAAAATTATAGCGCAAAAAAACTTTACACTTTACATAAAGAGTATGCTACGTGAAGTTAGCAAGTATTATTGTTTTTGTTTATAATTTCTTTTGGTAAACAGCAAAAAATTTCTTTTATACAGCAAAAATTAGCAAAAAATAAGCAAAAATTTATAGCCGAAAAAAACTTTACATTTTACATAGGGGGTCTGCTATGTGAAGTTAGCAGGTATTATTGTTTTTGCTTATATTTTTGTTTTTTTTTTTTGGTAAACAGCAAAATAATTGATGTATACAGCAAAAATTAACAAAAAATGAGCACAAAATTACAAGGCAAAAAACTTTACATTTAACATAAGGGGTCTGCTACATAAAGTTAGCAGGTAGGTACTATTGTTTTTGTTTATAATTTTTTTTTGGTAAACAGCGAAATAATTGATTTATATAGAAAAACTAAAAAAAATGAGCAAAAAATTATAACGCAAAAAACTTTATATTTTACACAAGGGGTCTGGTACATAAAATTAAAAGATAGATAGCATTGGTTTTGTTTATAACATTTTATGTTCAACAGCAAAAAAAATTATTTATAGAGCAAAAATTAACCAAAAAGGTGCCAAAAATAAAAGCGCAAAATAATTTTACATAAGGAGTCTGCTACGTGAAGTTAGCATGTAGGTACTATTGTTTTTGTTTATAACTTTCTTTAGTAAACAGCAAAAAAAAATGATTTATACAGCAAAAATTAGCAAAAAATTATAGCCTAAAAAAAACTTACATTTTACATAAGGGGTCTGCTACGTGAAGTTAGCAGGTATTATTGATTTGTTTATAACTTTTTTTGGTTAACAGCAAAAAATTTGTTTTGTACAGCCAAAAATTAGCAAAAATTGAGCAAAAAATTATAGCTTAAAAAAAACCTTACATTTTACATAAGGGTCTGCTACGTGAAGTTAGCAGGTATTATTGTTTTTGTTTATAACTTTTTTTGGGAAACAGCAAAAAAATTGTTTTATACAGCAAAAATTAGCAAAAAATGAGCAAAAAATTATAGCCCAAAAAAACTTTGCATTTTACATAAGGGGTCTGCTACGTGAAGTCAGCAGGTATTATTGTTTTTGTGTATAACTTCATTTGGTAAACAGCAAAAAATTTGATATATACAGCAAAAATTAGCAAAAAATGAGCAAAAATTATAGAACAAAAAAAATATGACAATTCTAACATGTCCCTGCCAACTCCGCTGACCTTCTATAACAACTTGTATAATGTGTAAATAACTGTTAAGATGTATTTCAACAGTGAATTTCTGTAACTTAGTTATTATAAACATGTGTTGTGTTCAAAGATATTTGTGAAAAATTCATGAATCTCATTGGGATTTCAACCCAGGGCCCTCCGATATATATATATATATATATATATATATATATATATATATATATATATATATATATATATACATTAATATTCTATTATGCCTAACCATCATAGCTATTAGTTCGTCTTTAATTTACAGAAAATTATTATTATTATTATTATTCCTATTATTATTATTATTATTATTATTATTATTATTATTATTATTATTATTATTATTATTATTATTGTTATTATTATTATAGCTTCCATTACCTTCGTTGACAGCTACACTAGCTATACTCTCAAATTTTTTACAAGTTTCGAAATTGTTGAGTCGAATTGATATGTTTTCATAATTTACAGAAAATAAATCTCTCACTCTTCTATATTTATTACCAGCATAATAATTTTAATAATGAAGACACGTTCTTCGTTCGTCAACATCCATTATTGTTACTTTTGACATTAATATTTGACAGAATGAATAAAATATTTTTGTTTTTATTACATTCAAAATCATGGCTATTATTACTATTTAATTCTGAACAACAACAATAATAATAATAATTATTATTATTATTATTATTATTATTATTATTTACACTTTAATATTATGGATTTCTTTATAAAAAATTGATACCATAAGAATCAAGAATTAATTATTAAACATAAATTTATCTTTTTTCAAATGGGGGTCCTATACCATTTTTCTTTTATTTTTTTTTCTGTAAGAACAGGATAAAATAAGAATTTTAGTGCAAACGCGACTTAAATATTTTACGTAATAAGAGAGATATGAATTTTTAAATTTTAAGAATTTGATGCGTGACGTAGCCGGTACTAACAAGTGATCGACAAACAATGGGACAAGCTGTTAGTTATAGAGGGAACAATTTTTTTCATGTTTGCATAGCTGAAATGTATACATCAAATTTTTTGCTACTAAAAAAAGTTATAAACAAAAACAATAGTACCGACCTGGTAACTGCACGTAGCAGCCCCTTATGTAAAATTATTTTGGTGAATTTTCGCTGTATAAATAAAACATTTTGCTGTTTAACATAAAAAGTTATAGACAAAAACAATAGTACATACCTGCTAACTTTATGTAGCAGACCCCTTATGTTAAATGTAAAGTTTTTTGCGTTGTAATTTTTTGCTCATTTTTTGTTGATTTTTGCTGTATACATCAATTGTTTTGCTGTTTACCAAAAAAAGTTATAAGCAAAAACAATAATACCTGCTAACTTCACGTAGCAGACCCCCTATGTAAAATGTAAATTTTTTTGCGCTATAATATTTTGCTCATTTTTTGTTAATTTTTGCTGCATAAATCAATTTTTTTGCTGTTTATCAAAAAAAAGTTATAAACAAAAACAATAGTACCTACCTGCTAACTTCAAGTAGCACACCCCTTATGTAAAATGTAAAGTTTTTTTGCGCTATAATATTTTGCTCATTTTCTGCTAATTTCTGCTGTATAAATCAAAATTTTTGCTGTTTAACAAAAAAAAGTTATAAACAAAAATAATAATACCTGCTAACTTCACGTAGCAGATCCCTTATATAAAATCATAGCGGAAAAAAACTTTACATTTTACATAAGCTACGTGAAGTTAGCAGGTATTATTGTTTTTGTTTATAACTTTTTTTGGTAAACAGCAAAAAATTTGATTTATACAGCAAAAATTAGCAAGAAATGAGCAAAAATTATAGAGCAAAAAAACTTTACATTTTATATAAAGGATGTGCTACGTGAAGTTAGCAGGTAGGTACTATTGTTTTTGTATATAACTTTTTTTGATAAACAGCAAAAATCTTCATGTAGCAGAACCCTTGTATAAAACGCTGTATTATTGATTTGTTTAAAACTTTTTTTGGTAAACAGCAAAAAATTTGATGTATATAGCCAAAATTAGCAAAAAATGAGCAAAAAATTATAGCGCAAAAAAACTTTACACTTTACATAAAGAGTCTGCTACGTGAAGTTAGCAAGTATTATTGTTTTTGTTTATAATTTCTTTTGGTAAACAGCAAAAAATTTCTTTTATACAGCAAAAATTAACAAAAAATAAGCAAAAATTTATAGCCGAAAAAAACTTTACATTTTACATAGGGGGTCTGCTATGTGAAGTTAGCAGGTATTATTGTTTTTGCATATATATTTTTTTATTTTTTTTTTGGTAAACAGAAAAATAATTGATGTATACAGCAAAAATTAACAAAAAATGAGCAAAAAATTACAAGGCAAAAAACTTTACATTTAACATAAGGGGTCTGCTACATAAAGTTAGCAGGTAGGTACTATTGTTTTTGTTTATAACTTTTTTTGGTAAACAGCGAAATAATTGATTTATACAGAAAAACTAACAAAAAATGAGCAAAAAATTATAACGTAAAAAACTTTATATTTTACACAAGGGGTCTGCTACGTGAAGTTGGCAGGTATTATTGTTTTTGTTTATAACTTTTTTTGGTAAACAGCAAAAAATATGTTTTATACATAAAAAATTAGCAAAAAATGAGAAAAAAATTATAGCCCAAAAAAACTTTACATTTTACATAGGGGATCTGCTACGTGAAGTTAGCAGGTATTATTGTTTTTGTTTATAACTTCTTTTGGTAAACAGCAAAAAAATTGTTTTATACAGCAAAAATTAGCAAAAAATTAGCAAAAAATGAACAAAAAATTATAGCCCAAAAAAACTTCACGTTTTATACAAGGGTTCTGCTACATGAAGTTAGCAGGTATTATTATTTTTGGTTACAACTTTTTTGGTAAACAGCAAATAATTTGTTTTATACAGCAAAAATTAGCAAAAAATTATAGCGCAAAAAAACTTTACACTTTACATAAAGAGTCTGCTACGTGAAGTTAGCAAGTATTATTGTTTTTGTTTATAATTTCTTTTGGTAAACAGCAAAAAATTTCTTTTATAAAGCAAAAATTAGCAAAAAATGAGCAAAAATTTATAGCCGAAAAAAACTTTACATTTTACATAGGGGGTCTGCTATGTGAAGTTAGCAGGTATTATTGTTTTTGCTTATATTTTTTTTTTTTTGGTAAACAGCAAAATAATTGATGTATACAGCAAAAATTAACAAAAAATGAGCACAAAATTACAAGGCAAAAAACTTTACATTTAACATAAGGGGTCTGCTACATAAAGTTAGCAGGTAGGTACTATTGTTTTTGTTTATAATTTTTTTTTTGGTAAACAGCGAAATAATTGATTTATATAGAAAAACTAAAAAAAATGAGCAAAAAATTATAACGCAAAAAACTTTATATTTTACACAAGGGGTCTGGTACATAAAATTAAAAGATAGATAGCATTGGTTTTGTTTATAACATTTTATGTTCAACAGCAAAAAAAATTATTTATAGAGCAAAAATTAACCAAAAAGGTGCCAAAAATAAAAGCGCAAAATAATTTTACATAAGGAGTCTGCTACGTGAAGTTAGCATGTAGGTACTATTGTTTTTGTTTATAACTTTCTTTAGTAAACAGCAAAAAAAAAATGATTTATACAGCAAAAATTAGCAAAAAATTATAGCCTAAAAAAAACTTACATTTTACATAAGGGGTCTGCTACGTGAAGTTAGTAGGTATTATTGATTTGTTTATAACTTTTTTTGGTTAACAGCAAAAAATTTGTTTTGTACAGCCAAAAATTAGCAAAAATTGAGCAAAAAATTATAGCTTAAAAAAAACCTTACATTTTACATAAGGGTCTGCTACGTGAAGTTAGCAGGTATTATTGTTTTTGTTTATAACTTTTTTTGGGAAACAGCAAAAAAATTGTTTTATACAGCAAAAATTAGCAAAAAATGAGCAAAAAATTATAGCCCAAAAAACTTTGCATTTTACATAAGGGGTCTGCTACGTGAAGTCAGCAGGTATTATTGTTTTTGTGTATAACTTCATTTGGTAAACAGCAAAAAATTTGATATATACAGCAAAAATTAGCAAAAAATGAGCAAAAATTATAGAACAAAAAAAATATGACAATTCTAACATGTCCCTGCCAACTCCGCTGACCTTCTATAACAACTTGTATAATGTGTAAATAACTGTTAAGATGTATTTCAACAGTGAATTTCTGTAACTTAGTTATTATAAACATGTGTTGTGTTCAAAGATATTTGTGAAAAATTCATGAATCTCATTGGGATTTCAACCCAGGGCCCTCCGATATATATATATATATATATATATATATATATATATATATATATATACATTAATATTCTATTATGCCTAACCATCATAGCTATTAGTTCGTCTTTAATTTACAGAAAATTATTATTATTATTATTATTATTCCTATTATTATTATTATTATTATTATTATTATTATTATTATTGGTATTATTATTATAGCTTCCATTACCTTCGTTGACAGCTACACTAGCTATACTCTCAAATTTTTTACAAGTTTCGAAATTGTTGAGTCGAATTGATATGTTTTCATAATTTACAGAAAATAAATCTCTCACTCTTCTATATTTATTACCAGCATAATAATTTTAATAATGAAGACACGTTCTTCGTTCGTCAACATCCATTATTGTTACTTTTGACATTAATATTTGACAGAATGAATAAAATATTTTTGTTTTTATTACATTCAAAATCATGGCTATTATTACTATTTAATTCTGAACAACAACAATAATAATAATAATAATAATTATTATTATTATTATTATTATTATTATTATTATTATTATTATTATTATTATTTAAACTTTAATATTATGGATTTCTTTATAAAAAATTGATACCATAAGAATCAAGAATTAATTATTAAACATAAATTTATCTTTTTTCAAATGGGGGTCCTATACCATTTTTCTTTTATTTTTTTTCTGTAAGAACAGGATAAAATAAGAATTTTAGTGCAAACGCGACTTAAATATTTTACGTAATAAGAGAGATATGAATTTTTAAATTTTAAGAATTTGATGCGTGACGTAGCCGGAACTAACAAGTGATCGACAAACAATGGGACAAGCTGTTAGTTATAGAGGGAACAATTTTTTTCATGTTTGCATAGCTGAAATGCTTTTATATGAAAACGTATACGTTATATTCATGAAGAAATTATTATTAAGTATAAATAACATAAATAATAAGCATTTTTTTCCTAATAAATTATAGAACATTGAAACAGTTTGACAATATTATTACACAAAGTATGACGACAGATGGCGCCAGTGTTTGCCTGTTTTGAAGTTTCAATATTAATTTAATTAATATTATTATTAATTTAATTAATATTACAAATTGATTTAATTATAAATATATTATTATTGTTAATATTACTAGATGTTATAATTAAACAAATTCATCAAACACAAAATTCTTAAATGTTTTGTCAGGTTATAGAACAACATGACATTTCATATTCTATTAAAGGTCACCGCTACAGACGCGCGAATCTCCTTTTTAAAATCAGGCGACCAATCAAATTCTTAGTACCTAACACGTCATGCCCAATTAGTACTCAGCTTCAATCGCTTGTAGTTTGTGACCTAGTCAATATTTAAAGAAAATTTTTTCACTAATACTTATTAATTTATGTATATTTTCGTCTTCTTATTTAAGATAGTTAAAATATGACTATGCTATAGGACCCCATTGTTTTAGATTATGAAATATCAATTTACTTTAAAGTAAAAAGATATTAGTGTAGAAAGTCTAGTAAATAACAAACATCTCAAGTAAAAAAAAACATCATACACTTTTGTATTAAAGATAAAAAAATCTGATGTGGACACCACATGACTTCCTTGTACGGCTATTAAACTATACTATTTTGTTAATAATTAAAATATGTATTATAACAGACCCAATCATAAAATTGCACGTATTTGACATAATTTGACATTGATATTAAATTCTTTATTTTTTGTCCTAATTCATAGCAATCTTAATTACAGAAACCAAAATGTACAAAATTTTTAAATGTACATATCTCGCTTATACAAAGTGCTAATTTAAGCATTTATTTCTAAAATCAAAATAACACCAACTTTTTTCAAGAAAACTGATAACAGCTTCAAGTAAAGTATTACCTCCGGTAAGAGTATATTAACCAAAATCTATTATGTTATTCCCATTGATATAAAAGTATTATATACCAAATTTGCCAAGTTTCGGATTATATTTTAATATAGTTTTTCATTAAAATCTATTATAGGCTTCAAGTAAAGTACCACTTCCGGGTAGAACATTTTAACTAAAATCTATTATGTTATTCCCATTAATTTAAAAGTCTTATATACCAAATTTGAAAAGTTTTGGATTATATTTAACTAGCTGTACCCGTTGCAAATATTTTCAACATTGCAACAAACAATATTAAGGCGTAACGGTATTAAATCATAAATTTTCTGTATTTATAATGTTTAGATCTCTGCTACACTGGTTTTTTAAAACTATCCCGCCACTGCTTTTTTGAATATCCTGTATATATATATATATATATATATATATATATATATATATATATATATATATATATGTTTCAAAACATGTGTCGAAAAATAAAGGGTGGGATTGGTTGGCTAATTATAAGAAAAAAAGTTCCTATTAACATGGTTCCGCAAACGCACCGTTTTCGAGATACAGGGTGTAAAAAAAATATTATGAAAAGCATGAATACAAGTAGCTGTACTAATATAATTAAGGACACACACACAGGTTTTTAGTTTTATACAATTTTAATATTTTATTTTAATGTCAATACATCAAACATCAATCAACTTATCAACAACAACTGAATAATATTTTTTTACGTGGTAACTACATTTTTATATTTTATAATATTTATTTTAAAACTACTTTCCTTAACACCTTCTCCTAATTTTAAAATACATAGGAATAGACTATTAATTTATTTTGATACATCTTTTATCAAAAAATCATTATGTTTTAAGAATTTATTTTTATTCAGGGGTTTTGTCAGGATATCAGCACTTTGAGAGTTTGTAGGACAATATTTTATCTCAATGTCATTATTACCATAAAGTTCATGAATATAGTGGTATCTAACATCTATATGTTTAGATCGTTTATTGAAGATTCCAGTTTTAATTAATTGTATTGCACTTTGATTATCGATATTAAATACAACTTTTATATTAATTTGTAAATCATTTAAAAGT
Source organism: Ophonus ardosiacus (assembly GCA_943142095.1). NCBI lineage: Eukaryota > Metazoa > Arthropoda > Insecta > Coleoptera > Carabidae > Ophonus > Ophonus ardosiacus. The sequence continues at coordinate 21,542,289 of OW964833.1, read as the reverse complement.
GATTTTATGAACATTGCCTCTTTACAACATTCTGCTGCTGCTATAAATTCAGCTTCAGTGGATGAGAGTGCAACTACTGGTTGTCTTCTAGAGCACCATGCAATAGGTCCTTCAGATAATATTATTACATATCCTGTTGTACTTCGCCTTGTTTCACAGTCTCCAGCATAATCAGAATCACAAAATATATTTATTTCAGAACTATTAGAATTCGCTTTAAAGTATATGCCTTCTCCTAATGTGCCAGCTAGATATTTCATTATCCTTTTAATTGACATAACATCTTGTTTATTTGGATTTTCCATATGTCGACTTGCTATTCCTACTGCGTGTGCAATATCTGGTCTTGTTCTAGTTGAAAGAAATAATAAACTACCAATAGATTCTCTGTATGGAAATTTGACTTTTTCTTCAGATTCTTTTCTTTCTTCAAAATCATATGGTGTTGTTACTGATTTACAGTCTGTCATGTTATACTTTTCAAGAATGTTTCTTGTATAATTTTCTTGTGTCAACCAAATCCCATTCTTATTTCTTCTAATTTCCATACCGAGATAAGTTTTTGGTTCTTCAAATATTTTTATTTCAAACATTTCATTTAGTTTATTCAATACTTGTTTAATTTCTTCTTTTTCTTTTCCAATTACTAAGCCATCGTCAACATATATAGCAATTATTATTGAAGCGTCTTTGTTTTTAAGAACACACTGTTCGTTTTTTGTTTGTTCTAATCCAATTTCTTTCATTTTCTCTACGAATTTTTTATTCCACCTACGTGGAGCTTGTTTTAGGCCATATAAAGACTTCTTCAATCGACAAATATCATTTTCTTGTGCTTCATATCCTTCTGGTATTTTCATATATACATAATCTTGTAATTCTCCATGTAGGAATGCAGTTTTTACATCAAATGTCATTAAATGGTAATTTTTAGCTGCTGCTATGGCAAATAATAATTTTAGCGATGAGTGACTTGCTACAGGACTGAAAATCTCTTCAAAATCTATATTCTCTTTTTGCTCAAATCCTCTTACTACTAGTCTTGCTTTGTACGTACCGTCATCTTTTATTCGAAATACCCATTTATTTGATAATATTTTCTGTCCATTTGCTTCCTTTTTATTTACTATATCCCATGTTTTATTTTTCTCTAATGATTTAAATTCTTCTTGTATAACATGTTTCCACTTTCGTTTTTCCGGTCCTGTTATTACTTCTTGAAAGGTATGTAGTACATAATCTACATAATCTAGCAGTCTTACTTTATTTTCTTTTTCTTTTATTTTATCTCCTTTTGTATTATTTTCTTCACAAGTAAAATATTCTTTTCCATTATCATTTTCTTCTTCGCCATCTTCTGTTTTCGTCCTTTCTAAATTTAAAGCTTTATTTTCCGTGTTTTCTTCTCTTGTTTTAAATATTATATCACGTGCATATATTATTTTTCTTTTTATGGGATCAAATAATCGATATCCTGTACTAGAATATCCTACCATTATTAATTTCTGTGTCCTAGTTTCAAGTTTCTTAATTTCTTTTTAAATGCTTCACATCCAAATTCTCTTATATTAGATAAGTTTGGTTTTTTTCCATTCCATATTTCGTATGGCGTCTTATATTTTATAGTTTCAGTTGGTAATCTATTTAGCAAGTATGTAGCACAATAAACAGCTTCTCCCCAAAATTCTTTATCTAATTTTGAATTCATTAATAAAGCCCTTGTCTTTTCCATAATAGTTCTATTTAGCCGCTCCGCTTTGCCATTTAATTGTGGACTGTAGGGTACAGTATAGTCCAATTTAATACCTCTATTTTTACACCATGTTTTTAAATCTCTGCCTGTATATTCACCACCATTGTCACATCGTATACAGAATATTTTCTCATTTTTCTCTCTTTCTGCTTCTTTAATATAATACTTTATACATTCTGGAACTTCGTATTTGTTTTTAAGTAAATATACTTTAGTATAATGACTTAAGTCGTCCATTATAGTTAAAATATAGTTTTTACCATCCCAAGTAATATCCTCGAGAGGACCACAGACATCGGTATGCACCAGTTCAAGTAATCTCGTTGCTCGTGTGCGTTGACTTTTGAATGGTAATCTTACTTGTTTAGCTTCGATGCATGTTTCGCATTGTTTCGGAATATAATTAAGGACACACACACAGGTTTTTAGTTTTATACAATTTTAATATTTTATTTTAATGGCAATACATCAAACATCAATCAACTTATCAACAACAACTGAATAATATTTTTTTACATGGTAACTACATTTTTATATTTTATAATATTTATTTTAAAACTACTTTCCTTAACAGTAGCAACATGATCACAGAGCTTCTGACTAGGAGTACCTTCGTTGTGTAGAAAATATTGGTGGTTCACAATGTGCTTTCAGAATGCCCATTTCCCAAGTGTCATAGAAATTAGGGCCATAAAAACCTCACGTAACCCTAAAATCTCCGTTAATGGCACATGAAAAAAATTGAATAAGCGCTTAAAAAGTAGCTAATATTAATGCTAAGATGTGTACAAAAGCTGAGTTTTATATCTCAAACGGTTCCTGAGATATCGTCAAAAAATAAAAAAAAAATATTTTTTTTTTACACCCTGTATCTCGAAAACGGTGCGTTTGCGGAACCATGTTAATGGGAACTTTTTTTCTTATAATTAGCCAACCAATCCCACCATTTATTTTCCGACACATGTTTTGAAACACCCTGTATAGGGAGAACTCTAATTAATTATTCAACACAACAGTCAGTTAATAATTAATATATAATTTAGTGCTGAATGCAAGGATAAAAATGTCTGACAACAAACTTGCAGTTAATAGTAACTTTTAAATAAATTATATAACTGTTACTGTTTATCAATATACAGTATATTTGCCAGTTTGTAAACTTGCTGCTAACTCTATATTACAACCTTAACCACAGAATAAATAAATGTAAGTATTTTTATACTGTGCCGAAACTGTAAAAATCTTCAATGATTGGATGTTAAACAAAATATTTACACAGAAATAAAAAAAAAACCTGATGTGGACAGTACGTAACCTCCCGCCATTTCCATGTTTAACATAGGAATGAACCTTAAGTAATGTATAACTTCCGGTTGATCGTTTATAAACAAAATCTAATTTGTTTTGTTGTTCTAATAATAGAAAAGTCTGTAATACGAAATTTTGGATTATATTATATTATGTTTTCCCTCGAAAATATGTTAAAAGCTCCAAATTAAGTGCCACTTATATCATATATAGTCAAAATCTATATATATGTTTTAAATATCAAATTTGAGAAGTTTTGGATCATATTTTAATATATTTTTTCAAGAAATTCAGTTCATAGCTTCAAGTAAAGTCCCACTTCCGGTTTATAAATTTTAGAAAAAATCTAGTATGTCGTTTTCATTAATACAAAAGTCTTAAATACTAAATTTGAAAAGTTTTTAATTATATTTTTCACGAACATCTGTTCAGAGCTTCAAGTCAAGTATCACTTCCGGTGTATCAGTTTTAACCAAAATCTAATATGTTGTTCACCTTGATATATAAATAAATATAAATATATCATTACGGCATAATACCCAGGAAACACAAATATATATTATTTACATTACAGTTTTGTAACAGCCGTTACTTTAACATGACTTGTAATATTATTTGTTTGTTACATGTTATTTACTTGTACAACGGGATGTCAGCCACAAACCTTATATACGTTATGTTACATAAATATAATTTAGTGCTAATGGCATTTATATTTCAGTCATGTTTACGTAAAAGGTTGAGAGATACTTATTTTATATATATATATATATATATATATATATATATATATATATATATATATATATATATATATCTGTGCTATACTCTGTTATACGCCGGTAATATAATTTCATATCAAAAATAAATATACGATGTTATGTTAAAATTATATAATTCAGTAATGTTCACACTGCATCTATAAGGGTAGAAAGGGTTTTTGTAAAATCTGGAACAATTACAATATACTTTATTCACAAAAAAATATGCAATATAAAAAATAAATAATGTACATAATAAAGGATGTGTGTAACATTTTAAAAATACTTTAGTTACAAGAAAATTCACACAATAATGATAAATAATATAGGTTATGAAATTCCATAAACTAAGTCAGTTTGTAGATCGATGTCACATATTTTACGACAATAATGAAAATAAGCAACGGTATGTACAGGATAGTTAAAGTTACTAAAGGACATCATTTACAAATTCAAAATTATATTTTAAAAAATTTTGATAATCCTTCGAGACAACGGAAATAGTCTTACATTAGTGTATAACTAAAGCCTGAATTACATTACACTTTTTCTGGCTAAAATCTAGTACCTAAATTGGAACTAGATTTTAGTCAGGAAAAGAGTGTAATGTAAATCAGGATTTAACGCGTCGAAGTTTCACACTAGAACTTTTTCTGACTTTTTTCCAAACTAGATCCGACGCTATTTTTCAACCAAGTTTCGCACTAGACCTGCGCAGTGAGTGCTTACTTCAATGATGCCAACGAATGTATAAACGTCAAAATATTTTGTTTGGATTTAAAGTTCATACCATATAATCACTTAAATTATTTATACTTTCATAATATCATCTAAAAAGTGGACACCCGAAGTGGTTAAAAGTTTGGTAGCTCTTTTTGAATTATAACCCGTTTTATTTAAGGTGATTTATATTAAATAAATGAGTTAAAAGTACAAGATATTTGCCTATTTTAAGTTAACACGCCAATATTCCAAGATATCTCAAAGTTACCATTAACCTATATCGTGCAGAAATACTTTGGCGAAATTGAATGTCATTCTTTTTAATTCTGTATTCCACATACCAAGCAGTTTCTCAAAATTCTCATTGTTCATTCGTAAATATTTTTCATAAGAACTTTTATCTTCTTAAAAGAAGTTCATTTTCCACAAAAGCGCACGCACCTAAGCTTCTTCTATCACGACGTAACAACCAATCACAAGATCAAGTCCTACTGTTTGTCTTAAATATTCTGTTATATAAATTATATATTTTATAAATTTTTAATAATTTCCGTAATTTCGCTTCCTTATCAATTTTTTCCACAAATGCCAAAACTTTGTCAAGGTGTGAAAATAGTTGGCTGCACTGATTTCATGCATCAGCTGTTTGGTTTAAACGACGCCATATTAACTTGGATGAAATCTAGTTTGCTTTCTAGTCGAAAAAAGTTTCTTAAATCTAGTTCCGAATTTAGCCAGAAAAAGTGAAATGTAATTCAGGCTTAAGATACAAATATTGATATTTCACTGCCGCAGTTGAAACATAAAATTTATTTTTTACATGTCTCTGAAACTGTGTCACATAACTATCAGTCATTTTTATAAGCTTGTATGAACATCTGTACTAGAATTTCAGCTAGAGATAAAAGTTCAAATAGTCAATTATGAACAAGAATTACGTTCTTATAAAATTGTGATTGGTATTCACCTTATAAATGAAAAACATGGAAATAGGGAAGTTATTGTAATATACAGGGTGTTAAAAAGAAGGGTAAATAAATGTGGGTACATACATTTTGATATGCTGATTCCAAATCAAAAAGAATTTTTCCAAAATTCAGAAAAATTTATTTTAATTTTGAAAGTTAAAATTTTTTTTGTCACTGGCTGATACGAAATATTTTTTAAAAATAATTACGAATTAATTTATCTTTCTAGTCAACCATTCAACGTCAGTTATGTGATTAGATAATTCATTATTGTTAATTATTAAATTTGTGGGCAGTGGCGCATTAAAAATGAACACTACAAGGATTAAATAAATAATTACAAGTAATTGTCAGAATTTTGAAGAAGTTCTTCTTGAATGAGAATCAGCACATCGAAATGTATATGCCCTCAATTTTTTACCCTTCTTTTTAACACCTGTATATTATTACAATAACTTATCTGTTTTAAGTAAAATAAAATCATTCATTACTGAATTACAATTATTATCTTCTTGGACTGCAGCTGGAGTTAAATTGTTAGTATTTGTCTTAGGGAATTTTGGCGGTGGTGAAGTGGAGAATACTAAAATAAATTTCGGATTAGCAAAATGGTACTGAAAGTTATTAAACATACTACCTTCAACGCTACAGTTTGTGTCAGGTGAGTATGTTTGTGGATAATGTTTCGTTTTCATCACACGGCTTTCAGAACAAATGGTGTAATTTGCCTCTTTTGCTTTTTCCATGCTTTCTCTGAAGAATCTTTGGATATAAATTATGTTAGAAAATAATACGATAAAATATTTTTTCTACGACCATTACTGTAGGTGGGTCATTACAGAACAGACTACTAACAATGTAAGTTCGTGATTAAAAATAGTGTTACGTAATGAAAAGCAAATTTAAGTTGGCAGGACTGATGTCAAACTGTAACAAAATGATTAAAATTTGATAAAAAAAATTTAAGATTTAAATATAATAGAATGAAATTTAGCTGACTGATTAACTTACCTGGTGGAGCTTGCAGAAAACAAGAATTAAGAAATTTAAAACCTGCAGATGTGGAAGATACAGGAAAATCATTAATAATAAATATTCCGGACTCTAAAACTAAAAAACCAGGTGCATTTGTTGTCTCAGAATCATTTTATGCAACTTAATAATAATAATAATAATAATAACAATAATAATAATAATAGTAGTAATAATACTAGTAATAATAATAATAGTAATAATAATAGTAATAATAATAATAATAATAATAATAATAATAATAATTTGGAGTAGATAAATGTAAGATGAATGGTATAAAAAAAGGAAAATGGGAAAAGGTAAACGAATACGAAATTGTAAGTCAACCAGACAACTGTATAGAAAGCATGGACAAAGATGACACCTACAAATATCTTGGAATGAAACAAAACATTAATACAGCACATAAAGAAATGAAAGAAGAACTTACGTCCAAGATGATGCACAGAACAAAATCAATATTAAAAAGTAAAATGTCCGCTAGAAATAAAGTAAGAGCTATCAACACCTTTGCAATCCCAGTTGTATCATACAGTTTCGGCACACTCAAATGGTCTAACAGAGACCTTCTAGAACTAAATAGAAAACTGAGGGTAGCCTTCACCAGACACAGAGATCATCATCCAAGAAGTTATGTAGAA